>OY757926.1:4555314-4670314 GCA_963585895.1 Sepioteuthis lessoniana
AGACTCCTCCCTCACATCATGGATAAAAAAGTAAACCATCCATGTAAATATTTACCTCACTCCTCTGCAAAAACAGGATACAACACTAGGTCAATTTTGAAGTGTTATACAACTATTTTGAATTCAGAATTTTTCTTTTTCTTGACAGGTTGCCTAAAGAACCCAGTCTGCCCTACTATTTACCCATAGCTGGGGATGGAGAAGAGAAGGTTTCATCCTCATTATCTTGTCATGCCACCAACACGGATATCCCTGACCCTCTCTCGCCACCCCGACCTATTGTTCATTGCTTCTGGCAGGTCCTCAGAGCTACATCCCGTATCCTCTCAGAGCTGCTGTATGTAGGTTCGAGCTGGTCACCCTGCTTTTGCTCGGCCATGTGAGGGGTCTATAGGAGAACATCACTTATGAGCTCGTCCTTATGTCTCCAGCAATCTCCTGCATGTCTGGTTTGTTTAACTTTGATAGTTTTCGTGATGGGTGGTTGGTGGCCATATAGCTGCTGCTTTGTGGGGTGTTGCCTCAAGGACTAGTTTAACATTGCTCGCAGCATTCTTGCGTTGTTGCCAACAAGCTTTTTTTCCATCTGTTTAGTTAACGTCCATGTAGTGCATCCATATAGCAGTATCGACACGACTGCTGCTTGGAAGAAACTGTGTTTCATTTTATCAGTCAGAACGCATGGACAGCTATTAATAGGCTATTGATCGAAGGATTCATGCCTTTTCTAAAGGTATTAGTTTGATGGGAAATGTAAACAACCTTGTTCAGGATTTGAACTTAGGTTACAGATTCCATTTTTTACAATGATAATCATTTTGCTAAGTGTTCATCCAATCTAATTTGGCATGAGGAAATAAACACTAATTGAAAAAAAATTAACAGTTTCCCCTTTGATCTATATTTGCTTGCATGACTAAAAAAGAAACCTTGTTGAAATTCAAAACATATATTAACATTCCTATATTTTAATATGAGTTTTATTTTATTATTATGAGTTTTATTTATAAGTTTTATTTTATTATGAGTTTTATTTTATCTTATTTTATTTTATTTTATTTTCTTATGAGTTTTATTTTATTATGAGTTATTTATTAATTTTATTTTATTATGAGTTTTATTTTATCTTATTTTATTTTATTTTATTTTCTTATGAGTTTTATTTTATTATGAGTTATTTATTAATTTTATTTTATTATGAGTTTTATTTTATCTTATTTAATTTTATTTCATTTTATTATGAGTTTTATTTTATTATGAGTTTTATTTATCAATTTTATTTTATTATCAGTTTTATTTTATCTTATTTAATTTAATTTTATTTTATTATGAGTTTTATTTATTAATTTTATTTTATTATGAGTTTTATTTTATCTTATTTTATTTTATTTTATTTTATCATGAGTTTTATTTTATTATGAGTTTTATTTATATGTTTTATTTTATTATGAGTTTTATTTATTAATTTTATTTTATTATGAGTTTTATTTTATCTTATTTAATTTTATTTTATTTTATTATGAGTTTTTTTTTATTATGAGTTTTATTTTATTATGAGTTTTATTTTATTCTATTTTTATTTTATTTTATTTTATTTTATTATGAGTTTTATTTTATTTTATTTTATTTCATTTTATTATGAGTTTTATTTTATTTTATTTTATTTTTATTTTATTTTATTTTATTTTATTATGAAATGTATTTTATTTTGTTTTGATTTAATTTAATTTAATTTAATTTTATTTTATTATGAGTTTTGTTTTATTTTATTTTAATTTAATTTAATATAATCTTATGAGTTTTATTTTATTTTATTATGAGTTTTATTATTATGAGTTTTATTTTATTATAACTATTTGAAGCCAGAAGATATTCAGCTTTTAGTCATTTAAAAAATTCACAGATGGGAAATTTTTAATGGCATATAAATATTTGAGGGTTATTTAATGCTAAAACAATCCTTGGAGAAGAACAAGAAGTATTTAACTGATAGCTGTGAAGATAAGGGGTAAATAGATTTCCCAAAAGTGAATATGATAGTGCAACTGGATTTGGTTTGGTTTGGTTTCTTTGTTTAATGGCATATCAACTTTTGTAGGTTTTTTAATGCCAAAGCCATTCTTCAAGAAGAACAATAGTGGCACTATTTAACCCATAGCTGGGAGGTAGAAGGGGTTAATACCTTTCCCAAGGGTATTTGTCTAAAAGTGAATGTAATAGCATGACAGGAGTTTGAACATACTTATTATGATTCCACAGTCCAGCGCTTTAAACATAACACCAAGAGGACACCCCCAGTGCAACTGGAGTTCAAACTCACCTCAAGGTCACAGTCCAGCACTTTACACTTTATGCCACATGAACTCCTCCATATCAATTTTAATTGGGGTGCCATATGTTGACTTAACAATTGAGGCACTCCTAGCATAAAGTCTGTTGTTGTAGGAAATGAATTTGGCTACCTGAGGTCAAATCCTGAACAAGGTTGCTTGTATTTCATACAGTATTAATAATCTTCAGAAATATATGAATTCAAGTATTTTCTCTTCAGCTTTGGGTAAAAAGTGGGGCAGACTGTGATGAGCTAAAAAAATAAAATTAAAAAGTAAAGAAAAACTGACAACATTACAACCTTCTGATCTTACCAATTGAACATCAAGAGCATAAAATGAAAATTGTGCAATCCATTATTGAAGAGATTTAGGACACTAAAGAAAAAAACAACATGTTATTTATCACAAAGTGAATTGAGTGATGATTATCTTCTATTATAGAAATTTTTATCTTCTCACTCTATTATAGAAATGTTTATCACCCATTTTCTATCATATTTTGACCAGCAAATTTATAAGTGTTCGATGCAATTTTCATTGATTTGGATTGGCCCAAATAACTTTTAAAAACTCCCATATATATATATATATATATATATATATATATATATATATATATATATATTGGCAGCATTTCTTCATAGATACATACTTGATTGAACGTTATAGACATTTTTTGTCAACATATTTTTTTGTTAATCCTTTCGAATTGCTGTATTGATCTTATGGTATTTGACAGGAATTGGTTGATAAACCTTCCATGATTAGTTATTTCCCAAGTACTTTAATGTACATACAAAAGTTACATCACTTTTGTAATACATCCTCCCCTGATGATGGCCAAAAGTTGGGCAGACAGGGGTACTCCACATTCCCCAAAGCTCCAGCATTACTGGAACATCACCATCAGATTGTTTTGTGTCATACCCAGGACACTTGTTGGTGGGGGGTATCCCTCTGCAGAGATGCAGTCAGTGTATTCTTCAGCCCCAGCTGACTGGGCAAAAGCCCTGTTTATATATACGTATCAAATATATTTGATTAAGTAAAACATTTTATTGATAATGTTTTTAAATGAGCCTAAGCTCATTCTTTTTCACACGGTTAAATGGTTCCAACTATTATGTATCACTAACAATTCAATTAACATCAGTCATTTGTTTACACACAGTTAAATATCAAACAGTTCTATTTCTAACAATTCAATTTTACATTAGTCATTTGTTTGCTCTCAGTTTAAATATCAAACAGTTCTATTTGACCCATACATAAGACCCTATCAAGTGTTACCACTCTGGGCCAGAGTGGACCTGGGAGCAATGGCAATGAAGGGGTAACTCAGCATTCCCCAAAGTTCCAGCATTACTAGAGCCTCAGCACCAGATGCTTTAGTGTCATAATCAGGACATTCATTAGAGAAGTCTTCCCTCTCTGCAGAGCTGCAGCCAGTGTATTCTACCTCTCCGGTTGACTGGGCTGAAAAATGAATTTATATTGTTATATAGCAATATTTGAAACTATTTAACTGCATGCAAATTAATGATTAATATTGAATAAAATTATTCATGATTGATTGGAATAATTGAAATCATTTAACTGTGTGTAAGCAAATGATAAATATCAAATAGAATTTGTAGTTTTTGATAGCAATACTTGAAACTATTTAACTATGTGCAAAGAAATGATTTCTTGTTTGTTTAAGATATTACCTATTAACTATTCATTCACAAATCATATATATTTAATGTATATATAAACAGAACTCAGGGCAGACTAGGTTCTTCAGCCTTCGTGAGACAACTAGTTTAGGAGACGGAAAACTCTGAATTCAAACCAGTTAAACTCTGCTTAAAAATTGACCTTGTGTCATATCCAGCCCGAGTGGAGGGTTTGGTAAATATGTATAAACAGAATTTGGCATTAAATAACCCACAATGATTGATCTGCCATAAAACTTGACCAACCAACCAATCTATTGAGAAGACTAGCTAAGTAATAGGACAAAGTGAAAAAGAATTTACATTTTCATTAAGAGGACTGTAAAAAATATCGAAAAACTTAGATGCTGTTTATTGATAGCATTTTCAAAATTTATTTCTCTGATGCACTTTGCTTTGTGTCTTTGTATTGTTTTTTGTGATCACAGTGTTTCAACTGTTGTACATTCAGGCCTTCATCAAGTGTCTACTGTAGTCAGTAACTTTTAAGAAATTTTGGACCAAGCCAAGCCAAGCCAAGCTTTTGGTCAATCTATAAGCCAATGTTCTCATTCAGGTTTCCATGCTTAGAAGATATCTTATTTCAGTTAATTCTTCTCAGTGAATTTCTTTCTTAATCAATCACTTGTCAGTCTCTTCAGGTGCCTCAAGTGGTGTAATGGTTAGCAAGCTCGACTAGCAAACCTACATGAGTGAGTTCAAGTCTCACTGGGTGCCCCTTTCATATGGCCTTGTCCCACATCTAAGCAAAAAGCTTAGTAAATTACCACTTGTCAGTCTCTTCTGCTGAGCCAGAGTAAATGACAGTTTTACCAAATTCTTCTACCAAGTGGTCAATTTTTTAAGAGGATTCTTAGAGGTTTCCATTCAGAGTTTTCATTTTCCTACATCATTTCCCCTACCAAGGCTGAAGAGTACAGTCTGCCCTACTATTTACTCATTGCTAGTGGGAGAATAGTCGGACGTATACTTTTCCCAAGGAATTAATGCTATGTGAAAGGCAAACAGCCTCATCCAGGATTTGAACCTGGGTCACTATATTCATTTTCGCTGATGATAGCTGTACCACCATGAGTGCTTCCTGGAAGAGTCCGGTGTGGATTAATGTCATTTGATGTCAACTTAACCAGGTTATATATCTTTTACATTCATTATTTTTGTCATTGCTTTCTGCAAGGAACAGATTGACTCTAGAGATTCATGATCTGAGATCACTTCGAAGAAAGAGTTGTACATTGTGATATGGTAACAGTATGTAGAACTTCAATGGCCCCAGCCGTATTAATTAATGCACTTTATCCATGAGGGATTTTGATTGGCCCTCCTGGCTTTATTCAGTGATTCCCCTTCTATTCTACGCTACGATATTAAAATATGTCAACACATGAAGATTGGTGTTACATTCAGAATATCCAATTAGAAATATTATGATCAAACTTTAAATATGAACAAAAAATCCTTGTTTTTACGTATGAATTGGAAACCACTCTTGAGTGGGCCTCATGAATCGAGTCAGACACTGTCCGCATTTCTCGATACATGGATCAGCTTGTGCCGCTTATTTGCTTGGCTTGTCATGCCAGTCAAAGCTGCTGGAGATAGGTAATAGGAAGTTGCCGTTCATGCAACGTGCACTGCGACCGGCACTCCTCAAGCCTCAGGAGTCATCCTCCAGGTTCTAACCATCTCCAGAGGGGCTAGGTTTATGGCCCAACAATTCTGTAGCAGCCAAGATGTAACACAAGGGCAAATTTCTTGTTGAGTACAACTGTGTGTTCACCAATGGTCCGGGAGACCTAGGTTCAATCCCATATCACATCATACTAAAGGCTTTAAAAATGGTACTTGATACCTCCTTGCTTAACTCTCAGCGATATAAGGTATGTATCAAGGATAAAGAGGAGCAATCCTGGGAAAGGAGTAGCACACTCCCCTACATATCGGTGTGATAGCAATTGAAAAGGGAGCCTTCTCATTGCCCTTGACTATGGTCGCCAACTTTACTTTACTTTACAACTGATTCAAATTCAGAAAAGATGAGTTCATGCCTTTCCAAAAGACCGTTGTGCTAAATGAAATACAAATTGTTTCATCTAAGATTTAGACTTTGTTTGCTAAGCTCATTTCCTATTTCAATAATCTTTGCGTCACATGTGAATTCTTTTTTTTCGTAAATCCATTAACCTGCACTTTGTTTAAAAACTGAGGAACTAAAAAATCAAGTCTTGTTCCCAGATGTGAGAGAAATGTAACTAAAACTAAATATATTCCAGAAACTCAAACACTCAATTAAAATCATTTTTATGACATTCAAATATCTCTACATTGTTCTTATCAAGCCAACATACAGATGTTCCACAGCCTTAAGTCAGAAGCAATATATATATATATATATTCTAGAAAAATATGATTTACAACTCAAACAACTAAATACTTGAAATATTTTCATGTCTCTAAAAGGTGAAAGTTTCCTGGAAATATTTCTAATTCCTTTCTCAGAAAGATGCCAATAGATAATCAATTGAAAACTTTTCTCAACCTTAATCTCTTTAAGAAGATGTAAACAGAAAAATAACAAAATTACCAAAACTTTCGAATTTGTGTCCAATGTACACACATGCCCTTTTTAAGCATGATTGCTATAAACTTTTGCCATATTCCTTAAGAGTATTATCTCTAAGCGGCATGATTGTGTAATAAACAAATAAATAATAATGGCATATCAACCTTTGTAGGTTAAGTAATGCTAAATCCTGTCTATGGATATATATTAAATATACATGAGTTGTTTGGTTTGGTTTGTTGGTTTTATGGCATATCAACCTTTGTAGGTTATTTAATGCCAAATCCATTTTTATGTAAATAATCTGTTCTATTTCAAACAATTCACTTTAGCATAAGTACACAATTTAATTGTCAAAAACATTTCCATTTCAAACTATTCAAGCAGTTATATGTAACAATTCAGTTAAGTGTAAATACAGTTTTAATGTCAAAAAACAGTTCTATTTCAAATAATTCAGTTAAGCATAAGCACGCAGTTTAAATGTAAGTATGGTTTAATTATCAAAAACATTTCTATTTCAAGCTATTCAGTTTACTCAAACAATTCAGTTTTGCATAAGTATACAGTTTAATTCTATCTAACCCATAGATAGGGTCCTATCAGGTGCCACCACTCCGGGCCAGAGTGGACCTGGGAGCAATGGCAATGAAGGGGTACTCTGCATTCCCCAAAGCTCCAGCACTGCAGGAACCTCACCATCAGATTGTTTAGTGCCATATTCAGGACACTCGTTAGGGGGGGTATTACCCCTCTGCAGAGGTGCAGTCAGTGTATTCTATAGCCCCAGCTGACTGGGCAATAAAAATTTGGATGTTTCGGATAAAAAGAAAAAAAAACTGGTTTAGAAATAAAACTAGTTGGCTCTGACCTTTGTTTCATAAATTTAAAAACAAAATTCACAGGTCACCTGAAAATTAAGAATATTTTCTGCACATTCCGCTTCTTCTGAAACACACAGTCTTTTTGGTCCGATGTTTGCCATGGACGTTTAGAAGGAATTTTGTTCCCTTTTCTCTCTTTCATTTTAGTTTCATTTTATTCAATGAATAAAATATTGGTGAATTATCATTACTAAAAGAAATGATTTTTTGTTACCTCAGTTTTTTGTTCTACTCTTAAAAGAGATGTGTACATTCCTTTCTCAAGGGCAATATCCAAATAGCCTCAAATAGAACTAAAATGTCAGTTACTATGGCCTTAATTAATTATTACCCACTTTTAAATATCAACAAAAATGCACGGAGAAAAAATCCTGATCATTTTAATGGGAATTCATGTTATTAAGCAAAATATCAGAGCTGTAGTGTTGTATAGTCATATAATAAATATGCTTATATACACATATACATGTTCATGCAGGATACATACTGACGTAATGAATAATGACGAGCAAAGACTTCTTTAAGAAAATATACCTCTCACTTTATTGTAAGGTTTGAAAGGGTTATTCAAGGTTTTATGGTGAGAGGGAGTTGGAGACCGAACAGAACCGCAATATATGTAACAATTCAGTTAAGTGTAAATACAGTTTTAATGTCAAAAAACAGTTCTATTTCAAATAATTCAGTTAAGCATAAGCACGCAGTTTAAATGTAAGTATGGTTTAATTATTAAAAACATTTCTATTTCAAGCTATTCAGTTTACTCAAACAATTCAGTTTTGCATAAGTATACAGTTTAATTCTATCTAACCAATAGATAGGGTCCTATCAGGTGCCACAACGCTGATGGCCATAAGAGTGGGGGTCACCCCACTCTTATGGCCGTCAGCGTTGTGTCTTTCTCATTCTCCAGAGCTGCTCAACCGGAGGCCTGGGGGCTCAGCTTTCTGCTGAGTGCTGGCTTTCTCTACCATATCTTGTCACCAACAGGTCTCCGAAACTACTGGGGGCCCCAAGGGCCCCTTCGGCCAGAAGTGGCTTTCCCTACCACTTCTTATCAGCAACTTCTCTGGTCCCCAACTCTTCTGACTTCCAACTCAATCGAGGGCCCCGAGGGCCCCTTCGGCCTGGTGTGGCTTTCCCTACCACATCTCATCTCTAACTCCGTCTACTTCCTGTCTTCACCAAGTTATATAATAGTTCAATCGCCCACTCAATATTTGGAATGGCCTGTTTGGTTGTCATCAAGCAGAAATAACTTGTTTAGTTGCTTAGTTTTGTTTCTTGGTTACTTGCTGGGTTGGGTTGTTGGTTGGCTGCTTGGTTGGATGATCTGATTAATTGTTTGCTAGAGTAGTTGGTTGGTTGGTTGGTTTGTTGGCTGGTTGGTTGTTGTTTGTTGTTGTTGTTTTTTGTTGTGGTTTGTTGGTTGCTTTGTTGGTGTGTTTGGTTGCTTACTTAGTTGGTTTACTAGTGGCTTGGTTTTTTGATAAGCTGGTTGGTAGATTAGTTGGTTGGCTTCTTGGTTTCTTGGTTGCTTGCTTGGTGGTTTGGCTAGTTTGGTTCTTTGTTTGGTTTCTTGATTACTTGGTTGCTTGTTGGATTGTTAGTTTTTTGATTGGTTGCATGGTTGGATTGTTCTTGGATGGTTACTTGCAGTGTTGGTTAGATTATGTGTAGGTTGCTTGGGTGATTCTATTTACCAATTTGTCTACTTAGAAAGTGGTAATATCTGTTGGTCTATTTGTCTGTTCAATTTGTCTGTTTGTCAATTTCTATTTCAATAAGACATAGAGAAATAGAAATAGACAGACAAATTGCTAATAGACAAATAGATTAATAGATAGATAATATAAAATAGACTAGTAGGTGTCGCAAATTCACAAATAAGTTAGAGACAAATAGACAACTAGTCAAAATAATCAAAATAGGCAAATTGGCATATAGGCAAATAGTATTATAGTATTGTTGAGAAATAGTTAAATAGGCAACTGTGCAACTAACCGAAATAAACAAATTGATATATAGACAATTAGTCAAATAGTCAAATAGTAAAATAGCTAAATAATCAAATAGCTAAATAATTATTAGGCAACCAAATAGTCAAATCAGGAAATTTGACTAATTTGTCAAATTTCATGATTTGACTATTTGGTTGCCTATTTGTCTATTTTCTATGTCTATTTATGTATTTAGCAGATAGACAAATAGACAACTTGATATAGACAAAAAAGACATACATAAAGTTGGAAAATAGGAAAATAGGAAAAATTGACCAACAGACATTGGAGAAATAGACCAATAGACATGGCAAATAGGGAAATAGGCAAATTAGCAAAAAAGACATACAAATAGAAAATAATTGAGGAATAGACAAATACAAATAATTGGGTTATTTTGCCTATTTGTCAATTTGCATATTAGCAATTTAGCTATTTGCAATTTGCCTAGTTGCCAATTTAGCTTTTTACCCTGGCTTGTCAAATTTGCCAATCTGTCAATGTTGCCAATCTGTGCAAAATAGCCCAATTTAGCAAATTTGCCTATTAGACGATTTCGGAGTAAATTTGCCAATTTGTGACAAATAGCTAAATTCACAAATAATTGGCAATAATTGGCAAGAAGCTAAATTCACAAATAGGCAAATTGGCAAAACGTCAGCAGCCAAATTATCTATTATTAAAAATAGACAAATATCGCTAATTTGGCTATTTGTCTATTTGACAATTTGTCTTTTTGTCTATTTAGCCAAATAGTCTATTGTCTAAATAGACTATTGTCTAAATAGACTATTGTCTAAATAGTCTATTGTCTAAATAGACAAATTAGACAAATAGCCAAAATAGACAAAATTGGGCTAAATTCACAAATAATTGGCAAATTGTCTATTTGTCTATTTAGCCAAATAGCCAAAAATAGCCAAATAGACAAATTTGCGATATTTAGCTAAATAGCCAAATATTTAAATAGCGATATTTAAAATATAAAATATATAAATAGCGATATTTAGCTAAATAGCCAAATATTGCGATATTTAGCCAAATAGCCAAATAGCTATTTGGCTATTTGGTTATTTACAATTAGGCTATTTGACAATTTGGGTATTTGCAATTTGGCTATTTTGGGCTATTTTTTTCTTTTTGGCCAACTTGGCTATTTGGCAATTTAGCTTAAAATATCGCTAATTTGGCTATTTGTCTATTTGGCTAAATAGACAAATATCGCTAATTTGGCTATTTGTCTATTTGGCTAAATAGACAAATATCGCTAATTTGGCTACTTGTCTATTTGACAATTTGTCTATTTGACAATTTGTCTATTTGACAATTTGTCTAGCGATATCGCTAATTTGGCTATTTGTCTATTTAGCCAAATAGCCAAATTAGCGATATCGCTATTTAGCCAAATAGACAAATAGCCAAATTAGCGATATTTTAAGCTAAATTGCCAAATAGCCAAGTTGGCCAAAAAGAAAAAAAATAGCCCAAAATAGCCAAATTGCAAATACCCAAATTGTCAAATAGCCTAATTGTAAATAACTAAAAAAATAGCCAAATAGCCAAATTGGCAAAAAATAAGCACAATTGGCAAATAGCCAAACTGCCAGTGTAAATAGCCAAATAGCCCAAATTGGCAAATAGCCAAATTGGCAAATATCAGTGTAAATAGCCAAATTGCAAATACCCAAATTGTCAAATAGCCCAATTGGCAAGAAAGACAGCCGGTGTAAATAGCCAAATTGTAAATAACCAAATAAATAGCTAAATAGCCAAATTGACAAAATAGAAAAAATAGCACAATTTGCAAATAACCAAACTTGGCAAAATAGCAAAATTGGTAAATTGGCAATTGACAAATAACCAAATTGGTAAATAGCCAAATTGGCAAATAGACAAATTACCCATTTGTCAAAATAACAAAATTGACAAATAGCCAAATTGGCAAATAGCCAAATTGGCAAATAGCCAAATTGGCAAAAGAAGAAATAGCCAGTTGGCTATTAGCCAATTTGTAAATAGCCAAATAGCCAATTTGTAAATAGCCAAATAGCCAAAATTGGCAAATAGCCAAGTTGGTAAATAGCTAAATTGGCAAATAGCAGTGTGAATAGCCAAATTGGCAAAAAGGACAAAAATTGCCAAATTGGCAATACAGACATACTATTTGTTAAATAGTCAAATCTATTTTTGTCTTTTTTGTTAATTTATTTATATATTTTGCATATTTATTTATCGTCTATTTCTATTGTCTATTTGTCAAATAGCCAATTTGCCAAATAGACAAATTACTCATTTGTCAAAATAGCCAAATTGGCAATATTTGTCTATTTTACTGGCTATGCCAACCTATCAAGTTTTTTTTGTCGTTTTGCCCATTTGTCTATCTGTTTAAATTTCTATAAATTTACTCTTTCTATTTAGTTTGGCAAAATTGGTGAATTGTCTGAACAGGCAAAATAGGCAAATTTGATAATTTTCCTATTTGGCTTTCTGACTTTTTCCCAAATGTCAGATTTCTTATATCATATATGTAAAACCAGCGGTAATATCCACATGTTAACAACCAGTTATGTACAATGTACAATGTATGTAAACGGTTAATTGGCAAACTATTTGCCAATTTGTCCTAAAAGTTTGCCACTGTGGGCAAATTCATTTGTCTATTAGCTATGTTTATTTGTTCCTTTGTCTATTTGTGTATCTCACTTTCTATTTGCCTGTTTGCCGATTTGTCAACTTGCCTATTTGTGCATTTGTCAATTGTGCATTTGCCAAGTGAGTTTCTAATCTCATTTGAATAGACAAATATTCATGAGAAATTGGAAATGAGACAAATCTCATTTCCAATTTCTCATATATATTTCGGTTTCCTTCAGTTTTACCCCGTGGTCAGCCGGAAGGACAAAGTCCATTATTCGTCAGGTTCTCCTATCGCTAGGTCTGGTCGTCAAGCTGAGATTAGATCAACCATTTGTATCTGAATATACTGTTATATAGCAAAATTTAGATGTCTTCCGATTTACAGTTTCACTCAACAAACATACACACGTGGCTAGAGAAGGGTAGCATTCGACCGGATGTTAACCAGACGGCTGCCGCCGGGACAATGAATAAAATTGTCTTTGCGCAAAAGGCTCCGCGCAGAACTTCCGGACGAGAATGCAAAAAATTAATTCACATTAACAAATACACTTTTTCAGTCAACCATAAATCTTCCCCCTAAAAAAATTCCCAGAACCGACTTGATCCAAAGGGTAACTATTTAAGCAGAGAAAATCTTCAAAGGCGGCAAACTAGCCTACCAAGGGACGAAGGGAAGAAAACGCTCCTCTATAAGAACTCATCTTGAACTCTGACAGGTTTATGACGTACCACCTACTGTGAACAACTGCTGACTTAGCCACAACGCCGCCCTGTCCACGAATGCTACCACCTACCAAGATCAACTGATACCCTTACCACCCTTATACCACCATACCCACCAAGTGAGTTCCTTAACTTATAACATACATGACCGTCCACTAACTCTGGTTTCACGCACACATCACGATTTACTCCTTCACTTGATAGTCGTACGTTACTAATTTGTACAGTTTGATTCTTTGCTTTATCGCCTTGTTTTTTTTTCTTTTTTGTTCAATATATTTGTTTAAAAACTTTCAACCTGTGTTTGTCTTTTCCTTGCTATCATACGCTAAATATAACAATATCAATGCAACAATCCATTTCCATAGGCTATTGTTCTTATTAAGTCTTCTAAACGGCATCTAATGTCAGTCAAGAGCTGATGAATGTATATTTTTGCTGGTCAACCAAAACTGGCGTGTCCATTAGTTGTTCGTCCTTACTTTTCAAAAATGCACAGCATGTCTTGCTGGTCATATTTGAATGGCGGCTATGAAAAATTCCCGTTTTATTTTATCAAAGAGGTCAGATTTCTATATGTTTGTTAACCTCTTAAAATCAGTCCAGGCTTTACCTATGCTTATATTGATATATGAACTTGTCTACGCATTTTAGAGGTCTATTATTTAATGATGAGATGGTACTATTTTGATTAAAACTAATGGGCTCTGTTTTGTCTGAGTTCACACAGAGACCAATGTCCCTTGCTGCCTGCAGCTCGACTATGCAGAAGAGATTCGGCTTGAGTAGGTATATTTATTAGAAGTCTGCGATCATCTGCGTAGTCTGCATCAGTAATATCTTCTGTGAGATATCGTTTGTTTCAAGGGAGGATTATGACTTATTGTTTGTTTCTAGGGAGGATTATGACTTATCAGTAAATATCCCCAAATTTTATTTTGAGATATTAATGATTAAATTTTGTGTAAACATATTTGTTAGTTCCTCATTGATTAGAAATCAATGCGTTCGAATTATTAGTGAATGTTTCAAGTGTAAATCATTTCTTAAAAAGTGGATGAAATTTATTTGATCAAATTTTCAATTTATTGTTTCTTGAATGCTTTGAAGTCCTGTTTATCAAACAAGCTGTTCATACAAGAATACATTTTATTCTGATTGCACTAGAATTTTTTATTTAGCTCTAAAATAAAAAAAAACAACTTTTTTCCTCTTTTATGGTAAACAGTTCTTTATTTATTACAGTTTTTTAATGCTGTTCTTTATTTATTCTCACTTCCTGAATGAGTTCTTTGACAGTAATAAAAATGAATTATTAGCGAGATGGTTCAACATCTACCGCTGTACCCCCAACATCCACCTCTAACATTGCAGAACAAAGTAATAATATAAAAACCATTACTTTCAGGGAAAACCTCTTACAAGCTCGACATGAATCTTCATTGGTCTTAAAAACGCGGGGCCACTGATAGTGACTATATAGAAAAATAGCATTTTAGCGCTAGGAACTTGTTCTATTCGTAAGTGTTTATTGTAATCTCGGAATCTGTTGGGGCTTCTGCATAAAGGAATAGGAGGCGTTACTTTTAGAACAAACCTTTTACGGTAGAAATAAATTGGAGATTTTATTTTCAAAGCAAGCGTCGTATTATATTCATATAAAATTTAAGCGTGTATTTGATTTCTTTTATCGATTCAATTAAAATTGATTGCATGATTCAGTTACAAACAGCTGTGAGGCTGTTTTTTTCAAAAGTGTTCATTGTTAATATAGATTGTTAATATGATCAGCGAATATACCCCCCCCCCATATTAAGAATAAAATAAAAAATAAAAAACATCTGCAAACAAGAACTGAAATTAGTAACATGATCAACGACAGGAAACAAAAATATGAAAAGTAGTTGAATAGAAATTATTGAGATCTGAAGTTCTGATAATAAATGGTAAAGACACCATAAAGAGTTCTTTGCCCTTGGAATGTTTTATTTTTCCAAAATCGTCACCAGGGTTAGCATCATCTATAGTTTACTAAAATTCTCATTAGCTTATTATTTATAAAACTGTGCTTAGTCTATCACATAGGGAAGGGTTGCTTACAGTACTTAGAATTTTTAAGCAGTCATCCATCTCATGACTAAACAAGTTAATTACAGCTTAACCTCAGGGATCTGTGTGGGGGGGAGTATGTAATTTGGTTATTTCAGTAGATTGCTCTCTAAATTATTCCCACCACAAATGCAGCACAAAACTTTACAATTGCGCAAAAGAAATGGAATAGAACACAACGAACATTAAATAAAAAACAATTTAATATGCATATAACAGAATATGAAAAACAAAATACATGATGGCCTTTTGGAAAATAAAGTTTGAAGAAGAGAATAAATTTGTTGAAAGATGTGTGTATGTTCACGTTATCAGAGTCCGTAAATAAGTCGTACTTACTTACATTAAGTTTATTGTGGGTTTTATGATTGTGGCGACAGCGTGTCGCGTTGATGAAAGATATTTTGTCGGGTTTTCCTTTTGAATATAATTCTCGGCCATTTGAAGAGAGTTCATGAACTTTAGTTGAGGAAGGAAAGGAATTTGTCGGAATGTATCGGCTACTGCTTTACTGGCTTAGTGGCTTGTCTTCATCTGTGTCTTCGTTTGTGTGTAAGCTTGTGTCTTGTGTGTATGGCTTCCTAACTCTGTGTTATTTATACCCTACAGGTGGATCAAAGAATCGTCCTAAAATCTTGGCGCGTACACATTTATTGACCAATCAGATTTGTATTTTACTATTTTATTTTAGAGCCTAAATATTTTCTGTTAGTTCACTTCCGATCCTAATTTTCTAGAATGTTCTATTCCATGTTTTTAGCTGATTGGTTGAAAAATATAAAAATGTAATTTAAATGCTAATGCGGGTTTGATCCTAAATTTCTAGAATGTTCTTAAGTATGTTTTTATTGCTTATTTTAAGACTAGAAGAAATGTGTATCCTATATCTGTAAGTCAGTCATTTACTAAACCAAGTGAAAATGAAAGCATAGTTAAATTTAGCCACAAAACTGCAATGACAGAGTTCTCAGTGGGGATTGAACTCTACTTAATAAGGGAAAGTTCACTGGGTGTAGTGGCTAACCTGTTAGACGGTAACATCGTTGTAAGTTCGAACTTCAGTCGTACTACGTCGTACACGTATTGCGTTGACTTTCGGACTTTTACCCTTTGGAAAGATATAAACTGTCTCATTCCCTCTGTAATGTATTTGATTGTACCACTACTGCCTATCTATAAGGATGATTTTGGTATTAAATAACCCACAAAAGCTGATATGCACTTAACTAAAGAAACCGAACTATCTACTTTGCAACAATGAATATATCAAACTAGCTAGCAAACCATATAAACTGGTTATATTATAATCACTTGGCGCCTGAAGCGCCCTTAAAGAAGATTGCCGAGGAGATGAAGGATTTTTTTACGGCAATGCATGTGTCTTGATTCGTGCCTCCCATATAAAAATGAACACGGTTTTAAAGTTTCATGTATTCTTATCAAACACAAATAATTCTACTCCAACGTTACCCATTCGTTTGAACACAAGTAAATATTTCAAAGTATTGCTATGTATCACTAACGATTCGATTAAAAATCAGTCATTTATTTACAAAGTTAAATTTTCAAACAGTTCTATTTCTAACAATTCAATTAAGCATTTGTTTGCTCTCAGTTCAAATGTCAGACAGTTCTATTTGACTCAAAGGACCCTATCGGATGCTATCACTCCGAGTCACAGTGGACCTGGGAGTGATGGCAATTATGAGATACTTCACATTCCCCCAAACTCCAGCATTACGGACGCTTCTCGATCAGATGCAGTATCTTGCCATACCCAGGACAACACTCGTATGGGGTCTTAACCCTCTGGAAAGATGCAGTCGTTGTATGTTATAGTCCGACCTGACTGGGCTCACTGGACTGTGAAGTGCCAGATTCGTTTTTACGGCTTGGAGTGCGACCTCAAAATTCACGATTTTAGACCTACCTGAAATTGCCTGGTCGTCAAACTTCTACAAACACTCTACCCACTAGGCCAATGTAAACACAGAGTTGGATAAAACTGAGATATTGATGAATTTAAAAAGAGAATGCTATCAACGAAAATAGAATATTATCAAGAAATATAGAATATTTAAAAAAAAAAAAAAATAAAGGCATTTCAGAGCATTGTTGCTATTTTCAAAATTAATTCTATTAAGTTTTTTTTGTTTTTATATGTAGGGCTTCTAGGATTTGTAGTGGTAGCTTGTTTATTTCATGCGCTATTATAGTGGTGTTTTGTTATGTTATAAAAAAATCTAAAAACTTTCAAAACTCTTTCAAAACACGTTTTATACATGCGAGCAAACCCTTGATAATGGCCTATGAAAGGTCCGAAAGTGCTCGGGACAATTTTAGTAAATTCATCTACCAATTCCAACCTGAAACCAAGACACTTATCAAGAAACTTGAAAGGATCTTAATAAAGTCATATAGACAAAATGTGTCTTTATTATTTAATCAAAGATGCATATTTTTTTATGAAAATGGTTGGAGATATGTAAATAATTTAGATTATAGTAATTTTTTATCTTAGAAATTTACACAATTACAAACCAATTGATATGGATCTAATGTGATGTATTCGTATCAGCTAGGAGGTCAGGTGAAACCTAAAGTGAATAAATGCTTACTCATTCTCTGTGGTAACCTGACGTAGTTTTTAAAAAGATACAATCATCAGATGAGACTTGTGAATGGAAAGTGTGACGCGAAATTGACTAAAATCCCAAAACGGGACTTTATTTTCGCACGTGTGAAGACGGGGCAGGTTGGCACTTGATCCCCTATATAATAAGTCCTCGTTCAGAGTTTTTCTCTCAGGCATATAAGAACTGGCATATTATGTGAGGGACTAATTTAGGGCCAGACTGACCGCCGCTGGCAAGGGGTTCCAAATTTCACACTATCCACACACCCACCAGGCCGCTTTCACTTCCTTCCCCAAGATAATGGAAGAATATGGACCTATAGGTTTTAGTCGTAATAATATTATATTGTAGTAGTCGGCAACTCCGGTTTCCCGTGTGATATTTTAAAGGAATTAATAGGACAATTCTTAGCAAGATAACATAAGGCGAATAGATGCTGAAAAGGAAGCATGAAGTAACTACATATTCGTAGAAGAACTGCAAAGAACAAACTTAGACCACGTGGTAACATAAAAATATATGATTCATTTACTACAGTTATATACACTTTCAAAGTGTCAAAACATAATAATTGGACAGTCCACGAATATAAATGTCTTTTCTTGACTTTTGTTTTTCTTCAAATTGAGAGAGAGAGAGAGTGGTATACAAAATTTGGGTATAAAGGAGAAATGGCCACAAAGTTACTTATCTTATTTTTCGACGGGGTTCCACTGGAGAATCTTTCTTCTTTCACGGGCTAATAGACTTTATTCTATTTTTTTACACTGGCTTGAAGAACCTGGCGTCCCTCGTGTCTCAGGTATTCTTTTGTCTTCAACCCGGAGTAAATGGCCATGGGTCTGTCTGCCACGAGCCCTGCTCAAAAACTAACTTTCTTACTATCTATTTCCGCTGATGGGGGGAGCCCCACTTCCGTTTTGGGGTCCCAGCCAATCATTTGGTTTCTCTCTCCCTCCCCTTCCGGTGTCCGGCGACCTAAGGTTACTAAGTACGAACACCTGTTGATATCCCCTCTGTGACCCACATTCTCTCTTAACGGTCACTTTTTTGACGGGTTTCCACCGTTCATTCCAACGGGAGGATAGTATTAATCTTACCTCTATCGTCTCCGCGGGATATCGCGTGACAAAAGGAACAAAGTTCTTGCAACCCGAGCGAAATTTCTTCAACAATCTTGTTACGGTACTGTGATGAACTGCAGCGTCACCTTTTATGCAACAAATGTTTTAGCTTGCTTTCGTGGCGTTATGGCCCAGTTCGAACCTGAAAGCACAAATTTCCTAATTAGAAAAATTCATCTGTGCGATTTTCAAATTATACATGCCATGAAACACAACTTGTAAGCAAACCAACAACCACGAAACTACTAGTCACGGTGAGTACTTATCGTGGCTTGAGCGTGACACACATGCCGCAAATTAGCACGTGCGAAAATATTGCAAAACGTTTAACTCAACCAAGTAGAAAAATGCAATAATCCTTTATCAGCAAGAAAGGCTGTCATTGTGATGAGTGATGAACCCATTGGACTGTAACAGTCCCAAACCCACGTGTCACTAAATCCAACAAAAATAAATAAATAAATAAAAGGCCCACGTGTGTCATGGTTTTCGAAAATAACATTTCCTATTTTTTTTTACCGTCAAAAATCTAGTGAGTATGAATAGACGAAAATTCCCAGTTCAACAGCAGCAACCCGGCAGTCATTACAAGTTAATCGAACCAAATCAGCCCTAGATGATCACTGAACGATAATTAAGTTCTATCCTATAACGAATTTCAGAACTGACGAGCAAGTAAGCATTTTATAAAAAGAAAACTGAAATATTTGTATACCCTGTGTAAATACAGAGATTAATTCTTACACAACATATCTTTTGTAAGAGGTTGTTCATAAGCAAAAAAAGAAAAAAAAAGTTAAGAGAAAAGAAGACAAAGTATGTTTCAATTCAAACTCCTGTCGTTTTATTTTTTTTTATATGCTTGTTTTATTTATAATTCATTTCCGCATTAACCTTTTCATCAGAACGCCTTGAAAATACATCTGCTACAATATGGAGCTAAATTTCCTTTCAAACTCGGTACGCAAAATTCGTAATAACATTCAAGTGACATTCATGTGACAGTACGATGATACCTTAAAATACTTAGAGTGGCTTTGAACAGGCACAAAGTCAAAAATACGGGATTCGAGGTAAGAATCAAATTTATCACACGGAGGTCACTCATTTGTGAGTTGAGCTTTCCAGCCATTATACCATGATCACGTGCTCAAAGGTTTTTTTTAAATTTTTTTTATTGAGAATGGAACATAGTTGTCTTGGATGGTATACTGGTTAGCCAGCTTGGCTAGTGGATCACCGTAGGTGAGTTTGATTCTCACTGAGTGTCTCATACTTCTGTTCCTGGACTAAATTTAGTAAATAATATCTTTGTATGACATAACTTGAAGCAGTATTTTTTTCAAATTTGTTTTTGTCTATTATCAAATTTAAATCTACGTATGTCACTTTGACATTTTCCTTATTTTTATAGTGTCTCCAAATGCCAAGAGGCACGCGTTGTGAGAAGTAGACTCGGCTACCCGAGTTCTAATCCTGAACGAGGCTGTTTGAATTTTACATCCTGTTCATACCCTTTGGAAAGATATGCATTCAATTATTCTCTCTCTAGCTATTAGTAATTAGTTAAGAAGACTGAACTCTTTAACCTTGGTAGGATAACTAGTCTAGGAGAAGGAAAACACTGAATTCAAATCAGTTGTACATCTGGCGAAGGATAGGTTCTGCAAGGCTATTCCTGCACAAGACGCGCTTCATAAATAAGTGTAATATAATTGCAGAGGGATTTCGTTTTATATATCTTGCCTTTCGGTTTTGTTAGGCTGAGAACCTTTCGCTTAGCGCATGGGTTAGTTAGGTGCAACATTAACGCAGGTGTTCACGCGTGTGTGGAGAGGATGTGTCATTCAGATATGTCAAAATAAAAATCCCAGATAGGAATTGAGACCAGGGTATTTGGGTGACGTCACGCACCGGAAGCGTGGGCAGAGATTTGAGAAAAAGCAGTTAGTTGAGTTCCTGCCTCCGAACGGAAAAGTTGAGATTAGACCTGGGCGAGGCCAGACGACTTTGTGCGCTACGGGCGCCGCGCGTTGGTTGGGTTGAGAGCTGACGATGTAAAAGCAGTCAGCATCGAAAGATTTTGTCACTCTCTCCTCATGTTGAAAAACCTTTAACTCAAAGGTAATAACAAATTTCGTACCTGAACCAATTTCGTAAAGTTTCGTGTTTTTAGATTCCCTATGTCTATTTCACACATCCGTATATCTGGCTATGTAACATAAGTACCTCCATGACCGAACCGAATTATGGGACCAGTGAATGAATAAATAATTCCGTTTTTAGGGCTAAAAGACGTTAAACCATTTAAATACAAGTTGTCAAATTAATGGTTCCATCGCTTTTGAGATGTACTGTACATAAAATAACAGTTCGATGAGGGATGCCGACATTCAAATTGGATACAAATACAATATAGAATCTGTACAAGATTACATCGCCGAAATTTTGTTATACAAAGATCAACTGCATCCTGATGCCAATTAGAGAATTCTTGTATAAATGCCGGGTCAACCACACACAGTCGTACTATGACCTTTAATCTCAACAATGCATATTCTAAGCAAGAAATTGATTGAAAGATAGAATATTGGATACATTGAAAAAGATGATCCTTTGGATTCTTCTCGACCCAGAATGGATCACACCAATGGATCTTATTCATGAAATCAATATGCTCATTTCATATTGATTTTCTATTCGAGAAGACAGATTTCTCAAGCTATTGATTTCGATTGAACTTAATATCAATGGCTACTGGGAACAGAACACTTACTATCACATGGACAAGTAATTTGCGTTTGATAATACTTTAATGATCTAAGTCTGGTACAAGGCTATATTTTTGACTGTTTAATAAGAATTATGATTTTTATCGATGGGTTTGAGTCTTGTATGTTTTCTCCAGTGCATTATGACAATATTTTATCAGTTTATTTGGCTTTAGTCATTCTAAATCTAAAGGAGTTCCTTTACTTCATTGAATCTAACATCAATTTAGTTTTCAGAAAATCTTATGAGACACGATATGAAGTAAGTCTAAGAAGAAATAAAACTTTTTAAAAACCAAATTTAATGCTTTACCAAGAACTGAAAGCTACTTGTCTCCGTCGATATAATCCCCTTCATGATTGATTCAGTATTTTCCTAATTTTGGAATGCATTTTCAGAATGTGCCACACATTTTGACACATATTCTTCCTATCTCTTCTATCTCACGAGTGCTTCCACAAAAGAGATTCATTACAAAGATTTAAAGAATTGTTGGACCCAAATTATTTAACATACATCGTTATTGATTATGTTATCATTTATGATTTATCTACCATAAAGACTATTAAATAACGTGTAAATGAGTGAGTTATCCCCTTTGCATCTTAGAGTTGGGTACACATTACCATTTTACACGGACCAGTCACACACGTGACACCGTTAGAAGGGTTGGCCCTTTTTTTTACCAATACTCCGAGCAGAGCACACGTGTTGATTGACAGAGCTGCGACTTTGGACTTTGCGAAGGGGGCATTCTTTAAGGCGAACAGAAGTAAGAATCAAGCACTATATCTGTATTTGCCCGAGTTATTAATCTGTGTGAAAGGGATTAAAGAAATTATTTTCTATTTTGTTTTTAATTTCACGGTCAAAGAAGGGTTTAAGAAGGAACGAAGACCTATTGCGAATAAAGAATTTCTTTACTAGTTGAGCCTTTACCTCATTTTTTTGCCTCATGGGGAGACAACATTTTACATTTTCAACAATTTTTCAAGCCCGGAGGGTTGAGGTGTTCATACGTGCGTGGGTCTCATGATTTTGAATGTTAAGATACTGACATAAACACTGACACGATGCATTAGTTTTATCGAGAGAAACAGTTTGGTGATGCATCTTTTAAATGCTTAATATGCACAACATTAATCACTTGGTCTATAAGAAGAGAAGAGGTGGAGAACATTTTCCTGTTTAAACACCACGTGGAAACTTATAATCTACAAATAAGGCAGTATTCAACAAAATGCGAATATCAAACTTTTAGTTAATCATTCACAACAAATTGAATATAAGTAAGCAAAGTTGGTGACCGTAGTCGAGGGCAACCTGAAGGCTCCTTTTTCAGTAGCTACTATACCGAGGTGAAGGGGAGGGCGCTACTCCTTTCCCTGGATTGCTCCACTTTACCCTTGTTACGTACGTTATATTGCTCCACTACCCTTGATACGTACCTTATATTGCTTCACTTTACCCTTGATACGTACCTTATATTGCTCCACTTTACCCTTGATATGTACCTTATATTGCTGAGCGTTAAGCAAGGAGGTATCAAGTACCATTTTTTTTTTATAACGGACCATTGGCGATACGACATAAAAGAAGAGAAAAACTTTAACTTTAAATAATAACAAATTTTTGTTTTAACATGTATTTTTGAAAAAGACGATTCCACCTTTTACCAAGACAAGGGGCATGTTGGGTTATCTTTGGATATAAGTATTGGTATCTATCGACCGCCCCAGATACGCTTGAATACAGAATATGGACTGTTTTAATGTGAGTCAGGGCGCAGAGCCGAAGTCAATACTTGCCCGGCGGTCTCAAAAATTCCACGGATCCAATCGACATTCCTCCCACAAACATCGCCTTAAGCTCCGGGCAAAAAACTTCACCCCATCGAAGTGGGTTAGTCAGGAGAACAGACCCCTGAGTCTAGAGGAGTATATCGGTCTCGCCTGCGAAACGCGACTGTTGGGTACCCCCGGCACTCCCATCAAGCAGTCTTGACCGTCTGAAACGGCAAGGACAATACCACATCCGACCAGAACCGCATACCTAAAACACGGCCGGTTCAATGGGAATTATCTTTGAGTATAAACTGTACAAAGGATTGTCATTTCTATTTATGAACTTTCCTAAACAACACCAGGCACTTCCGGTAAAAATTGACCCATCAGAGATAAGGACTGAAAGCATCTAAAATCATTTGCGACTATCCTCAAATAGTTAAATACTTTCTTGCTAGTTAAAGTTTCTGTCAGGAAGACGTATTTTATGGATTACCAAAACTGGATTCTGTGAACAAAATTTCAAAATGGCGACAAGGATTCTAAGAAATTCTTTTTAGATTGTTTTTATTTTATGAGAGAATATAGCAAAAGTTTTTCATAAACACAATTAGACATTATTTGTTTTCTTTAAGAATTTACAAATTCCACGGACAGTTTGATACATCATAAAATTAAAAAGATGATGCGTACACAGTAAACAACTGATAATAAAGTGATGATGTATAAACATCTCAACTTTGTCAGGATGAGTCAGAGCCAATTTAAAAACAATGAACTCAGTCTCTGTGCTTTTAAATAAAATAGTTTTGGTATAACATAAGATTGTTTAAGTACACCAATTTCTATACCATTAAAATTACTGCTGTTTGACTTTTCTTTGTTTAAGAACACAAACATTTAGCCATCAGAACTATTGCTGTTTGACTTTTCTTTGGTTCCAAAGCCGAAAAATTTATCTTATTGGTGCGACTTCATACCGTATAAAAAGAAAAGTCGCTGAGGTGCTTCAACCAACGGAAAACTCGCTGGAATTAGTGTGTTGAATAATAAAGTCACTCCTTTGAAGATAATTAATGTTTTACTCATTATTCATTTCTGTTTTGGTAAATACAGCTTCTGTCTTAATATTTTTTGAACACATCTTGCATGTATTTCTTAACTTCTCCACCATGATCAGAATGTGACACAAGGTCAATTTTAAGTGAAGTACAGCTGGTTTAAATTAAGACTTTTCTTTAACTTTGGCTGGTTGCCTTACCAAAGCTAAAAGACCTAGTATGCCCAACTACAAATAACTGACAAGAAAATAGATGGATTTAAGCTTTTCCGAAATGCTTTAGCGCGAAGTAAAACACAAAAAGCTTCGTGTAGGTTTTGAACACGAGTGGTCGATTCCATTTGCTGAGATGATAACCGTTGCACTAAGTTTCGTATCTTTTTGTTTATTTATTACTCTTCATTACAATGATATCCACCCACAAATTTTGACTTTGATTTTTTATTATCAATTTCATGCATCATGTTCAAGTGAATATGTCGTTTGAGTAGCTATAAATGGGAGAATATAATCTCAAAAGCAGATGAATGGTGCTTTCATTAGTTCAAGACTTTCCATTTCTATAGAGAAATAATTTTAGGAAGAGTTGAAAGCAACTCATTTATCTTTTTCAGAGAACAGAGCAAAGAAATTATGTGCCAAGTTATAAGCAATGTTCATTCCCTCATGAATTCTCATAATTAGTAATATAAACCTTAGTTGTCAAGTATCGTTGCTATAAATAATGACTTATGATAACAGGAAGCTCATAAAACTCCGGTGACACATTGCAGAAGAGACTTTGGGACAGTAAATATTCTAGCTGTGATTGCATTACTCTAAGATGGATTATATTTCCCTGTGGAATCCATAGGTTATTTCCAATGGAGAGAATATAGGCAACACAATACAGTGTTATGGACAAGACATGATATTCTCCATTAGAATTGAATGCTTCAGTTAGACTGAATAATAGGGTCCAAGTGCACTAGACAACAGAGAAACGTTGTGAAGTGGTGATGACGTATTGCAGGTGAAGTATCAATGTTGCACTTTCTTGTGCATTGGCCTTTTCATCTTCTCTAATGAATTACCTCCAAACAGGAATGGCCTTCATAAATCAGTATTTCAGGAAGCAGGGATTTTCACTTAAAGTTGTTAGAACAAAACTGCTTAGTTAGGTGGGGATGATAAAATTCTTTAGATTCCCTAAAATTATATATTTATTGCTAGCATAATGTAGACAAAAGTTGCTACAGTAAATTGTAAAATATTTGGCTCCCAAAAAATAAAGAGTGAGCAATGAAATTTTTCATTTAAGGGGGACGAAAAAGATTAAAAAAGAAAGAAAGAGAAAAACTGTGTTTTCTCTAATGTGAATTTAAGGTAATGAACTTGAGATAATTGGAATAAGGGAGAAAATGGAAACTAAAGAAGATTGTAAAAAGTACTCAAATATTGAACAGAAAGAAAGAATAAGAAAGAATAAGAAAGAAGAATAAAAGTAGGAGAAAATAGGCAAAGAAAGAAAGAAAGAAGAAAGAAAAATAGAAAAATAAAGTTAAGAGAAAATTGGCAAAGAAAGAAAGAAAGAAAGAAAGAATAAAAAAGAAAAATAAAGGTAAGAGAGAATTGGCTAAGAAAGAAAGAAAGAAAGAAAGAATAAGAAAGAAAAATAAAGGTAAGAGACAATTGCCAAAGAAAGAAAGAAAGAAAGAATAAGAAGGAAAAATAAAGGTAAGAAAGAATTGGCAAAGAAAGAAAGAAAGAAAGAAAGAAAGAAAGGAAGAAATAAAGAATAAGTAAGAAAAATAAAGGTCAGAGAAAATTGACAAAGAAAGAAAGAAAGAAATAAAGAATAAGAAAGAAAAATAAAGGTCAGAGAAAATTGACAAAGAAAGAAAGAAAGAAAGAAAGAATAAGAAAGAAAAATAAAGGTAAGAGAAAACTGACAAAGAAAAAAAGAAAGAAATAGAGAATAAGAACGAAAAATAAAGGTAAGAGAAAATTGACAAAGAAAGAAAGAAAGACAGAAAGAAAGAAAGAAAAAAATAAAGGTAAGAGAAAATTGGCAAAGAAAGAGAGAAAGAAAGGAAGAAAGAAAGAAAGAAAAAAAAGGTAAGTGAAAATTGACAAAGAAAGAAAGAAAAAATAAAGAAAGAAAAAGAAAAAAAGCTAACAGAAAATTGACAAAGAAAGAGAGAAAGAAAGGAAGAAAGAAAGAAATAAAAAAAAAGTAAGAGAAAATGGACAAAGAAAGAAAGAAAAAAATAAAGAATAAGAAAGAAAAATAAAGGTAAGAGAAAATTGACAAAGAAAGAAAAAAAGAAAGAAAGAAAGAAAGAAAGAAAAATGAAGGTAAGAGAAAATTGACAAAGAAAGAAAGAAAGAAATAATGAATAAAAAAGAAAATTAAGTTAAGAGAGAATTGGCAAAGAAAGAAAGAAAGAAAGAATAAGAAAGAAAAATAAAGGTAAATAGAATTGGAAAAGAAAGAAAGAAAGAAAGAAAGAAAGGGAGGAAGTAATAAAGAATAGGAAAGAAAAATAGAGGTAAGAGAAAATTGACAAAGAAAGAAAGAAAGAAAGAAAGGAAGGAAGAAAGAAAGAAAGAAATAAAGAATAAGAAAGAAAAAAAAAGTTAAGAGAAAATTGACAAAGAAAGAAAGAAAGAAAGAATAAGAAAGAAAAATAAAGGTGAGAGAGAATTGGCAAAGAAAGAAAGAAAGAAAGAAAGAAAGAAAGAAAGAAAGAAAAATAAAGGTAAGAGAGAATTGGCAAAGAAAAAAGAAAGAAAGAAAGAAGAAATAAAGTATAAGAAAGAAAAATAACGATAAGAGAAAATAGACAAAGAAAGAAAGAAAGAAAGAAAGAAAGAACAAGAAAGAAAAAAAAAGGTAAGAGAAAACTGACAAAGAAAGAAAGAAAAAAAGAAAGAAATAATGAATAAGAAAGAAAAATAAAGTTATGAGAGAATTGGCAAAGAAAGAAAGAAAGAAAGAAAGAATAAGAAAAAAAATAAAGGTGAGAGAGAATTGGCAAAGAAAGATAGAAAGAAATAAAGAATAAGAAAGAAAAATAAAGGTCAGAGAAAATAGACAAAGAAAGAAAGAAAGAAAGAAAGAAAAATAAAGGTAAGAGAGAATTGGCAAAGAAAGAAAGAAAGAAAGAAAGAAAGAAAGAAAAGGTAAGAGAGAATTGGCAAAGAAAGAAAGAAAGAAAGAAAGAATAAGAAAGAAAAATAAAGGTAAATAGAATTGGCAAGAAAAGAAAGGAAGGAATGAAGAAATAAAGTATAAGAAAGAAAAATAACGTGAAGAGAAAATAGACAAAGAAAGAAAGAAAGAAAGAAAGAAAGAAAGAAAGAATAAGAAAGAAAAATAAAGGTAAGAGAAAATTGAGAAAGAAAGAAAGAAAAAAAGAAAGAAATAATGAATAAGAAAGAAAAATAAAGTTAAGAGAGAATTGGCAAAGAAAGAAAGAAAGAAAGAAAGAAAAAGAAAGAAAAATAAAGGTGAGAGACAATTGGCAAAGAAAGAAAGAAAGAAAGAATAAGAAGGAAAAATAAAGGTAAGAAAGAATTGGCAAAGAAAGAAAGAAAGAAAGAAAGAAAGGAAGAAATAAAGAATAAGAAAGAAAAATAAAGGTAAGAGAAAACAGACAAAGAACGAAAGAAAGAAAGAAAAAAAGAAAGGAAGAAAGAAAGAAGAAATAAAGTATAAGAAAGAAAAATAAAGATAAGAGAAAATAGACAAAGAAAGAAAGAAAGAAAGAAAGGAAGAAAGAAAGAAGAAATAAAGTATAAGAAAGAAAAATAAAGGTAAGAGAAAATTGACAAAGAAAGAGAGAAAGAAAGGAAGAATAAGAAAGAAAAATAAAGGTAAGAGAAAATTGACAAAGAAAGAAAGAAAGAAAGAAAGAAAGAAAAAGTAAGAAAGAAAAATAAAGGTAAGAGAAAATTCACAAAGAAAGAGAGAAAGAAAGGAAGAATAAGAAAGAAAAATGAAGGTAAGAGAAAATTGACAAAGAAAGAAAGAAAGAAAGAAAGAAAGAAAGAAAGAAAGAAAGAAAAATAAAGTTATGAGAGAATTGGCAAAGAAAGAAAGAAAGAAAGAAAGAAAGAAAGAAGAATAAAGGTAAGAGAAAATTGGCAAAGATAGAAAGAAAGAAAGAAAGAAAGAAAGAATAAGAAAGAAGAATAAAGGTAAGAAAAAATTGGCAAAGATAGAAAGAAAGAAAAAAGAAAGAAAGAAAGAATAAGAAAGAAGAATAAAGGTTAGAGAAAAATTGGCAAAGAAAAAAAGAAAGAGAAAAAGAAAGAAAGAATAAGAAAGAAGAATAAAGGTAAGAAAAAATTGGCAAAGAATGAAAGAAAGAAAGAAAGAATTGAAAAGAAAAATGCTAATTAGTGGGAACTGACAAAAAATATGAAAGGATGAAAGAAAGATAGAAAGAAAGAATAGGAAAGAAAAATGCAGACAAGATAGAATCAGCAAAAGAAAGAAAGAATGAATGAGTGACATAAAAAACAAACAAATACCCCCCGCCCCCCAAAAAAATATAATAAAACCGAGAAAAAAAGAAGAAAAAAAAAGGAAACATCGAAAGAAATAAAGAAAGAATATTAAAAGAAAATGCCGATTTTGTGAGCAAACTGAGAGAGAAATCTTGTTGAAATGTAATATTATTCATCTTAAAGGAATGAATTAGTTAATCAGATCATGATAAAAAAGCATGAGACACAAATTAGATTATTTACTTTTCATGACAAAATGTTTGCATTTTAACTGAAAAATTCTTTAAAATTAATTTTACATTATAATAAGTAAAGACAAGTTTGTTGTGACAGTAATAATATGCCTTGTATGAATTTCGTTTTCTTTGGATAACGTAATAATAATAAGTAACACTGCAAAGGAGATGAGACTTGTTTTAGATTAAGAAGAAAGATTTTATTCTCAATTAATATACAGCGATTATAGTAAGATATAATCGACACAGGGTTGTTAAAAGTTACTGAATAATGTAGTTGGTTATTTTATAATAAAGTTTAGTTGGTTGGTTGGTTGGTTGGGTTTTATAGCATATCAAACATTGTAGGTTATTTAACGCCAAATCCATATTTATTTATTTTTGTCAAAACAGTTCTATATATATATATATATATATATATATATATATATATATATATATGTAAAATTCAGTTTAGTGTAAGTACTGATTCAATGTCAAAAAACAGTTCTATTTCAAATAATTCAGTTTAGCATAAGCACGCAGTTTAGATATAAGTACGGTTTGATTGTCAAAAATATTTCTATTTCAATCTATTCAGTTTAATCAAACAATTCAGTTAAGCATAGATATGCCGTTAGTTCTATTTAACCCATAGATAGGGCCCTATCAGGTGCTACTACGCCGGATCAGAGTGGACCTGGGAACAATGGCAATGAAGGGGTGCTCCGTATTCCTCAAGGCCCCAGCATTACTGGAACCTCACCATCAGATTGCCGAGCCTGAGTGCATTTCACATAGCGCTAATACCCTTGGGAAAGGTATGAATCCAAATAGTCTCCCTCCAGCTATGGGTAAATAGTAGGGCAGACTAGGTGCTTCAGCCTTGGTGAGGCGACTAGTCTAGGAGAAGGAAAACTCTGAATTCAAACCTGTTAAACTCCGCTTAAAAAATTGACCTTGTGTCATATCCTGCCCGAGCAGAGTGGGTGGGTAAATATGACCATCAGATTGTTTAGTGTCATATTTAGGGCACTCGTTGAGGGAGTCATACCCATCTGGAGAGGTGTAGTCAGCCGACTGGGTAAATGAAGTTTGGCTATAATCTTATAATATAGTTTGATCATCATCTCATCCCGTAGTTTGTTTATAATGGCATATTATAGTTGAGGTTTCATCTTCGTTATGGCTGCTACTGCTTAGCGATCCTTGCTACTGCTTCTTAGCATATCTTTGAAGGCTGGGCCTGATTTCTGATCGTTCGGCATCTCTTCGAAATTGATGCTTCCATGATCCATTTCTTTTTGACTGATGGGTAAAATCAGCCTCCTTATATACAAATTGGCACGAATTGGCTCAAAAATTGACTTGTTTGAGAGACACATAACGATTTTTTGATTGATTTCCTGACCCTTAATTTTTTTTCTCTTGTGTTCCTCCCGGAAGTTGGTGCGTTGAGTCGGTCAAAATTTCGGTTCATCTTTGCCATATGACGTTGAGGTGAACATTTAAAAGAAGTTTTCACAAGTTACGACATGATATAATCACTTGAATAAGATTAAAATGCTAGTTAACACACACACACACACACATACATACACAGAGTCTACCGTTCTTTTACAAGGATGGAATTGGTTTTAAATAACTTACAAAGATTGATTTGCCATAAAGAAAGAAACTAGTGCCCGTGGTGTAATGGTTATCGTCGTAGGAAATGGACACGGCGACACGAGTTCAAATCCTGGACGAGACTGATTGCATTTCACATAGCACTAATACCCTTAGGAAAGGTATGAATCCAATTATTCTCCCTCCAGCCATGGGTAAATAGTTGGACAGACTGGGTTCTTCAGCCTTGGCGGGGCAACTAGTCTAGGAGAAGGAAAACTCTGAATTTAAACCTGTTAAACTTCTCTTAAAAATTGACCTTGTGTCATTTCCTGCCCGAGCGGAGGGGTTGGTAAATAGGATAAAGAAAGAAACTATCTAAATTTTAAAAAAAGTCGTTTTCAAACTTATGATATTTTGGCAGGCCAAACAGAGACCTGATTGATAGAAAAAAAAAACAGTTCTATCTTAAAAAGCGTACAACATCTGCCGATCGAATTTGGTGACTAGTCGGAGTTAGTGTAGGTTATGCTATTTTCAGAAAAAAAACTTGGTCAAACTTTTAGGCTTGTGTCAGGGACTGGTTTTAGAATGATGATATTCACGTAGAAAAACTTTGTACGATGATAATGATCAGTATTTGTTAATAACAGAGGTAACCTAATATTATTTTCTTGCTCTGTTGGATGGGCAGAGAATACAATGACTGAATCCTCTCCAGAGGGGTGAGATATCTCCCCAAAAGGAGTCCTCAGTATGACACTCATGCGTTCTGGTTAGTGAACCCTTGTAATATTAAATAAAGGACAAACCACGGTATGAGAGGAAATAGAGATATATTCTCAGGAAAAAGTATATACAATAGAGAGACTATTAGTTGACAAGAACATAGGATTAGTGAATACAGAATAAAGATATAGTCCAACGATAGTATTGGCTTCCGTTATTACGGTAGCAAGTAAGGTGATCTAGTGCGATCTCCAGTCTCCAACGCTCTAATACTATTCCTATCAGAAGCTGCTCCTCACCTTCTAGTCTGCCCAGGTATTAGTAGCTACTGCTATATATGGCAGATGGACTAGTTCATTGTGTGGAAAAAGGTGGGTGATACCCACACTAAACAGCATCTGATGGTAGGGCTCTTATTCTGAAGATCTCTTGCGTGTGGATTACCCTTTCATTACCATTACTCTCAGGTCTACTCTGACCTGAAGTAGTAGTACCTGTTTGGGTCCTATCTATGGGTCAAATGGATCTGTTTGCAAATAATTTATATTAAATAGGAACACTTGATATCATAAAACCTTGTGCCAAAAAAAAAACTATACATGAAAATACAAACTTATAATACAGGGATTTCCCTAATTTTTCGGCATAAAATCCCCCTGGACAGGTTGATAAGTTGTTATGATCAATCTCTCAGCCAGTCAAAAATTCTCGTTTTCTTTTAGTTTTCAAATCATACAAACCAGTAATGATAAGAAAATAAATAAAATAAAATTGAAAAAAGGGGAACAAAGAAAAGTTGAACAAATTTTAAAATGATGACGGTTGGTTCGGTTTATTGCATATCAACTCTTGAAGGTTACTTAATCCAAAATCCTGTTTTTATATATAAATATATATTGTTTTTAAACATATAGTTTGTAGGAAACATTTTTAAACGAACCAGAGCTCATTTGTTTGCACATAGTTTAATGGTTTCAAGTATTGCTATTTAATACCAATAATTCAAATTTTACACACAATTTAATACTTGAAAGTATCCTTTTCTTTTCTTTAATTGGGATCATTTTGAGATGAGGCTTCTTAATCTGAGAATTATTTTTTTGTCCTCATCTTGGAAGTTTTTGTGTTGTTTCTTCTTCACTACGTTTCGGCGAAATTTCACCTCTGGCCTTCTTCAGGTGATTTAACCGCGACCTCGGATAGGAATGCTGAGTCTTGTAACCGTATCCCAGTAATTACTGCCTTCCATAGTTGTAGTCTATAGCACCATGTTTTTGACCAAGTAAACCTCTGGCCGGTTTGGGTCGGAATTGAAACCGCTATCTTCTGACAATGCTCACCTGAAACAGTAGAGACTCAACGCCTCCATCCGCTTCGCCACGGGACCCGAAGAGCGATCAAGGTTGGATTTTATGGTCTTATAAATCCAATTATTTGTTCTCCTTCTCTGGTTTTCCATAGTCGGGTCTGTACCGAATTTGTAATTGTCTTTAATTGGAATCATTTTGAGATGAGGCTTCTTAATCTGAGAATTAATTTTTTATTCATTGCGGACTTTTTGTCCTCATCTTGGTAGTTTTTGTGTTGTTTCTTCTTTATCCTTTTCTTACACCAATAATTTTATTTGAACGCACTTAAATGGTCCTCAAGGATCGTTATGTAACACAATTCAGTTCAACATCAATCATTTGTTTGCTCACAGTTAAACTCTTAAACAATTCTAATTGACCCATAGATAGGAGCCTCTCAGGTACAATAAATCTGGGTCAAAGTGGGCCTGGAAGTAATAGTAATGAAAAAAGTACTCCACATTCCTTAAACTTCCATTACTGGAGTCTCATCATGAGATAGTTTAGTGTCATAATCAGGACACTCGTTTCTTGCTGGGAGGCTTATCTATCTATAAAGATGCTGTCGATGGACTCTACAACCTCAAACGACTGGGCAAAAAATGTGATTGAAATAAAGTCTTGGAATTATAAAATCGTCAGTTTTGAAAGTCCTTTTGTTTATTCAAGTTATAAATCAGATGGCAGTTGATAAAATTCTAAAGAAATAGACATTACTGATCTTTTGAAAGCCCAAAAGACGAGGTAGGGGGGTTTAGCAGTTTCTATTTCAATGTTCTTATTCATGAATAAAATATTATTTTGAAACCGTTCCATTACATTTTATGAAGGGATACCTCCTGGCGTATTGTCTAACGTGCAAGACTGTGAGATTGTAGTCAGTGAGTTCGAGTTCCACTCACGTTATTATGTACTCTTTCGGACTAATACCATTGGGAAAGGTATGAATCCCCTTATCCCCCCGTTAGGGGTTAAATACTACCACAGCTGTTCTCCTACAAGGATGCCACTAAATTCACTAAGAATATTGAGATGTCATTAAACAAACAAAGAAATCAACCATTTAATCTTAATTAGGTTTTATAATTCTGTACACGATTTTTGTTTAATTATATATTGCTTTTATAGATTTTCATATTATCCACACACACACACACACACACACACACACATATATATATAGTATTACTTCTAAATAAGTATACCCTAAATTTTTACAATAAAGTTTATTTTTATCTAATCCAAAGACAGCAGGATTTTATTATTTCCAGAGTAAATCTATATCATCAAAATAGAAATTATTTAGTATAGTCAATTATTTTTTTATGCATCGAAACAGCGTAATAAAGATGAAATTGCATGAATATATATCTAGGTGTTATATATTTTCGGACTGCTGCATATTTTCATGCTATTTTAGTCAATCAATCAACCATGATTCCAATATATCATTTGTGATACGAAATAAATCTATTATGGAAATGGAATACTATTTCTAAATTTCTTGTTTTTTAAAACAAATATATATATATATATATATATATATATATATATATATAAATATTTATATATATATATATATATATATATATATATATATATAGCCCCTTGCATGTTGTATTGACAATTGAGTTTGATAAATGATTTTTTTAGTGTTTTCGATTCTTATTTTGTACCTCATATTTCTGTCCGAATGGCAAGGTAATCAAGGGAAAGGATTATATATATATATATATATATATATATATATATATATATATATATATATATATTATCATCATCATCATCATCATCAACAAAATAGGCTAATATTACGGATTTCTCTAACTCTCATTCGCCATCCAGTTGCCATACCTAGGTAAAAAATTCCAGTCTACCTTACAATATTTCCCATAGTTGGAGGGAGGATAGTTGGATTCATACCTTTCCTAAGGGTATTACAGTCAGGTGAAATGCAAACAGTAACATAGAGGATTTAAACTCGGCTCGTCGCATTCATTTCCTTAGACGATATCCATTACACCATATTCGTCTGCTTTTGCAGTAACTTGAAGAATATAGAAAATAGGTGATTAAAATATTGAAAAACTGTTCACTCACCCTAGTATATATATATATATATATATATATATATATATATATATTCACCAACCCCTCCACTCGGGCAGGATATGACACAAGATCAATTTTTAAGTGGAGTTTAACAGGTTTGAATTCAGAGTTTTCCTTCTCCTAGACTAGTTGCCACTCCAAGGCTGAAGAATCCATTCTGCTCTACTATTTACCCATACCTGGAGGGAGAATAATTGGATTCATACCTTTCCCAAGGGTATTAGTGCTATATATATATATATATATATATATATATATATAAGCACATATACATATATATTTGCATATATATATATATATATATATAGGTATATATACATCCATGTATATGCATCTATATATATTTAACCACATAGTATGGTGTAATAACTGGTTAAATAGTCTTGTAGACCATTACTAGTGATTCTGTTTGCCCAGTATATTTTCCCTTGTGTCTTAACTGCGATTAATCGTAGTAACTCACTAATATATTCCATCTTTTAAATCATGAATTATGTTGTGTTTTATGCAGTTTTATGGGAAAAAATTTGTGACGATCTAAATTACATGGTTAGGTTTGTCTATAAGTTTACAGCCTATGATAAAAATACAAATTATTTAGACAGCATTTTTTCAACATGTGACTGGCACTCATATAAACTGGACATTATATGTTTAACATTTTTTTTACCAAACTTCCACTCGTAATTTTTTCAGGTTACAGACTTATTGATTCACCCTTGTAAGGCATAACAATAATGTTTCTAGAATAAATATATCAATTGATTCATTAATCCAATTTATAACTCGCATTTGAATATTTTAAGTTCTAGTTCTTGAACTCGTTCTTTTTCGTTTCCGTTTCATTAAAACACAATCAATTCAAATAAAAATGACAATGAGAAAGATTTTTCTAGTCGTTTGAAAGTGAAAGTGAAAGTGAAAGAAGATGAAAATCAAAAATCAAAATTAATGATTACAATATTGCATCTAAGAAGTTTGGACATCTTAAGATTTTAAATGTAAACCAACACAATATAAAAAGAAAAAAAAAACTAGTCCCAAATTAACAACAATGGCAATTCTTTTACAAAGAAGTTTGGACATATTAATGGTTGAAATTTCTTTAAAAGAAAATTTAATGCTAAAATTGAAGTGATTAAGAATAAATTCATATCACTAAGAAATATATAATTTGTTATTCACGTCTAAAGAAAACAATCTCTACTTTTATTCTAATAGAAAAAAAAACTATCACTGGCAACTTTGATTAAAAACAAAACTTTTTGATATTCTTATTTCTAATTTCTATGATTCTATCTGATTGATTATTGATTGCACAGTGGAAGTAATCAACCAAAAACTGATAATTGATTCATTTATGGCTTGCAACTTTCAATGAATATTTTCACTCAACAACAAAAACTGATTTTAACGCTTTTGCTACTGCATCTTAAAAATTTTCGTTGGTTAGTTGGCTTGAAATAAATCAACGTTTGTTGGGTAATGAAATGACGAAGTCAGTCAAGAAAACTAGAAGGACTCGAGGAAGGCCCCAAAGCGGAAATGCACATCGAATTACTAAAAAAAGACACTAAAAAAGATATCAAACTGGAGAACGCCAGGACATGATGGAATACATGGATTCTGGTTCAAGAAATTCACCTCCATTCACGACAGAATTTCACTAGAAATGAACAGATGCCTACAAGATGCAAAAGTACCTGACTGGATGACCAAAGGAAAGACCACATTGATCCAAAAGAACCCAAGTAAAGGAACTGCTACAAACAATTACAGACCCATAACTTGTTTACCGATAATGTGGAAAATATCAACAACATAAATAAGGCAAGAGATATACTACTCGCTAATAAGCCGCAGATTGTTCCCTGATGAACAGAAAGGATGCCGCAAAGGATTCAGAGGCACAGCAGAATTACTTTATATCAACATATTCTAAATGAAAGCAAGAACAGACGGAAAAATCTAGCTATGGGCTTGATAGACTACAAAATCGCATATGATATGGTTCTACAAAGCTGGATAATAAACTGTCTCAAAATGTACAAAATATCCCACGAAACCATAAACTTCATAGAAAAGCCCATGAAAAACTAGAGAGTTGAATTAACAGCAGGAGTAAAAAGCTTGGCTGAAACAAAGATACAAAGAGGGATTTTCCAAGGAGATGTACTATCACCCTAACTATTCATAATTGCCATGATGCCACTTAACCACATACTCAAAAAATGCACAGCTGGATACAAACTTAGTAGATCACAGGAAAAAAAATCAATCACCTAATGTACATGAATGACATCAAATTATTTGCAAAAATGAAAAAGAACTGGAAACTCTAATACACGCGGTTAGAATATATAGTCAGGACATAGAAATGGAATTTGGCATAGAAAAATGTGTTATGCTTGTAATGAAAAGCGGCAAACGACATCTGACTTATGGAATGGAACTACCAGATCAAGACAAGATTAAAACACTCGCAGAAAACGAAACCTACAAATACTTGGGCATCTTGGAGGCTGACACGATCAAACAAGTGGAAATAAAAGAAAAAATTCAAAAAGAATATCTCAGGAGAACTAGAAAACTACTCGAGACAAAGCTCTCTGGCAGAAACCTTATCAAAGGAATAAATACTTGGGCTGTACCCCTCGTTAGATACTCGGGACACTTTCTCAAGTGGACCAGAGAGGAACTTAGACAAATGGACCAAAGAACTAGAAAACTAATGACCATGCACAAGGCTTTACATGCCAGAGACGACGCGGACAGACGATATGTACCAAGAAAAGAGGGAGGAAGAGGACTTGCCAGCATCGAAGACTGTTGACACATTCATACAACGACTCGAAGACTACATAGAAAAACACGAAAGAGGACTGATTACGGCCACCAGAAACAATACTGACAACACGATAGATAACAGAATGACAAAAACTAGGAAACAAAAATGGAAAGGAAATCAACTCTATGGGCGTTTTAAACGACTAATAAACAACATCTCACACGACAAAACCTGGACATGGCTAAGAAAAGGAAACTTTTAGAGAGAAACAGAATCTCTCATAATGGCAGCACAAAACAGTGCTATAAGAACCAATCATATCAAAGAGAGAATAGATAAGACGCAACAAAATAGCACACGTAGACTATGCAGTGACAGAGATGAAACCATCAATCACATAATAAGCGAATGCAGCAAACTGGCACAGAAGGAGTACAAGGCGAGACACGACTGGGTGGGCAAGGTGATCCACTGGGAAATGTGAAAGAAATTTAAATTCGACCATGCCAACAAATGGTATATGCACAACACAGCCCCTGTCCTAGAAAAGGACACTCACAAACTCCTATGGGACTTTGATATACAAACGGATCACTTAATCTCGGCCAGAAGACCAGATCTTATAATAATCAAAAAAGAAAAAAAAAAAGAAAAGAAAAGAAAACCTGCAAAATTGTCGACTTTACTGTCTTGGCTGACCATAGAATAAAACTGAAAGAATGTGAAAAGAGAGATAAGTACTTAGAACTTGCTAGAGAATTGAAAAAAACTACGAAACTTCAAGGTGACAATTATACCAATTGTGATTGGTGCTTTTGGCACGGTAACTAAAGGATTATTAAAGGTCCTGGAAGATTTGGAAGTTGGCGCCTGAGTGGAGACCATCAAAACAATAGCATTATTGAAAACGGCCAGAATACTGAGAAGGGTCCTGGAGACTTGAGGAGACTTGCTGTCACTCAATCTCTAGTGAAAGACCATCAGCTTATGCTGATGTGAAAAACTCTAATAATAATAATAATAATTTTTAAAGAATGTACCGTTCCAACAATTTCCGGAAGGCCCCATGGAAGTCCTCTTGTGTGTGCGTGTCAATGACCTTCGTCACACCCTCTTTCATCTCCTCAATTATCTCATAACGACAGCCTCTGAGCTTAGGGAATAAGCAAAAGTTACAGGGAGCAACGTCTGCACTATAGGGAGGCTAAAGAACTGTCTTGATGCCCATCTTGGTCAAATAGTCTGTGACAAGGATGGAGTTATGGACTTGTGTATTGTCCTGCTGGAAATGTCACTGACCCGATTTGAAGAGTGCTGGCCTCTTCCGACGGAATTTCTTCCTAAACTCCTTTAAAACGTCAACATAGTAACCATAACCCTAACCCTTTGGCCAAACAACTCTGATGTATTGATTTCCTTACTCCTCTCACACCTCTCATCATCCCTCACAGACTCCCTGCTTCCCTTGAATCTCTTATGCCACTCAAAAACTGATGCTCGATTCATGCAAGATGGTCGAAAAGCAGTCTGAAGCATTCCATACGTTTCAGTGGCATTTTTTTTCAAGTTTAAAACACAATCTTATTGCATATCTTTCTTCTAAAGTGTCAGATTGCATTTTTGGAATTCACCAGCTGTGACAATCAGACCTTAGTTGGGTGTATTCCAATTCCTGTTGTAGCTGTTCATTTGAACCTGAAATCATAATTGGTCAGTCATCTCATGAGATGTATAGCAACAACATACTGAATTTTTAAGAGTCTTCGACAATTTTAAATGCCCATACGAAAAATTTCTGGAAACTTATCGTATGCACCTCGTATGTACATTCCTTTTGACTACTCATCTATCATCATGGTTATATAATAATTCTGAAAATGTTGGAACTAAAAGTGCAATGAATAGAATGTTATATAAATTTGTACTTGCGATAAATTCAACAAAGCAAGATAATGAAAATATCTATGGTGATTCTGAAAATGCAAGAACGTATATTGCACTGATCAAAATGTCGTATAAATTTTCATCATACATATTTCAAACAATTCAGTTCTACCGAAACTCCCTTTAGCAATTCTGATGCTGGTGAAACATACAAAACAGCACAGTAGATTTTGTCTTTTTCTTAATGATCAAATCTTCGGTTATCTGTCGTCATTCAAGTAACTACGTTGTTGTGAATTGAATTATCATGACCAGTAGCGCACGACATTTGGAAACACTGGACAGCTGTTTCGACCTAATTAGGTCGCATCAGCTGTGTATACCGTGATCTCCACCATTGGCGATCGAACCAGCGACCACAGATTACTGAGCCGAAACCCAACAACTGAGTCAACAGTTCATATCGCACACAAGTGAAACCAAATTTACAGAGGATACGGTCACCTCAGTAAAGAGTACGGATGTAACTTACAAGACACATTTAGGTTAACTGGCCGCGCAATTACAATGACTAGTTAATTTGGAGTCACTTCTGTGCGATATGAACTGATGGCTCAGTTGTAGAGTTTCGGCGCTGTGGTCGCTGGCTCGATCGTCAGTGGTGGAGATCGAACCAGCGACCACAGATTTGGCTGCGCAAATATCCTGACTAGTTGATTTGGCGTCACTTGTGTGCGATATGAACTGGTGGCTCCGTTGTAGTTTCGGCACTGCAATCTGTGGTCACAGGTTCGACCTCCAGTAGTGAGATTACAGTATCCACTGCTGATGAGACCTGATAAAGTCGAAACAGCTTTCCAGTGTTTCCGTATGTCATGCTTAGGTGTTCGCCGGATATTTTGGTCGTGGTAATTCAATTCACAATATTAATTCCTCTACTTAAAAAGTAAAAATATGTATATCTGAAAAAAAAACAAAACCCAATGCCAACAAACAGTAAAGAGATAAAAAGTCCTTTCATCTATCGCATATTCTTCATACATGTCACTTACAGATTGTCACTTGTTTTCTGTTGCTCCTTATTTTCTTCAAGGTTCTGACAAATTTAATTAAAGAAAGTAATGTGAATTGAATTACCACGACCAGAAAATCCGCCGAACACCTACACACGAGAACACTGGACAACTGTTCCAACCTTATTAGGTCTCTTCAGCAGTATATACAATAATCGCCACCACTGGAGATCGAACTAACGACCTCAGATTGCAATGACGAAACTCTACAACTGAGCCAGCAGTTCATATCACACACAAGTGACGCCAAATCAACTAGTCATCGTAATTGCGCGGCCAAATCTGTGGTCGCTTGTTCGATCGTCAGTGGTGGAGATTGCGGTATACACTGCTGATGAGACCTAATAAGGTCGAAACAGCTGTCCAGTGTTCCCGTATGTCATGCGTAAGTGTTCGGCAGATTTTCTGGTCGTGGTAATTCAATTCACAATATTAATTCATCTACTTAAAAAATAAAAATATGTACATCTGAAAAAAAACAAACTTCGTATATATATTTACCCAACCCCTCTACATGAGCAGGATATAACATAAGGTCAGTTTTTAAGCAGAATTTAACAGGCTTGAATTTAGAATTTTCTTTCTTATGGATTAGTTGTCAGATCAAGGTTAAAGAGTTCTGTCTACCCTACTCTTTACCCATCGCTGGAGAGAAAATAAATGGACTTGCCTTTTTCGATGATATTAGCACTAAATGAGATACAAAATGCTTCATCCAGGGATTGAACTTGTGTCGATTTCCTATGATGATAACCATTACATGATGAGAACTTTAATCACATTAGTACGAGGTGAGATTGAAAAGTCGGGTATGGAAGGCAAAGGGAAACCATCTGCCCTTATGGAATGAAGTTGAAATAATTGATAGGGCTGAACATTGGAGGATTAGACATCTTAAGGAATCAGCACATATGTTGGGCTACAATGACCTGCTGAGTAGACCAAGTATAGAGTTGAATACAATATGGGAACTGATAATTAAAAAGGTTAGATGAGAAAAAAAAGTCTGAATATGAGCACAGGTAAAAAATCATACATAATAGTAGTAATCCTAGTCAAATAAGAACATTAAGTTTATAAGTCCCAAAAATTCACTCTGAACATTCCAGCAGGACACATAGCGTAACGGTTATATGTGTTGGTTCCCTAAGTTTCTAAGGAGACAATTATCTGGAGGTTGCAGGTTTAATCCTGCAAGTAGCCATACAGGAATACTTAACACTTGTACTCGGTTATGGAATCAGAACAGACGACCCCTAAGGATTCAAGAAAAAAACGTATTTTGAAGTTCCGTGAAGGTTCCCGAGTTCAACAAATACATGAAGGCCGGCGGACATATCGGCTGAAACATGGTGGAAATAACAATAAAGATGAAGACAATAGTCCGAAAACCCTTAATGATAAAAAAAAGCTTTAATCACATAAGCTGATCTTACTTAATAAGTAATAAAAAGGTCCATTGTTAAGGTAACATGAAGTAACTATTTAAAAAAGAAAACTAAATAACTAGGTTGTGTTTATATTTTTGTTCTAGCGATTAACTTTTGGGAACCTCTCGACAACCATATTTCACAAGGAAATTTCAATGTTATACTGCCATAAAAAGTGTTAAGCATAAATGTATTACAATTTTACTTAAGCTAAAATTCTGCTTTATAAGCGGAGGTTCAACTAATTCATATTGGTTTGAGTCGTGAATAATTTCCGTTTTACTGCGAGCAATATTGAACAAGTCCTGGAGGCAACACCACACAAAGCACCAACTATACGACCACTTACTTCCCATCACGAAAACTATCCAAGTTAGACGGACCAGACATGCAGGACACTGCTGGAGAAGCTAGGACGATCTCATAAGTGATGTACTCCTATGATCCCTTCATATGGCCGAACAAAAGCTGGACGGCCAGCTTGAACATACATACAGCAGGTCAGTGAGGATACGGGATGTAGCCTTGAAGACCTGCCAGAAGTGATGAACGATAGGGAGGAGTGGCGAGAGAGGGTCAGGGATATCTGAGCTGGCGGTACGACATGATGATGATGATGATGATGAATCAATAATTTAATAATGAGTTGATTACAATCAATTGTATATCCGCCAATATTTTGAATTACTATTTCCAATTTATCTCGTATCTTCTTGATTCCTCTCAAGTATAAATCAGTTGCTTTCGAGCCCTATACATTTTCCTCAAACGTTTTCACTTGATCTTCTCGAAAAAAAAATGTCATTCAGAGCATTTTGTAGAGAACGAAAAACATTGAAACTTCTTGATGTAAGATCTGGTAAATGTGGTGGATGGAGTAGACCAGCCAAAATTCAATATATTTTCCCGCCTGATTCTTGGCCTTGCGTTATCAAGGAGAAGCACAGCGTTTCTCCTATTGACGAGTGCAAGGCGTTTTCGTAAAAGATGCACATTTTCCCCATCTTTTTCAAGTGGTGACAGATTGTGGATTGGGGTGTGTGGAGGTTAAATGTACTTTTGCGCAGATTTATTCAACTAATCTTCATGAAGCATCATATGTAACGTTATTGTATCATCTATAATGTTTAAAATTAAAAAATGACACTAGATGACTCTGTTAATCAGATACGAGAAAGTCTTTATTCAAAGTGTCTCCAATTCTAGCAGTCTGACGCAAACACGACGGAGAGAGGAAGATCATGTACAGGTATATCAGCGAATCTTGCTTCCAGCTAGCAAGAGGCTACCACCCAGCGACCCCACGTCTAACCCAACTTATCTCTACGGGTTTCAAATCTCAAATCTCTTCAATGTCCGTCTGCCTGAATTTAAAATTATCTTTTCTTATATAATCTATTAATTATCTCTTTTAGCTAATGTTACAAAGACACGTATCTTAAACCTTTCTATGTGACGCCATCTTCCTAATTATTGCATCATACGATCATAAATTTGTATTTCTTACCCAGATGACAAACATTTGATTTGTTTATGTTCAATATCCTGTCTAGAACTATTTTGACATGACTCATCCGGCACACGTGCAAGCCTATGACCTTTTGTGACTAAGTATGTGAGCTCACTTTGAATTTTACCGTACAAATAATTTTTACCCAAATAAAAAATTAATATAATGAATTACCCCCAAATCAATTTTACACATGATCAAAACCGGATGAGCGTCCTCAATGACGTGTCAGTAGAACGAAACTTAAAAAAAAAAAGTTTCAAACTTGGCGATCCATGATGACATCTTGGCCGTAAACATAAAACAATTTCTTTGCTATTTTTATGCGTTTTTGTTATTCTTAAACGACTAGCAAATTCTTTCTTCTCACACATCATTTTAAACATTAAACAGGGACTTATGGTCAGATCCCACTGGGCGCACCAATTCCCACTAGATCAGAAAAGTTAAGCCGCAAAGAAACAGTTTATTACTTAGAGTTGTGACCAGGTGAGAATAACAGACCCTATAATTAATGTGATGATAGTGTGCCATTGAAAGGAAAGCTTTTTAAATAGCAATAAGTTATTAATTATGAATTTATGAATTATATCTTTGCAAACAAATACAATTCCTAAAGAAAATTGTCAATAAACAGATAAAATTGTAATAATACAAAATATCTTATTGTCATCAAATGCACTAACGCATGATTGGTAGGACTTGTAAAACGCTGAATGTCTAACTTGTAGTGTAGTAAGCCCCCCCCCCCAACTTCAAAAAGGGATGACCTAGGTATGACTATAAATTTTATATGATGATGACTTCTGGAGATCTTCGAAATATATAGTATCCAATCATTATCATTACTCCCAGGTCAACTCTGACACAGAGCGGTAGTACCTGTTAGGGTCCCATCTATAGGTCTAATAGATCTTTCTAAAAATGATTCGTATTCGATAGGATTATGTGCAAAAAAATCCCTAAGAAACAACCACACAAAAAATGAATGTAGAATGAATGCGATTCCCTAACCCTGAGGCATAAAATAACTCTAGATGTGTTGTCATGTCCTTAAAATCAACCAATCAATCAATCAATTAACTGACTCCACGAAATGGCTATTAAAGATATCATACATAAACGCATATTGATCCTAAACAATTTAGACTCATTATCTATTAAGAAAAACGAAAATCATCTCATCTTTTTGTTCCAACTAGCACTAGTTTAGAAAAAACAACCATTTGTTGAGAGATAGAATATGTTTGTATCCAAGAGAGAATTTGTACGTTCGTTGGATACCTCATGTTATCTTATATGACGGTTCAGAAGCCCACTCTCGCTCTCACTATTTTGCCCCTGTTCTTTGAACAGTAGAGCTGTCGTACTTTGACCTGCCATCAAACATTGATCATAGTCATCATCCTTAAAAAAGCGTTTTCCCATATTTATACCCACTTTTACTTGTACATAGAACAAATGTGCATATCTGTGCCGACTGTGAGACGTATGTGTATTCTTTTAAGTACTACTTCTATATAGATATCATGTATATATTTCAAATGTTTCCGTAAGTGTAAACAACCTTGTTTGATCTTTTTTTTTACATTTAATCTGTGTTAGTATATCACAGATGGCCTAATGCTTAGACTATTCTCTTGTGAATGACGACTCGAATAACATCTTTCCAACTAAATATCATCTATCAATTTTTGAGGCTACAGTAAGAATGTTTCTTTCATAGAGATAAACAGTCGTAAACTGGTAAGAAAACCATAACATTTTCTCACAGAATACCATTTCACTTATCTGATAAAAGAGTTATCTGAAATGGCATTAACCAATATATCCAAAGAAATTAGAATATTTCTGTGAATATCAGCTCTCCAATGTAATTCAGATCATAGGATTTTAAGAGAGGAGGTGTTAAATACAGTTCAGCATGTCAGCATATGTCTCATTTTTGTTCCTGACAATTCTTAGAGAATGGTAAAAAGAACTTGGACCTGCAGGTAAAGGTCATGGAACGTTCTTATACTCCTTTAATCTTTATTCACATTTCTTTGAGAGAAAACAAGAAAAGATGTTCCTTATCTGCCACATTGAATATGACTTGTTGGCATATATATATATATATATATATATATATATATATATATATATATATATATATATATATATATATATTATAAAAGCCTTTGCTGACATTTTCAATTCTTTTTTCAATTCTTTAAAAATGGTTGGGAAAATGTCTTTCATTTCTCAAGATTAATATCAGCATTATTGTTATTTCTATTTTATTTCTCTTCATACTGCAAAGAGGACGTAACTCCTGTAGGTACTGATAAAGGACGTGGAAAGGTTACAGTGTTAACGACTGTTTTTTTATAGTTTCTCTTCAGTCTTGCCATTGCAATTTTGCAACATTTTTTCTGTTAGGTTCAGCTAAAATAGAGAAAAAATATTTCAGAGCAAAAAAAATTATCAGAATCTGAATCAATGAAAAATGTCTTTTACCTACAACGGAATTGAATATCTGAATACACTGCATCAAAAAAAAAAAAAAATTAGCGCCATGATTTTTTTAATAACAGCTGTTAGCTCTTTAAAGACAAATGCATTTTGACTGAATGATAAAGAGGAAATAAATTCGTTCAATGATTAATAAATACACAAGACAAAAGCTCCTGATATTAAATCAGGATATCGTTGTAGGAAATGGACACTGCGACCCGTGTTCAAATCCCAGACGAGTCTGTTTACAATTCATATAGCGCTAATACCTTTGGTAAAAGTTCTTAAGATATTCTCCCTTTGGAGGTGCCCGTGGTGAAATGGTTATCGTCGTAGGAAATGAACACGGCCACACGAGTTCAAATCCTGGATGAGACTGATTGCATTTCATATAGCACTAATACCTTTGGGAAAGATATGAATCCAATTATTCTCCCTCCAGCTATGGTTAAATAGTAGGGCAGACTAGGTTCTTCGTTCTTGGTTAGGCAACTAATCTAGGAGAAGGAAAGCTCTGAACTCAAACCTGTTAAACTCCGCTTAAACTGACCTTGTGTCATATCTTGCCCGAGCGGAGGGGTTGGGTAAATATGAATATTCTCCCTCTAGCTATGGTTAAATAATTGGGTAGACTGGGCTCTTAAGCTTTGGTATGGCAACCGGTCTAGAAAAAAACCCTCTAAATTCAAACCTGTAAAACTCCACAAAAAATTGACCTTGAGTCGCATCTTACTCGAGCAGAGGAGTGGGCGGATATATACAAATATATAAATTAGAAAATATATATGAATTGGTGAATATATACAAATATATAGATTATAACTTATATATATGGGGTAGTCCTCGTGGTGTAATGGTTAAAGCGATGGACTGCGGACTCGTAGTACGCGAGTTCGTACTCCAGTCGCGCTATTACGTTCACTTTCGGGCAAATACCCTTGTGAAAGGTATGAACACCCTTATCCTCCCAGCTATGGGTTAAATAGTACCACTACTGTTCTTCTAGGAAAATGGCTTTGGTATTAAATAACCAAAAAAGAGTTGATATGCCATTAAACAAAGAAACCAACCAATATATAAGTTGAAATCTTTCAAAATAAGTTAAAAACGACTTTTTCGCGTAAACAATGAAGCCTACAGATGTCCTTTATTAGATGATCCTATTAGCTGTAAAGAATATCTTGCTGAGGAAATATTTTCGCTAATGTACAAAAAATTGTATAGGAATATTATACTTACATTCATTTTCCTGATAAGAGTAAGTTTCAGTCATTTGATGCCTTTTTTTCCTGAACAGCTACATTTAAAGTAAGCCTAGCGTAACGGTTATCGTCAAAGGAAATAGAATCGGTGGCTCGAGCTTGAATCCTGGACGAGTCAGTTTCCTTTTAGATAGAAGCTTATACTATCTAAAATATCTATCTATCTTGGAAAATATATGGCTCAATCTGCTCTTTTTTAAGCTATGTGTAAATAGTCGGGTAGAAGGGAATTTTTAGTCTTGGTATCGCAACCAGTTTAGAAGTCTTAATTCAAACAGATTGACTCCGCTTAAAACTTGACCTTGTATCAAGTTCTGCCAGTGACGGAGGTATCATACATTTATTTCCAAAGAATTGTATATTGGTAATATTCAATATTGGCACTTAGGAATTTTCTGAGTGGTTATGGGAGAGAAAGACTGCAGAAATTCTGCCTGTTAGTGAATTGCAGTGAGCTGAAGATATTTTTTAATGAAATTATGCTGTAAAAACCGAAGGAATTTCATCAATTGGATATTCTGGACAAGCACCCATAATTCAAAGTTTGACATTCTAGAACAAAGCTGCCAAAGACTTCTCAGTTTGTCCAAATACAAGAACATCAATATATCATTCTTGTTCTTAACAATAACCAGAGAATTGTCGAAAGTACTTGGATCCAGAGAAAAAGGCTAAGCGGAGTTCTTTCTCTCCTTTTGTATATTTTTTTTGAGGCAAAAAGGAAAGTTGAATTAAATTGAAATGAAATGAAGGAAGATCTTTAAATTAAATGCTGGCAAGATTAAATAGATGAAAAAAGGAAAGTCCAGTGTGTATAAGATAACTAATTGGTATGAATCCAATTATTCTCCCTCCAGCTATGGGTAAATAGTAGGACAGACTGAGTTTTTCAGCCTTAGTGAGGCAACTAGTCTAGGAGAAGGAAAACCCTGAATTCAAACCTGTTTAACTCCGCTTAAAAAATGACCTTGTGTCATATCCTGCCCGAGCGGAGGTGCCCGTGGTGTAATGGTTATCGTCGTTGGAAATGGACACGGCCACAAGAGTTCAAACCCTGGACGAGACTGATTGCATTTCACATAGTACTAATACTCTTGGAAAAGGTATGAATCCAATTATTCCCCTCCAGCTATGGGTAGATAGTAGGGATGACTGGGTTCTTTAGCCTTGGTGAGGCAACTAGTCTAGGAGAAGGAAAACTCTGAATTGAAACCTGTTAAACTCCGCTTAAAAATTGACCATGTGTCATATCTGGCCCGAGCGGAGGGGTTGGTAAATAGGATAAGATAACTAAAATAATTATAACATATGGTCCGTTACATTCTTAGGAAAGATATGGATATACTATAACTTGCAGTTATCTATCTATCTATCTATCTATCTATGTTCAGCATTTTCTCTCTTAAACATGTTTGATTAAATAAAACAGACCTTTCTTGTCTACGTATTTTAGCTTTCATGCAGTCCAGTTTTCATATGATTCGTTTGACTTTTGAATGAAATGAATTCAGGAAGGTACCGAATGTTTCCAAGTACCTTCGGCCCCAAATAGACCTATTTTCAGGTGAGCGAAAAATGAAATTACAAAAAATGTCATATACATATATATAAAATCATGTACATTTATGTAAAAGTCATATATATTTACGCGAAATTATTGAAGCTCTCAATATATAGATTGACTGACTTTCTTTAAACAAGGTCAACTTCACATATAGCAGCCACATTCAAAAATGCCAATGACACATTTCCCATCAATTCTTCCTCTTACTTCTGTTAAATTATTTTCATTTCGTAAATACCTCTTTCATTGGTCCTTCATCCTTCTTTTTATATCAACGGAACAAAGATATGAAGTGTCTCTCCAATTCAATCAAATATATATATATATATATATATTGCTCAAAGTGTCTGATTTATTTTATCAAATATATATATATATAGGTATATATATATATATATGAGAAAAAAGGGAAATAAATCTAACAGTTGCGAGGCTTTCTCCTCATTCGAGGGTGTGTCCTCCGATCACCGAATTGTCACGCCAAGAATACAACTCCTGGACGAGACTGATTGCATTTCACATAGCACTAATACCCTTGGGAAAGGTATGAATCCAATTATTCTCCCTCCAGCTATGGGTAAATAGTTGGACAGACTAGGTTCTTTAGCCTTGGTGAGGCAACTAGTTTAGAAGAAGGAAAACTCTGAATTGAAATCTGTCAAACTCCGCTTAAAAATTGACCTTGTGTCATATCCTGCCCGAGCGGAGGGGTTGGGAAATTGGGTCACGTCAAGAATACGACTGAGCCCGCGAAAGAATGCGACCCGAACAACGACCACCGTACTCTATGACTGGTCCCTGGTTAATAACAGGGATATTAGAGATAAATATGCGTTAGCGCTAAAAAACGATTTCGATGCACTACAGGAGGAGACAGAAACACCTACTCTGAAAGACGAATATGAGTATTTCGTCAACGCCCACTTGGAAGCAGCAGAGGAATACATACCAACTAAACAAAGAACTAATTTTTAAGTCCCATGGGAGACATTAGCGGTTAGGGAAAAGCGTGCAGACGTGAAAACTGCCACCAAATGCAATAGGAAGAACCCAAGCAATACCAATGCCCTGAAACTTAAAAAGGCACAAAATGAATTAGCTAACATATACCTAAAAGAAAAGACCGAATACATACAAAATCAGATCGATAAGATTAGAGACTCGGTTGAAGATGAACAATCTAGGATAGCATGGCAAACGATAAACGAGGTGAGCAGAAGGGAGAGCTCTACGAAAGCTAAATTGAAAGCTACCAGGCAACAAGAACGAATACACCTGTTGAAACAGCATTTCGAGAATTTACTCGGAAACCTTCCATAAGTTACTCATGAACCAATCACAAGAATTACATGTAAGCAATTAGACATCAAACTAAGACCGTTTACTCAAGAAGAACTCGACTCAGTATTGAGAAAAAATAAAAATAGAAAAGCAGCAGGGCTCGAGGAAATATCCCTAGAAGTATGGAAGACCCGACAATTCGACGACATACTGTTCTGACACTGTAATGCCGTATATAATCAAAACCCTAGTGGTAGATGGATGAAGGGATGCATCTTCTCCTTCCCTAAAAAGGACGACGTCGGATGAGCCAAGAAGTACCGAGGTATAACCCTTACACCCATAGCGGCCAAGATATACAATGCTCTACTAGGCAACCGCATAGAACCTGAAATTGAGAAGATACTTAGGAAGAACCAAAATGGCTTCCGGAGGAATAGATCCACAACGTCACAAATTTTGACCATCCATCGAATTCTTGAAGGTGTACGTGCAAAAAAACCCTAGAGGAAACAATATTATTTGTCGACTTTACCAAGGCCTTTGACTCCATTCTCAGAGGAAAGATGGAGAAAATTCTACTCGCCAAAGGACTACCAAAATAAACCGTCGTAGCCATAATGATACTGTATAGAAACACCAAAGTAAAAGTCCGTTCTCCGACATTATAACAGGTGTACTGCAAGGAGACACATTAGCACCATACCTCTTTATCCTCTGTCTAGACTACGTGCTTAGAACATCTATAGATAAAGTCAAAGAAAACGGTTTCAATCGAACAAAGGATAGAAGCAAAATATACCCAGCAAAAACAATTACCGACGTCGACTACGCAGATGACATAGCGCTTCTGGCAAATACACTCGCCACCGACCTAGGAAGCAATGACTCAGCAACCGAGAATGACATCAACACGTGACTAGCAAAGCCATGGCAAGGTATTGATAGGGTATCGGTCATATGGAAGTTAGACCTGACCGATAAAATAAAACGCAGTTTCTTCCAAGCAGCAGTCGTGTCGATACTGCTGTATGGATGCACTACAGGGTCAGGGATGGCGCGACATAATGATGATGATGATGATGTAAATATAAAAATCTGAAAAACAAAATAATTATACGATGTATTTTTGATAAATGATTATATTTCATCGTTTCTAATTTTGTTAGACCGTCTTCAGGACGAGTAATAGCAGATGTTAAAATACTTTATCCTAAGATATTTAAAAAAAAAATGTAAAAAATTTTAATGTTCTATTATCTTCAATTTCTAAATACTGTAATTTCACATGTATTCATTTTTTTAAATGTCTTTGTGAAAGAGTTGAAATATTTTTAAAAACTTTATAAGAATTATAGATTAAAAAGAAATAACGTCTATAAGGTACCCCACACAAACAATTAGCGACGCCGACTACGCCTATGACATAGCGCTTCTGGCAAATACACCCGCCCAAGCCGAAACCCTGCTATATTGCCTCGTTTATCCACCATTAGTAGTTCGCACATCAAAATGTTTGGTGATTTACTCACAAAAATACATTATACAAAAACGAAAAATAAATCTTTCTCTAAGACTGATACAAGTAATGGATTTTGGCAGATTTCTATTGATAAAGAGAATTCAAAACTACGTGCATTTAATACTTCCTTTGGTCAGTATAGATTTACTCGCCTGCCATACAGTATACATTGTGTAAGCGAGATATTTCAGATCTAAATAAATAAATCTCGGTATAAAATCATTACATACAAATATTCCTGTTAGCAAATAAGTTAAACGTTTAGAAAATCGTCTTAAGAAAATTAATATTACATTATTTTTATCCATTAACAAATTAATAAAAATGTATACATGAGGCACTAGACATTAGTTCATTCAATATGATAGTATTCTTCATAAAGAAACATTTGGTTTACCAATAGTCCGCTTCTTAGCGGGTTTCATCCACAAAATATAGACTTAAGAAAAATCATTTAACAAAATAAAACCTTCAATAGATTTTACCTACGGACGAGAAACTAATAAAACCTTACATGTTTTAGATATATAATAGAGAGATAATTACTACAAATTAGATTTTAGATTTATGAAAATTTCCGTAATAAAAATGACCTTATCCATGTTGACTTACATGATAATGTCAAAATAAAGAATGGAATAATTATGGGATTTTACCGAAGGTAAATTGGTTATATATCCGTTATGAATAAAAGAATTAGAACACTTTTCTTTATAAAAATATTTATCTCTTTATTTCTCTCGTTCGGATATGAAGTTGACAGTAAATATGATAGAGAGGTAGAGACATGGAAACGAAGACACACGGAGCACTTGTAGGTCTTGGACGCCGTTATATTGACCCTCATCTTCTTAACCGCATAGTGCCATACTCATAACATTACTTAATTCCTGGAGGTGCCCGTGGTGTAATTGTTATCGTCGTAGGAAATGAACACGGCCACAAGAGTTCAAATCCTGGACGAGACTGATTGCATTTCACATTGCACTAATACCCTTGGGAAAGGTATGAATCCAATTATTCTCCCTCCAGCTATGGGTAAATAGTAGGACAGACTAGGTTCTTCAGCCTTGGTGAGGCAACTAGTCTAGGAGAAGGAAAACTCTGACTTAAAACCTGTTAAATTCCGCTTGAAAAATTGACCTTGTGTCATATCCTGCCCGAGCGGAGGGGTTGGGTAAATAGGATAACATTAATCATTCCTTCTTTTTAACCACACTACCACACTCAGATTCTGGGCCGTACGTCTTTTCTTCTTTGATGAGACATTCTCAATTGGTCTTCGGCAGGGGGCCACTTGGCCCCATGTAAATATTATAGGATTCTCAAGACTGGTGACAAAAGACTGGGGACTGCGGACTGTTACTGCTGTGGGTTTCTGTCATCCCACCCTCCCAGCGACCGCTCTTCGTGACTGACTGAATCTTTTCTGTCCACTGGACTGAGACTGACTGTTACTCTGTGGGTACATGTGTATATATAATTTCAAAACGCTTACACATTTTCGGTTCAACCCTTGTGAGCTACTCATATCTACGAATCGCTGCCCACCTGTTTACACAGATGCCACTTGCTATCACTTTGTTTACACAGCTGGAACATCCGGCTCTTTCCAGAGTCAATATGCAATAAATTTTCAGTGATGAACTTAATTATATAGTAAATTTCTTTGCATCACTTCAATGGCCAACATTTTTTTATAAGGTTCAAAAATAAAAGTTTTAAAAATCACAAACAGAAAAGATTACACAAACAATTCCTATAGCAATTTTCTGATAGTAATCTATCATATAGGTATGCCATTTACCAAATAATTTAAGTACAAACATCATTAAAAAAGTCTAAACATTCTTAGTATAAAAACTGTTAAAACTGATCTAAAACAATTAGGGATATAATTGATGATAAGAACAAGAATCATGACATATTTACAATACCTTATAGAGGTAAGGAATAAATTACGAGGTGCCTTGAATAAGTTTCCAGACTTTATTTGTAAAGGCATTTAAAATTGTCGTAGACTCTTGAAAAATCACTATGTTATTGCTATACATCTTATGAGATGACTGATTAATTTTTATGATTTCAGGTTTAAAAGAACAGCTACAGTAGGAATTGGAATACATCCTACTAAAGTCTGATTATTACTGCTGGTGAATTTCCAAAATGCAACTTGGATGTGAGGACACTTTAGAAGAACGATATGCATTCAAATTCTGTTTTAAACTTGGAAGAAATGTCACAGAAACGTATTAAATACTTCAGACTACTTTTGGAGCATCTTGCATGAATCGTGCATCAGTTTTTTAGTGGCGTAAGAGAACCAAGACCGTCAGACAGAGCAAATCAATCCACAAACTTTTGATGATCTTTTTTTTTTTTGACAGCACTGGCATGATCTTCATGCACTGGGTTCCCACAGGACAGAGAGTCAACAAGGAATACTATGTTGAGGTTTTAAGGGAGTTCAGGAAGAGATTCCTAGGGAAGAGGCCAGTACTCTTCAAATCGGCTCAGTGGCGTTTCCACCAGGACAATGCACCAGTCTACAACTCTATCCTTGTCAGAGACTATCTGAGCAAGATGTGACTTTTGGTTATTCCCTAAGCTCAGAGGCTGTCGTTATGAGACAATTGAGGAGATGAAAGAGGCTGTGACGAAGGTATTTCCAAAAAGTATTGAAACTAAAGCTTAAAGCTGGGGTTGTAGAATATGCAAATTGCTTCTTTGCAAAGGGGTAAGACTCCCCCAACGAGTGTCCTATATATGACATTAAATAATCTGATGGTGAGGTTCCAGTAATGCAAGAGCTTTGGGGGGATGCAGAGTACTCCTTTATTGCCATTGCTCCCAGATCCACTTTGACGCTGAGTGGTTGCACCTGATAGGATCCTATCTATGGGTCAAATAGAACAAAATGTGTGCAAGCAAATGACTGATGTTAAATTATGACTTTTATATAGCGATACTTAAAACCATTTAACTGTGTACAAAAAGATGTCAAGCGCGTTTAAGAATGTTAACTTCAAATTGTATTTACAGATCATTTATATTTAATATATATGTACAAAAGGTATTTGATATTGAGTAACCTACAACGGTTGATATGCCATAAAACCCAACCCAACCAAACCAAACCAAATCGTATATATTTAATATATATGTATACAGAGGATTTGACATTAAATAACCTACAATGGTTGATATACCATAAAATCCGAACAAACCAAACCAAATCATATATATTTAATGTATATGTATACAGAGGATTTGGTAGTAAATAACCTACAATGGTTGATATCCCATAAAACTCAACCAAACCAAATCATATATATTTAATATATATATGTATAAAGAGGATATGGCATTAAATAAACTAAAATGGTTGATATGCCATAAAACCCAACCAAACCAAACCAAACCAAATCATATATTTAATATATATGTATAAATAGGATATGGCCTTAAATAAACTACATGCCATAAAACCCAACCAAACTAAATCCTATATATGCCATAAAACCCAACCAAACTAAATCCTATATATTTAGTATATATGTATAAAGAGGATTTGGCATTAAATAACCAACAATGATTAATATGCCATAAAACCCAACCAAACCAAATCATATATATTTAATATATATGTATAAACAAGATTTGGCATTGAATAAACTACAATGGTTGATATGCCATAAAACCCAACTAAACCAACTAAAACTTAAAAAAAAAATTATTTAAAATTTGAAATTTAAAAAGGTATGCAGTTTATATTGCTTCAGCAGCTGTCAAGATGTCTAAATAAGTCAGTGCCACTTCTTGATACTTTTTGATCCGCCGGTTCAGAACTTTTAAATGAAGTATTTTTGGATTGTGCAAGTCTGGTACATTTTACGCTCACCAAACATGTCTACATATTTATTTTTCTTTCCGAAATTGAAAATTCATCTCAAGAGTAAAATCTTAGAGAAGGAAGAACATTAAAAGAATTATGGCAGTGCAGCTTTAAACCAATTCAAAAGAGGTGCTTCGACCAATGGAAAACTCACTGGAATAAGTGTATTTAATGCCAAGGAGATAATTTTGAGAAAAATTAACATTTTATTTATTTTTTTATTCCTCTCTTGATGAATACAACTTCAGTTTTGATATTTTTGGAACATGCTCCGTATATATTTTGCTTATCAAATAATCTTATAGAAACCGAAATAATGCAATATTCATTTTCAGATCTCAAGAGTAGAAATTTGGTAACTTTTAAAATTGATATTGAGATTAAAAAGTTATAAATAGTTAGAGGGAAAATTGTTGAGAGTAAAAGTCAAAAAGTTACATTTTTTTCTATCATTTTCATTTGCATTGTTATTAGAATTTGATGCAATGAAAATAAGAAATAAAAAAAAGGTTTTTCATTTCTAAAGGGATAGATTATAGCAACAAAAAGCAATAACATATCTCTATCCAAGTTTTAGTAATTGGAATGCACATTCAATAATTTTCAAGGAAAAAATTGTGCCTGGTTATGGCAAGTATCATTATTCTTGGCTTTTCTTATAAAAACGATTCAGATAAACTTTTTATTTTGATATTAACTAAGTGTGACTTCATTTATTGACGCAAATTTCTTTCTCGTGTTGCTGAAAGTTTGATAAAATTACTTTTATATGGATCTAAAATCACTGAGAATTTATTGATTGACTGATCGTTTGATTAATTGATTCTAATGGCATATCAAACTGTCTGGGGTTATTTTCTGCTTTGAGGTTAAGTTATCCCATATACTGAACATTTATATCTATATTTTTGGTGTAGTTTCTTAAAAGTTTTTATGCAAATGGTCATATGAAATCAATTATTCGAATACAAATTATCTGCTAAGATGTTTATTTTCAGATAGATGAGGCCCTAAGAGATACTACCACTCTGACTAAGAAGACTTCGGAGTAATGGCAATAAAAGGACAATCTCCCTCACCAGATTTCCATAACTGAGGCCTCACCAACAGATGCAGTTTAGTGCCATACCCAAAGGAACCTCTTTTGGGAGGGGAGATCTTAGTACAGTCAGTATACTCTAAATCTTACCAGATCGGAGGACTAAAAGTTATTGTTCCTTATCGAAAAGATACTGTGTCTATAATAATAAAATCAAAGATTGACATAAGAATTTCATATTTTTATAATTATTTTTATGGAATCTTTGCAACCAATCAATCTGTCTGTTTATATATATGAAAATATATATAGTTAGTTGGCCGACCGTAGTCGAGGACAACTCGAAGGCTCCCTTTTAAATAGCTACTGCACCAAGGTGTAAGAGATAGCGCTACTGCTCTACCTGGATTGCTCTACTTTCCCTTGATCCATACCTTATAATACTGATTGTTAAGCAAGTACCATTTTTTAATCTTTGGTATGACTTGACCTGGGATTGAACCCTGGTCTCCCGGGCCACTGACATAACAGTTAGAATGTTTGCCAATGGGCCGGAATATATCAAAGGCTGTTAATTTGCGTGACATTTCATATGTATGTACAAAGTAGAATATTTTTTAAGGAAATAGATGTACATTTTTTATTTCCTTGCCTCTGAGGTTATAATATTTATGCGGGTGCGTATTTCCAATCCTTCTGGGAAGACGTGGCCCTGGAGGTGACCGTGTCCTCTGTAAAGAGTACGGATGTAACTTACAAGGCACATTCAGGTTAATTGACTGCCCAATTACCATGACTAGTTGATTTGGTATCACTTGTGTGCTATGTAGACTTCTTACTCAGTGGTAGAGTTTCGGCTCTGTGGGCGCTGGTTCGATCTCCAGTGGTGGAGATCACGTTATACACTGCTGATGAGATCTAATAAGGTCGAAACAGTTGTCCAGTGTTTTCGTATGTACTGTACAAGTGTTTGCCAAATTTTCTGATCAAGGTAATTCAATTTATGTTGTGGTCTTCAGATAAGACCGGGGGAAGAACAACTCAAACAAAGGGTGATAGGTGAACGTTATTGTATTAGCAGAAAAAAGAAGTCACACAAAAGAAGTACTAGCCGTTCTCGGCTTGCAGTCTGTCTGTCAAATGTCTCTTAAGAAACGAGAAGTTGCCTTCCCCGAGCGAGCTAGCTCGGAGAATGTTTAGGTTGGACGAGTACATCTTTGGGGTATGGTAGGTTATGTCCCCATAACAATTTACTATATCAGCCATAAATGAGTATACTCGTTATAATTTTTATAAAATTTCATTTTTTTCAAAGCCATTGACAGTATTTTATCACTTCTAGTAGAGCATTATAAAATCAAATCTGTTATTTGTCTATATGAGGACTACTGTCCTCATCTTTGTCGCCATGTTTATCAATGTTTCGGCGGTTGTACACTCCGGCCTTCTTCAGGTGGTTGGAATGTCGAACTTAATCCTTTATTTCGATTACCGGGGTAGAATGTTCTGAACGAATGTCAGTTATCAGTTATCTCCTGTTTATTTCCTCCCTGAAAGTTCTTCACTGTCTTCACCGGGTATTGAACTCACATTCTTTGGGTATGTCACTGGATCTAACAAACGCCTTTATCCACTGTACCATGTGTCCTTGTGGACAGATCTGCAGATGAATTTCTGGGTATTATAAACCTAACGTAGTGATTAACATGGCGACAAAGATGAGGACAATAGTCTGGAAAATGTAAATAATGTACAAAACTGTTATTATTAGGCATTATTTATTACCAAACTATATAAAGAAAATATTAATAAGTACTAAACAATGCAAATTCAATATATATTTTCAAACTAAACGTTTTTTTTTCTTGGTTAAAATTTACGGTGCAAGCATAATGTAAAAATGACCGTTTACTTTGTGTCTGTCAAATCAAGTAAGCTGAATTGTTTTCCTTTGTACGACTGCTTAAAGTAGACATCTAGTTGGGAATTTCCTCATCAGAAACTAAATTTAGGACTTTTTTTTTAAATTAATGTTTTCTATAATTTTTTTCCATTCACCAAAAAAATCAAAACTTAAAAAATGATTTTGTGTATGATGAATAATGTTGTATATTGACCTACGACCCGGGCTGTCAAAATAGGAAATAGACCTATGTAAATAACAGGTGCATCCGGTCGAGGAATATCAGTATTATAACCTTGACAGTGGATGGGTTGAATGAGTGTAATTTGTGAAGAAGGTGTGCGATGAACTATTATATAACTCGGTGAAGACAGGAAGTCAGTTAGTTTGGAGACCAGAGCAGTTGGAGAAAAGATGCGGTAGAGAAAGCCAGCACCCAGCGGAGTGGACCCCCAGGCCCCCGGTTGAGCAGCCCAGGAGAACGGGAAAGAAACGCGGTTATGGTCAATAGAGTGGGGGTCAATATGTTGTAGTTCTGTTCGGTCTCTAACTCCCTCTCACACACAACCCATTCAAATAAAGTGAGAGATATATTTTTCTAAAGAACTGTGTCGCTCGTCTATTATTGTGTTGAGTATACAACAATAACATCCTCAAGTGATAAACATTAATTGCTTGATGATATTTAGTTATAAGCTTCAACAAAAAATTGTTTAGTGTTTATTACTGCATTATTTTGCATAGAAAATCTTTGAATACCAATTTGGGTTCCAAATAGAAGCTTGTACTATTACTGGACCAAATATGACGTTGTACCGTTAAACACCAAATGTACGGTTGCAACATTGCACAACACAAATTGACGCTTGCAACGCCACGGTGTTCAAATGGAGGCTCATGTTGGTGTGGTCTTAATAAATACCTATTTTACTACTTATACTACGCATAGCCATTTCCACCACCCTGTAGCGAAAGGTTTTATGCGAGTAGTACTACATCTTATGTAGTAGTCGGACCCTATTGTAATCTCATCGTAGGAAAACGTAACGGACATACAGAAACTCTGTCCTCGTTCACAAACACAAAAGTTTATTTACTACAATATTTTCTAAGTTATCGGCGGAAAATAAAAAAGAAATAGTGAATGAAAATTGCGTCGACCACGTTAGCTGAACAAGGAGAAACAACATGTTATGAGAAAGAGAGAGCAGAGCCAGACTTTGAATTTTATTTCTGGTTTTCCGTTTTTGTTCTAACGCGTTTGTTTGCTGGTTTCGTCTCCACAGCTGCTCGTCGAGTGTGAGACCCCTATTCAGAGCTCACCCTAAAATCGGTGCTGCAATTTTTGGCGGTCTTAACACTGCTGTATCTAATTTTAACTCACTGTCTTTACCTCATCGCATCCGGCTGCTAACTAACTCTTTTTTTTTTCTATCCTGCACCCATCCTAAACGGCTTTCCCGTTTGAGTCTCCTTCAGTCAATCAGAACTTGTTGTCATTTCTGTTTTTAAACCAGGTGTCCCGAATCATTTTACATTTTGTCAATTTCAAATCTATGGTCCCTTATTGGAGCCAAAGATCTAATTTAGATTTCCTTGTTAAACTAGCAGAAAAATCTAACTTGTAGGTTTTCAGAAAGTAATAATAATCTTTCATGGCTGAAATTCTGATTGGAATTATATTATTATTAAACCAGAAAAACTATAATTTATCTTGAAGATGAAGGTAAATTATACTTTTTCTTGTTTTAGGAGGAGGAAGAGGAAGATGGTGATGAAGTTGATGTTATCATTATTCTCATTTTAATCCTTGTGAGATTTTTACGTCAGTATCAGCTGCTGGTCGTTCACTGGAGTCTGAGTGACCACAAGTCTCCTCAGGTCCCCAAGATTTTTTTTGAGTATTCTGGTTCATCACAAAAATGCTATAGTCTGGACAGTTTTGATTCTTCTGATTTCCAATTCTACAAGTTCCCTTTTGAAGCCTTTACGGACCGTTCCAAGAGCACCCACTATAACTGGTATCACCATCACTCTCATGTTCCACAGCTTTTTAAAGTTTTTTGGCAAATTTTAGTTTATCTTTTTGCTTTCTTTCATTTTCACACTGTGCTTTGGTTGAACGATAAAATCTACAAGAGAACAAGTTATTTTGTTCTTCTTTATTAACGCTTGGTCTGGTCTTCTGGCCGGAATTAGGTGACCCGTCTGTAATCTGGTTTTAGCATACATCATTTGGAAGGATAATCACCTTTCAATCTTTGGCATAATTTCCACTAGATCACCTTTCCCTCCTAGTTATGTAGTCCTTTTGCGCTAGTTTGCTGATTTTGCTTGTTATATGATTAACAGCTTCATCTTTGTCATCATATAAACAACACTTATTAATCTGTTGTTTACTATGAATTTTCACTTTAATATACGAGGTGCATACGATAAGTTTCCAGACATTTTTCGTATGGGCAGTTTTATTGGTAGTACACACATGAAACTCTAGTCAACTTCAAAGTAATCTCCTCCGGCTGCAATGCACTTGTTGTACAATTCCAACAACTTCTACAAAGCCCCATGGAAGTCCTGTTGTGTGAGCGTGTCAATGACCTTCGTCACAGCCTCTTTCATCTCCTCAATTGTCTCATAACGACAGCCTCTGAGCTTAGGCAATAACCAAAAGTCACAGGGAGCAGGTTCTGGACTATTTGGAGGGTGAGGAACTGTCTTGATGCCCATCTTGGTCAAATAGTCTATGAAAAGGATGAAGTTGTGGACATGTACATTGTCCTGCTGGAAATGCCACGGACCCGATTTGAAGAGTGCTGGCCTCTTCTGACGGAATCTCTTCCTGAACTCCCTTAAAACCTCAATATAGTAACCCTAACTCTAACCCTTTGGCCAATCAACTCTGGTGTATTGACTTCCTTACTCCTCCCACACCTCTCATCATCCCTTACAGACTCCCTGCCCTCCTTGAATCTCTTATGCCACTCAAAAACCGATGCTCGATTCATGCAAGATGGTCAAAAAGAAGTCTGAAACATTCAATACTTTTCTGTGGCATTTTTTCCAAGTTTAAAACAGAATTTTATTGCATATCGTTCTTCTAAAGTGTCCTCACGTCCAGATTGCATTTTTGAAATTCACCAGCTGTGACAATCAGACTTTAGTAGGGTGTATTCCAATTGCTGCTGTAGTTCTTCATTTGAACCTGAAATCATAAAAAATGGTCAGTCATCTCATAAGATGTATAGCAATAACATAGTGAATTTTCAAGTGTCTCCGACAATTCTAAATGTCTGTTGAAAAAAAGTCAGGAAACTTATTGAAGGCGTGCTGCTGTTATTAGGGATTCAGTTTCTCTCTTAAAGTTTCTCCTTCAAAGTCATGTCCAGGTTTGTATGCAATCTCACCAGTTTGTTGTTTGGAATATCTATACATTTGTTTTTCTTTCCATTTTTGTAACTTTGTTTTCATTGTAGTTCTGTCTAGTCTTATGTTGTCAACACTGTTACTGGTCTTTCCTTGGTCATTTTAATGTCGTATTTGAATCCTTACATTGAGGCATCCATACGATCTTCAATACTGACAAGTCCTATTTCTCCTTTTCTTGACACATATAGTCTGTCTATGTCATCTCTCTGATGTAAGGCCTTATGTATCATCATCAACTTTCTTGTCCCTTTGTCCATTTGTCAAGTTCCTCTCTTGTCTATTTTAAGAAGGATCCAGAGTATCTATCAAGGGGAATTGCCCTGGTGTTTATCTCTTTCATGAGATTTCTGCAAGGACTTTTATCATTCTTTCAGGTACTCTTTTTTTATATTTTCTTTCATTTCCGCTTGTTTGATGGTGTCTGTTTTCAATATTTCCAAGTACTTGAAATTTTCCTTTTCTTTTTCTGATACTTTCTTGATTGGCTGTTTAATTTTCCTATTGTTTGTCTTTTCCCTCTTTTCATTGTTGGCATGGTACATTTTTCTATGCAAAATTCCATTCCTATATCCTGGCTAAATATTCTTATTGCTTATATCAAAGTCTCCTATAAGTAAGTAAGTTGTCTCCCTTTAGTCGAGGGCGATCAGAAGGCTCTCTTTTCTATAGCTACTACACCGATGTGTAGGGGAGAACGCTACTCCTTTCCCTGAATAACTCCACTTTACCCTTGATACTTACCTTATATTGCTGAGTGTTAAGCAAGGAGATATTAAGTACCATTTTTAAAGTCTTTGGTATGACGTGACCAGGGATTGAACCTAGGTCTCCCGGATCATTGGCGAACATTCTACCCACTAAGCCAAGTTTCCTATACTTTTTAAATTTTTTCCAAAAAGCTTGATGTCATCACTGTTATTTTACCTCTGGTGAGTTTTTCATACCGGCTCTAACAGATAATTTTCATCGGAGTCTGTATGACAACAAGTTTTTTTCAGGTCTCCAGGACTTTTCTCAGTATTCTAGCAAATTTTAGGTTTGTTTATTGGTTATTTGGTTTAATGACATATCAACCCAAGTTTGTTTTAATGCCAAAACCTGTTAATCCATTGGTCTAATGGATAGAGTGTTCGCCAATGGTCTGGGGAGACCAGGCTTCAATACCCGGTCAACTCATACCAACTACTTTAAAAATGGTGCTTGACACCCCCAAGCTTAACACTCAGCATTATAAGGTATGTATCAAGGGTAAAGAGGAGCACTCCAAGGAAAGGAGTAGCGGTCCCTCTACATTTCAGTGTAGTAGCTATTGAAAAAGGAGCCCCCAACTACGGTTGACAACTTTACTTATATATATATATATATATATATATATAATTTGTAAGCAAATAGTTTTTAGACAAATTCATTTTTGAATGAGTTAAAGTTCATTTGTTTTCACATAGTTAAAGAGTTTCAAGTATTGCAATTTAACACCAATAATTCTATTTGATATTAAACATTTGATTGAACACAGTTAAATATGTTTCAAGTATTGCTATCACAGTGCAATTGACCCACTGTCTACACCTGCTGGTATGTTTAAGATAAAAAGGGGTGGATACTTGTTTTCCACATGTTCAATTTACAGAATACAATTGGGACAGTCATATAGGTGTTAGGGCTTGACATGACCAGATTCTCAGACCGTTTCTGGTGAATTCTACTCCTTCTGTTGATAGGGCAGGGGGTGATTTTAGTTTTGCTGTTATCCTGATATGTTTTAATTCTTCTAATATCCTGTTCATCGACTCTCTTTTCCAGGTTCTTGGGACTGTTCCAAATGTACCATAACGGTGCTAAATCAACAATGAATTTTCTATACTGGCAGATTGTAAGACAATAACGCATATATGAAAATATACTCTCTTTGGTTTATTACGAAAGGTGGCGAAATGGTTGATGAGAAAGAAAGGCAGGCAGGTACTGCTAGGAAAATGCTAGGTTGAGATACATCTTCAGAGAGCCTTTCTTCTTCGTGCTTCTTTCATGGGACACTGGTACAGGGCTAACTCGCAAACCGGGGGCCGTCTGTCCTCCCGTGGACTAATGCCCAAAACGGCGCGACGTCTAATATAACTCTTATTCTGCTGACAGACCACCGACGGCTTGAGGTTGAAAACTTCCGTCATTATATATTTTCGGACACCTACGCACTCTTCCTATACATTTCATATGACATTTCAACTATCTTTTGTTTACCTTAAGACACAGGTGCATATCCTGTTTTGGACTCAACAAACTAACCAGCCTGTCAAAGGTCAGTATGTGACAGAAAAGCCAACCATGATTGGTATCATGATCATCTTGTTCCACAACTTTTTCAGTTCTCAAGCAAAGTCCTGGTATTTGTTTGTATCTCAAAATCCCAGATCTTTTTATGGGTTTGCATTTCATTTGTTAGTATGTAGAAACATCAGTTTCTTGCATAATTACCAGTGGATCATATTCTCCACCCCATCATGCTTGCTCTTGAATTCCTTTTGTGTTAGTTTTTTTAATTCATTTATACGATTAATTATTTCATCTCAATCACCACATACTTGCTATTCTCCTGCATATTATCAATTTTCGCTCTGATATAATTAGTCATTAGGGCATTATTTCATGCTGCTATCCCGTTTTTTTTTTAAGATTCAGTTTCTCTTTTTAAGTTTCCTCTTTGCAATCATGTTCAGGTTATCTCATAGGCAATATCCTTAGTTTTCTCTTAAAATAGTGATATTGTTGTTTTTCTTTCCATCCTTGTTTTCTAGACGTTTCTTTTTTTTTCTAACCCTATTATTATTACAATTACAAGCAGCTGTAATAAATCTCTCTTTTCTCTTGTTTATATATTCTTCTATTGCTCCATCCACGCATTCCCCAATACTTGCTAGTTCTCTTCATCCTTCTTTTCTTGTCAGATAGAGTCTACCAATATCAACTTGAGGGTGTATGTCCTTGTGTATGGTCAATAATTTCGCTGTTCTATTGTCCATATTTCTGAGTCACTCCCTGGTCCAGTTTATCATAATTACTCTTTTGAGAGTTTTTCCAACAAGCGTTACCTGATGTGTTTTTTTTTTTACCGGAGTGCGCGTGACAACAAGTTTCCTCAAATCTCCTGGACTTTTCTAAGTATTTTGGCTGATTTTAACAAAGTTGCAGTTGGAATGATCTCCACTCGTCCTCTTATTTTCAAGTTCTCCATTCCCTGTACCAATCCTTTGGTGACTGTACTTAGTGAACCAATTGCCGTATTTACCCAACCCCTCCGCTCGGGCAGGATATGACACAAGGTCAATTTTTAAGCGGAGTTTAACAGGTTTGAATTCAGAGTTTTCCTTCTCCTAGACAAGTTGCTTCGAGAACCTAGTCTGCCCTACTATTTAACCATAGCTGGGGGGAGAATAATTGGATTCATACCTTTCCCAAGGGTATTAGTGCTATATGAAATGCAATCAGTCCCGTCCAGTATCGCCGTGTCCATTTCCTACGACGATAACCATTACACCACGGGCACCTCCAACCAATTACAGTTAGTATCGCCATCACTTTCATGTTTCATAGTTTTTTCTGTTCTCTAGCAAGATCTAGGTATTTATCTCTCTTTCCGCTTTCTTTCAGTTTTACCCGTTTTTGTTATTATTATTTTACTTCTGGTGAATTTTCATACCAGTGTAAACTGATGGTCTTTCACTGGAGTCTGAGTGACACCAAGTCTCCTCACACTTCCAGGACTCCGCTGAGTATTCTGTTTGATCTCAACAACGCTGAAGTCTAGATAGTCTTGATTCTTCCACTGGTTTCCATTTGTTTCAATCCTTTTTCCAAGCTTTTGGGACTACTATTACAATTGGTATCATAATCAGCCTCAGGTTTCTGCTTTATTATTATTATTATTATTATTATTATTATTATTTTACTCATTAGAGTTTTTCACATCAGCGTTAGCTGATGGTTCTTTCACTGGAGTCTGAGCCACAGGAAGTCTCCTCAAGTATCCAGGACTCTTCTCCGTATTCTGGCCGTTCTCAGTAATATAGAAATTTGGATGGTCTCCACTCGTCCGCCAACCTCCAAGTCCTCCAGTCCCTTTAATAATCCTTTAGTTACTGTTCCAAACACACCAATTACAATAGGTATAATTGTCTCCTGTATGTTCCATAGTTTTTTCAATTCCCTAGCAAGGCCGAGGTACTTATCCTTCTTTTCACATTCTTTCAGTTTTGTTCTGTGGTCAGCCGGGACAGCAAAGTCGACAATTTTACATATTCTCTTTTTTGTTGTTGATTATTATTAGGTCTGGTCTTCTGGCCGAGATTAGGGGATCCGTGTGTATGTATATTGAGAATAATGATTCGATAAGTCAGTGCTTTTCTTCAGAGTATTTTGCTACTCCCTTTGCCCTGCCCTGTGTGAGATTAATCCGTTTATTTTGGCTTTTTATATGGCCACTCGAGCCTTTGCTTTCCAGGTGGTGTCCGTTTTAGCATCACCCTTGCTAACCTATCTTGAATTCTTTTGAATGGATGGTCTTGCAATGTGAGCTCCTGGCATTTTATTGCCCCCAGTTCTGCGGAACAATTTTTTTATTTAAACCTTTACTGGAAGATTTTCCTGAGGCAAAGCAGTTATTTTGTTTTCTGTGCAAAGAGTGTTTTTCTTTACATTTGGACAGCTGCTGTTTTACAAAAGACGTTTCCATCTCAATGAGTTTTGAATTCTTTTTTTTTTTTTTTTTTTTCTTTTTTATCAAGTGAGGAAATCAGATACTGATATTCCTGTTCAATATTTGCTTCTTCTGCAAATGAGATTTGTTACAATTCTAAATGAGATATTTTATTTCACAATAGAAAACTTTCAAAATCTTAATTACAACCTTAGACGCAGAGCGCCCATTTTCCATTTGAATGAGGCAATCTGCATAATTTGTTTTGAAATCAATGAATTCAAAGAGGTTGGTTTGATTGCAAAGTGCTAAGAATATCTAGAATTACAAAAACTCTCACTTCTTTTGCTTTAGGCAATGTTACAAATGTATCGGATCTGGGGGGTGGGGGGGTCACAGCGACAGTTAAAGACCATCAATAGATTTTTATAGCAAAAAATGTTGTACTCTATTTTTGAAGAATTTTTTGTATTAACCACATTGTAGATATATAAAATTCTCATATAACTTCAGTTGATTTGAATTCTAATTCCCTAGACATGGACAACGTTAAATTCTTTTTTTCTCAATAACTTATAGTGATTCATTTTTGAATTGTTAATGTCTGCATCGGCTGTAAAGTATTTGTATGAAGAGTAGTTACTTGAAGCTATTATCATTGATTAAGGATTATTATTAGTTACTTGTGTTGTATTTTGGACTTCGACCCGGCCAAAAATACCATTCCATGGTGATGCACCGGAAGGAAGTGACACATTCTAATGGCAGTTATGAGAGGAAATCGCGTGGGCGGAAATTGGCTGATGAAATGGGACGAGCTAAAAAATTCCCATGGTACACTCATAGACTGATGTACCGGAAGAGAGTGACCTCTGAACTGCATGACAGTTATTTTCGCTTGATGACGATCCAACATGCGATTCCAAAAATCGAGTAGGCGACTGAGTGGACGTTGAACTATTATATAATTCAGTCAAGACAGAAGTCAGACAGTTGCAGTTAGAGATCGGACGGAGTTATAGACGAGATGTGGTAAGGAAAGCCAAGGAAGATGCTGATAAGATGCAGTAAAGAAAGCCATCACTCAGCAGAGTGGGCCTCCGGTTGAGCATCAGGAGAACAAGAAAGACACGACGCTGACGGCTATAAGAGTGGGGGTCAAAATATTGAAGTTTCTGTTCTCCAGCTCCCTCTCACACGCAAACCTTGAGTAACTCTTTTCGAACCCTTACAATAAAGTGAGAGGTACATATATTTTTATAAAGAATCTTCGCTCGTCTGTTTATTACTGCGTCGGTATGTATACAACACTTGAAACCATATAACTGTGTGCAAACAAATGACTCTTATTTAATAGAAATAATTACTTGAAACGATATGATTATTAGTATTTAATAGGAATACTTGAAACCATACAACTGTGTGTAAAATCAAGAAATAACTATTTCTCTTTTAAATTTATTAGTATTAGATAGGAATACTTGAAACTATATAATTATTAGAATTTGATAAGAATACTTGAAACCATATAATTATTAGCATTAGATCGTGTTATATCCTCTGGAAAGAGCAAAAAAATAACACAAACACGTATTAAAAGAGAAGCATAAAGATTATATATTGCAGTAAAAAAAAGTAATACAATGTCGCCATTGTAGCTTTTTGTTACCAACTTGCAGAGTGGATTTCAGTCAAATATTATATTTATAGTGGAAGAGTCCATTGTGTATCGGAAATAGGGATGATACCACAACACCCCACTTTTTAGATTTACTTTGTGTGAGTCAATTTTCTATCTTTTCCAATTTACTTCCATTATTTCCGTTGCTGTCTATTTTCTTTTTGACTGTTTCCTTACTTCTGAAGCTGTTTGGGGTGCCGGAATATCGAATGTGTTGAACATGATATCCTTGGGTTCTTCCTCAGGACGGTTGTTCTCTTCGACTTTCGAGTGTCGATTTTTTCATCTGATTTAAGTGCCTTTTATACATAAATTTTGGTCCTTTGACAAGGTAAACCATATTTCTGATCCTTTTTTTTTAAAAATCATATCCATTTCCCAGTATGTTCTGTTGTTCTGGTACATGAAGTATATGACTTTCTCACCAACTTATTTAAATATCCCGATCTTGGCTTCTGTGGGATTAGTTTGTCAAACAACGACCTGATTTGTCTGGCAAACAACACCTCGGTAGGCGTCAAATCTGATGGAGCATTTTTATTTGGTTGTTAGTTGGTTGGTTGGGTTTTATGGCAAATCAACCTTTTTTATGAAAATAGTTCTATTTTAGACAATAAGTACGCAGTTTAAATGTAAGTATAGTTTAATTGTGAAAAGACCTTTCTATTTCAAGCTATTCAGTATAGTCAAGCGGTTCTAATTCAGCAAATTCAGTTTAATATAAGTACAAAGTTTGTTTACACACAGTTAAATTTCAAAACAGTTCTATATCAAACAATTCCGTTTAGTGTGAGAACAATTTCAATGTCAAAAAACAGTTCCATTTCAAATAATTCAGTTTAGCGTAAGCTCGCAGTTTAAATGTAAGTACGGTCTAATTGTCAAACTATTTCTATTTCAAGCTATTCAGTTTAGTTAACAATTCAGTTTAGCATAAGTATGCCGTTAGTTCTATTTAACCCATAGATAGGGCCCTATCAGGTGCTACCACACCGGGCCAGAGTGGACCTGGGAGCAATGGCAATAAAAGGGTTCTCCGCATTCCCTAAAGCCCCAGTATCAGATTGTTTAGTGTCACATCCAGGACACTCGTTTGGGGGGATCTTACCCCTCTGCAGAGGCGCAGTCCATGTATTCTACAACCCCAGCTGGGCAATTTTTATTTAGAGCGACCCTGTAGACTTTCAAAAATTGTTTTATAACTGTGTTATTTGCGTTCCTTTAGCTTTCTATAGCGCTCTCTTGAACGTATCAACGAAACGTTCCGCCTGGCCGTTACTTCCTGGGTGATATGGGGCAATCGTGACGTCTTCGACCACAAATGTCCGGCGAGAATTAGATTCTTTAAACGTAAATTGTGTCCCATTATCAGACACAATGCAGTCAGAAACACCGAACCGAGCAAATTGTTCAATAGAAAATTAAATACTGTTTCCGTGGTTGTTTTTTTGCATTTCAAAATTTCAGGCCATTTGAAAAATCTATTCACCCATTTAAGTAATTAAGTAATAACAGCCGTCAGGCGGGCCAGCGAAATTTATATGGAGTCGCGATCACGGTCGGTCGGTTTTTGGCCAAGGACTAAATTTTATCGATGATGCTTTTGATTCCATAGCACAGCCTTTACAGGATTTACCAAGTTCTCTTTGTCCTTGTCCATATTTGCCCAATGGACATGACTCTTCATCGGGCTTTTCATCCTTGCAATTCCCGGATGTCTTTTTTCTTCTTCACGTTGACTTCTTCACGTATCTTTCGAGTGTACACTCATACTCTCAAGTCTGTTCACTTCATCTTTCGAGTATACACTCATACTCTCAAATCTGTTCACTTCATCTTTCGAGTATACACTCATACTCTCAAATCTGTTCACTTCATCTTTCGAGTACACACTCATACTCACAAGTCTGTTCAATTCATTTTTCGAGTGCACTCTCAATACTCTCAAGTCTATTCAGTTCATCTTTCGAGTGTACACTAATACTCTCAAGTCTATTCAGTTCATCTTTCGAGTGAACACTCATACTCTCAAGTCTATTCAATTCATGATTGATTTGACTCAACGAAGCGAATCGAATATTTCTTTTTCTTTTGAAGACACTAGTAATATTTTCTTGTAGATCAAATTTAGCGAACATTAATTTTATCATCCCAGACCTCCGGAGAAAACTTCAGGGAATTTTGTTTTTAGTTCTCTTTTTAAAATGTTTTCCTCTTTGGTAAGACTTTCATTTTCTTTACAGAATGAGTTTATTGGCATATCGTAAAGTGTGAATTTTCCCATCAAGTCACTTCCCATTTGACTGTTTGTGTTTCTCATTAAAAAAATTCTTAGTTTTTGAGTTTTTCCATTGAACGTGACATTTAATATTATTTTACCCTCAAACTTTATTTGTTGTCGTGTTACGCTTCTCGCAATTTTGTTTATCCTATACATTGTCCGTTTACCTAATTTCTTCCAAGTGTGTACACTAATAATTGATCGATCCGAACCAGAGTACAATTATAGTCTAATAGTTTTATTTAGAATTTTGACTTGCACACATATTTTCTGCTATTTACGCCTACCGATTCATCAGTCTTAGTGATCATGAGTAAAAAAAAGTAAGGTTGGCGAGCGTAGTCGAGGGCGACCAGAAGGCTCCTTTTTCAATAGCTACTACACAGAAGTGTTGGGGATGACGCTACTTCTTTTCCCAGGATTGCTCTACTTTACCCTTGATACGTACCTTGTGTTGCTGAGTGTTAAGCAAGGAGGTATCAAGCACCATTTTTTAATTCTTTGGTATGACGCGACCTGGGATTGAACCCAAGTTTCCCACACAACGAACACTCTACCCACTAGGCCAATGAGCCGCTTATTATTTTCCTTTCTTATTTTTAGTTTGCAGTGCATACTTTTGTGGCCTACATTTTTTTTACAATTGAGATATTTTTTGTTCTATAAAGGCAATCCTGATACCAATTAAGTTCTTTACAAGTGTAACACTGATTAGGGGTCACAATTCTCTTTTTTGTTTGCTTGTTTCTTGTGGCGTATATTTTTATATGTGATACAACACTTACTTCAATGTTCTTGGAGTCTTAGCGTACATTAACAAAGTTTTCGGTCTTCTATAATTTGTTGACGGGTCAGATTTGGTTCGTTTTCCAGTTTATTTGGAACCTTTCTTCGAATTTCTGAATGTTGATTTGAGACTAAAAGTAAGTAAAGTTGGTGACTGTAGTCGAGGGAGACCCTAAGGCTCCCTTTGCAAAAGCTACTATACCAAGGTGTTGGGGAGGGCGCTACTCCTTCCCCTGCATAGCTCCACTTTATCCTTGATATGTACCTGTGTACTGAGTGTAAAGCAAGGAGGTATCAAGAACCATTTTTTAAGTCTTTGGTATGACTCAACTTGGGATTGAACCCAGGGCTCCCGGGCTATTGGTGAACTTTCTACCCACTAGGCCAATGAGCCGGTTTTTGAGACTAATCCTTGACAAAAAATTAAACACTTGAAATTATTAGGGTTTAATTCAGCAATTTTACAATCATCACAATATTTGTTGACAACGCTTGCGAATGTTGTATTATTTTGGTTGTATTTTCTTATAAAGTTCATACTCTTCCGTCTTTTATAGAATTTGGATGTTTTAGGACTGAACAGTTCAGAGAGTAATTTAACAGCTTCACTGAATGTTTTTTTCGGCATGACGTAGTTGTGGAGTTTTAGTTTGAAGGTCAGGGGCTAAGGGCAAGGCTGTGTTGCCGTAAGATATCTGACTCCATATTTTGGTTATATTATTTTACCCCACGTTGACTGGCCGGCGCAATGCTATGCCCAAAGAAAGTCCCAAAAGAAATATACAAAAAGAAAAGATAGAAGCAGATAAGAGACGAAGTCGTTTCTTTTATACTTTCCTTAATTTACTGGGTTCAACAACCATTCCGTGGATGAGGGAGTTTTTCCTGAATACATTGAAATGGTTGAATCCCCCAGTTAAGGCGTCAAAAATACGTTAATTCGTTTCATGTATATAGGTGTCCGCATTTGGTATTTCGGGTTTCCATAAGGGTTAGTTTTCTTTGGGAAGTTTTGTCAAAGTCCGGTAAGAGTTACTTTATAGTTCATTTGTGGGTCTTGTATATTTCAGCATAATGTTGACCGATAGAGAAGGGGCTGCTACTGGGTAAAGGGACTAACCGACGCTACGTCCAAAGACGTATGCTTGGTGCCCAAAACACCAGCACGAGGTTATCAATCTGCTGGTTACTGCCTGAAAGAAAAAGCATACTTTGCTCCCTTTGCTAAGAGGAACGCCTTTTTTCTTTTTCGCATGCGTCCTCTCCTTTTCTGTTAGAGACCTCTGGGAGTTTCTTCAAATTTAAAAGTTTTCTTTTTATTTATTTACTTATTTTTTTTATTAAATTTTTTATTTTTTATTTATTTATTCGTTCCCTACATAGTTACCAAATGTTGTGTACTCTGCCGTTCCTAATTTACTTAAAAGTCAGCAAATCTTCTTAAAGCCATCCCAGTTTGCACAATCTGTATTGTACACATCTTCATACCTTCTAAAATACAACGAAAAGGTTATGTCTTCTTCAGGGAATAAATGAAATTATCAATGGCATTCCATGTGGCATCCCGTGAAAAAGAGTGCTCATTTATCACATTTTGTCCCCGTCTTGGTTGATTCCAACAGGATTTCCCGTTCCTCCTAAATTCGTAGAAACATCTCTTCGAACTTCCTCTGTCTCAAATCAGCCCGCCTTTGAAATTTTAACTGTAAATCTGCAGTTCTTTTTTGGAAGGCAAGTTGTTGCTCTTGTTGAAATTTAACTATTTGAAGTATTGCCACTTTTGAAATCTTCCATTTTTTAGTTTTTTTTTTTTTTTTACGAATAACCCCCTCGACTTACGTGTTTTATCTTTTAAATTAATATTTCGGACTTGTTTTTTTTTTTAATTATTTTTTTTTCAATCTAATTGTAATTCGAGGAACTGTCTCCAGTTAGGATTTTTTTTCTTTTTTCACGTGAAGTAATAAACATGAGCGAAACTGAATTACGATGTTGCTTTCTGAACAACCGTAAGTTTAATCCATGTAATCCTTTGAATTTTGTCTTTTATCGAAGTTTTGTCGTAATCCGTTCGAATTACTTGTTAGTTTAGCCGAACAATTTTATTTTCTGTGAGTATTTTTATGCGTCCAACGTTTTACGAATGTTGTTTTGATAACAGAATACGTATTTAATAAAAAAACACACACACACACACATACATTCTTGGATTTCTTCGCCGTCCAGTTGTCAAGTTGGCGTTTAAATTTTCTCGTTTAAATAATTATTCAATTCTTCCCGTGTGAAAATCTTTTTAGATCTTCAGACGTCAAATCCTTGTCGAGTGGGTATTGCTAGTTGGCCCTTGAATATTTTTCAAATCCTCCGCGTGGATTTTTTTATATCGATGCCTCGAAACAAGTTGTTATGTCCTCGGGAAAGAGCATAAAATAAATAAGACAAACACGAGTTAGGAGAGAAGAGTAAAGGTTATTACAGTAAAACAAGTAATACAATGCCACCAGTGTAGCTATTTGCAGAGTGGATTTCGGTAAAATGTTATATGTTTGTTGGAAGAGTCCATTGTGTATCGGAAATAGGGATGATATCACAACAAATAGGAATACTTGAAACCATATAATCATTAGTATCAGAGAGGAATACTTTATATTGTATAATTATTAATATTAGATAGGACTTCTTGACACCAAATAATTATTAGTAATAGATAAAATACTTGAAATCATAAAACTGTGAGTCAATTATTTGTATTAGATTGAAATATTTGAAACAATACAACCGTGCATAATTATTTGTATTTGATAGAATTAATTGAAACCATATAATTATTTGTATAAGATAGAAATACTTGAAACCAAACCACTCCAAATTATTTGTATTTGAGATAGAATTTAAGAACTGTATCAGGCTATAGACTTACTGATCCTCATTTGTGTGTTCATGTGGTGGAGGTCATATATATTTATAAACAGAGACATAAGGTTGATTGTTTTAAAACAAGCAGATGGTTAGCAAAAAAAGAAAATTCAATAAATAAATAGATCAATAAGTGTATAGGTTATTTCGAAAAGTTCCTATGGACAGATGTTGGTTATCAGATGAAAACCAACAATCAATGATAAATTTATTCTGGAGTGAGTTAAGCATTTTAACTTTAAGGTGGATAAAAATTAACAAAACAAGACATGGAAAAGGAAAGATGAAATCAGTTGAAAGATATTTCTGTCGAGATTTAAATGATAAAATAAATCAGAAAGAAAAACAATAGATTTTGATGAAGATACAAAATTTTGAAATCATTCATGAAAGTTTAGATAAGATAAAACATCTTCTTTGCTCTTCTTATGAATTTTCTGTTTATATGACATGGATATTGTAGATTTTCAAAATACAAAAATATTTAAACTCTTAGGGAATTGAGAGATATTTTTTAATGTTGGGTAGGAAAATCTGCCTGGAAAATTTTTGTTCAAATTATGAGTCCTGAGTGGAATGAATCATTCACTTCTGTTCTTATAAAAAATAGAAAATATAATATCAATTCATGCTTGTGGTGGGTCAGGTATATATATACAGTCATCCACAGACAGATCTGTTTCGTTCTATCAGAACTCATCAGTGTGGCTAGACAGTATCTTCCCGTAGCTGGGATCGAAACCCGGTTGACTCAAACGCCAAGCCAAAGCTTCTAATCATTCAGCCACGAGCTACGAAGTAAATTTTAAACGGTTATGAATCACAATTACTATTGTTTACATACATCCGTTCAACGGCTACCGAGACCTCAATTCATCTATGAAGAGGCTTGCAATAGACGCTAATGGCAACACGATTACTTCTTCTCCAGAGAACTCAACCCCACGAGGGTAGGGGAGTATATATATCTCTATAGTCATCCACAGACAGATCTGTTTCGTTCTATCAGAACTCATCAGTGTGGCTAGACAGTATCTATATATATATATATATATATATGAACAGCTGTAAAACAAGCAGGCAGCAAAAAAGTAACAACAGGTGGTGTAATGGTTAGCAAGCTAGACTAGCAAACCTTCACAAGTGAGTTCGACTCTCACTGGGCATCCCAAACATACGGCCTTGTGTCATATCTGAGCAAAATGCTCTGTAAATTACAACAATAAAACATTCACCAAATAAGAAGATCAATACGTATAGATGTATGTTGAAAAGTTCTCATGGATGAAGGTTGGCTATCAGATGAAAAACAACAATAGACAAAACATTTACACAGGAGTGAATTAAGCATTTTAAGCTAACGATTGGTTTTGTTGGGTTTCTTTGTTTAATGACATATCAACCTTTGTGGGTTATTTAATGCCAAAGCCATCCTTGTAGAATAACAGAATCAATACTTGTTAACCTATAGCAGAGGAAATAAGAGGGTTCATGCCTTTCCTGAGAGTATTACTCCAATAAGGAACATAATAACATGGGTGGAGTTCAAACGATATTACATCAAGGCTGCAATCCCGTATAGTAGCCATAATGCCACAAGGACCTCTCTAGAGAGATAAATAGTGATAGATAGATATGAATTGATTGATAGATAAATAGATATGAAAAGATAGATAGATAGATATGAATTGATAGATAGATAGATAGATAGATATGAAAAGATATATAGATATGAATTGATTGGTTGATTGATAGATAGATATGAAAAGATAGATAGATAGATATAAACAGAGTGATAGATAGACAGATAGATAGATAGATATGAATTGATAGATAGATAGATATGAAAAGATAGATAGATAGATATGAATTGATAGATAGATAGATAGATAGATAGATATGAATTGATAGATAGATAGATATGAAAAGATAGATAGATAGATATGAATTGATAGATCGATAGATAGATATGAAAAGATAGATAGATAGATATGAAAAGATAGATAGATAGATATAAACAGAGTGATAGATAGATAGATAGATAGATAGATATGAATTGATAGACAGATAGATATGAAAAGATAGATAGATAGATATGAATTGATTGATTGATAGATAGACATGAAAAGATAGATAGATAGATAGATAGACATTAATTGATTGATTGATAGATATGAAAAGATAGATAGATAGATATGAATTGATGGATTGATAGATAGATATGAAAAGATAGATAGATAGACATGAATTGATTGATTAATAGATATGAAAAGATAGATATGAATTGATTGATAGATTGATAGATATGAAAAGATAGATAGATAGATCGATATGAATTGATTGATTGATAGATAGATATGAAAAGATAGATAGATAGATAGAAACAGAATGATAGATAGATAGATATGAATAGATAGATAGATAGATATGAACAGACAAAGATAGATAAATAGATATGACATTTTCTAAATTTTATATTTAAATGAAGCCATGCACAACTGTAAGTATTGCATTATCAATCTGCTTTTGTTTTGCCAAGAGAAAAATATATTCCTACAAAATATTTATTACTATAAACAGATAAAGGAAAACAGCCCAGACACAGCATTTCAGGGATAGATAGATAGAAAGATAGATCTGAATAGACTGAGATAGATAGATAGATAGATAGATAGATATGAACTCTAGTATCTTTATAGTATTATCAATTTCTGTAAATATGTTTTACAGTCAGATAGATAAATATATATAGATGAAGTTTATCTGAATGATCAGGTAAACGAAAGTAGTTCCAACACAGTATAATTTACTTATAATTGTTCATGAGGTGTTTTTAGGCTTTGGCTGTTACAACTCAGAGAAGGTAGAGAAGAAGTACTGAATCAGAAAAATAAAGCTAAGAAAGCAGGGAGAAAGTGAGAGAGAGAAGAGTTGTGGATAAACTGTCTCTGTATATCATAAGACAGAAAACAAGAGTAGAACAGAAATTCTTTTGTCTCCTCATTTATTTTCTATCCTCTAAGCATCTTTTTTAATTCATGTTTTATAATGACAAAGATAGATATATAGATATAAAATGTTTATTCCAATAAACATTTAAAAGAAAACAGTTCAGACACAGCATTAAAATTTCACATTATCATTCAGAGAAAGGTTTTATTATTATAACACGGAAAGTGTTTATTTGTATTACATTGAAAAAATTCTGATCTTTTCATGTTTTCTTTTTTATTAGAAACATTAACCACCATCACCACCACCACCACCTCCACCACGAACAACAACAATAACAACAATGGAACAGGTGCATCATTTTATATGACATCAATTCATATGCAAATAAATTTAGTGTAATCATAATGAATGTTCACAAATTGACTTATTAAACTGTCTCAGACACATGACAAGTGCCCCCCAGCACATGGCACCCTGGGCGACTGTCTATGTTTGCAGGTAACATGTGCTTGATTTAATGATCAATTAATAGATTAAATGTGTTATATAGCAAAAGGAAATGTAGATTTGTATACATGTTTGTATATAATATGAATGAATGTTTCAAAAGATAAATACTGATTAAAAGGACATAGGTAAATATATATATATATATATTGTAAAGGTTTAAGCATGAAACCCAGGGTCGCAGTCACTTCCATGTAATATATATATATATATATATATATGTCTCATAATTTTGATATATTTTTAGATTTTATTACTGTTCTATCATAATCGTAATATGAATGAATGTTTGAAAAGATACATACTGATTAAAAGGAGATAGGTGAACATATAAGTAAGTAAAGTTGTCTCCCTTTAGTCGAGGGTGACCAGAAGGCTCCCTTTTCAATAGCTACTACAACGAGGTGTAGGGGAGAGTGCTACTCCTTTCCCTGGATTGCTCCACTTTACCCTTGATACGTACCTTATACTGCTGAGTGTTAAGCAAGGAAGAATCAAGTACCATTTTAAAAGTCTTTCGAATGACGAACACAGGCGAACACTCTACCCACTAGGCAATGAGGAGGGTAAACATATATATATATATATACTTTGAGAGTAAGATAAGCATATAGAGAAATATAAGTGAATAGAGAGATATTTTATGAATGCTGTAATGAATCATATGTATCAAGTTTGAATTGTAGCAGAGTTTTCTTGGCCCTGTGATAAAAAATGTTGTATAGCCATGACCAACTATACAAACACATATGCATGCAGAATCATAACGACGACACAATAAAGACGAGCGACACAGTTCTTTAGAAAAATATACCTTTCACTTTATTGAAAGGGTTCAAAAGGGTTACTAAAGGTTTTACTGTGAGAGGGAGTTGGAGACCGAACAGAACTGCAACATATTGACCCCCACTCTTATGGCCATAACAGTGTTTCTTTCCTGTTCTCCTGGGCTGCTCAACCTGGGGCCTGGGGGCCCAGTCTCTCTGAGTTCTGGTTCTCTCTACCACATCTTATCTCCAACTCATCTGATCTCCAACTAATTGAACTTCCTGTGCACTGAGTTATATAATAGTTCAACGCCCACCTTCTTCTTGTGGGCGTCACAATTTCACACTCATTCAACCTGTCCACAGTCAAGGTTATAATTCTGATATTCCTCGACTGGATGCACCTGTTATTTACACAGGTGCATTTCCTATTTTGACAGCCCGGCCGGGTCGGAGGTCAATATACAACAAAAGGTTAATGATGAAATGAATTACATATAAAATTAAATTACCGGAAGCTGAGTTGAGACAGACATTGTCTTTTTATTTATTATTTCTAGGAATGAGCAATAGTTTATAAAAGATACGTTAAGTATTAATTTTTGTGTGCGTACAGTGTACATAAATGTTTTTGTATTCTTTTTGATTGCTTATTTGCTTGTCTGTCCTGAATTCCTTTGGGGAAAAAACATGATTATTGTTATGAAATTTTAGGACTTATAATTTTGGGTCAGTATAGAAAATCTTATGCCTGGTTTCTTTGACTGCTGTACTGTTACTAACAAGTATGTGGGATTTGGTATGTTTACACTTAGTAATGTTTTGGTCACAAAAATGGTAAAAGTTATTTTGGAAAATAATGACACACATGGATCATTTTCTATTTCTTGATTTCATGAAACATGTGGGAGAGACTATTATAGATAGATCTCAGCCAGACAGAGTGATTGCTTAGTGATTGTCAAAATGATTTTCAACTTTTCCTTGAAGCCAAAACTAGATATGTCTATAAGGTTTGCATCTTTGTGAGAGATTGATAGATATGAACGGTGAGATAGACAGGATTTGTTTGGTTGGGTTTTATGGCATATCAACTGTTGTAGGTTATTTAATGCCAAATCCTCCCTATACATATATATTAAATATATATAATTTTGGTTTGTTTGGGTCTTATTGCATATCAATTATTGTAGGTTATTTAAATCTAAATCCTCTTTATACATACGTGGTACATTCAATAAGTTTCAAGACTTTTTTGTACAGCCATTTAAAATTGTCGTAGACTCTTGAAAATTCACTATGTTATTGCTATACATCTTATGAGATGACTGACCAATTTCTATGATTTCAGGTTTAAATGAACAGCTACAGCAGCAATTGGAAAACACCCTACTAAAGCCTGATTGTCACAGCTGGTGAATTTCAAAAATACAATCTGGATGTGAGTAAGAACGATATGCAATAAAATTGTGTTTTCAACTTGGAAAAAATGCCACGGAAACGTATGGAATGCTTCAGACTATTTTTCGACCATCTTGCATGAATCAAGCAACAATTTTTGAGTGGTATAAGAGATTCAAGGAAGGCAGGGAGTCTGTGAGGGATGATGAGAGGTATGGGAAGAGTAAGGAAGTCAATACACCAGAGTTGATTGGCCAAACGGTTAGGGTTAGGGTTACTATGTTGAGGTTTTAAGGGAGTTCAGAAAGAGATTCGGTCAGAAGAGGCCATCACTCTTCAAATGGGGTCAGTGGCATTTCCAGCAGAACAATGAACCAGTGCAAAACTTCATCCTTGTCACAGACTATTTGACCAAGATGGGCATCAAGACAGTTCCTCAGCCTCCCTATAGTTCAGACCTTGGTCCCTGTGACTTTTGGTTATTCCCTAAGCTCACAGGCTGTCATTATGAGACAATTGAGGAGATGAAAGAGTCTGTGACGAAGGTCATTGACACGCTCACACAACAGGACTTCCATGGGGCCTCCCAGAAGTTGTATGAACGGTACAAGTGCATTGCAGCTGGAGGAGATTACTTTGAAGGGGACTTGAGTTTCATGTGTGTACTATCAATAAAAGTGCCCATACGAAAAAAGTTTGAAACTTATTTAATCATCCTCATATATGTTAGATATATATACTTTTGGTTTGGTTGGGTTTTATTGCATATTAACCGTTGTAGGTTATTTAATGGCAAATCCTCTTTATACATATATATTAAGTGTATGTGTTTTGTAAACATTTTGTTGATAATGTTTTTAAATGAGCCTAAGCTCATTCTTTTTCACATAGTATTATTGTGTATCATGAAGAATCCAATTAAACATCAGACATCTATTTACATAGTTAAATGATCAAACAGTTCTATTTCAAACAATTCAATTTAGCATAAGCCATTTGTTTGCGCACAATTTAAATATCTGTTCTATTTGACCCATAGATATCAGGTGCTATCACTCTTCGTCAAACCTGGGAGCAATGGCAATGAAAGGGTACTCCACATTCCCCAATATTCTAGGGCTGACCCTCATCAACAAATTGTTTTGTATCATGTGACAGTACACTCATTGGTGGGTGGTCTTACCCCTCTGCAGTGATGCAGTCAGTGTATTTTACAAACCTAGCTGACTGGGCTGATAGATAGATAGATAGTACATCCTCTATATATATTTATACAATTTAACTTTTTGCAACAGAAGTGTTGTAATGATATTTTTAGTTGTAGAGTTCCAATGTTTAAGTGTTTGTTAAAAAAATACCTAATGATATCCATTTTGATTTATAATGTTCCGCAATATATTTTAAAGTCATGGTATGTTTAGTTTTGGAAGTAATTTCGTTTTTATAAAAAAAATTGTTAGGTGTTACTTATTTATAGGGGAAGAAAGGACAAGACATATCCCATAGGGTTTGGTTATGGGACACAACTCATATGATGAGTCTTAGGCAGGAATAGTATGCTGGAGTCCATCCCTGTCCTGGTCTATGATTGGTTTAAATTCTGAGTTTTCCTTTTTCTAGACTAGTTGACTTAACCAAGATTAAAGAGCTCAGTCTGTCCATAGCTCGATGGAGAATAGTTCGATTCATACCTATCTCCAGATTGTTAGTGTTGTGTGAAATACAAACACCCTTGTCCAGGATTTGAACCCACGCAGCATCCTCCCATGGTAATCATTTTACCATGAACATATCCTTTATTGGTGATATTGTATTCTGAATATATTTTAAGAATAAGGATTTTAAAAATTTCTATCTTAATTTTGCAGAGAAAAGAAAGAACTATACTTTTTAGTCCCTAGAAGATGCATTGAAGTTATAACTTTGTATTCTCATCGTAATCATTGCTTTACAGAATTTGTCTTACAAAAAACAACTGATAATCTTTGGGAAAAAGAGTTTATGCTTGTAAAAGTTGCGACGGGGATAGGGACAGATACAAGCAGACTGAGATGGAGAGATATACAAATAGATAAATATAGAAAAATAATTGATAACAAGGTAATCCAAGTGGAAGGAGAGATTTATAGAGAAGTCGACACAATAGCGTTTCGGTTCTACTGAATCATCATCAGGAACATGAGGGGGTGATATTAGCGATGTTAAGTCAATGATGGGTGTTTAAAAATGCAAAATACAAAAACCTAGGGAAAAATTTGTATAATAAGAAAAAGTTCGCTGTTTAATTGGTGAATCAGAGTTTTTTGTTTTGAATTACGTCATTTGACTTATTAGGAATATTGTATAGAATTTATGTTACGTTTGTTTATCGAGAAAGATTTCGAGTCAAAAGGAAGAAGAAAAAAAGAAAAATACAAAGAAAAAAAGAAAGAAAAAAAATTAGGATATATGTGGAAAATATTAACTAAAGATGGAATCTATTATAGCTATTTAAAATGGATTTGCTCAAGTAAGGAGAAATATTATAAAAAGCCAGGACGAGTATTTAGGGAATTAAAGAATAAGATAGAGGAATATACAAAGTGTGATCAAAAAGTATCAAGACTGAGGCTTAATATTTAAAAAGAATTTTAATGGAAATGTAGATATGTGAACAACTGAACAACTTGTTAAATAAAGTGCTGATATCTATTGGAATTTGTTTTGAGTCTGTAACAATTCTTGGTACTTTCGAATCAGTAGTTTTTTGTTAAAAACTAGTGCAAGTGCTCCACCCTATATACCACACCTGGCACTGCAAAAACTTTTCTTGTTTCCTGAATAGAAAATTAATTCTAACACATAAAAGGTGTGAGGATGTGGAGGACTTTCAAAGAAAAATGACAGTATAACTTTTCACCATATCAAAAGGGAAATTTCAGAGGTGCTTCATCCAATAGGGAATTTGTTGGAATAATTGTGTTTTGAATGAAAAAAGTACTAACTTAAAGAAAATTACGATTTCATTTATTATTCATTTCTGTCTTGCAATATCTCTAGGGGACAGTTGGAATCTTCTGTTATAGTCAAAAGATGCTTCTTCCAGAAATATATTTCAGAAGAGTGATTGTTGAAAACAACTTGAACTGAGAAGATAAAAGATAACAAACATTTTGCTTATCTTCCTGATAATTAAGAAGAGACAGCCCTAAAAAAATAGACATCAGTTATTTGGTTGCATCATATTAACAAATGTTTCTTCTTTGAGGGAGCTGATTTCCACCGGACAATGAATTATATTTACTTCACCCCCACTGCTGAAGAAACTAGTTTGAGATGCTTATTTACGGACAAAGATTAGGATTAAGAAAGATTTGTGCCAATTGTATCAGGATTTTTTTTCTTCAGTGTGAATGATTTTTCAACCAATTAGGTTGCAAAATTAATCCAGTCTTTCTCAGCAGCTTTTCTATTGCCATTTTGCACAAAATTTTGACTAAATGGAAATTATAAACAAAAAAGTTAAGTTATATTGGCTCAAGATTTTAGCACCTGTCTCTTCATATATAAGAGGTATTCTTAAAAATATTTAGCACCCATCATCTCACATGAGAATTAACTTCCGAGTGATATCTTTAGAACAAAAAAGAGGAGACCAGGGTTCAATCCCAAGTCAAGTCATTGCAAAGACTCAAAAAATTGTACTTGATAATGCCTTGCTTAACACTCAGTATTATAAGGTAACGTTCAAGAGTAAAGTAGAGCAATCCAGGGAATGGAGCAGTGCCTTCCCCTACATCTTGGTGTTGTAGCTATAGAAAAAGGAGCCTTTGGTCCACCCTCGACTTTAGTCACCAACTTTTATATTATAACTTGTGAAAGCACCCAAAATAAGCAGCTCAGTCTGCTGGGGTTGTAGAATACACTGACTGCATCTCGGCAGAAGGGTAAGCCCCCCCCCCTCCAATGAGTCCCCTGGATATGACACTAAACAATCTGATGGTGTGGCTCCAGTAATGCCGGAGCTTTGGTGAACAGAGTACCCCTTCATTGCCATTGCTCCCCAGTCCATTCTGACCCGGAGTGGTAGCACCTGATGAAGTCCTATCTATGGGTCAAAGAGAACTGTTTGACATTTGAATTAACTGCAAATAAATCACTTATGCTAAATTGAATTATTTGAAATAGAACTGTTTAATCATTTTACAGTGTGTAAACAAATGACTGATATTAGTGATGCATAGCAATACATGGAATCTTATAACTTTGATTTATGGTAAATTGAATTGTTTGAAATAGAACTGTGTGATCATTTAACTATGTGTAAACAAATGTTTGATATCTAATTGAATTTTTACTTATATTTACAAATCATACATGTCTAATATATAGGCTGTCTCAATATACATGTGACCCATGTGACTGTCCTATTATTTCTGCCCACTTAATATTTGTATATATAGAGGCTGTCTCAATATACAGGTGACTCATGGGACTGTCCTATTATTTCTTCCCACTTAATATTTGTATATATAGAGGCTGTCCCAATATACATGGGACCGATGTGACTGCTAATAACTCTACTAGTAAATGGTGAGTTCTTTTTTGTTTCATATTTGAAAATGGTATCCTATGACAATAAGTAATTCTTGATCCCAATGCCTGGACAAGTGAGGAAAAAATATTTTGTGTCAATTCTTATTTGGAGACAAAATAATTCAAAACTGTGCAAGCAAAATTTTGCAGGAAGTTTAACTTTAACAATTATTTCCATAAAAGTCAAATTCATCATAGGGTACAAAAATTTCAAGCAACAGGGTCAGTAAACAACCTCAACAGAAGGCAGAAAATCCCAGATCTGGCAGGAAGATGACTGCAACATATCCTGACAATATGAATGCAGTGAGAGGTTTTGTCAGAAGAAGTCCCAAAAAGTCCCTCTGAAGACATTCCCAAGAATTTGGTCTTTTAGTTATAAATCATTAACCAAAACACAATAGACAGACAGACAAAAGGATGCATCCTCTCTTTCTCTAATAAGAGTGACCTCAGAATAGCTAAGAACTATCAAGGTATAATGCTTGCATCCATCGCAGTCAAGATCTACAATGGTCTACGATGCAACTACATTGAACCAAAAATTGAGAAAATACTTTGGAAGAACCGAAATGGCTTTTAGAGAAATCGATCCATGACATCACAAATTTTGACTATCTGTTGAATTCTAGAAGGTGTATGTTCAAAAAACCTTGAGGCTACAATATCATTCATCAACTTCTCCAAGGCATTTGACTCCATACACAGAGGGAATATGGAGCAAATACTACTTGCCTACGGCCCAACCAAAGAAACCGTCGCAGCCATAATGATACTGTATGAAAACTCGAAAGTAAAAGTCTGCTCATCGGATGGAAACACAGACTACTTCAACATTGTAACAGTGTGCTACAAGGAAACGTCTATAGATTCAATGAAAGAAAGTGGTTTCAAGCTGGCAAAGGAAAGAAGCAGAAGATATCCTGCACAAACTATTTCGGAAGCGGACAATGTCAATGACATAACACTTCTTGCAAATACACCCGCCCAAGCTGAATCCCTGCTACATAGTCTGGAATGAGCAGCAAGTGGCATAGGCCTCCATGTCAATGCAGATAAGACAGAATACATGCGCTTTAATCAAAGAGGCGACATCTCCACACTAAAAGGTGGTCCTTAGAAACTAGTGGACAAATTCCCCTACCTTGGAGACAGCATCTCATCAACCAAGAATGACATCAACATGTGACTAGCTAAAGCATTGACAGCTATTAATAGGCTATCAGTCATATGGAAGTCAGACCTAACCGATAAAATAAGACAGTATTTCCCAGCAGCGGTCATGTTGATGCTGCTATATAGATGCACCACATGGATGCTAACTAAATGTTTGGTGAAAAAGCTTGATGGCAATTACACAAGAATGCTGCAAGCTGTATCAAACAAGTTCTGGAGGCAGCACCTAACAAAACAGCAGTTGTATGGCCACCTATCACCCATCACAAAAGCTATCCAAGTTAGACGAACCAGACAGGCAGGACACTGCTGGAGAAGTAAGGATGAACTCATCAGCGATATACTCCTGTGGACCCTATCACATGGATGAGCTCAGCACTGATAAGGGATGTAGCCTGGAAGACCTTCCAGGAGTGATGGACAATAGAGACGAGTAGCGAGATAGGGTCAAGGAGATCCGTGCTAGCAGTGCAACATGATGATGACCGATTTGGCATTGAATAACCGACAAGTGTTTATATGCCATAAAACCAAATCAAAGTGAGCACAATGGAAATTAAGCTAAATAGATGAGGGCTACCATCCACTCATAATAACTGTTTGCTATTGAAATTTTAAAAAAAGCAGTCTGGGATTGAGTCAGAAATAGTTGCTGTAATACATAATTTATACGTATCAATCTTGGTAACATAAACAAGAGCAAAGTCTTGAATATTCTATCCCAAACCAGTGCTTCGTTTAATTTTTATTCTTAATTCTGTTTTAGTACCAATGATTTGAAGGAACTCAATAATTACCAATCAACCAGAAATAAATAGATTTGCATGCTAATATAAATTACACAATTAATTGAAACATAACAAAATGAACAGTTGGATACTTATTTGAAAGTAATATTCAACTTCTGTGAATCATTGAAATTTTGTACTATTTACCTGGTCCTATTAAAGAATTTCTGTAGATATCTAAAAAATAGTCACTTCTATTTGCTTTTCCCTCCAGTGTCATCATAACAGTTATAACAATTAATAATTCTTAATAAGAAGAGACAATTTTTTACTTCCACTTTCACTTTCATCATATACTTTTACTTTCATTTTCTTCTTTTACTTTCATTTTCTTCTTTTACTTTCATTTCCTTCTTTTACTTTTATTTCCTTCTTTTACTTTCATTTTCTTCTTTTACTTTCATTTCCTTCTTTTACTTTCATTTTCTTCTTTTACTTTTATTTTCTTCGTTTTCTTCTTTTACTTTCATTTTCTTCTTTTACTTTTACTCATGAAGACCAACTACATTTCAATTATATTCTCTGGCCTTCTTCTGTTGTCTGTCATTGTAACTTTCTGAGAATTTTGAACCAAATCTTTTATTCAGTTATTGAGCGTAGGGTAGGCAGCAAGTGGCCTAGGCATCCATGTCAATGCAGACAAAACAGAGTGTCATGTGCTTTAATCAAAATCAAATAAGAGACATCTCCATCCTAACAGGTAGTTCCTTGAAACTAGTGGACAAATTCACCTACCTTGGAAGCAGCATCTCATCTACTGAAAATGACATCAGTATTCAACTAGCAAAGGCATAGTCAGCTATCAATAGGCTATTGGTCATATGGAAGTCGGACCTATCCAATAAAATAAAACACAATTTTCCAAGTAGCAGTTGAGTCCATACTACTATATGGATGCACTACATAGATGCTGACTAAGCACATGGAGAAAAAGCTCGACAGCAATTGCACAAGAATGCTATGAGCTATAATGAGCAAATCCTGAAAGCAACATCCCACAAAACAGCATCTATACGATCACCTACCTCCCATCTCTAAAACCATTCAAATCAGACAAGCAAGACATGCGGGACACTGCTGGAACGTTCTCTTGTGGCATCCTTCACACGGATGAGCAGGTGTTGGATGACTAGCAAGAACATATCTACAACAGGTCTGTACAGATACAGGATGTAGTCTAGAGGACCTGCCGAATGAGATGGACAATAGAGATAAATGGAGAAGGAGAGACAGGGAAATTTGTGCTTGGGGCATGACATGATGATGATGATGATGATGATGTATATGTATGTATATACATGTCGGTATGAGTATATTTGTATATATTAAAAAATAATGATACTGTGTAGAGTCACGATTTCTTGTTACCCGCAAAGAACACGGCTCTTTCTATTCCACTGATTTTATTACAAATGCATCGTGGGCTCCAATTTATTTCATGGAAACAACAATAAATACAAGGAACAATATAACTTTGTTCAAGAGAGAAAGTTTTCTGCTACAAAACACTATTTTTCTATGTAGTCACTACCATTGGCTGTACAGTTTTGTCAGTAATGAATAAAAGAGCGTATGTTAGATTCGTAGGATGGTCACATTACTCAATCCTTCTATCGTGGGTAGGATGAAACACAAGGGTAATTTTTTTTATGGGTTCTGCTGGTTTGAATACAGAATTTTCTTTGCCATATCAAGTCTAAAGAATCCAGCCTTCTATACAATTTTGCCAAAGCTGGGAAGAGAAGAGATGGATTTAAGCTTTTCTCAAGAGTATTAGTGTGAAATGAAATGCAAACAAACTTGTCCAGGATTTGAACTCTGGTGACCAATTCCATTTCCAAAGATAATAACCACTGGTGCATGTAGATTCTTGTACTTTACTAGTGACTGCTGGTGTGGAAAAATAATATTTGCTTTATCCGTTTGTGTTATTGTGAATCTGGCATCTTTTATAGTTTCCATGAAAATAAATAGGATCTTTACTTGTAGAGTGTCCTTCATATATCAGCATATTAATTTCAATATAGATAAACTAATTTATTTATTGGGGTGAAATTCTCTAGTTCAGAATTTTGAATGATTTTTCAGGAAAACAAAAGAAGTATTTTCGTCCTTGAATCCTCACCTAACCAAAAATAAATCAACAAACAAACAAACAAACAAATCTTAATAAAGATAAAGTTCTTTTGAATCAAATGGAAAGACAAAGACTCATTATTTTATTGTTGTTACAAGATTCTTCTACATGAATAAATAATAACAAAGCTGTTTCTGATCAGCAATCATTCAATTATACAGGGTTGATTAATTAATAACTGAAATTAGTTGAAAAAATAAGCATGAATTATTACAAGAGGCCAAAGAAAAAAACAAAACAAAAAACCCCTCATCGACATCAACATCATCATGGCATGCCAGTAGCATTGATTCCTTTGATACTCTCTCACCATTTTTCCCTATCAGCCCACTTAGTAAATCTTCTTAATGGCACTCGGTATCTACACGGAGCTGATGAATGTCATTTTTACTGGTTGGTCGACACGAGTTAGTCTACGTGTAGGAGCCCATTGCTTATGAGTTTGTCCTTATTTCTCTAGTAGTATGAAGTGTATCTTGCTTGCTTCTCTTGGATAGTTTGTGAGATGGGAAGTAAATGGCCATATAACTGCTGTTTTGTAGGATGTAGTAGGATGTGTTAAAAAACATGCAGCATCATTTTATAGTCTCGATCTAGCTTTTTCTCCAAGTGTTTCATAGAGTCCTTGAGGTGCAAACATATTGTAGTAATGACATGGCTATAGCTTGGAAGAATTCCTGTTTTATTTCCATATGAAAGATCAGATTTTTATATTGTTGATAACATGTCAATAGCAATCCATGCTTTGCTTATATTTATGCTGACATCACTTTCAGTTGATGAGATATTGCTTCTGAGGTATATAGACTAGACTTTTAATTTCAGAGGCTTACCATTAATCAAATCAACAACAATAAAAATACTCAAAATTTATTAGATAATTGGAACTTAGCTTAAACAAAAACTAAAACAAAACCATAAAGAAATCCAGTCGGATTATCAGTAGAATCTTTCTTCACCCAAATGAAATTTTTCACTAAAAAAAAAATCATAAAATGTCCAGCATTTTCTTCTTTTCCTTTATAGTTTTGTTGGTTCTATTTTAGATGAGTTTCTCCGCCTCAACAACAACAACAAAAAAAAAAAAAAAAAAAAACACTGCAATAAAAAAACCGCAATGAAAGTAAACAAAGTTTAATGACACAGGCAACACCCGCCAAAGCAAAAAAAAAAAAAAAAAATTCAAAAAAGATAGAGATAAAACAAGGCAAACAAAATTCTCTAGCGAAAAGCTGACAATATCAGATATAAAACCTTACTCAAACATAAAGATATCAAATCAAAAAGTATGGGGGGGGGGAAATAGTAAGTAAATACAAAAATGAAAGTTTTGAAAGATAAGATTCTGCAAGTTAGCAAGAAAACATCTTGAAAATTATGTGTGAATTTCTGTTATGATCATAAGAAAAATGAATATATGTGTAGTGTGCTCATATCTTTGTGAAAACTTTTTAAAAAACAAACACTTAGCAAGCATATTTAAACAGATTAAAAATATCAAGACAATGTTGCACAACATCTATTTCTAATAAACTAGAATGAATAAGAAGAAAATGAACAAATTCAATAGTCTCACCTTTAAAAAACAACATACTTTTTTCTTTTATTCTAATTTGTAAAAAGCATTTCTGGAGTATTTTTGACTAAAATTAAAAAAAATATATATTATACTCCTTTAAGAGTTATTCAGACCAGCTTTAGCTGATGGTTTTTCCTTGGAGTTTAAGTGACAGCAAGTCTCCTAAAGTTTCCAGGACTCTACTCAGTATTCTGACCAATCTTAACAATGCTGTAATTTGGATAGTCTTGATTCATCTTCCAATTTCCAATTCTTTTAGTCCCCTTTCCAAGCCTTTAGTGATTGTTCCATTTGTGCCTATTACAATTGCTATCCTCATTAATTTCATTTTCTAAAACTTTCTTAGTTCTCTAAAAAAGGTTCAAGTACTTGTCTCATTTTTTGTATTCTTTGATTTTCACTCTGTGGTCCACTGGGATGGCAAAGTCCATTATATGGCAGGTTCTCTTTTTTTTGTTGATTATCACTAGGTCCAGGCTTCTGGCTGTGATTAGTTCACCTGTTTGTACCTCAAAATCTCAGGGTTAGATTCTGGTTTGGGCTAATATATACAAATTTCAATTTCTTGCACAATTCCCAGTGGATAACTTTTCTCATTCAGTCATGTCTTGCCTTATACTCTCTTTGTGCAATTTTGCTGCATTTGCTTATTCTGTGATTAATCATTTCATCTCTATCACAACATAACTGACATTTGTTATTTTATTGTGACTTACCTATTTTCACTTTAAAATAATTAGTCCTCATGGTGTTGCTTTTAGACGAGATTTAGTTCATCTCTAAAGGTTACCCTTATTTAGCAATGTCCTGGTCTTCTCATGTGATATTTCGCTTGTTTGTTGCTTGAAATATCCGTACAGTTGTTTTTCTTCCCATTTCTGTTTCCTAGTTGTTGTTCTATTAATCTTTATGTTTTCAATGCTGTTATTGGTTGATGTTATTAGTCTTTCTTTGATCTTTTAAATGTAGTGATCAAGTCTTTGTATTGATGAAATTACACTATCTTCAATGCTTGTATGTTCTCTTCATCTTTTTTTTCTTGACACATGTAGACTGCCTTTGTCATCTCTCAGATTTAAGGCCTTGTGCATCATCATCAACTTTCTTGTCCTCTGGTTCATGTCTCAAAGTTCTTCCCTTCTCCATTTTAAGAATGGTTCCAAATATCTAACAAGAAGGACAACCCAGGTGTTTATCCCTTTGATAAAATTTCTGCTCCAGAGCTTGGTTTTGAGAATCTTTCTCGTTTGTCTGTGGGTATTATTATTATTATAATCTTACCCTTCACAAGTTTTTCATACTATCATCAGCTGGTGGTCTTTCACTTGAGTCTGAGTGACAGCAAGTCACTTTTCCAAAGGTACCAACAATAAATGGTATCATTATCACCCTCATATGTCACAGTTTTTTTTTTGTTCTCTGGCAAGGTCAAATTATTTGTGTATATCTTTCTGCTTTCATTCAGTTTCTCTGTGTTGTTAATCAGCACAATGTCTGGTCGTCTAGCTGGGATTATGTTGTCTGTATCTCAAAATCCCAGAAAAATTTAATGAGTCTCATTCTCTTAAATTGATTCTGGTTTCTGCATATACCATTTGGAAATATGATCAAAATTTAATTTTTTGTATAATTCCCTGATAATCCCCCTCTCTAACCAGTCTTGTCTATTTTTTTGCACCATTTTTCTGCATTTGCTTATATTTGGGCCATTGGCATAATGGTTAGAGTGTTCGCTAATGGTCCAGGAGACTGGGGTTCAATCCTAGGTTGGGTCATACCAAAGACTCAAAAAATGGTACTTGATGCCGCCTTGCTTAGTACTCAGCACTACAAGGTAGGGATCAAGTATAAAGTGGAGCAATCAAGTGTAGTAGCTGTTGAAATGTGAGCCTTCTGGTCACCCTCGACTAGGGGGTCGCCAACTTTACTTTTACTATTTCAGCTCTGTCTCCACATGACCTACACTTTACATTCTGTGGTGTGTAATCAATTTTTACTTTAGAATTATTGGTTCTTACAGCATTGTTTTTTGCTGCTCGTTGAAGAGATTTAGTTTCTCTTTTGAGGTCTTCTCTTTTCCTAAGCAATCTTGCCTGTTTGTTGCTTGAAATATCCATACAGTTTTATTTTATTCATTGTGAGGTGTTCCTACCAGTACGAGCCTTTACTGAAGTCTGAGTGACAGCAAGTCTCGTCAGGTGTGCAGGATTCTTCTCAGTAATCTAACTGATCTCAACAGCACTCACGTTTGGATGGTCCCAATCTTTCCTTGGATCCACAGTTATTCCAGTCTCATTTCAAGGGTTCTGATGATTGGTTTCATTGTTACCTTCACGTTCCAGTTTTTGAGCTCTTTGGTAAAGATAATCATTTGTTTTTCTCCTTTCCTTTCCCTCTGCAGTTTGTGTGATTATTATTATTATACTCCTTTAGAGTTTTTCACATCAGTGTCAGCTGATGGTCTTTCACTGGAGTTTTAGCGACAGCAAGTCTCTCAAGTCTCCAGGACTCGTCTCAGGATTCTGGCTGTTCTTAGCAGTGCTGTCTTTTGGATAGTCTCTACCCGTCCGTCAACTTCCAAGTCCTCCAGGCCTTTTAATAATCCTTATTATTATTATTATTATTTTACTCCTGACAAGTTTCTCACAGCAGTTCTAATTAGTGATATCTTACTGGAGTCGGAGTGCCTGTAAGTCTCCACAGATCTCCAGAACTCTTTTAAATATCCCAGCTGATTTTAGAAGTGCTGTAGTTCTGGATGATTTCAATTCTTCTTTTTATCTCCAGTTCATTGAGTCCCTTTTCCAGGTTCTTGGGCACCAGCTATGATCGATAACACTGTCATTTTCATCTTCCCCAGCTGTTTTAACTCTAACTGGCAAGGTCAAGGAAATTGTTCAGTTTTTTTGCTCCTTTCACTTTCACTCTATGGTTTGACGACATAGCAAAATCCATAATACATTTACTTTTCTTCTTGGTAATTAAAACTAAGTTGGGTTTTCTAAATGCGATTCGGTGATTTGTTTGTATCTCAAAGTCAAAGAGAATTTTATTTGTTTCATTTTCAAGGAGAGCTTCTGGTTTGTGCATATACCATTTGTTTGTATGCTGAAATTTTAATTTCTTGCACCGTTCCTAGTCGATCACCTTCTCCAACCAGTCTTACTTGTCCTTGTATTACTTTTGTGCTCGTACTCTACTGCTTTAGAGGTTTTCACATCAGCATTAGCTGATGGTCTTTCACTAGAGTTTGAGTGACAGCAAGTCTCCTCAAGTCTCCAGGACTCTTCTAAGTATTCTGTCCGTTCTCAGTAATGCTGTAGTTTGGATGGTCTCTACTCGTCCTCCAACTTCCTAGTCCTCCATTTCTTTTAGTAGTCCTTTAGTTACTGTAATGAATGCTCCAATCACGATTGGTTTAATCGTCACCTTCATGTTCTATAGGTTTTTTTTAATTCTCTAGCAAGGTCTGGGTACTTATCCTTCTTTTCACTTTCTTTCAGTTTTATTCTGTGGTCAGCCAGTACAACAAAGTCTACAATTTTGCAAGTTCTCTTTTTTTTTTTGTTGATTACTATGAGGCCTGGTCTTCTGGCCAAGATTAGGTGATCTGTGTGTATGTCAAAGTCCCATAGGAGTTTATGCATGTCATTCTCCAGGACTGCTACTGGGTTGTGCATATACCATTTTTTGGCATGGTCAAATTTAAATTTCTCGCACATTTCCCAGTGGATCACCTTGCCCACCCAGTCGTGTCTCGGCTTATACTCCTTCTGTTCTAATCTGCTGCATTCGTATTCCGCTAATGAGTTACTTCCATATTTTTTGTCTATTTTATACCAAAATATTCTTGATTTGTATGTTTTTATAAAATTTAACTATTTATCGATGTAGTGACCATTTCTTGAATTTTATCACATATTTAGAATGTGTACAAATAATACCACATTGGCCTAATGGTTAGAGCGTTCGCCAATTGCCCAGGAGACTGAGGTTTAATCTCAGGTCAAGTCATATCAAAGACTTCAAACATTAATTCTTGATGCTTCCTTGCTTAACACTCAGTATTATGAGGTACAAATCAAGGGAAAGTGGAGGAGTCCAGGGAAAGCAGTAGAAGCTAATGAAAAGGGAGCCTTCAACTACGGTCGGCCAACTTACTTATTTATGAATAATACAGTTTTCCCCATTCGGGTGGGGCTGTAGAATACATTGACTGCATCTCTGCCGAGGGGAACCCCCCCCACCAAACTAGTTACCTGTATATGACACTAAACAATCTGATGGTGAGGTTCCTATGATGCTAGAGCTTTGGACAATGTGGAACATCTCTTCATTGGAATTGCTCCCAGGTTCACTATGGCCCAGAGTGGTAGCACCTGATAGGGCTCTTATCTGTAGGTTACTTAGAAATAGAACTAAACTGTGTTCTTATGCTGAACTGAATTCTTTGAATTGGAACTGTTTGACTAGACTGAATAGCTTGAAATAGAAGTGTTTTTGACAATTAAACTGTATACTTATGCTAAACTGAACTGCTTGAAATAGAATTGTTTTGACATCAAAACTGTGTACTTATGCTGAACTGAATTGTTTGAAATAGAATTTTTTTTTACATTTAAATGTGTGTGGACAAAATCTATATCTATACTAAATTGAATTATTTGAATTAGAATTGTTTGAATTAGTACTGTTTGACTCAATTGAATTGCTTGAAATAGAAATGTTTTTGACAAACTGTGTTCTCATGCTAAACTGAATCATTTGAAATAGAACTGACTATTTGTATGAAAATGGATTTGGTGTTAAGTAACCTACAAAGGTTAATATGCCATAAAACTCACCAACCAACCAACCAATAATACTGCTTAATACATGAATACCTTTAACTTTTACTTCACTTACTTAGTCATGGTCACCCATTAAAGGATAACTGTACTCCACAATCCATCTTCTTTTGTGTACTGATATCACTGGTTTACAAAAATAATTTTTTGGTCTGAGGCAAGAATGGGGATAGGTGTTTTTGTTAATTTGGGTGTGCTGAATTTAAATTTATAAATAGTTTTGCTCTATCACCTCTAGTTTTCTGGCTTTTAAATAGTCTCATTTTAGTATAAACAGAGAATATATGTGTATATTTCACGAGTTGCAGCAGCTTATAACAGATAAAACAGGATAGATAAAGAACTCTGATTGAATCAATATACTTGGATGACACAATTACACAATTCATAGTACCACAGACAGTCAAAAGTGTGTTTTCTTTGAAGATCTGGTGTATTTTGCTTCTGGGATGTCACACAAGAGCATCCAGCAGAGGTCTCCCACCATGCCGGGGTTCCATTTGCCTTGATAGTTGCTCTCCATCTTCGTAATGTCTTGGTGGAATTTTTCTCCATGCTCATCACTCACTGTTCCAAGTTTTGGCGGGAGGAAGTTGAGGTGGGAATGGAGAAAATGAATCTTGAGTGATATTCGGCACCCCATATCCTCATAAGACTTTAGCAACTTCTCAATACAGGCTTGGTAATCTGGTATGCGTGTGTTACAAAGGAAGCCACTACAGACTGACTTGAACGCTTCCCATACTCTCAGTTTCTTTAAGTTAAGAAGCTCCTCAAAATCAGTATCCTTCAGCACTTCTCGGATCTGAGGTCCGACAAAGATGCCCTCTTTGAGCTTAGCAGCACTAAGACCTAGGAACACAATAGACAAGTGTTAGAAGGCAGCACCATTTTTGTGCAACGCCTTCACGAAATTTTTGATCAAACCAAGCATGTCCACCAGAGGATTCTCCTTGAGGCTGTGTTCGCTAAGAACAAAAGTGCTTCTAGACCCCCAGTCTTTCTGCTTGTAATGCTGGGATACAGCTCGACTATCCCAGAGACAGAGAAAACAACAGTACTTTGTGAAACCCGCTTGCATACCCATAAGAAGATCAATTACATTATTTGTTCGGATTCCTGAAACTGGTGATCCTTACATCTTCCTGTACTAGGTTCCACTGTTTAAGCCGAGAAGCCAAGAGCTCTGACTGCTGTTTTGACAGATACAAATCACGAGCAAGATCATTCAGGTCTTCTTGCGGGATCCAGTGTGGCTCATTGACACTTGTTCCTGAATATGTAGACTCAATATCTTCCAAAGATATTGACTCGGCAGAATCCTCACTTAAAGGCATTTCTTCATCTGATGAGGAAAGAAGATCCTTATTTACAGGAGGCGTGGGTACAGGAAGATCATCTGAATGGGGAACGGGTCTCATAGCAGATCGAAGGTTGGGATATTTGATCTTTTCCCTAGAAGATGCATTGAAACCAGTTATATTAGTTAAACAAAAATAACAATCATCTGCGTGGTTTCGCGGCTCTCTCTCCAAACCATCGGGACTGCAAAGTTGAAAGCTGCTTTCTTGCCATTAAACCATGCAGTTAGTCCATTGTAGCAGGGTTTACAACAGATGTGTGGCGCCCAAGACTAGTCATGATCACCAATTTTACTGTCAAAATAGTGAAAGTAGGCGGTTCTAAGGAGGGAAGTGATGGTTCGACGCTATGCAACTGTTGTGAAGTCCCCACACACGTAGCAGCAAGAATTGACCTTGTTGAGGCATCCTCGACATTTTGACGTGCTTGAAGCCATTGGAGAATCTGAAAATATAATAAAGTAAAACTAAATGTGCATTTGAAAATGTAATACTAATATTTAGTAACCCAAAAGATGTGTAACACGATAGTCGAGGGACACCAACCTCCTGCGCCGCCTGCGAGACAACCTCTTCCAATGACAGCCAGAGTGTGGATTGAGACCTGCTGCCTTAACTGTCAAAATCCGTCCTGATATATATATATATATATATATATATATATATATATATATATATATATATATATATATTTATATAATGTAATGCTATCACTTACATTTAGAGCATAATAACTAAAAAATAAGCCATAAGTCTCACAATATTATGATTAACCCTGAATTCATTTACGCCTTTATGTACCGTATATGCACAAAATGCACACTATGCATATTTAAAAAACTAGAGGTGATGAGTAATTTGAATTCAGCACCCTCAAATTAGGTAAAAACGGGTATTTTTGTGCTTGCCTCAATTTCTTTGTAAACCAGTTTGTTTAGAAGAATAGCTATTGGCTGCTTCCAGATGAGATATTAGGATATCTCTTAGAGAGACATGGATGGAGGCATTAAACTTCAACACTAAATCTTGGAAGGGGCTTTGCAGCTGACCACATATTGTGGAGAAGTACCCTGAACCAGCACCTGAAGATCAGTAGAGGGAACCCGATGATCAACACGACAAACACCCAAGCACAAAGAAGAGCGGGTAAAAAGTATAAGGAGACCACTCGTAACAGGAGGAGCCTACTGAACGAGGAAATTTTTTTAAAAAGGGAAACTTATATGAAGTAGATTGATTGATTGATTTTAATCGCATGTCAACTTTTCAAGGCTTATTATAGGGAATTGTGATACTTTTACGATAATATTTACAAATGTTTAATAAAAAGTCCAATCACACACACACACACACACACACACACACACACACACACACACACACACACATATATATATATATATATGTATGTATGTGTATATATATATATATATATATATATGCATTCAATACGTTTCCAGACTTTATTGTACAGGCATTTAAAATTGTCGTAGACACTTGAAAATTTACTATGTTATTGCTAAACATCTTATGAGATGACTGACCAATTTTTATGATTTCAGATGCAAATGAACAGCTATAGAAGCATTTGGAATACACTCTACTAAAGCCTGATTGTCACAGCGATGAATTTCAAAAATGCAATCTGGTCGTTATGACACTTTAGAAGAACGATATGCAATAAGATTCTGTTTTAAACTTGGAAAAAATGCCACATAAACGTATGGAATGCTTCAGACTGTTTTTCGATCATCTTGCATGAATCGAGCATCAGTTTTTGAGTTGCATAAGAGATTCAAGGAAGGCAAGGAGTCTGTGAGGGATGATGACAGGTGTGGGAGGAGTAAGGAAGTCAATACACCAGAGTTGATTGGCCAAACCGTTCGGATTAGGGTTACTCTGTTGAGGTTTTAAGGGAGTTCAGGAAGAGATTTCGCCGGAAGAGGCCAGGACTCTTCAAGTCCGGTCAGTGGCATTTGCCCCAGGAAAATGCACCAGTCCACAACTCCATCCTTGTCACAGACTATTTGACCAAGATAGGTATCAAGATAGTTCTTCACCCTCCCTATAGTCCAGACCTTGGTCCCTGTGACTTTTGGTTATTCCCTAAGCTCACAGGCTGTCGTTATGAGACAATTGAGGAGATGAAAGAGGCTGTGACGAAGGGCATTGACATGCTCACACAAGAGGACTTCAATGGGGCCTTCCAGAAGTTGTTGGATCGGTAGAACAAATGCATTGCAGGGGGAGGAGATTACTTCGAAGAGGACTAGAGTTTCACGTGTGTTCTATCAATAAAAGTGCCCATACGAAAAAAGTCTGGAAACTTATTTAATGATCCTCGTATATACGATTTGTAAGAAAATAGTTTGTAGTTAACTTTATTTCTAAATGAGTTGTAAGAGTTCATTCAATTGTAGACAGTTAAATGGTTAAAAGAATTGCAATTTAGCACTAACGATTCAATCAAATATTAATTATTTGTTTGCACACAGTTAGATGGTTACCAGTATTGCTATTTACAATTAGCAATTCTATTAATTAAGGATTCCTATCTAATATAAATAATTTGCTCACAGCTTTATGGATTCAAATAACTGATAATAATTATCCTTAGTAAAGGATTGATCAGCCCCATTTGACAAATGCAGGTACAGAGTGGATCTGGGAGTAATGACAATGAATTTATACTCCACACTCCACAGATCTCTAGAACAGGAGCCTCATTATCAAACGCAGTTTAGTGTTATATCCAGGATATCTTTTTAGGGGGGGGATCTCTTACTCCTCGAAAAGAGATACGATTAGCATATTCTAAACCTTATTGACAAGATTGATGGCATAAAATAGGATATGTTTTTGCTAAAAAAAGAAAGAAAATAAACGCTGGTGACACCTAAGATTCAAGTCAAGGTCTCAAAAGCATAAAATCCTTGTAACAAAGAGATGAATATACTCATCTAAAAGGAACTCATAATCCGTAACTTAATAAATATTCTCTCTCTGCACTGGTCAAATATTGAATTATATATATATGTGTGTGTGTGAATTCGTATATAAATTGAGGCGTTTGAGTCAACTGGGTTTCGATCCCAGCTACGGGAAGCTACTGTCTAGTCACACTGATCATATTTACCAACCCCTCCGCTCGGGCAGGATATGACACACGGTCAATTTTTAAGCGGAGTTTAACAGGTTTGAATTCAGAGTTTTCCTTCTCCTAGACTAGTTGCCTCTCCAAGGCTGAAGAACCTAGTCTGTCCTACTATTTATCCATAGCTGGAGGGAGAAGAATTGGATTCATACCTTTCCCAAGGGTATTAGTGCGATGTGAAATGTAATCGGTCTCGTCCAGGATTTGAACTCGTATCACCGTGTCCATTTCCTATGACGATAATCATTACACCACGGGCACCTCCCGCCACACTGATGAGTTCTGATAGAACGAAATAGATCTGTCTGTGGATGACTATATATATATATATATATATATATATATATACCCTTTGAGATTCTGCCCGCCCGATCGACTCTGTCGAGTAAAATCTTATTCGGGTGATTAAAGCAATTCTTCGAGTCACCTGGTGGTCAATCAAAAATCCCAATGAAACTTGTCTCTGTAAGAAACGAATAAATAAATAAATAAAATATAAGATTAAATTTTAAAAAAAAGAAATAAAATAAAAAGAAAACTATTAAATTTGCAGAAACTCCCAGAGGGCTCTAACAGGAAAAGGAGATGACTCATGCGTAAAAGAAAAAAGGCTTCCTCTTGATAAAGGGGACCATATTATCTTTCTCTTTCAGGCAGTGTCCGTCGAACCAACAACACCATTTTGCTGTCTGGTGTTTTGGGCACCGCGCATACGTCTTTGGACGTAGCGTCGGTTAGTCCCTTTCACCCAGTAGCAGTCCTCTCTCTATCGGTCAGCATTATGCTGAAATATACAAGACCCACAAATGAACTATGAATTAACTCTTACCGGACTTTGACAAAACTTCCCAAAGAAAACTAACCCTTATGGAAACCCGGAATACCAAATGCGGACACCTACATACATGAAACGAATTAACGTATTTTTGACACCTTAACTGGGGGATTCAACCATTTCAATGTATTCAGGAAAAACTCACTCATCCACGGAATGGTTGTTGAACCCAGTAAATTAAGGAAAGTATAAAAGAAACGTCTTCGTCTCTTATCTGTTGCTGTCTTTTCCTTCGGATAATTCTATAATGGGACTTTCTTGGGCAAAGCATTACACCGACTAACTGACGTGGGGGTAAAATATAATATAACCAAAATATGGAGTCAGATATGTAACGCAAACGCGACCAACAAAATACCAACGCTACCAACGAAATACCAACACAACCAAAGTAATACCAACGTAGCAATCCTAAACCCCACATCTCTTCAAATATAGAAAAATATAGAAAAATGAAAACTGATTCTCTTTACAAGCCAAAAGTATTCTATTGAAGATTCCCAGTTTATTTAGAATGATCTTCAGTGACATAAGTGAATTCTTCGGTCTCGTGCCTGGCGTCTGACGACCTTAGAAATGTCTTGTTAAAGAAAAGGAAGTCGCATCCCCAAAGTAGACTGCAATCATCAAAAGAAAATCTAACAAATGGAATGTAGAATGACCAACCTCCCCACCCTCTCTGTCTTGGATGTCTGGACGTCTGGTCATTGTAAACATTCATATAATTAATGCTTCCACAGCGGAATCAAAACGTCTCTGTCGTCCAGATTGAAGATACTTACAGATTGTCAGAAATTCATTTGGAAAAAATGATCCTTGACTCAACATCTCTATTCGCGCTCTGCTTATGAAAAGTAAAAACGAACATTTGAAAGAAAAAAATGCATTTTTTGTCAACCACGCACCGAAAACAAATAATACTACTAAGAAAGCATGGACTTGTAAAATTATTGTCTATTATTGACTGAAAATAGAGACGGTCGAGTAAAATGGTTTTGTGAGGAGTGAATTTTCCCTCACTCGACCACCAGTCGAGTGATTTCTTTTTCAAATCTCGAAGGCTATATATATACACCTTGTTCAACATAAATCAAAAGAACATTTATTAAATCATTGTTTTTTTCCATTGTAATTGTCAGATAATTTGATCACTTTTTGGCTAGTCCTATCACCAGCTTGTACGTATCTCACACATCAGGAACTAGAACCAGACCATTGGTGAATTGAGAGCTCCATATTTTCCCCATATCTACAGAATTGATCAGTGATGCTACAAAGACCTGTATGTTACATCTGATATTTTGTTGTCATACCCTAACAATATGACACACCTACTATAGATAGATATGACTTTTGTAATAGAGGCTGTCATGTTTGCTTTAGTCTTTTCCGAGCTACACATTTCTAGAACAAGGATGTATTTCAAACATAGTTAACTTTGTCTGACAGAGGCCAACTACTACTACTACTACTACTACTACTACTACTACTATTTGGGTGTCACACATAGTATAGTGGCCAAGTTGCTGGATTATGACATCATAGTAAGCAAATTCAAGGTCCGACTGAGCTGTTACGTTTCTTTTCAGATTAATACGTTTGGGAAAGGCATCAACCTCCAATCCTTCCAGCTATTGGTTAAATAACATAGCTACTGTTCTTCTGCAAAGATGCCTGGGGGATTAAATTCCTCAGAAAGGGTTGATATCCGATTAGAACGAAAGGAATCAAACCAAACAGCCACTACTACTACTACTACTACTACTTCGACCACTACTATTACAACCACTACTACTATTGCTGCTACTACTACTTCTACTACTACCACTACTACTACTACTGCTGCTACTACTACTACCACTACTACTACTTCCACTACAATTACCACTATTACTTTTCCTACTACTACTACCACTACCACTACTACTTCTACTTCCACTACTACTACCACCACTACTACTTCTACTTCCACTACTACTACCACCACTACTACTTCTACTACTACTACTACTACCACCACCACTACTACTACTACTACTACTACTTCTTCTCCGACTGCTGTGCAATGAGACTTAGAGTAAATGCAGGAGAAAGAGTCTACAAAGTTAAAGACATTATTATTATCATTATTATTATTATTACTCTTTAGAGTTTTTCACATCAGCGACATCTGATGGTCTTTCACTGGAGATTGAGTGACAGCAAGTCTCCTCAAGTCTCCAGGACTCTTCTCAGTATTCTGGCCGTTTTCAATAATGCTGTTGTTTGGATGGTCTCCTCTTGGTCGCCAACTTTCAAATCTTCCAGGCCCTTTAATAATCCTTCAGTTACCGTGCCAAAAACACCAATCACATTTGGTATAATTGTCACCTTGATGTTCCATATTTTTTTCAATTCTCTAACAAGGTCGAAGTACTTATCGAAGTCTTTCAGTTTTATTCTGTGGTCATCCGGGACAGTAAAGTCGACAATTTTGCAGATTTTCTTTTTTTTTGTTGATTATTATAAGGTTGGGTCTTCTTGTCGAGATTAGGTGATCCGTTTGCATATCAAAGTCCCATAGGAGTTTGTGTATGTCATTTTCTAGGACAGGTGTTTGGTTGTGCATATGCCATTTGTTGGTATAGTCGAATTTAAATTTCTTGCACATTTCCCTGTGGATCACCTTACCCACGCAGTCGTGTCTAGCCTTGTACTCCTTCTGTGCCAGTCTGCTGTATTCGCTTATTATGTGATTGATAGTTTCATCTCTATCACTGCATAATCTACATTTGCTATTTTGTTGCGTCTTATCTATCCTCCCTTTGATATGATTGGTTCATATGGTGCTGTTTTGTGCTGCCATTAAGAGAGATTCCGTTTCTCTCTTAAGGTTTCCTTTTCTTAGCCAGGTCCAGGTTTTCTCTTGTGAAATGTTGTTTATTAGTTATTTAAAGCGACCATAGAGTTTTTTTTTCCCATTTTTGTTTCCTAGTTGTTGTCATTCTATCGTCTATCGTGTCGTCCGTATCGTTTCTGATGGCTGTAATCAGTCCTCGTTCGTCTTTTTTTATGCAGTCTTTGAGCCGTTGTATCGATGCATCAATGCTGTCTTCGATACTGTTAAGTCCTCTTCCTCCCTTTTTTCTAGATACATATAGTCTGTCAATGTCGTCTCTGGGATGCGATGCCTTATGCATTTTTTAAAATTATTATTGCTTCTTTACTCCTTTGAGATCTTTTTACTCGGCATCCACTGGTTTCTCACTGGAGTTTGAGTGACAGCAAGTGTCCTCAAGTCTCCAGGACTCCTCACAGTATTCTGGCCAATTCCAACAATACTGTAGTTTGGATGGTCTCCACTTATCTTTTTATTCTCAAGTCCTCCAGTCCCTATACTAATCTTATGGTGACTGTACTGAGTACACCAATTACCATTGGTATCACCATCACTTTCATGATCCATAGTTTTTCCAGTTCTCTAGCCAGGTCCAGATATCTCTCTCTTTTTTCACCTTCCTTCAGTTTTATCCTGTTCTCAGTTGGAATGGGTAAGTGTGCTATTTGGCAGGTTCACTTTTTTTTTGTTGACTATCACTAGGTCTAGTCATTTGGCCGAGATTAGCCAATCCATTTGTATCTCAAAATCGAAGTGAATTTAGTGCTTCCCATTTTCTAGCATGGATTCCGGGTTGTGCATATACCATTTGTTTGTATTGTCAAATTTAAACTTCTTGCACAATTCTTAGTGGATCACCTTGCCCAGTCAGTTGTGTCTAGTCTTATATTCTCTTTGCTCTAATTTACTACATTTGTTTATTATGTGACTGATCATATCGTCTCAATCACTACAAACTCTACACCTGCAATTGTTTTTATTATTATCATTATCATCATTATGATTTATTTGTTATGCCCCATTGGGTATCTTCCCTTTTTCCTATCTTCTCACATCAACACAGAACTTATGCACTTTTAATACAATATCTGTTAAATAATTCATCTGATAGTTCTCAAAAAAGCTTTCTTACATTATTTTTCTTTAATTTTTTCTGAAATCATCCAATTTAATCTTTAAATATTCTACAATACAGTTTTTTTTTTTGTTCATCTGTTTATGCAGTTTGTTCCAAAAATATATAATCTTATAAGCAAAAAAATCCGATTGGTTCATTGGTTTAGTTTTTAAAAACTATCGTGACATTAAATTTCCATTTCTAAGAGAAATAATTAAAAAAATATCTACCATGATTAGAAATTCCATTAATAATTTTGAAAGTTTTAATTAGATCATCTCTAATTCTTTTTTCAAATCAAGTAATTTATTATAATCTATCTAATCTCTCCCTGTAACTGTAATTTTCTTCTCTTTTTATTAGTTTTGTCACTCTTTTTTGTATGTCCTCCAATTTCAGTATTTCACTCCAATTTCTTTGTGTCAGCACTGGAGGCCAGGACAGAAAGCAATATTCTATAAAAGGTCTTTTTATAAGGTTTAGTTTTTTTAAAAACAATATTTTCATCCCTTAAAATAAAATTTCTCGCCATCCTGCCAATCATTCTATTTACTCTTTAAACAATAAACAAAATATGATAGTTGGCTTTACCTCATTTGAGTTAAATATTAATAAAGTGACAACTTTTCTGAGATCCCGATTATATTATGTGCCTTCACCATCAAAATGACAGTCATTTGTTTCATTTTTAACAGAACATTTATTTTTATATTGGCAATCATCCAAAATTATTATCTCAGTCAGTTGGAGAAAGAAAGATTAAAATATAGTGGATTAGTGAAGAATAAGGAGTTGATCTATTTAGCTTATTTGTTTAATGGAATATATTCTCCGAATGGTTTTTTTTAATATCAAAATTTGATTCCTTTTTAAATGAACCCTGTCAGCTGTAGAATATACTGACTGAATCTCTGCACATGAAAAATTCATCCCCTCATACTCACACACACATGAGTGTTCTGGATATAACACTAAACAACCTGACATTGAGACTCCAGTAATGCAGGGGCTTTGAGGAATGCAGAGTACTCTGGCCTGAAGTGGTAGCACCTGAAAGGGTCCTATCTGTGGGTCAAATAGAACTGTTTGACATTTAAACTGAGTGCAAACAAATGACTTATGCTAAATTGAATTGTTTGAAATAGAATGGTTTGATCAATCAACAGTGTGTAAACAAATAACTGATGTTTTAAAGTATTGTTAGTGATATATAGAAATACGTGGAACAATTTAATTGTGTGCAAAAATATAGGCTTAGGCGTGCTTAAGAAAATGTGTATACAAATCATATATATTTAACATATATATAAAGATGATTTTGCATTAAATAATCTACAATTGTTGATATGCCATAAAACCCAACCAAGAATAAACAGAATTTGGCTTTAAATAACTTACAAGGGTTGATATGCCATAAAAACCAACCAGACCAAATCATATATTCAATATATATGTACAAAGAGGATTTTGCAGTAAATAACCTATCATCATCATCTTGTCGTGCCACCAGCACGGATATCCCTGACCCACTTTTGCCACTCCTCCCTGTTGTTCATCGCTTCTAGCAGGTCCACTGGGCTACATCCCATATCCTCACAGAGCTGCTGTAAGTAGGTTCGAGCCAGTCTCCCTGCCCTTGCTTGGCCATGTGAGGGGGTCCATAGGAGAACATCACATATGAGCTTGTCCCCACTTCTCCAGCAGAGTGATGCATGTCTGGTTCGTCTTTGATAGTTTTTGTGATGGGAGGTAGATGGCCGTACAGCTGCTGCTTTGTGGGGTGTTTCCTCTAGGACCTGTTCAAAATTGCTCACAGCATTCTTGTGTAGTTGCCGTCAAGCTTTTTTTTGCAGCCATTTAGTCAGCGTCAATGTAGTGCATCCATATAGCAGTATCGATACGAGTGCTGCTTGGAAGAAACTGCGTTTCATTCTATCAGTCAGGTCAGACTTCCATATGACCGATAACCTATTGATAGCTGACCATGCTTTTTGCAAGTTGTGTGTCGATGTGTAAAAAAGAAATAACCTATAATGGCTGATATACCATAAAACTCAACCAAACCAAATCATATATTTGATAATATAAGCATCAAGAGGATTTGGCATTAAGTATCCCAAAATGGTTGATATGCTATAAAACCAAATCATTTCAAAATGCTTGAATGTAACTATCAATTTATTTTCAATATTCTATTAAATCTAAAAAAACAGCACTGAATTTGTTTGCATACATTATATAAATATAAAAAATAAAGAATTAAGTAAAAAAAATCTTATCTAGAAACTATTTGCTTTAAAATCATATATAATATATGTGTATAAAGTATTTAGCATAAAATAACCCTCAAGGATTGATATGCCATTAATTCAAAGAATCTAACTTGATTTGCTTCAATACAGAAGAAGATTTTACAAGAATAGAAAAAAAAACTTTTTTTTTCATTTAACGATTTTATTAAATCTAGAAAAGGATTAAATACTGATGACTATAAAATGGATATTTCAGTATCTCTTATTATTTTTGTATATTTTCTTATAAAATTAATTCTATGATATAAACAACCTGTACTGCCAAATAAATATCTATAATAACAGTTATAATAATAATAAGTCTTTGCCTCTCTGTTCTCAATAGATAGCAAATCAATTTTATTTAAATAAATTTAGTATTTATTTAACTAAATAACTTATTTATTTAACTAAATTTAGTATTCCTACTTATTGGACCATGAGAGAATTTTGGATTTTTTAAAATGTTACTTCTCAACTGGAATGGAAGGGTGACTCTTATCAAAATGGAATCTCTAAAAATAAGCAATGGTCACCAAGAGGCTATGTTCCTGCAAAATATTGCTAAACATCCAAAAGCTAGATTTTCAAAAAATGATGTAATGAATTATATACTAAAATAATTATTTATGTTTAAGGTTTGATCAAAACATAGCAAGACTAAAGCTGTTAATTTTGAACTTAATTCAAATTTAACTTTTTTTTTAATCCTCAAGAAACAGCTTGATTTACAAAGATGAAAGATAATACTTGTCAAAATTATTTATAAACAGCACCAAGAAAGTTGATGAATTACATAGTGAAAATGATTAATAAAAATGAAAATTTACGAAAATGAAGGTTAGCGCTAGTTAAAATGATTAATAAAAAGCAATTAGATTTAGGATCATGAAGGATTATTGTCAAAATTATTAATAAAAAGTAATTAGATTTGGGAAAGATTAAGGATAATAATAATCAAAATTATGGATGATGATGATGATGAATAATTTTAAAAGATAGTTAAAAATATAAGTGGTATATTTCTCTTACATATATATATCTTTATAGTAACCACACACACACACACACACACACACACACACACATATATATATATATATATATATATATATATATATATTTCCTGGGGATAATTCCACTATAAGACAATTTATTTGTAACATGATATGTCTACTTGGACATCTGATGTCATATTATATTGGAGTCTCTATATTCATAGATGCAACTAAAATGAAATCCACATTGCCCAAAACTGTCATGTAACTTTCACAATAATAGAATCGTTACAGATACTGGCTGGTCATTTTATTTTGCTGATAATTGCACTTTGGAAAATTGTAGATTATATCAAGACTTGTTGTATTATGCATTACAGTATCCTTGACATTTTTTAGCCGATGGCAGCATCCAAAAATGTGTTCAACAATCCCTATTCACCTTTATTGGCCTTGCAATTAATGGAGTGGGAAGAGAGGGAGAAATGGAAGCAAGCAAGCTGCTTATACAGATATTGACTGAAAAACCCTATAGTTTTATTATATCTTGGGGTGGGGAGACTGATAAAGCCAGACAATAACATTCGACCGACATATTACAGCCTGCAGACAGGACTTAATGTTGCCAGGTTTGTAACCATATAATGTGATGAGAAATCAATTGATCCTATATTTCATTTCTTTTTTTTTTCTCTCCCCCCCTTTATTAATTCTAGCATTTGGACCTTTTATTGAATCACAAGAAAACAGCTTTTGTAAAAGCAGGCAAAGCCTTACTGAGCTGGTCAATGAAACAAATGAGAATCTGTTCCTTTTCAAGCAAGAATTTTGTGTGTCCAGCATAGATAGTGTAAGGAAATCATTTATTATAAAAAAAATGATTATCTCTTTGAACCTGAAATCCAGATATTTTGTAGCCCAGTTGGATGGGACAGCAGAATACATTGGAATATCCGCAGAGGGGTAAAACTCTCTCAATGCATGTTGCCGCATAGGACACTAAACAATCTGATGGTGAGGCTTCAGTAATGCTGGAGCTTTAGGGACTTCTCTTTCATTGCCATCATTCCTAGGTCCACTCTTGCCCGAAGTGATAGGGTCTTATCTATGGATCAAACGGAACTGTCTGACATTTAAACTGTACTTACGCTAAAGTGAATTGATTGAAATAGAACTGTTGACATTTAAACTATACTTATGGTTAACTGAATTCAATGGTTGATATACCATATAACCAAACCAAAACAAACCAAACCAAATCAGATATTTTTCTGTCAACTGTTGCTTTATTATACAAAGTGAACTTAATATTTAAGATCAAAAACTGTTTTACTAATTACCACAAACCCAATATTACAACCTGAGCACAATTTTGTAATACTCAACCAGCCTGATATTTCAGGTTGGTGGAAATCATTTCTATAATTAATAAAAGACAAATTCTAGCAAACATTTGTAACATTTCTTTTAATGGAAAGTTAGGATAGATTTAACCAAAGATATTTGTGCCCTTTTGTTAAGTTTTCATATTTTTTAGTAGGCAGTTTATTTGTAAATTCTGTGAGCTCAGTTACATGTATCTGTGGACCTAAAGGCTAATGGTTTTAACAGTCGACCAAGTTAGAATTCTTTGTCTGTTAGAAAGCAAATATTGTGAGAAGCTCAGTGGATAAAATCTACAGCATTTCCTTCTGATAATATAGTCTTTCAGTTTTTTTCTGGATGGTTGTCATTATTATACAGGGTGTCTCAAAATACATCCAACCCATTAATATGATAATGATTTATTGCTGAGATGAGTGCAATGGCAGTCATTTGGAACACATCCTGTAAATAATGCATCCTTTGAGCTGGAGATATCCTTGTCTCAGTAATAAATGATTATCATATTAATAGGTTGCATCTATTTTGAGACAGTTTGGAATGATTTTGTCTCTAAATAATTAAAGGCACAAAATATTTTCTTCTCTCGTCCAAAGCATTTGATTAAGGATTATTAGTTGTTATACTATTTTCAAATCTGATACAAAAAAAACACAACATTATTATTAGTAGAGTTATTAGTAGTCACATGGATCCCATATGTATTAAGACACCCTATATATGCAAATATTAGGTAGGCAGAAATAATCGGGCAGTCACATGGGTCCCATGTATATTGAGACACCCAATACATCTGATGGTGAAGCTTCAGTTCTGGAGCTCTGGAGAATTGGGAATATAATCTTTCAGGTTTTTTTCTGGTTGGTTGTCATTATTATACAGGGTGTCTCAAAATAAATGCAACCCAATAATATGATAATAATTTATTGCTGAGATGAGTGCAATGGCAGTCATTTGGAACATATCCTGTTAATAATGCATCCTATGAGCTGGAGACATCTTTGTCTCAGTAATAAATGATTATCATATTAATATCAGTTAGGTCCGACTTCCATATGATATAAAAAATTGCATGCTCCGAGTGAGGATCGAACTCACAACCTCCGCATTACTCTACCTGTACTGAATATAAGTACGGCGCGCTAACCGATTGCGCCACCAGAGCACTATGGAAGTCGGACCTAACTGATAAAATGAAATGCAGTTTCTTCCAGGCAGCGGTTGTGTCGATACTGCTATATGGATGCACCACATGGACGCTAACGAAGCGGCTGGAGAGGAAACTAGACGGAAATTACACAAGAATGTTGAGAGCAGTATTAAACAAGTCCTGGCGACAACACCCCACGAGACTCCAACTATAGGGACACTTGCCCCCCATCACGAAAACTATACAAGTCAGACGAACCAGACACGCGGGACACTGCTGGAGAAGCAAGGACGAGCTCATAAGCGATGTACTCCTGTGGAACCCCACATATGGATGTGCAAAAGTAGGACGACCAGCACGAACTTACATACAGCAACTATGTGAGGACACAGGATGTAACCCTGAAGACCTGCCGGAGGCGATGAATGATAGAGAGAAGTGGCGAGAGAGGGTCAGGGATATCCGTGCTGGCGGCGCGACATGATGATGATGATATTAATAGGTTGCATCTATTTTGAGACAATTTAGAATGATTTTGTCTCTAAATAAGTAAGTAAAGTAAGCAAAGTTGTCTCCCTTTAGTCGACGGTGACCCGAAGGCTCCCTTTTCAATAGCTACTACACTGAGGTGTAGGGGAGGGTGCTACTCCTTTTCCTGGATTGCTCCACTTTATCCTTGATCCATACCTTATATTGCTGAGTGTTAAGCAAGGAGGCACCAAGTACCATTTTTTAAGTCTTTGGTATCACTCGACCCGGGAATGAACCCAGGTCTCCCGGGCCATTGGTGAACACAAACCATTTTGCCAATGTTCCAATCTTGTTCAAGGCATCATGATCAAGGATTAATAGTTGTTATCGCACACTATTTTCTAATCTAGACCAGCTCATTGGCCTAGTGTATAGAATGTTTGCCAATGGTCCAGGAGACCTGGGTTCAATCCCAGGTTGCGTCATACCAAAGACTTTAAAAATGGTACTTGATACTTCCTTGCTTAACACTCAGTGATATAAGGTATGTATCAAGGGTAAAGTAGAGTAATCCAGGGAAAGGAGTAGTGTCCTCCCCTACACCTTGGAAAAAGGAAGCCTTCGGGTCGCCCTCGACTATTGTTGCCAACTTTACTTTAATTATTTTCAAATCTGAAACCAAAAAATAAAGACATTATTATTAGTTGAGTTATTAGCAGTCAGACAGATCTCATGTACATTGAGACACCCTATATATATATATATATATATATATAAATATTAGGGTAGAAATAATAGGCCAGTCACATGAGTCCCATGTATATTGAGACACCCTATACTTTCCATTTAAGTAGATTTAATTTAGATGTTACCATATCATCATTAAATTTCAAACCTCTAAAATTAGTTGGCCAGTTCATACACCTCGAAAGCAACATCTTATCTACTGAAAGCCAAGTGAAGATTGACAGGTCAGTAATCATATGTAAATCTGATCTCATTGATAAATTAAAACAGGAATTCTTCACAGCTGTTGCCATATCAGTACTACTGTATTCTTGCACAAATTGGACACTAAATAATGCTAGATGGGAACTACAACAGAATGCTGTGGGTCCTTTGAAAAAATCCTGGAAGCAGCACCCAACAAAATGTAAAGCCATTTACTTCTCATCTCCCAAGCCATTCAACAGAGGTGAGTCAGATATACTGGACAATGTTGGGTAAGTAAGAACAAACTTATAAGCAAAGGACGCCTGCACATCGACACTCCAGTATTAGCTGACTAGCAATAGCTCATATTTACCAGTTTTGTGCTGATACTGGGTACTGTCAAGAGGACTTACCAATTGCAATGGGACAGATGGTAAGGGAGAGTCAAAGGAATCCGTGCTGTTAGCATGCCATGATCATGAGGATGATGATATTAGACGAGTGTTTGAACTGTCACTATTGTAGAATTAAGTTCCACTATTATAGAATTTTAAAATGAATAAAACCTAATAATACCTCTTTTGATTGTATAATGCTCAATTAGAAATAATCATATACTGAAATTTTTAGTTTTGGAGTAAACTAATCTTTCATAAAAAAAAGACTCTAGGGGTGTAAATATTTGTTTGGTTTGGTTTGGTTTGTTGGGTTTTATCATGTTTGCCCAATCCCTCCGCTCGGGCAGGATATGACACAAGGTCAATTTTTTAAGCGGAGTTTAACAGGTTTGAATTCAGAGTTTTCCTTCTCCTAGACTAGTTGCCTTACCAAGGCTGAAGAACCTAGTCCGTCCTACTATTTACTCATAGCTAGAGGGAGAATAATTGGATTCATACCTTTCCCAAGGGTATTAGTGCTAAGTGAAATGCAATCAGTCTCGTCCAGGATTTGAACTCGTGTCGCCGTGTCCCTTTCCTACGACGATAACCATTACACCACGGGTTTATTGGGTTTTATGGCATGTCAACCTTTCTAGGTTATTTAACGCCAAATCCATTTTTATGTAAATCATTTCTATTTAAAACAATTCAGTTTACCATGAGTACATAGTTTAATTGTCAAAAATATTTCTATTTCAAACTATTCAAAGAGTTATATATAACAATTCAGTTTAGTGTAAGTACAGTTTCTATGTCAAAAGCAGTTCAATTTAAAGCAATTCAGTTTAGCATAAGCATACTGTTTAAATGTAAGTACAGTTTACTACTAAATTCAGCTACTTCAGTTTAGTATAAGTACAGATTTTGTTTACACACAGTTACATGTCAGAACAGTTCTATTTTAAACAATTCAGTTTAGTGTAAATACAGTTTCATTGTCAAAAAACAGTTCTATTTGAAATAATCCAGTTTAGCATAAGCACACAGTTCAACTGTAAACACAGTTCAATTGTCAAAAAACATTTCTATTTCAAGCTATTCAATTTACTCAAACAGTTAAGTTTAGCATAAGTATGCCGTTAGTTCTATTTAACCCATAGATAGGCCCCTATCAGGTGCTACCACGCTGGGCCTGAGTGGACCTGGGAGCAATGGAAATGAAGGGGTGCTCCCTATTCCCCAAGGCCCCACCATCAGATTGTTTAGTGTCATATCCCGGATACTCGTTGGCGGGGTGAGTCTTACTCCTCTGCAGAGGTGCAGTCAGTATATTATACAGCCCAAGCCGACTGGGCAACTAAATATTTGTAGGTGATATTGTAAATAGATATACGAATACAAATTAATTGAAAAAATGCGTCCTTGATAGACAATTTGGAAGAATAAATGTCTTAGCAACAAGAAAAGCAACATTCTGTTCATCTTTTGATTATATTTAGTCATTGTGTGTAGATCTTTTGAGACTTCCTCTTGATAAATAGGAATTATACTGACAAGGTGGAGGAGTTCTTTCTCTGTATCTCTCTTACAAATGCTAAATTACTTGTCCAACCATAGGGCTTTGTCAGTGAGAAAAAAGGTTAACGCCCATTGACTGATTTCAGTGGAAATTATCTGAGATGGGTTACAGGCATTCAAGATAGAAAGTAAAAACGTGTTCCTTACCTCATCCACTAAAGATAATGTATTTGCTCTTCTTTTGGTTGTTCAAGAAGAGGATCATTCTCGCTAAAACCTGTTGCAACAAGGAAATATTTATTCTCAGAATTCAGTGGTGGCGAAGTCAGTTGGGACTGTATAATACATCGACTGCATCTCAGCAGAGGGGTAAGACCCCTACCCAATGAGTGTCCTGGATATGTAACTAAATAATCTGATGGTGAAGTTCCAGTAATGCTGGAGCTTTGGGAAATGCAGAGTACCTCTTCATATTCATCGCCCCCAGGTCTACTGTGGCCCGGAGAGGTAGCACGTGCTAGGGCCATATCTGTGGGTCAAATAGAACTAAACTGAGCCGTTATGCAAAACTGAATTGTTTAGAATAGAATTGTTTTGACTTTTAACTGGTTGTAAACAAAAACTATTCTTATACTAAACTGAATTGTTTGAATATTGCGTTAAATATCCCGAAAAGGGTTGATATGCCGTAAAACAAAACAACCAAACCAACCAATCATGAATAAAATTGGGCATGATGATTTATAAGGATTAAGGATTAAGAATTGATCAGGATTAAGAAAATGAGGTTTTAAAAAATGATAGGGTCATGTTACATCCACATTGCTGTTGTATACTCATCATGATATCAATAATAACAACAGAGATACATATGCATATACAAGCGGACTCTGTCGTTTCGGATACGAATAGGTTTATTAATATCGGGCTTCAGTCCTTGGCGACACAAGGAGAGAAACACAATTCTTATAAGCCTATGCTAACCATACTACGTTGACCACACCCCCATCGAGCGGCGCCTCTTGTGATTTTTAAGATCCCAATTCATCTCTGCCTGTCGAGATCCGAAAAACTCAACTGCACGCGTCAATGGCAGAAAACTCAAGTACACTTTCAAAATCCTCAAATTCTCAGGGCCATCTCTTCTGGGCATGACGTCATCCTCCTTCCTGTCTGGGGGTTTATTATGATACATGATGATTGTCGTATTCTTTCCGCACGAGCGTGAGGCTGCACCATCTGACTATGCACATAGACTAAGAGAACGAAAAATGATTAATATAAAAAAATCATTGCCTTAATTATATAACATTGCTAAGATCTTTTAAAATTAAAGGAATGAACTGACTAGAGATGGGATTCTAAAGACGGACCCAGACCGCTACTCTCATGATCAGGAGGTAGGAATGTAGCCTGCAACCTTACCCCCACTAATGCAATCAGACCTGCTGCTTTCACCTATCTTTCCTCGAATGTTACATATACATATTTTCACCGCGTGCAAAGGCTT
>OY757926.1:4675314-4845314 GCA_963585895.1 Sepioteuthis lessoniana
CTTGCTCTTTAATTTTTTTCCATCTTTTTTCCCTCTCTCTCACTTTCTATACTTCCGTATTTCCCTTTCTCTGAGTCACCTTCAATTCTTTCTTCTTTTTTTTTCTTTTTTTCCCTTCTTTCGTTTTTTCTTTCTTCCATGTTTTCATTTTTTTTTTGCTTTCTATGTTTTTTTAATCTTTCTTTCATTCATGCTTTCTTTCTCCCATGTTTTCTTTCTTTCTTTCTTTCTTTCTTTCTTTCTTTCTTTCTCCCATATTTTCTTTCTTTCTCTTTCTTTCTTTCTTTTTTTTTTTCCTTTTGTTCTTTCTTCAAGTTTTCTTTCTTTCTTTCTTTCTTTCTTTCTTTCTTTCTTTCTTTCTTTCTTTCATATTGTCTTTGTTTTTTCTTTCTTTTGTTTTTCTTGCCATGTTTTCCTTTTCTTTTTTCCTTCTTTCTCCTATGATTTCTTTCTTTCTTTCTTTCTTTCTTTGCTTTTTCTTTCCCCAACGTTTTCTTTCCTTCGTTTTCGCCATGTTTTATTTTTTCTTTCTTTCTTGTTTTCTTTCTCCCCTACGTTCTTTCTTTCTGTCTTTCTTTCATTCTCCAACGTTTTCTTTCATTCTTTCCCCCCATGTTTTATTTTTTTTATTTTGTTCTTGTCTTCTTTCTCCTCCATGTTTTTTCTTTCTTTCTCCCAAGTTTTCTTTCTTTCTTTCTTTCTTTCTTTCTGTATTCAGATTATTTTAAGGATGTTCCTGCATTCTCAACACAACTGATACCGCCATGTTGAACTCATAACCAATCAAAAGTGCTGATCTATACATTAATAAGGCAATCATAAAAAGCGAGAACGAGGCTGCATATATGTTTCTCAAATATTTAATCTTTCGACATAATACGTCTACGCTCTCATATCTTTATGAAGATAAACTTCTTTTTATATGTGCGTCATCGAGTATTTACTCAAATATATAAGTGTATATATTTATATATCAGTCAGAGTCCGTTAGTGAGTTTGTATAAGTGGATATAATTAGTAAAAGTCATCATTAGCTAACAGGAAATTAGTCATGTTACATAGAAAGGCCAATCACCTAACATAAAACTCTGTGTCCATCTTCCAATGTAACTAATCTGCTTCAATTTGGATGCAAATCTTGTCCAGAAACACTCATTCATTCAGTAATTTAATATATCTACAAATCCCGACTGGTTTGTGTTGCCGCAATTGTCATCAGTCTGGTTTTCCGTTTCTTGTCCTTTTAGAAAACGTTTCCTGCCAACATTTGCCAACAAGGTATGGCCTGCCTGATTAGCTTTACTGCCCTCAATAAGTTGCTGATTGTAGAAGATAGGCTGATATTTTCGTAGTAATGGAGGATTGGAAAAAAGGGAGGAAGAAAAGCTTTGGCAGTGACGACCATTAGCCATCTTATGCAGCAGATGTAGTCGGGATTGCCACTTGGAAATCGGCTTGTTCAGTCACAGCTGACACTGTTCCATATCTAAATGAGATCTTAATGACCACATACATTGTCTTAGTAGACTGATTGAGGGATCACTCGAAAATATAGTTCTAATAAAGTGCACACAGAAAAAAAAACAAATCAATACATATAGATTTATATCATCATCATCATCATCATCAAGGCATGCTAACTGTACGGATTCCTCTGACTCTCACTCGGCATCTCTCCCTACCAGTGATCACTATAGATAATACCTTTAGATGGTATTCAGTGTCTGTGCAGAGCTGTTTTTGCAAGTGAGTCAATACTTGTTTGTCCATGTATAGGAGTTCATTAGAGAAAGTTGCTTACCAATGTCTACTTACTTCTCCGGCAGTTTCCAGCGTGTTTTGTTCGTTTCACTTTCATTTCTTATGAAATGGGAGGTAAGTGGCTATACAACTGCTGTTTTATTGGGTTCTGCTTCCAAAATTTATTCAAAACAACACGAAGCATCCTTGTATCGTCCTCATCTAACTTTTCCCCCAATCGTTTGCTAAGAGTTCGAGTGGTGCTGCCCTACAGTAATACTATCATAGTTTCAAAGAACTCCTGGTTTATTTCGTAAGAGAGATCAGAATTCCTTATGTTTGATAACCTATAATTAAAGTCTATGCTTTATCTACACATATTTTAGTACCACTTTAAGTAGATGAGATATTTCTTTTGCCTTAAAATTTACCCATAGGTGGATGGAAAATAATTGGATTAATACCTTTCACAAGGGTATTAGTGGTATGTGAAATGCAATCACGTCATCCAGGATTTGAACTCATGTCCCCACGAGTTTTCCTATGCTGATATTCACGACAAGCGTCTTCAGAGTTAATGTAGAGACCAATGCCTTGTATAGCTTGCTTCAATTCATTTGTCAAGTGGGTAGAGTGTTCGCCAATGGTCCAGGAAACCTGAGTTCAATCCCAAGTCGTGTCATACAAAAGACTTTAAAAATGGTACTTGATACCGCCTTGCTTAACACTCAGCAATATAAGGTTCTTATCAAGGGTAAAGTGGAGCAATCCAGAGAAAGGAGTAGAGCCCTCCCTCTACACCTCGGTGTATTAGCTATTGAAAAGGGAGCCTTCAGGTCACCCTCGACTACAGTCGCCAACTTTACTTTTACTTATATATAGGGTGGTTTTAATTGAAAAGCTCATTTCTAATGAACGTGAGCACTTCATTTTTCAACAAGATGGGTTCCACATCACTTTGCAGGATTATCTCAATAAGACTCTTCCAGAGAAATGGAATCGGTATGCTGATTATGAAGACAATATGCTGTTATTATGACCGCTATGTTCACTTGCCCTGACCTTTTTTGATTTTTTATCCCTGGGGCTATGTGACCGGACAAGTCTATGTAACACCTTTTCTCGCAAGCCTGGGGGAAAACAAGCAGAGAATCACTGCTACACAGGAAACAGTTACATAAGACATGCTGCTGTGTGTTTTGCAGGAACTCGACTACCGACTTGATATTTGTACATTGAACACATTCATGAAATTCATATACTGTTGAATTTCTCCTTCATACTCTGAGTAATAAGTTTTATCGTGCTCAGTATTGTCTGTTTAGTTTCATTTGCCTAGACTATGTAGTTACGCAGATATTTACGAGGGCATACGATAAGTTTCCAGACTTTTTTTTGTATGGACATTTAAAATAGTCGTAGACTCTTGAAAATTCAGTATGTTATTGCTATACATATTATGAGATGACTGAAAAAAATTTATGATTTCAGCTTCAAATGAACAGCTACAGCAGTAATTGGAATACATCCTACTAAAACCTGATTGTCACAGTTGGTGAATTTCAAAAATGCAATTTGGACGTAAAGAAGACCGATATGCAATAAAATTGTGTTTTCAACCTGGAAAAAATGCCACAGAAACATATGGAATGCTTCAGACTGTTTTTCGACGATCTTGCATGAACAGAGCATCAGTTTTTGAGTGGCATAAGAGATTCAAGAAAAGCCGGGAGTCTGTGAGGGATGGTGAGAGGTGTGGGAGGAGAAAGAAAGTCAATACACCAGAGTTGATTGGCGAAAGGATTAGGGTTAGGGTTACTATGCTGAGGTTTTAAGGGAGTTTAGGAAGAGATTCCGTTGGAAGAGGCCAGCACTCTTCAAATCGGGGCAGTGGAATTTCCAGCAGGACAATGCACCAGTCCACAACTCTATCCTTGTCACAGACTATTTGACCGAGATGGGCATCAAGACAGTTCCTCTCCCTTCCTAAAGTCCAGACGTTACTCCCTGTGACTTTTGGTTACCCCTAAGCTCAGAGGCTGTCGTTATGAGACAATTGAAGAGATGAAAGAGTCTGTGACGAAGGTCATTGACACGCTCATACAAGATTACTTCCATGGGGCTTTCCAGAAGTTGTTGGAATGGTACAACAAGTGCATTGCAGCCGGAGGAGATTACTTCGAAAGGGACTAGAGTTTCATGTGTGTACTATCAATAAAAGTGTCTATACGAAAAAAGTCTGGAATCTTATTTAATTATCCTCATACACACACCCACACACGTTTAATAATGTAAAGGTTTCTTTGTACTGTGTACAACTTGTAGAATTTGAATATGATATCAACGACATACTCACACATTCATACATATATGGATACATTCATGTAGATAGAGGCGTGCTTAGCGTATCCTTTATTACCGTCGAAAATGAAACTGACAAACAGAGTTCAATTCCTGGAATGAGACTATTTTTATTTTACTTTATACTAATGCTCTCGGGAAAGGCATGAATCCAACTCTTCTCTTTTCAACTAGGTATGAGTAAAATAGTTGGGTCGATTGAGTTCTTTAGCCTTGGTTAAACAACCAGTTTAAGAAAAACTCTGAATTCAAACCCGCTTTTCTCCACTTGAAAAACTGACCTTGTGTCACATATTGCTTGTCGTGGAGGGGTTTTGTAAGGACGAACTTGCACACAAACATATATATGCATCTATATTTGATAAATGAGCCTAAGCTATCTGTTGTGGTCAAGGGGAGGTTCAAATGATGACACGACACAGAAATAAGTAATAAGAAATATATTGAAGGCAAATAATACATACATACATAAACGATGGCTGGGAGAAACCCCTCCTCAGCTTAACAATCAGGAATATTACCGTTCTTGGTAAGGACTCGCTGAGACAGAACCGAGCCCGAGTTCGAGACTGCGACCGAGATTGCGTCTGCGCAGAAAAGAGCTCAGTTGGTATATGTCACATGAGGACGAGTCCATCTATAGGGGACACCTCAACACTATCCTTGTACAAGAACAGTAGTGGTATCATTTAACCCATATCTGGGATGATTGGTGGGGGGTCATACCTCTTCCTTGAGTATTTCTTTGAAAATGAACGTAATAACTTGATTAGGGTTCGAACTTGCTTTCCACAAATTCACAGTCCAGCACTTAAACCACAATGCCCCCGGGGACTCCTCTTGATGGGCATTGAACAGGATCTACAACTAAAATTGATTTTTCTTAATACAAATTTCTCTCCTTATGAAACAACCGTCATAGAAAAACCGAAGAATTTGTGAGTGACAACTACTAATACTGTATATGTTAATGAGTTCAAATATAAAACCAAATACAATTGAAGAGAAACGTAGATAACAGCTGTAAACAACAGAATAAAAAAAAATCTCCGGTGCAGCTTCAGTTATCATGTCTCATCGTGAACAAACTAAAATAAAGACGAAAGAACATACAAAGCAACAATAAAAAAAAGTCCAAAGTCCTAATTGCTGGTGGAGTTCAGGACCGAAATTACTTTGGGAGTTGGTTTGTCTACGTAAGGAAATGAAGGTCTTGACAGGTAATGGATAACTGTCAGTTCGTTCTTTAAGAAAAGAATGGTTGTATAATTGAAAGGGATTCACAATTCTATAAGTGATGGAAGGAATAGGAGTAAGAAGAAATTGGAAAAAGTGAACAAGAAGGAAAATAAATCAGCCTGTTGAACTTTCCATATGTTAGAATTTGTAAAATGTCTACTTTATATATATATATATATATATATATGTGTGTGTGTGTGTGTGTGTGTTATATAATTTTATCTTTTTCATTTTCTTTATGTTATGTTGTTTATATCTGTTAGTATGCCATATTTGTGAGAGTTTTTATGTTTTTTGTAATGTACACATGTTCTTCAGCAAATTAATGAGGGGTTCTAACAAACATAAACAATAAAAATGAGAGAAAAAATCTAACCGATATATATATATATATATATATATATATGATTTGAAAAACTCAAGAAACCGTCATTTGGCTATTATTAGTTTATTTTAGCTGTCTACTCCATTCGAGAAACCAGTGGGTAGCGCGTTTGCAAATGGTCCGGGAAAGCGGGGTTCAATCCCCGGTCTAGTCATAACAAAAAATCAAAAATGCTACTTGATGCCTCCTTGCTTATCACTCAGCATTTTAAGGAATGGATCAGCTTATCACTCAGCAAAAGGAGTGGTTCCATCCTCTATGCCTGGATGTGGTAGCTAATGAAAAAGGAGCCTTCGGGTCGTCTCCGATTACTGTCGGGCAACATCTAAATATTGGCATAATGATTAGAGTGTTCGACAATGGCTCGGGAGATTCGGGTTCAATCCCAAGTCGACTCATACCAAAGGCTCAAAAAACGGCACTTAATGCCTCCTTGCTTAACACTCAGCACTATAAGGTACGGATCAAGGGTAAAGTGGGCCAATCCAGGGAAAGGAGTAGCTATTGAAAAGGGAGCCTTCTGGTCACTCTCGACTACGGTCGTCAACTTTACTTATATATATATATATATATATATATATATATGTGCATGCGTGTGTGTGTATGTGCATGCGTGTGTGTGTGTGTGTGTGTGTGTGCATATTAATATTTTTCTCTTCATTATCATGATTAGATTTCATTTTTTGTGGTATAAAACAATGATTAATTCATTGTTGTTATATAATGAAACATTTCAATCTGAATATCTAACTTAAGAAGTATTTATTTATTTTATCTTATTCTTTATTCAAATTTGATTTGGCTTGCTTTGATTTCTTTGTTTAATGGCACATAACCCTTCGCAGGCTATTTAATACCAAAACCATCCTTGTAAAACAATTGCAGAGATTCTATTTGCCCCATGGCTTGATTGATAAGGATGTTTAATGCCTTTCCCCAGGGACATTGTCCAAAACTGAACGTAATGGCGTGACTGGATTTCAAATTCTTTTACTTCATCCCGCAGTCAAAGACTTCAACTATTTCATCACAGTTTGGTTTCTTTGTTTAATGGCAAATCAACATTCGCGGGTGATATAAGGCCAAAGCCATCCTTGTAGAAAGATAACTGTCGTGTAGAATATATCAGTATTTATCTGTGTCTACGCTCTGGTTATTTAGATAGACAAGCTCTATCATCAATACTGAGAACACTTCATCAATAAATTTAACAAAATAAGTTATTTTTAGAGTATATATATATAATATATATGGTGGAACGATAAAATTGTCGTCCTAAAGAAAACAACACTACAGCTTTATTTTAAAACTTTTATTGAAAAAATCAATTCAGCTAACTTGATTATGTTGTAGAGCTGACATCTATTCAATTCAGCCTCAATCACCGCCTCGATACGGATCCGGAACTGGGAGCATGCCTTTTCCACAAGCACCGGCGGGAGCTCGGTGAATACTCGGTGGATGGTGGCGATCAGGTTAGCTTTGGTGTTGTGGGAGGTCATGTTGGTGATGTTCTCGACGTATGACCAAACGAAGAAGTCCAGCGGGTTCAGGTCGGTGGAGGAGGGGGACCAGTGAGAGAAGGGTACAAAGTCGTAGCACTCCTTCTGAAGCCAAGCCTGGGTCTCATTGGACTTGTGGACCGGTGCCGAGTCCTACTGCTAGACTCAGGGTCTGCCACCGGCCACTTGATTGCACCAGGGGATCACCACACTCTTCAGCACATCCAGGTACACTTTGGTGTTAACTTTCAAGCCGACTTCGAAGATGTGAGGTGGCACGATGTGGCTCTCACTTGAAACCACACCAAAGACTATAACCGTAGCCGGAAACTTTGTTTTCATCACTCTGAGCACGCCCTTGTTATTCGTGGCAATCTAGGTTTTCATTTTGAGGGTGCTGGCAATGGTCCTGTTGTCATAACTTGGATCGGTAGAGAGCATGGGTTGTACAGCGGCGCATCTCCGATCTCGCTCGTTGAACATTGTGTCACTTTCAGACATGATAGAAGGCTCCTATCGCTCTTGGGATTTATAAACAACTGACCAACTAGTAGATGGTCTGCAACAAACAAAAAGAACACCGGTTTTCATTAAACGGAAATGGAATTATGTCGTCTTTTCTTGGGCGATAATTTTATCGTTCCATCCTAAACATATGACAGATAATGATTGCCTGTTAATGAAAATTTTCATATTGGTGAAGTTTTTAGGTTATTCAGTAAATAAGGCGTGTACACGTAAATGATTCGTTTGGAGGTAGTTCTATTAATCACTCTCCTTTGAGGTACTTATCGTAGACTCTACCTATTCTCACTGGGAATCTTAGCCATCAGTACATCACAATCTCCAATATCATCAGTAAACGGAATTTCACATCACAACCCTAAAACCCATCTTTGCTATCAGCTCATCATAATCTACAATATCGTCATTAAACGGAATTTTCCATCAAAACCCAAAAAATAATCTTAGCTATCAACTCCACAATCTCCAAAATCGTCTGTTAAAGAAATTTTCCATCAGAAACCGAAAACCAATTTTAGCTATCAGCTCATTACAATCTACAATGTCGTCGGCGAACGGAATTTTTACCATAAACTGAAAACTATTTTCCGAAACCATTAATTCTGTATATTGTTCCGGTGCTATTTTCCGACTGCTGCATACATAAATAATAGTTGCGATCTTCTCTTCGACAAGTTTCATTATATTCAGAAATTAGAGAGAAGTACTCTTACCAAAATCTGAACGATTCGAAGTCGGCAGGGAAGCAACCAGCCGTCAATGACAACCACCTTACTTTGTTAGCTGACATGGAATGCCGACGGGTCACGAATTTTTGCACATACAACGCATAAGTCTCAATTCGTGCCCAGCCCCACCATAACACGGTCTCGTGCCATATTCTGACACGGCGGAATGTCAGATGAATCGGTGTTGGTTAGCGAGTATGGCCCGAGGTAAAAAAGATTTTTGTGTTTCTTTCAATGTTATGACCCCGCCCCCGAGATCGAGGCTACCAGACGCCCCCACTGTAGTTTTTCCAGCGATGCGCAGTAAACTCAGTTGTCCAGCTACGTTTTACTGTCTTTTTTTTCAGGATACTTCTCTTACCCCTACTGCAACTGTGCTTTTCAGGTCACTTGTCTTGCCATTACCACGACGGTCCTGATCAAGGAACTTACAATTACAACTACTGTCCTTATTACAACATGAGTCTTACCGTTACTACTACTACTACTCTTTTCAGGGTAAATCAACTACCTCTCAGAGCGACAAAGACGAAGGCAATAACCGATTAGCGACTCTACTTACCAACCAACCCAATGCAGCAACGCCGAGCAACTCAGATCGTTTTCTCTGGCCTACGAACCGCTAACCTTACGCACTAACGATACCAGTCGATGCGACAACAAATATATAGCTCTAACGGTAGAGATCATCAAAACCACATTCAATTTATTTACGTGTCATATTTACCACGAAATAATAAATCTGGCAACCGTGTTTTATTCTAATATCTCGTTTTATATCCTTATCTCTTTATTTATTTCTAAAAGATTTTAGGATTGGTTATACAAGTAACGGCCCTGCAACATATTTATACGACTGCTTGCGCGGGCCCAGCTTTAGTGGTCTGACTCGTCTACTAATGTGGCCTTTCGTCCTTGTTTTCATACCCCTTTTATTTTTTTTAGCTTTAGTTGATCCTCAGTTTAGGTTGGGAAGTCTGAGAAAGTTCCAAATCTTCAACAAAATATCGAGCAGAAAGCCTGGATCAAGTAATTCAGTCGTTGGAAGGCGTGAAAGGTCGAGTCTGTTTGCATGTCGGATTAGATAGAAGACTATAAACTTATAGCAGTGGATGACATGTCCACTACAGCATAAAGTATGATCTTGTTCCAACTTTTCAAGATCAGCTCGATAGTCCTTAACGGGCACAGATTGTCCAGATAAAAACACATTGCCCAGTTGGCTGGGGCTATAAAATACACCGATTGTACCTTTGCAGAGGGGTAAGACCCCCACTAACGAGTGTCCTCGATAGGACACTAAACAATCTGATGGTGAGGTTCCAGTCATGATGGAGCTTTGGGAAATGCGGAGCACCCCTTCATTGACATTGCTCCCAGATCCACTGTGGCCCACTGTGGTAGCACCTGATAGGGTCCTATCTATGGGTTAAATAGAAGTAACTGCATACTTATGCTAAACTGAATTGTTTGAATTAGAACTGTTTGACTAAAATGAATAGCTTGAAATAGAAATGTTTTTGATAATTAAACTGTACTTACATTTAAACTACGTGCTTACACTAAACTGACTTGTTTAATATAGAACTGTTTTAACATTTAACTGTGTGTAAACAAAATCTGTACTTATACTAAACTGAATTAGCTGAATTAGGACTGTTTGAATGAATTGAATAGCTTGAAACAGAAATGTTTTCGACAATTAAACTGTGTGCTTATGCTAAACTGAATTGTTTGAAATAGAACTAATTATTTGTATAAAAATAGATTTGGCGTTAAATAATCTTGAAAGTTTGATATGCCACAAAACCCACCCAACCAACCAACATAAAAACACATGCTTTACTGTGCTATGTTTCCAGTTGAACTGATTTTCCTTGAACATATTTCTCCAGTAAAATGGCATGAAATTGGGCGTATTACATCAGAGGGTAAGCAGTACTTTTGGTTCATGAGTGCAACAGTCGATGATCTTCTGTACAGTAGATTCTGGTTTGGAGTTGTTCGATAACCTTTCAAGAATATTTTGATGACCATGATTCTGCACCCAAAGCCATCCTAGTTTTAAGTGTGTTTGTGTCGAGGGTGACCCGAAGGCTCACTTTTCAATAGCTACTACACCGAGGTGTAGGGGAGGGCGTTACTCCATTCCCTCGATTGCTCCACTTTACCCTTGATATTTTCCCTATAGTTTTGAGTGTTAATCAAGGCGGCATCAAGTACCATTTTTGAGTCTTTGGTATGACTTAACTTGGGATTGAACCCCGGTCTTCCGTACCATTGGCAAACATTCTACTCATTAGGTCAATGGCCCGGTGACATATAGTGTATCAAAAATAGATTTGAGAAGTGAAATGAAATGAGAATGGCTAATGTTTGGTTTGCTGAAAGTTTTGTCGTTCTGGGAATAGCAGGAGCCTTCATCATGTTCACGTCGGTTACATTGTTTTTTTTTTAAATGAGCATGTTATATTTCTTCGTTGTTAAAATTATTGAAGAAAACACAAAGTTCGATTTAATGATGTTTTATTTTGGTGCGAGAAAATCCGGTTTTTACATCACGTTGTAATTAAGGTTTTTTGTAACCTCTTAAATTTTGTGAATACAGGAGCGTAAATCGCTGAGTTATGTTCACCGAGGATTCTAGTAGTCAACTGACTTGTCCCTCATGGACTCTAGTAGTGAACTAACTTCTTTCCTCGCGTGTCCTTTTTCGAACCTGCTACCAGAACTACTACCCCTAACTCCAACTCCTTCTCTTCGTCCCCTCATACCAAAAGAAACGGTTCCTTATTTTTGCCGCCCAATTTTGAATTCTTGGCGTCCGTGTGTCTACATTTTTCTATTTTTAGAACACTCGTCATGAACAAACTTCTTTCCTCGCGTGTCCTTTTTCGAACCTGCTACCAAAACTATTACACCTAACTCCAACTCCTTCTCTTCATCTCCTCATACCAAAAGAAACGGTTCCTTTTTTTGCCCCCCAATTTTGAAGTCTTGGCGTCCGTGTGTTTACATTTTTCTATTTTTAGAAAACTCGTCAATCGCCATTTTATCAACCTAAACAAACAAAAAGTAAAAAAAAGTAAATACCACTTACCACAAACCCAGCAGGCAATTGGTTACTCTTTTTAAGCACATGTATAGTATTTCCCCAGGTTGTATGCTGTTAGTAGAAGAGGAATTCGTTGTAGCGTTTGGTTAACTTGATACAGTTGTAACAAATGTTGAATTAAAAAAAAACGTTCTCTGAATATTTCCCTCAGTTACCGAATGAGAAGTCGCCTTAGCGTTGAGGTTCGATTGCAACATCGTAGTAAGCGAGGTAGTTCTAATACATCCTCTTTCAGACTAATGCCCCTTGTGAAAAGAATGAACGAGACTATACCCTAAGATTTGGATTAAATAGTACCTCTACTAATCTTCTACAAATATGATTTGGGCATTCAATAAACTATGAAGGTTGATATGCCATTAAACAAAGAAGTTGTTATGGTCAAGGGGAGATTGAAATGATAACACGACTCGGAAATGAGTAATAAAAATATATTGAAGGAAAATAGTACATATATAAATGATAGCTGGGAGAAATCTCTCCTCAGCTTAACACAATCCTGAACATTACATCCATTCTTGGTGATGGCTCGCCGAGACTGCGCAGAAGAGAGCTTAGCCGGTATGTGTCACATGAGGGCTAGTTTATCTGTAGGGGAGACACTCCAACAGAAGTTAAAGCTCTCTATGTTAAGTCTAGATTCTTCGGTTTCGAAAGGATAACATTTGTGAAACGTTCGTGTTTGCCTGTTCCAAATTTTCAGACAAGCAGGCGTCTGTTTTCCATGTATCGTCTTTGCAAGTGAATTCATTGATAAAAGTCTCTTCCCAACGTTTCGACCAAGCCTGAAATAAGCTATCAGATTCAGGTTCATGGCTGAATTCTGAAATAGTAGAAGTAATAGAGTTAGCAGCATCTTCTGAACTGCTGTTAGAATTAGCGGCTGCTAGTTGCATGTTAAAATACCAAGACAAAATATTTTGGTAACGACACTTTGCTGGTTCGAAATATCTTCGTCCCTGTTTTTTCCCCTTGTTCCTCAAGTTGAGAAAAACAAAATCTGAGGGACCAGATATATACCATAAGGAGGATGTGGCGGCTGTTCTCTATCAGTTTGGTTTGTTTGACAGATTGTTTTCATTGTTCTTGCGGCAGTGTGAAGGCTTACATTGTCCGGTTGAAATTCAACAACAAATGATCTTAGAAAAGGTCATCATGAACAATTTTGTGTGTGTATCCACAGAAATTTCCAAGTGTTTAGAAATTTCCTCTTTTTGTATTCCTTCTGTTAACTAAAATAAGTGCATTAACTGAATCCTTCATTTCAGGTGTGCTTGTATTGAGAACTTGCCTCGCTCATTCTTTATTTTGAATTCTACTTTAATCTTCTTTTAACAATGTATCCGTTCACTAGATTTATTGAATGACCCTCGTATATATATATATATATATATACATATTTATCAACCCCTCTACTAAGGCAGGACATGACACGAGGTCAATTTTTAAGCGAAGTTTAACAGGTTTGAATTCAGAGTTTTCCTTCTCCTAGACTAGTTGCCTCACCAAGGCTGAAGAACCCAGTCTGTCCTACTATTTACCCATAGCTGGAGGGAGAATAATTGGATTCATACTTTTCCCAAGGGTATTAGTGCTATGTGAAATGCAATTAGCCTGGTCCAGGATTTGAACTCGTGTCGCCGTGTCCATTTCCTACGACGGTAACCATTACATCACGGCTGTCCCTTAGTTTATTAGTTGGACGAGAAGGAATAGAACCCATCATAAAAGAACATTCTTTATCAAATTATCATGTACATGACGATGTCAGATGGATAGACTAATGGAATCTCAGCCTTTCATGGATTATTCTATGTCTAAAGTTTTGGCTATTGTTTTTATTGTAAATTTATATTTACATGTCTTGTGTAGTTATTTTTTTTTCCAATATTTGCGCACGAACCAAGCAAATATAAATACTTTTTAAAATGAACTTTTTAACGTCTATGAGTGGACCAAACAGGTACCACCACATTAGGTAAGAGTGGATCTGGGAGTAATCTCAATGAAGGGTTACTCTACACTCCCAAGGTCTCTAAAACTGGAGGACCACCCTCAAACGCCGTTTAGTGTTTTACCCAGGATATCTATATTTGTGGGTAGGTTCTTACTCCTCAGTAGGGGCTACAGTCAGCGTATTCTAACCCTCAACGACAGAGCCTATTATCATTTCAAATATCTGTTTAATGAAGTTCCATTCTTCGATAGAAAGATCTTTAGATATTGACGCATACAAATATCAGTCGAATATTAGAAAATACTGACTATCAAAACACACACACAAACTCACAAGAACACATATAAACACACACAAACACAAGCAAACACACACACACACACACACACACAACACATTCACAACACACACACACACACAAATACACACACACAACACACTCACACACACACAACACACTCAAAACACACGCACACACTCAAAACACACGCACACTCACAAAGACACACAAACACACAACACGCTCACAACACACACACAAACACACACAAATCACACACAACATATTCACACACACAAACACACAACACACTCACAACACACTCACAAAACACTCACGCAAACACACAAACCCACACACACAACACACTCACAGCACACAAACCCACACACACAACACACTCACAGCACACAAACACACACATACACCAAACGCACTCACAACACACACACAAACACACAAACACACACAACACGCTCACAACACATATACACACACAACACACTCAAAAAAACACAAGCATACATACACACAAAACACACACACACGCACACATAACACACTCAGATCATACTCACACGCACACACACACACACACACACACACACACACACACACACACACACACAAGTATGACATATGAATTGAAAACTGTGATAATTTCAACATTTTTTCAAGATTGTTGTTCATGAGTTAGAATATTTGAAGAGCGAAAAAGATTCTCATAAATTTAGAAAATGAAAAACAAACCAAAAAAAAAGAAAACAACTCCCCAAAAAAAACACCAAAAAACAAAAGCAAAAACAAAAAAAGTACAATAATCTGCTGTTGTGGCAACGACGATGGAAAAAATCGTTCAAATATTAACCTTTTATTTCAACTCATTAGTATCTGGTTTTGGTTGTTTTATGGTAATTTTCTGTTTGTCAGATATCTTATTCTGTAAAGGAAATAAAATGATGATTTTATTTTGATGTAGGTTTCTCGTTAAAATTAATTAAAACTCCCCAATGATCAGTTATTATTGATTTTGTGTAGAATAAGGAATATCAGTTTTAAGGAAGCAGGAATATACAGTTAAAATTAGCATTCGTTTAATAAATGTTGTTGGCTACTCAAAGATTGCTGGGTAAATTTTGATAAACTTTTAAAGGAATGCGTGTCAAGATATAGAAAGTAACCTTTGTTTAAAACATATATGAGGGTAGTAGCTGATATCAATTAATCGATCATATGCATTTACAGTGAATGGAGAAATAGAGAGAGAGAGAGAGAGAGAGAGAGAGAGAGAGAATGAGCGGGAGAGAAAGAATGAGAGAGAGAGAATGAGAGAAAAAGAGAGAGAGAATAAGAGAGAGAGAATGAGAGAGAGAGAGAATGAGAGAGAATGAGAGAGAGAGAATGAGAGAAAAAGAGAGAGTAGGAGAGAGAGAATGAGAGAAAAAGAGTAAGAGAAAGAGAATGAATGAGAGAGAATGAGAGAAAAAGAGAGAGAGAGAGAGTAAGAGAGAAAGAATGCGAGAGAGATAGAGAGAGTAAGAGAGAGAGAGAGTAAGAGAGAGAGAGAGAATGAGAGAGAGAGAGAGTAAGAGAGAGAGAGAATGAGAGAGGGAGACAGCATGAGAGAGAGAGAGAGAGAGAGAGAGAATGAGAGAGGGAGACAGCATGAGAGAGTGAGAGAGAGAGAGAGAATGAGAGAGAGAGAGAGAGGTTATTATACCTTTAAAACGGATTCATTTGCTAATCTTCAACATTCCTGGCAGATATCTGTCACAAATTTAGAGCTCTTTTTTAGTTTCCAGTCAAAATTGACGAATTTCTTTTGGGTCAACAATAACAGAATGAAGACATTCTTGGTTTTGGACTATTGCATAAATTCAGACCCCAGAAAAAGAAGGCGGTCAATGTTCAAATTAGAAGAAAAGAAAAGCGAAGACAGTCTGGAGTCACAATTTAACATTTCTTCCCTTTTCTATCTCTCTCTCTCTCTCTCTCTCTCTCTCTCTCTCTCACACACACACACACACATACATACGCATATACTTACATAACATATATTGGTAACTGTGGTGTAATGGTTATCGTCGCAGGAAATGGTAAGGGCGACACGAGTTCAATCCTGGTCGAAGCTGATTGCATTGATGTGTGTCACGCTGCCAGCACAGATCTCACAGACCCTTTCTCGCCAGCCGTCTCTATCGTCCATTGCTCCCGAAAGGTTTCCAAGGCAATATCGTGTATCGGCACAGAGCTGTTGTATATAGGTTCTTGCTGGTCGTTCTGCCTTTGCTGGTCCATGTGAAGGAGTATGACGCTTATGATTGCATTCCACATAGCACTAATACCCTTGGGAAAGGTATGAACCCAATTATTCTCCCTCCACCTATGGGTAAATAGTAGGGCAGACTGTGTTCTTAAGCCTTGGTTTGGCAACTTGTCTTGGAGAAGGAAATCTCTAAAATAAGTTCTGTTAAACTCCGCTTTAAAAATTAACCTTTTGTTACATCCTGCCCGTGCAGAGTTGTTGGTAAATAGATACATACTTATATATATATATATATATATATGTTCATGTATGCATATATTATGTGTTTCTTCCAAGCAGCGGTCATGTCGATACTGCTATATGGATGCACTACTTGGACGCTAACAAAACGGCTGGAGAAAAAGCTAGATGGCAATTATACAAGAATGCTGCGAGCAATATTGAACAAGTCCCGGAGGAAACACCCCACAAGGCACCAACTATACGGCAACATACCTCCCATCACGAAAACTATCCAAGTTAGACGAACCAGACATGCAGGACACTGCTGGAGAAGCAAGGACGAGCTCATAAGAGATGTACTCCTATGGACCCCCGTATATGGCCGAGCAAAAGCAGGACGACCAGCTCGAACATACATTCAGCAGCTCTGTGCGTATACGAGATGTAGCCCTGAAGACCTGCCAGAGGCAATGAAAGATAGGGAGAAGTGGCGAGAGAAGGTCAGGGATATCTGTGCTAGCGGTACAACATGATGATGATGATGTGTGTTTATGTATGTATGACAGAGCACATTACTTATGTAGTCGTATGCTTGTCACGGTACCCAATGTGGTGTGACTACTAGTCACAGTACTTGCTTTGGCTGTTGTGTTCGTGACTACCACATTTACTTCCGACTGTTTGCTTTGTCAAGTCCTTCCGTGCCCACGCTGTGGTTGAAAGATCAAAGAAACTTGATCTTCTTCTGACGGTTATGTGATACGAGTGGCTAGATTGTCTAGTAACCCGTTTTTAATAAATAACGAAGATGGTTTTTATTGAAACATGTTTGTGAGACAATTGTTAAGAATGTTTGCTTTCCTGGCAAAAAGAAGAAGAAAGAATACCGAGAGAGGAAGAGTGACGACGAGGTGCAGTTCGTATGACACTAATGTCTCTGAAGTTTGGGACTTTAAACTCTTATAAAGTCTACAGGTTGTCGGAGTGCTTCGGGTCCAGAATGGAAGGGATGCTTCTTTGGCAGACTTGAGTTTCCCCTTTGTTCCTTTCAACATCCTCTCTGATGACTCGTTTTACCATTCAGACTTTTATAGATTAAAATCTGGACTAAAAAGGTTTCTGATAGGTTGTCCAATAAGAGACAACTAAGAGTCATATTTCCATTGGTCAGGCAATCCTAGTTTAGAATTATATCTTACATGTATAGAGAAAACCCATTTTATATTCTTTGACCAATGGGAATAGGTTTAGAGAAATGGGCTTGAACTAAAAATTCTCAGCTTCACCTGACTAGAATAGCCATCCTCAGCTCACGTTTATTTCGGGTTGGGCAATATTAAATTTCCCTTTTGACATTGACGTTTAAGATAAGGACTAGAATATATGTTTGATGAATTGACCTGTCTCATCATTATGATCAATGGAGTTAGATGACAACCGAAAAATCAAATTCGCTGACCTTTAAAATCAAAAACAATTGTCCCGCACTTAACTGACCTCAGAAAGAATCAACGAGCTTTTTAGGTCAATGTAAGCCTTGAACAAAAACATACTTAGTTGTCTAAATTTCTGAGACGAAGCTTGATTCTATCATTAAGGGTTTTCAGACTATAGTCTTCATCTTTACTGTTATTTCCACAACGTTCGGTCGATATGTCCTCCGGCCTTCTTCAGGTATTTGTCGATCTCAGGAACCATCACGGAACTTCGAACTAGGTCCTTCATTGAATCCACGGGGGTCGCCTGTTTTGATTCCGTTGGGCATAACCGGGTACAAGTGTTAAGTATTCCTGTATTGTTACTCGCCTGCAGTCAGACCAAGTATAGAGTTAAATACAATGTGAGAACCGATAATTAAGAAGGCTTGATGAAAATAAATCTGAATATGAGTACAGGTAAAAAGTCATACATTGCAGTGGTAATTCTAGTCAAGTAAGAACATTAAGTTTATAAGTCCCAAAAATTCACTGAATTCTCCAGCAGGACACATGGCGTAACGTTTATAGACGTTGGTTCCGTAAGCTTCTAAGGAGACAATCATCTGGAGGTTGCAGAATCAATCATGATTACTCTCCATATTTTCTAGTTATAGCGTTCCTGTGCAGTAGAATTTGATAATACCTAAAAATAAACGTTTTACTGTATAAAGTTCTTTATCCAGTCGGCTGGGCAGTAGAATACACTGACTGCACCTCTGCAGAGGGGTAAGACCCCCCCAATGAGTGTCCTGATATGACACTAAACTGTCTGATGGTGAGGTCCCAGTAATGCTGGGGCTTTGGGGAATACAGAGCACCCCTTCAATGCCATTGGTCCCAGGTCCACTCTGGCCCAGCGTGGAAGAACCTGATAGGGCTCTATCTATGGGTTAAATAAAACTAACGGCATACTTATGCTCAACTGAATTGTTTGATTAAACTGAATAGCTTGAAATAGAAATGTTTTTGACAATTAAACCATATTTACATTTAAACTGCATGCTTATGCTAAACTGAATTATTTGAAATAGAACTGTTTTTGACATAGAAACTGTACTTACACTGAACTGAATCGTTATATATAACTGCTTGAATAAACTGAATAGTTTGAAGTAGAAATGTTTTTGACAAACTGTGTACTCACGCTAAACTGAATTGTTTTAAATAGAACTGATTATTTGCATGAGGATGGATTTGGCGTTAAGTAACCAACAAAGGTTGATATGCCATAAAACCTAACCAACAACAACAAGTATAAAGTTCTCACAAGAAATTATATGGTCTTGCTTTCTTTTGTTTAAAGGATAATTAACCTTTTATAAAAAAAAAAGTTAGTTGCATTGTACTTATCTTATGTGTAATTCTGTAATATCTCTACACATATATTTATGGGTGATACTGTAATACCTATATACACATATTTACTTCACTTGAATTAAGGATAATTTTTTATTCATCCCTATAGAGTTATTATCATTTATGACTACTTTTTCTGCTAATAGAAGATAATGAATTCGAACGAGTAAAAAAAAAAAAAGAAAGATATCTGAAAGGATGTGCCATTTCCTAATCAGCCATCCTTATTAAAGTTTCTTTTTGAAGTTCTCTATTCTAAAAAATCGATTATTATCAAATATAAAAAAAATGTTTTTCTCAACACCTGGCAGCATAAAAGTTGGAGATTATGAGAAATTTAAGAAAAATTGATTCAGAAAATTTCTTTTCATCTCAATTTCTTTCATTTAAAACTCTCATTTTGTTTGTAAATATATGCATCTGCCAGTGTTTATTTCAAGTAAACTAATCTTTTTATCAAGCTATTAAGATAATTATATATAAACATATTCACATAGACATTTATACATAGGGAAGAGTTCATATATTGGCATATATATATATATATATATATATATATATATATATATATATATTTGTGTGTGTATGTGTGTGCATGTGAGATAATAAACGTATGAAAAAAACAAAACAAAAGATATTCAAAGGATGTATATATTTATATATGTGTAATAAGCCAATGACAGCTTTCATTTTTTAAAAACTTATCTCCAAGGCAATGTTCGTATGTGAAGTTTGGTCTCGCCCGAAAAATTATTTTCCAATGAAACAATGAAACATTTTTTTGCATTTTATTTCACTGGCCTGTGATGTTTTCAAGGTCGAATATATAATAACTGGTTTTAAGTCACTTTCATGCTAGTTTTTTCTAATCAAATCAATTTTTAAAGATAAAAGCTCTTACTTGAAATGTATAGAGCAGTATTATAACTATTTATTTTCTTGTTGAATTAAACAAATAATACTATTATTAGGGCTGATATATTCGCAGAAAGCTCACATTGTGCCATAGTAAACTAAGAAATACACAAAAGAAACTATTCATGGATGAAAGGTCTTTTTAGGTTCTTCCTCTTGTGGTCGGCAGCCACTGCATACCGTTCCAAGCACCAGCTTTAGTCAGCGAGAAAGTTTACATCCCACCGGCCTTGATAGCGCTCCTCCATTATGCAAATGTCTTGGCAAAAGCGCCCACCCTGATCTTTACTGAAATCTCCACAGTTCTTTGGTAAATAGTCCAATTGTGACCGCAGAAAGTTCAGTTTGACTGACATTCGTGCCCTAAGTTGGCACAAACTCTTCAGTATCCTTCTCGTAATCCGTACTCCGGTGGTTTCCTTGGAAGTTTGTAACTACTGACTTCAGGGACTTCCAGGCGGACAGTTCAGTTTTGCTTTGTGCTTCGCCAAACATTGTGTCCTTCATGAGTTCTTTGGTTTGAGAGCTGTCAAAAATACCAGCCTGGAGTCTCTCCATGCATATCCGTGGGAACTTCTTAAAGAAAGCAAACCCCCTGCCTTCCTCATCCTTTGTTTTCAGAAAGTTCTTCATTACTTCCAACTTGATATATAAGGATGGAAGCAGTATTTTGTTCGGTTCAACGAAAGAGTTGAACGTTATGCAAGCCAAGTTTTAACCCCTGTCTTAACGGCCACTCTTGTCTGGCATAACGTTTCTCGTCAGCCCGACTGTCTCAGAGACACAGAAAACATGTATACTTTGTGTACCTACTTCGGAGCCCTAAGGACAGTCCAGCTACCAACCATTTGTGCTCCTGGTAGTTAATAGCAGACAACAAATGATCCATGTTGTTGTGAGTCTCTTTTAATGCCTAGAAGAGACAGATGAAAAAACCATTCCCATTATGCCGAAGAATTATTTTGAGATTTCTGCTGAATGAGTCAATAAAAAGTATCCATTCCAAAGCCCAGCACTGTTGTTGCCATAAAGCAATTATGACTTATACTGTAACGTGAAAATCTGTCTTAATTCTCTCTGGGTCATTGGCGAACACTCTACCCACTTGAAAAATGCAGATTAATTATTCTGAAAAGAAATGATACTGTATTTTCCAAATGCTATGTGTACTAGAGGAAGGTCGATGAGCAGATCGGCAGTAATAATATGCTGTTTGAGAATACTATAACGAGCAGTTTGTGTAACTATAAAAATATACATAAAGAAAACTTCGGCCGACCATTGACATTTTCTCCTCCTTTTCGTTAACTTTTTAAAAGGTCTTAGCATTACAATCATATATTTAATGTGTGTGTGTGTGTGTGTGTGTAACCCAGCAAAAACGGCATATCACAGCGATACCTTTGTCAGAGCAATAAGCTTAACATGCTTTTAGAGATTAAAGCAAATTTTAATCCAACTTTCGACTGAGTGATAATGATACGAGTTCTTCATTTGTGATTAATATCATTTTTTTAATCATCCAAATTCTCGAGAAAACAGACATATCTACGAAATGTCAATTAAAATCCTCAATTTCTGAGCAGACTCCTTTGAAAGGTTCAGGTCTCGTGTCAGGTCGTTGGGTTCTACTTGTGTCAATGTTACAGACTGGTCGTCTTCTTCTGAGTCATCTCCAGTCATTATGTTCGAAATCAGAGCTATATTCCATGTTATCATCTGGCTCAGGAACAGGAAGGTCTTGGTCATGAACGATTAGTTTCATGGCAGAGAGAACACCGGCTTTGGTTTGGTTTCATGGCATATCCACCATTGTACGTTATTTAATACCAAATCCATGTTTTCACATATAAACAGTGCTATTTCAAACAATTCAATTTAGCATAATTACCTAGTTTAAATATCAAAAGCAATTCTATTTCAAATAGTGTAGTTTAGCATAAGTACTCAGTTTAGTTCTTTTTGACTCATAGATAGGACCTTATCAGGTGCTACCACTCCGGGCCAGGGTTCCTCAGCTGGCTGGGTAAGGAATATCTGGGTATTGGAAATGGTGCTTGCTCTTGCGATTTGTTTCTTTTAGATTGATCCTGCAGAAATAGCAGTGCGTAATATTATCTTTTCCTTCCCTCATGACAATTGGCATGACAAATGGCATACACTTCCTTTTATCATTCCTCCAATCCCTCAAGTTTTCCACTCATGTTTTACAGCAAAAGTGGGAAGCGAATGACTTATCCTAATTCCCCACTTTGACTCCAAAGTAATCGCAATGTGCCTTCTTCAGAAAGTCAGTGATTTTTGCTTGACGATCAGGAAGAACCACATTACCGCAGTTATAACAAAACCTGTCAGGATTATTCTTACAGTTGCGATCCATTTTTACAAATGTCAAGCTAAAAAGAGACAAAAATATAAATCCGTACTCATTTCGTCATTGATACTTGGCACAGTACTTTAAAATCATTTTAAGAAGAGGGATAAGTCCCGCCCCCTCTAGGTATGTGGGTGTAAGCGAGTAGGGTGGTACTTTATAGTTAGGCTCCTATAACATTATATGCTATACTAAAATCAGGCACCCACGATCATCTTTGACAAGTAGAGTCCACAGGCTTTTGAATAAATGCTATTATTGTGTAGAACTTGAGAGGTATTCAAGCACATTTTTAGAACGAGTCCTGACCAAAGACAATGAATGGTGTTTTTGAATTCAGCATCAAAGGGCAAACACTTGATAAACATTTGACATTTGGAAAAATTTCTTTTAACACAGGTTAGTGCTATTGTTTATAATGTTCTCTTTCAATATACATGTAACATAATTAATGTTCAAATTCTTTATTTTTTTAAAAATCATATACATTTGTTTTTTTTAATTTGTTCAAAAAAGGTAACAACATAGAACTATTGTAGAATGTAGCATTATTTCTCGTTATAATTTCATAAGGTCTGTTTTTTTAGTTAAATTAGTTCTAAATAGTTACAGCAATGGTCCGAGAAACCTGGGCTCAATCCCAGGTTGCGTCATGCCAAAGACTTTAAAAATGGTACTTGATACCTCCTTGCTTAACACTCGGCAATATAAGGTTCGTATCGAGGGTAAAGTGGAGCAATCCAGGGAAAGGAGTAGCACCCCCCACATCTCGGTGTAGTAGCTATTGAAAAGGGAACCTTCTGGTCACCCTCGACTACGGTCGCAAACTTTATTCAAATTAGTTTTTATTCATATGAATACATTTAGCTTAATCTAAATAGTTTCAATAAAATTTCTCATCAAAATATTTTCTAAACTAGAATATTATTATAAATAACCATAAAAACTTTAATTTATTTAATAGGAAAATAAAACCTAAAATAACTGTAAGATTTAAAAAAAAAACATTTAAAAGATTTTTTGATTTCGTTATTTACTTCTTTAAAAAATAAATAAAAATAACATGTTTCGGAAACTTATAACGTCTCATACATTTTGAAACAGAACGCCACAAACGATAATAGAATGCAAAGGATTTCCTCATTTTTTTCGTTTCATTTGAAAATAATCTTTGCACGGAAAGTAACATCATATACTAACATCATACTGAGATGGTTTAAAAAACCGAAATATTAAACATTGATATACTACACATATACACAAATTGTCTGAATATCTTTTTTTTGTTCACATTCATTTTCTATACTTTTCTATTTGTGTGTTGTCTGTCATCTCAGGTATACCTTATACATACCAACGAGTTGACAAATCTATTTCTTATTTCATTGTGAAAGAAAAAAAATCTCTTCTTCTGTTGCGTGAGTTAATTTTCTATAATCTAAGGTTTGGTTTCTTTGTTTTATGGCATATCAACCTTTGTAGGTTATTCAATGCCAAAGCCATTCTAGTAGAAGAACAGTAACCCATAGCTGGGAGGATAAGGTGGTTCATACCTTTCCCAAGGGTATTTGCCCGAAAATGAACATAAGCACGACTGGAGTTCGAACTCGCTTACTACGATTCCGTAGTCCATCGCTTTAACCATTACACCACGAGGACACCCCACCACTATAATCCAAGTCACCACTCATTCATAATAGATTTTTTAAAACAAATCGATATAGGTTTCACTCACCGTTTTATTAAGATTTTTTTTAATGTATATAAAATTCGATTATTTCTATTTTCCAGCTTTTGACTTTGAATTGAAAGTAACTGAAATATTGAAATGCATTCTACCATTCTTTATGCTTAGAGCAAGGGAAAAATTACCAAGTTCTAAGAAAATATTAGTCGCGAAAATTATCCCGCCGCATGGCAGAGTAAAGTCGTGTGATTTTTTTTTTTTGTGCACAGATTTTTTTTTTTGTGCACAGATGGCCCAAAATGCCATTCAAGGTGATGCACCGGAAGGAAGTGACACATTCCAATTGCAGTTAGGAGAGGAAATCGCGTGGGCGAAAATTGGCTAACAAAATGGGAAAAGCTAAATCCCATGATACTCTCATAGACTGACGCACCGGAAGAGAGTGACCTCTGAACTGCATGACAGTTATTTCCGCTTGATGACGATTAAACATGCGATTTCAAAGATCGAGTGGGCGATCGAGTGGGCGAGGAACTATTATATAACTCAGTCAAGACAGAAGTCAAGACAGTGGAGTCCCAGTTTCAGTAGAGTTGGAGTGGGAGAGGGACGAGGTGTAGTAGGAAAATCCACACCCGGGCGAGGGGGCCCTTGGGAACCCCGATGGAGTTGGGGTCCAGAGAAGATGCTGATAAGATGCAGTAAAGAAAGCCAGCACCCAGCAGAGTGGACTCGAGGGCCTCCGGTTGAGCATCAGGAGAACAAGAAAGACACAACGCTGACGGCCATAAGAGTAGGGGTCAAAATATTTCAGTTCTGTTCGGTCTCCAGCTCCCTCTCACGCGCAATCCTTGAGTAACCCTTTTCGAACCCTTACAAATAAAGTGAGAGGTAAATATTTTGTTAAAGAAGTCTTCCTGCGTCTATTTATTTATTGTGTCGTTATGATGCTGTAGATGACAATACAACATACTGATGTCAGGTGAATTAGAAGGGAATGGTTGTAATCCGAAATTAATGGAATTGCTGTTATTAAGCAAAGCTGAAAAACCTGATAAGAGTTTTCAAATCATTTGTATATCTATATCCAAGCACACAAATTCAAAAATCTTCAATGACATAAAAACAAACTCATCATTTTTAAAGGAATCCTGTGTCATCTTTTGGAACGCTTCTTTAGTGTGAACAGAGACATTCTTCATTTTATCCAAGAATAGATTCCTCATAAATCTCATTAAAATATTGACAGTGTTCATCCTAGAGAAATATTTGATAATTCATACTCCATGTTTTCCATATGGTAAATAATATCTTGTTTTAGCAGGAATAGGACAAAAAGGAATTTTCATTATTGTTGTATCGTGGTAAGGAAACGATACACAGTGAAACAGAGCTAATTACTTATTAACTCAAGTGGTACAGTCCGACTAGTATTATAAGTCTCTCGCTGTAGGTGTTACGACCGGAATTAGTCTTACTACTGACCGACGTCCTTTCAGAGCTTTCTCTCTGCTTCTGCTTCAGTCTGTCTCTTATACTTCCGCAATACCGGAAGTCACGTGGTACGAGCCACTATACAACAATTATTCAATTATTTTGCTTTAATTATTCAAATAAATATAAGCAAGATTCTAATTATCAGAAATTTTACTTGCTACTCTGTTCATACCAAGACTACTCCTTAACACCAAGAAATTTACCCCATGGAGTAAATATACTAAACTTTAAGAAGCGTTGCCCTAACATGTCGGAGGTTTTGAGAAACTAAAGATATTATGGGGAAAATTATAAGCCCCGTTTTATTCCTACGTTTTGTAAAAGAATAAACCGTACTCAACCAGCAGTAGAGATTTGGGCGAGAGCCTTTGAAGAAAGGAAGACGAACGACTGATACGTGCAACAAAATTTATATACAACAACAACAACAACAATAAACAGGGTTTTACACCAAATGGAATAAACAACGAATTGGATGAGTTCACAAAAGAGAGTTCAAGTAAGAGTTCAAGATGTAAAATATGGTTAGGTTTGTTGTGAAGGTTGTAAAGTTTTGTAAAGGTGTTTAAAGGTATGTGAAGGTGTTTGAAGGTAAAGTAGTTGGTAGGTTAGTTTGCAGATAAAATGCCTGCTGGAACTTAACTGTGTGTCCTGCTCCTTTAAACTCTGCACGTGCGTTCCTCGCTCTTGGGTCCCGGGTGGTGGAAGGTACCAAACTACATATGCCGTCAAGGGCTGCTACAATGGACCTGTGGTGCTAACAGTTGTTGGTAGTAGAACCAAAAGACAACGAGTCCCCAGTCGAGCTCCTTTTTATGATGGATGCCACGTGACCCCAAGCTGCTGCTGTTTGGTGAAACAGGATAACCAGTTCCTTACCAAAATTTCTATAATATTTAACTCGATATATTAAATAACTTGAAGAATCCAGTTAGAATTCTTTTCAGTCACACAGGGTTGGGTTTAATTGGTTTAGTCTGTCTGTAGACGACAAGTGTGAGGCTCAAACTCTTCAGTAGAAATGGTCTATGAAACTAGTAATATAACTAAGCCCTTTTATATGTTCCCCAGTCAACAGGGGGGGGGTCAATAGAATACACCGACTGCATCTCTGCAGAAGAGTAAGACCCTCCCAACGAGTGTCCTGGATATGACACTAAACAATCTGATGGTCAGGCTCCAGTAATTCCGGAGCTTTGAGGAATACAGAGTACTCCTTTATTGCCGTCGCTCCCAAGTCCTCTCTGGCCCGGAGTGGTAGGACCTGACCAGTTCCTATCTATAGGTCAAGCAGAACTAAACTATATACTTATGCTAAACTGGATTATTTGATATAGAACTGTTTTTGACATTGAAACTGTGTACTAATGCTAAACTGATTTGTTTGAAATAGAGCTGTTTTGACATGTAACTGTTTGTAAACAAAAACCATACGTATACTAAACTGAATTATTTGAAATCTAATTTGGAGTTAAATGTCCCGAAAAGGGCTGATACGCCGTAAATAGAAACAACCAACCAACCAACCAACCAACCAACACTTTTTATGATATGATACCTCAACTGGAATTGATATGCTGTGAAATGATTACTTTATATATATTCCATTAATGTTTGTTATACAATGTGTCTACGAAAGGAATAGTTTTAGAAAATTATTTAAAGTATTGACATTCACAATACAAAGTTTTATAAATATTTGGAATTTAATATAAAAACTTTCTGTAGCACAAGATGCTCCATTCTCATACCAGATATCAAAAATATTGAGAAGTGTGTGTACTTGAATTAATCACAAATTCAGTCGCTGCTATGCAATAGCTTTTTGAACACATTTTAAGAAATCATTGAACCGACACGATAATTTCTTTCTGATTGGTACAAAAAATTGAGACAACAGAATATTTGGGAAATCATCAATTACAGAAGGAAAGAAAATCAATTGGTTTTTGCTTTTACTTCCCTACAGATTTTGTTGCGTTGATGCCAGATCAAAATTCAGCCTTTTTGTTTAATTATTGGTAGAATTCACAACTTTCTACTTTGAATTTATTCAGTTTATTTTTGTGATGTAAAATCTGAATTATCAGGCTAAATAAATGTTGTGGCCCCGGAAAGGGTCACTAATGAAAACACAAACACGGATATTAGATAACAGATTATATTACACAAGAAAGATAGAGTTATATCGAAACGGTAAGACGTCTCATACTATTCGGATAACACCGATATTGATCAGCCCGTCTGGCAGCGAAATCTCTCAGTACTAATAACGGTGAGAAGAGTCCATTATGGTGAGATGGGTAAGGCTCTCACAACAATAACATGTCAATACACTGAACAAGAATAGAATTTCTGCGAAATTTATATTGTATGACAAGATGATAAAAATTTCATTTGAAAGTGGAAACAATGTGCTACTTTGTTCAAATATTTATTAAAAATGGTGGTGTTGTATACCAGTGATGAAGAGAAGATTATACTTACGTATTAAATATAACTTCTAGTTTGTTATGAAAGGTACGAACTTTATTGCGTGAGGAGAGAGCCGAGAACAGCTAAGATATACACCCAGAGAAAGCTACGAAATCTTTAGTGAATTGCTTCTCTTCGTTCTGCTTTCACAAGACTGGTACAGAGCCGACCTTAAACATTTAATCCTCGCTTCTTCTTCTTCGTTCTTCTTTCGAAAAACTGCTACAGGTCAAAGTCAAACATCTATTCTTCTTAGCTTCTATATGTTTCTTAACTAGAGAGGCCTTTGCAAGGAACTTCTACTTCTGGGATCATACCCGCTTTCGACTAAGTGAGCCTGTTTCTTCACATTTCTCTGTATTGTCACGGGCACTTATACATCTTAGCTTCTATTTGTTTTTCAACTGCAGGGTCTTCACATGACTCCCCTATTTCCTTCTGGGGTCATAAAAATTTTCGAATTTAATTAGTTTTGTACATTTCAGACTTTTCTCTAACTCTAAATCCAGAGAAGGGTGAGGTCAAATCTTTCTTCTGTCGGCTGCCTTATACTCTCTCTCTGACCCCGGACCATCGGGCTCGGTCGTCTGTGGCAGTAGAATACACCAACAGCTTCTCTGCCGAGGGGTAAGACTCCCCGAACGAGTGTGCTGGATATGATACTAAAATTTCTGATGGAAGGGCTCGAGAAATGCTAAAGCTTCGGGGAAGGCGGAGTACCCCTTAAATGCCATCGCTTCCAGGTCCACGCTGACCCAGAGTGGTACCACCTGATAGAGTCATATATGTGATCTAGATAGAACTGAACTGTGTTCTTATGCTAAACTGAATTGACATGGAACTGTTTATATTCATAAGAATGAATTTGGCATTAAATAACCCACAATGGTTGATATGCTATAAACCAAACCAAACCAAACCAAACTATATGACCTTCTTTGACCTGTGTCTACACATCCAAAGCATTTTTATTAAGTTCATATATCCTCAATTTCCCGCCAAGATTTTGGTTTTCTTTCTTTGTTCAAGAATTTCTCAATCTTTTAATTCTTAGCTTGGGGAGAAGGGCGTTCATGCCTTTCCAAAGAGTATTTATCAAAAAGTGAACATAAAAGACAGACTGAAATTTGAACTTGCTTTCTACCATATCACAGTCAAGCAAGTTAACCGCTGAACCATAGGGCATTTTCCTACATTATAGGGTGATGTGACACTGTTGCATCAGCTTCTACTACTTGTGACAGTCGTAGTGAAAGTAAAAGGTTTTAGAGGAAGGAAATAAAAAGTACATCATTTAAAAATCAAAATCTAATTTCTCTTATTGATAAAAAAATTTTCCTTTCAAGAAGAATAATTTTTTCTATGAGACAAAATTTATTTTAAGCCTCCAGATTTGCTATGGGTTTTATTCAATTATTTTGAGTGAGTTAAAAGCTAACAGAAAAAGAAATGAACTTGACTAATATTGATATTTTCAATGTATGGATTCATAAAAATACTGGGAAAGAAACATGTCTTATTGATATTTATTGTCATACGGGCTGCATTTGGTTAACATGCTTATTGATATTATTGCTGATAGAACTTTTTCTGAATCAAATATACATACAATATATATATATATATATATATATATATATATATATATATGATTTTTATTTGATTCAATCTGAGTTTAATCGGCAATAATGTGAATGAGAATGTCAACCAAGTTATATATATATATATATATATTGACATCCACATGTCAACCAAGTTATATATATATATATATATATATATACACGCTCACGCACACAAGGGTCATTAAAAAGTTCTAAGCCTAGCCCAGAAAGAATTGCCACTGCGGAATGCTTTTTTTGTGGAAAAATACTACCACTTCTTAAAAGTTAGGAAAAATTAATTCAGATATCTGTCTTACTTTCTGTGTAGGTGCGGTTTATACAAAGGTGAGAGGTGTGCAACAAATCTAGGGGTTGTCATCTTGGTGTAATGTTTAAATCCATGGCCTGCAGAATCGTAGTAAGCGAGTTCGTACTCCAGTTGCGCTATTACGTTCACTTTCGGAAAAATACCCTTGGGGAAGGTATGAACCCCCTTATGCTCCCAGCGATGGGTTAAATAGTACCACTACTGTTCTTCTAGGCATTAAATAACTTACAAAGGTTGATAGGCCATTAAAAACAAAGAAACCAAATCAAACCTAAAAGGCAACAAATCTAAATATGTTTTGGTAGATATTTATTAATAGATTTGCCCACACATGTGCATATAAATAAATAAATGCATACCTGAACATTCACAAATATACATGCATATTTATATATCTAACTTTGTACAATATTTAAAGCATATACATGATTTGCGTTCAAAAACTATCTAGACTGAAGATGTATTTACCAAGACAAAAATAAACAATGAATGGAACATTAATTTTCTTTTATTTGTTATTCGATTCATTCATTCACGGAGTTTTGTATTGTTTAAAGCATCTCTGAAATTCTTCTTTTGATATGCAATGAATTTATGCAATAATATTTCTTTTTACTGTCCTCCACGACCTCTGTTGGAAAGTCTATGGTATCAGCTATAAGCAAAATCGTCATTTATATCTATGAACTTTCTCGACAACAGTAGGCACTTCCGGAAGAAAGTGGCTAATCAGAGACGAGGACTGAATTCATTTAAGATCATTTACAACTGTCCTCAAATAACAAGTTGAAGTTTCTACCAGGAAGATATATCTCTTGGATTTTAACACCAGAGAAAATCTACCGACTATGAGTACCAACACTGGATTCTGTGAACAAAACATCAAAATAGTGACAAGTATTTTAAAAAGTTGTTGGCCCAGAACTGCAAAACTATTTTTTGATGGCAATGAAAACCGAAAGTCATTTCCCTATACATAGAACTAACGTCTTTAAAAAAATTGGAATCAGAAACCATTACCAACTATAAGAGCAAAAACATTTCAAATTTTGTAAAGGAAACCGGTGAAGTGATTAGTGATGGATTACTAATCACCATCGTTTAAAGGCATTGCTCTCTGATTTTTAATCTCTTGTCATGTTTATAACCCAAAAGAAAAAAAAACTTAACTTTTTCTGAATTTAAGATAGGCTTAAGAAGTTATGAAGATACAGAGCGTACATGTTACCCTCAAATGAATCCAACATCCTCAAATTGTCAATATAACATATGACATGGATTTTCGGTTCGTTCCTAGTGACCTCGTGTGCTTTGACAAGCTGTCGCGTTGTGATTAGTAATCAGGGCAGCGCATCAGGGTAGTCTGGTCCAACGGTGTTTAACCGGAAGGACACTACGTGATGAGAACCACGCGGTCAGATTGAGACAGATTCCAGAGAATCGGAGTCGAGCCAGGGTCACACAGCCGGTCAGAGGTATCTTTGACGATACGGTTTGCAAGGGGATGCAAGTGTTGGCGCCCCCTGGCTCCCGGAAGAAGATATGGGAATAAGTTCTTTCTCTGAGTATATGTCTCTCCATCAATCTCTCAAACTAACAACAAACTGTTAGCTCTTTTCGAGAATAAAATGAGAGATACGAGGATCATTAAATAAGTTTCCAGACTTTTTTCGTATGGGCACTTTTATTGATAGTACACACATGAAAGTCCCTTTCGAAGTAATCTTCTCCAGCTGCAATCCACTTGCTATTCTGTTCCAACAACTTCTGGAAGGCCCCATCAAAGACCTCTTGTGTGAGCATGTCAATGATCTTCGTCACAGCCTCTTTCATCTTTTCAATTGTCTCATAACGACAGCCTCTGAGCTTAGGGAATAACCAAAAGTCACAGGGAGCAAGGTCTCGGCTATAGGGAGGCTGAGGAACTGTCTTGATTCCCATCTTGGTCAAAAAGTCTGTGACAAGGGTGGAGTTGTGGACTGGTGCATTGTCCTGGTGGAAATGCCACAGACCCGATTTGAAGAGTGCTGGCCTCTTCCGACGGAATCTCTTCCTGAACTCCCTTTAAACCTCAACATAGTATTTCTTGTTGACTGTCTGTACAGTGGGAACCCAGTGCATGTAGATCATGCCTGTGCTGTCAAAAAAAGGATCATCAAAAGTTTGTTGGTGGATTTGCTCTGTCTGTCCTTCTTGAATCTGGGAGAGCCAGCATGCTTCCGCTTGGAACTCTGTCTTGGTCGCTGGGTCATAGCAGTTTTCATCGCATAGCATTTTTTTCCAAGTTTAAAACAGAATTTTATTGTATATCGTTCTTCTAAAGTCAATATTGAATTTTTGAAATTTACCAGCTGTGACAATCAGGCTTTAGTAGGGTGTGTTACAATTGCTGCTGTAACAATTTTAAATGCCTCAACAAAAAAGTCTGGAAACGTATATTTTTATTTAGAAGTGTTTCGTTTGTTCATTGACGTCATAAAGCATCTTTGATTCTGTTCTTTGTTGGGTCAATGAGACTCTAAAACAAAATCTTGAGATGAAGTTTCAGTTTAGGAACCGAGAAAAGTTAGAAAAGGATTTTGTCATGTGAGTAAAGAGGGTGCAGCGTCGGGTAAGCGGGGTTCTTTAGCTGTGGTAAAAAAACCAGTCGATGAGAATTCAAGCTAGTTTTACTGTGCTTAAAAAATGGCCTGATGTCTAATCCTGCATGTAGCAGAGGGGTTAGGTAAGTGCATACAGATCATGTTGCCTTTTAACAATTTTTTGTTTAATTAAAATTTGCTGATCGTAAAGAAGCAGAAATTAAAGTTGAGACGTTTATTAAATAGGTTGTTCAAATTAAAAATTTAAAAGCTGCTTATGAGATGAAGTCATGATGTTTAGATGTCTAGACTTTTGCTGTCGAGGCATCTAGACTCCAGCCTGATTAGTAATTGCCAATTCTTGACATATTTTGATTTGAAGGCCTGAATACTTTTTCATCAAAATAAGTCTGGTAATAACTAATATCCACTAATATCTGTTTTGATTTGGGAATATTTTTTTAGAAATCATAAAATTCTATTATCTTTTATTTTAAAGAAAATTAACCTTTTATATATACGAGAGTCATTCAATAAATAAGGTGAAGTTTATTTAAAGATTAAGGAAACACTGTTTGTAGTTGCACGCTTTTTAAGGAAATCAATAGAGATGTGACCTTTCATGTCCTAGAAGACTGTCAGGATGACCTTCTTTACTAACTCCTGCCCTCACAACCGTTTCCCTACCGGAGAGCCAGTGTTTTTCAACTTTATTTTCGACAAACTAATGTTTATTCCAGTTGTAACCTTTTTTTTTTTTTTTTTACTAAAGCATGCTTCTTTGTACTCATCGAATATTCTTAAAAAAATGTCACATGGTTTGCACTTCTCAGTCACCAAAAAGTGAATGACAGACCTCTGTTCAATTCTGAATCACTCTGTTTGATTTTGAATAGCCTTAAAAAATATGTTTACACGATTAAAATAATTTCAAACAATGCAGAGTTTACATTTAGGGAAAAAAATTCTGAAAAAAAATTATTTTGTCTTTTTAAAATCACTTTATTTATTGAATGACACTTGTAGATAGCTAAGTAGATATAAAGATCGATAAATTTTCCCTAGTTATTAATGAACCTCATGATTATGCATGTTCATATACTCAAGAACAGAGAGTGTCATGGTCGTGTAATGGTTAAACCGTTGGATTGCGGAATCGTTGTAAGCGAGTTCGAACTCCAGTCTGCTATTACATTTCCTTTTAGATAAATACCCTTGGGAAAAATATGAACCCCTTATCCTCCTAGGTATTAGTTAAATGGCTTTGGCATTAAATTACCCTCGAAAGTTGATATGTCATTATACAACCAAACCAATACACTGACCTTGATTATAAAATGTAAAATCCATCTTCATGTCTAAGTCACACTCTAAGTCCTGTTGTTACCAACATTCACAACCAATCAACTCATTGATTCCTTTTCCTCGCATGAACCAAGTTAAATGAAATAAACGTTGAGCAAAACAAAACTGAATCTTTTCTCTGTTTACAAATAGAGAGTTGAAGATTTTGAAGATATTCCAAATCAGAAAATTGGATCAACTGACTTTTAGAAATATCAGCAATATTGAACTCTATGGAACCACTGAAAGAATCTTCTAGCCTAAACAATTATATTGGCCCTGTTCAATATATTTCTTTCTCTTTCTGGAGTAAAAACATAAATATATATATATACACGTAGTATATATTCTATATATATATATATATAAACAAATTTTTGGTACAAGATAATTTAAATAGACATATAATTAAAGGAACCATATATAATTTGGGTGATATGTTAACGAATGAGAAATAAAAAGAGGATATAAGGGTTCTTTCGTCCGGCTCTTGTCAAATACCGACTCTGGAGAAAGGAATACAAACGATGTGTATACTTAGACCTTAAAATAATTGGGTTTTAAAACGGTTGATGTGACTGGGTAAAAAAGTGGGGGGACCAATGGATATCTACCAATAAATGTAAACTTTGATTTGGTCTTTGTCTACATAGAGAAGGACGATGTAAAAGAATATAGATCGCCTCTAGGATGTTAAGATGAGTTTTACTTCTCGCTCTATGTAGAACAGAGAACCAATCATCTTGGTAGCTGGTCCTGCAACTATTTATGGATAAAAGGTGCTTGAAAATAGCCGAGTCAAGAGCCTGAGAATGTCCGGATGTTATCCGTCCGGTCTTAAGGATAACTCGGGAGACCTACCGTTACACTCTAACATCCAATCGTTGGCTTGTTCGTCCTATATATATATATATATATATATATTGTAAGTATAAAATATATGTAAGATGAAAAAAAAGGCAAAAACTCACTGCTCAGACTTTCATGATTTTGTTTCTCAGTGGAAATAGAATTTCACACGTTTTTTGAGAGAACAAATGTATTTTTCTTTTTCAGTCATGTAATATTATGAAAGTAAATATTTGCTGTGCAATTTGGTGATAGATTGAGCCACCTAACTTATTATAACAACTACATCTTATTCATATACACTTTTTGAGTCATGAAAATAGTAGAATGTTGAAAAATTCATTATTCAAAAATTCATTACATTTTATAGACTGAACTTCTTATTTCACAAAAAAAAATAGTTTCACATTTGAAATCATTTATGAACACCAATTCAAATTTCAATTTCAAATTTCGGAGATGAAGTCAATCCTTTGGCGTTCGTAAGCCTTTCAGTCAGGAAATAAATATCCTCTGAGACCAAAACTAAATCAAACTGATCAAGATTAACAAACTTATAAATATTTTTTACCGGTGTCTCTGAGTCTATTCTTTCCATCATAAAATTGTGTGCATGTGCGCTTGTGCGTGTGTGTGTTCATTTGAATGAACGTATTTACTCAACCCCTCCGCCGCAGGCAAGATGTGACACATGGTCAATTTTTAGGAGGGTTTAGATAATGAATTTTCTTTCTAGAATGGTGATCTTATTAAGGTTAAAAGTCCCAGTTTGCCCTATTATTCATACAAAGCTGAAGGGAGAAAAGTCGGATTTATATGTTTCCCAGGTGTATTAGTGATAAATAAAATACAAACATCCTCATCACGGATTTGAATTTGAGTCACTGGGTTTATTTCCAATCGACAAAACCCATTAGGCTACAAGTGTTATTTGAGTGTTTGCCTGTGTGTGGACCGCACAATGCGTCCGTTTGAGAGAATTTACCAATTTACTCGTGTGACTTAGATTCATTGCAAATCAAAACAAATTGTAATGAGATCTTTACAAATAAAAAGGCCTAAATAATGAATAAATAGTAAAAGTTTGAAACTGAATTGTTTCCTCTGTCCTTTTTTTTTTGGTCAGTCATCATTGACAAAGCACATTTAATCGGTCTTTGCTCTCTCAATTGCAGGCGGGGAGAATTGACTTGAATAAAGAGACATTGATGATCATTGGAGAATGGGAAAGTCCCTTAACAGTGAAATTCTATCTTATTAAACATGCTGAGATTTTTTGTAATTCCTTTTAAGTCTTGTTGTTACTGTTGTAGTGTAACACTTAAAACTTATAGAATAGCTTTTTTTCAACAAGAAGTAATAATAAGACACAAGAAGGAAATAAAGAAGAAAAAATATGGGAAAGAAATATTTTTCTTTTATTGATTGAAAAGAAAATAAAGTTGTTACAGAGGAATGGGTTTCAAGAAAAAAGTGAATTATAAGGAAAGTTTGTGGGCAATGGTAGTAAAAGAAGATGAGAATAAAAGTGGGGAAAATAGAAATTACAGAAAATTAAGTCGAGTGATATATATATATATATATATATATATATATATATATATATATATACAAGGTGCATACGATAAGTTTCCAAACTTTTTTCGTATGGGTATTTAGAAGTGGTGTAGACTCTTGAAAATTCAGTATGTTATTGCTATACATATTATGAGATTACTGACCAATTTTTATGATGTCAGCTTCAAATGAACAGCTACAGCAGCAATTGGAATACACTCTAATAAAGCCTGATTGTCAAAGTTGGTGAATTTCAAAAATGTAATCTGGACGTGAGGACACTTTAGAAGAACGATATGCAATAAAATTGTGTTTTCAACTTGGAAAAAATGTCACAGAAACGTATGGAATGCTTCAGACTGCTTTTCGAGCATCTTGCATGAATCGAGCATCAGTTTTTGAGTGGAATAAGAGACTCAAGGAACGCAAGGAGTCTGTGAGGGATGATGAGAGGTGTAGGAGGAGTAAGAAAGTCAACAGACCAGAGTTGATTGGCCAAAAGGTTAGGGTTAGGGTTACTATGTCGAGGTTTTAAAGGAGTTCAGGAAGAGATTCCGAGGGAAGAGGCCAGCACTCTTCAAATCGGGTCAGTGGCATTTCCACCAGGACAATACACTAGTCCACATCTCCATCCTTGTTACAGAGTATTTGACCGATATGGGTATCAAGTCCAGACCTTGCTCCCTTTGTCTTTTGCTTATTCCCTAAGCTAAGAGGCTGTCATTATGAGACAACTTAGGAGCTGAAAGAGGCTGTGACGAAGGTCATTGACACGCTCACACAAGAAGACGTCTATGGGGCCTTCCAGAAGTTGTTGGAACGGTAGAACAAGTGGATTGCAGTTGGAGGAGATTACTTCGAAGGGGACTAGAGTTTCATGTGTGTACTATCAATAAAAGTGCCTATACGATAAAAGTCTGGAAACTTATTTAATGATCATCGTATATATTTATAAAATGATAAAATTAGGAAAGTGAATGAATTTACTTTTATGTAAAACAAAGTAATTTTATATCCATATGCATTTTCCCCAAGAAATGTTCTCCCAAAGCAATTCTTTAAAAATTCTCTCAGATCATTATATATTCGAAACGGATATTGTCAGATATTATTTATTACCAATCTCAGCAGCATAAAACTGTAACAATAGATATAATTGTATGAATAGAGATGGAAACTCATTTTCAACGCTTCCAGTCACCGTTTCCAAGCTTTTGGTGATCGTTCCCAGTCTGCTAATTACAATTGGTATCACTGTCACCCAACAGTTTTTTTTAATCTCTCGGGCAAGGTCCAAGTATTTGTCTATCTATTTAATTTTTTAAATTTTCACTCTGTTATCATCATCATGTCGTGCCGCCAGCACGGATATCCCTACCCCTCTCTCATCATTTCTCCCTATCGTTCATCGCTTCTGGCAGATCATCAGGGCTACATCCCGTATCCTCACAGAGCTGCTGTATTCATGTTCGAGCTGGCCGTCCTGCTTTTGCTCGGCCATATGTTGGGGTCCATTGGAGTACATCACTTATGAGCTCGTCCCTGCTTCTCCAGCAGTGACCTGCATGTCTGGCTCGTCTAACTTGTATAGTTTTCGTGATGGGAGGTAGGTGGCCGTATAGTTGGTGCTTTGTTGGGTGTTGCCTCCAGGACTTGTTCAATATTGCTCGCAGTATTCTTGTGTAATTTCCGTCAAGCTTTTTCTCCAGTCGTTTTGTTAGCGTCCAAGTAGAGCATCCATATAGCAGTATCGATACGACCGCTGCCTGGAAGAAACTGCGTTTCATTCTATCGGTCAGGTCTGACTTCCATATGATCGATAGCTTATCGATAGCTGTCCATGCCTTCGTTAGCCGCGTATCGATGTCTTTTTCAGTTGATGAGACACTGCTTCCTAGGTAGGTGAACTTATCTACCAGTTTCAGAGAGCTTCCGTCTAATGTGGAAATGTCGCCTAGGTGGTCCGTTTGCATCTCAAACTCCCTGAGATTTTTATGAACCTCATTTTCTAGGACGAATTCTGGTTTGTGCATGTACCAATTAGGTGTATAGTCAAGTTTCAGTCTCTTGCATAATTCTCAATGGACTACCTTTCCCATCCAGTCATACTTTGTCTTCTTATTACTTTTGAGCTAGTTTGCTGCATTAGGTGATTAATCATTTCGTCTTTTTCTCTGCATAACTTACAGTTGCTATTCCGGTGCATTTCATTATTTTCAACTTCACATAATTGGTCTTTACGGTGGTGTTTTCTGCGGCCATCAAAAAAGATCTAGGTTCACTTTGGATATTTTTCTTGCATAGCCCTAACAAAATTTTCTTGTGCGCGATCTCACCAGTTTGTTGCTTGAAATATCCATACAGTTGTTTTTCTTCCCATTTATACCTCAAAGATTTTGATGTTTTTCTATCTGTACTTAAGTTGCCAATGCTGCAATTGGCAGCTGTAATGGTCGTAAGTCTGTAGACCGTTCATTTTAGTTTTATGATTTTATAATTTTGAATTTGATAATCTTATATCTATTCTAATGAGAAGAATATTGGCAACTGAAGTGTTAATTTTTTGGAGGATATTGCGAGAAAAACATTAGAAGGTGATTGAAAAAGACAAAGAACAAATGAGAAAAAAAGAAAGAAAGAAAGAAAGAAAGAAAGAAAAAAAGCAATCAATCAAGCAAGAAAGAAATAGAGAATAGGAAAAAGCAAAGAAAGAAAGAAAGAAAAAAGAAAGAAAGAAAGAAAGAAAGAAAAAGAAAAAAAATCAAGCAAGCAAGAAAGAAATAGAGAATAGGAAAAAGCAAATAAAGAAAGAAAGAAAGAAAGAAAGAAAAAGAAAAAAAAACAATCAAGCAAACAAGAAAGAAACAGAGAATAGAAAAAGCAAAGAAAGAAAAAAAGAAAAAAGAAAGAAAGAAAGAAAGAAAAAGAAAAAAAAACAAGCAAGCAAGAAAGAAATAGAGAATAGGAAAAAGCAAAGAAAGAAAGAAAGAAAAAAGAAAGAAAGAAAGAAAGAAAGAAAAAAAAAGAAAAAAAAGCCATCGAACAAGCAAGAAAGAAATAGAGAATAAGAAAATGCAAAGAAAGAAAAAAGTTAAAGAAAGAAAAATGTTAAAGAAAGAAAGAAAAAAGTGAAACCCAACGAGAAAGAAAGAAAGAAAGAAAAAAGAATCGGAGAAGAAGAAAAGAATGATAAAGAAAGTAAAGGAAAAAGTTAAAACGAAGTAATGAAAGAAAGAATAACGAAAGCAAAGGAAGAAAAAAAAGAAATGAGCAAAGAAGAAAAAGAAGAAGAAGAGAAAGAAAGAAAAAGAAGAATGAAAAGAAAGAAATAGATTATAAAAAGAAAGAAAGAAAGTTTGAAAAACGAAGAGAAAGAAAGAAAGGAAGGCAGGAAAATGGAAGACAGAATAATAAAAAAAGATGTTTAGAAGAGGAAAAGAAAGAAAGTATGAAGAAAGTAAAAATAGCAAGAAGAAGAAGAAAGAGAAAAAGAAAAAGAATAAAGGAGAGAAAGGAGAAAAAGGAAAAGAAGAGAAAAGGAAGGAAAAAGAAAATAAATAACAGAAAGAAAAAAAGGAATAAATGAAGAAAGAGAAGAAAAGAAAGGACGAATAAATTAATTCGAGGTTTGGTTTAGTTTGGTTTGGTTTGGTTTAATGGCATATCAACTATTGTAGGTTATTTAATGCCAAATCCTCTTTATACATACATGTTGAATTTATATGATTTGGTTTGGTTTGGTTTTATGGCATATCAACCATTGTAGGTTATTTAATACCAAATCCTCTTTATATGTATATATTAAATATATACGATTTGGCTTGGTTTGGTTTCATAGCTTATCAACCATTGTAGGTTATTTGATGCCAAATCCTCTTTATATGTATAAATTGAATATATATGATTTGGTTTGGTTGGGTTTTATGGCATATCAACCATTGTAGGTCATTTAATGCCAAATCCTCTTTATACATATATATTAAATATATAGAATTTGGTTTGGTTTGGTTTTATGGCATATCAACCATTGTAGGTTATTTAATGCCAAATCCTTGTTTTTACATATATTAAATATATGATTTCTAAACATATTTTGAAGATAACATTTTTAAACAAGCCTGGACTCGATATTTTTTAATTGTTTCATTTAATTTCAAACAACTCAGTTTAGCATGTCAAAGTTAAATCATCCCAAGTATTGCTATGTATCACTAACAATCCACTTAAACATCAATCATATGCTTACACATGATAAAATGATCAAATAGTTCTATTTCAAACAATTCTGTTTATCATAAATACACATTTTTGTTTAAATACAGTTAAATGTAACGACAGTTGATTTCAAACAATTCAGTTTAGTCTAATTACACAGTTTAGTTCTACTTGACTCATAGATAAAACCCTGTCAGGTCCTACCACTCCGGACCTGGGAGCGATGGCAATGAAGAGGTATTCTGCATTTCCCAAAGCTCCAGCATTACTGAAGCCTCACCATCAGATTGTATAGAATCATATCCAGGACACTCGTTGGGGGAGTCTAACTCCTCTGCAGAGATGCTGTCGGCGTATTTTGCTGCCCCAGCCGACTGGGCCAATTAATCATATGAAAAGAATAACGGGAGAACAGAGAAGAATTTAGTAAAGAAAGAAAAAAAAAAAGAAAAAGTAATAGAAATAAACGAAAGAATGGATATTAGTAAGAAAAGAACCACAAGAAGAAAGACGCTTAGGAAATGAGGAGGGAAAAATTGAAAGAAAGAAGAAGACAAAGAAGAGACATTTTTTAAAATTAAAAGTGAAATAACCAAAAAAACAAAAAATGGGGAGAAAGAAAGAAAGAAAGAAAGAAAGAAAGAAAGAAAGAAAAAGTGAGAAGAAATGATGCATAAAAAGAAAGAGGTTCAAGAAAGAAAGAAAGAAAGAAAGAAAGAGTCAGAAAAAAGGAAGCATAAAGAGAAAGAAGTTGAAGAAAGAAAGAAGAAGAGAAAGAAAAGAATTGATTGAAGCAAAAGAGAATCGGTGAAACGAAAAAAAGAAATGGAATCAATCCACAAAATCGAGTATAGAGAGATGTCATAGTTGTATTTCTTTTATCTGTTGAAGAAACAAATAAAAGAAAGTTAATCACACACTGAAAAAAAGATTACCTTTTTCTACAACCAACAAATAAAAGGAGAGAACAAAAAAAAAAAAAAGAAGGAAAATCCGAAATGTGAACGGGTTAAGTGTGAGATGAATGGATGAGGTTCACCTTATCTAACTCAAATAAATTGGAAAAAAAATCTGCCGAATGGAAAACCATTGAAATCAGAAAAACAGAACAGATACTTCTGTGTTGAAAATAAAAAAATAATTAATCTGATCGGAAAATTCCAATCAAATTTTATTCACACAAAAAACAACCCCCAAATTATTTTGGCCAAAAGAAAAGACAAAATTCTCATTAGTCACCACGTGTGAAAAAGTCCCAACAAGTGACTACTTGAGAAAAAGTCATTTTCATTCATTTTAAGCATTTTTTCTGAAAGTTTTCACTGTATTTGATTAGTTTGTTGGTTGGCTGTGTTTTATGGCATATCAACCTTTGTAGGTTATGTAATAGCAAAGACTGTTTATGCATATAAAATAAATATATACGATTTGTAAACGAATGATTTGCATTTAACAGTTTTAAACGAACCAAGGCTCTTTTTTTTTTGGAACACAGTTAAATGTTTCCAGACATGCTATGTAATTCTAATAAGTAAAGTTGGTGACCATAGCTGAGGTTGACTCAAAGGCTCCCTTTTCAATAGCTACTACACTGAGGTGTAGGGGAGGGTGCTACTCCTTCCACTGGATTGCTCCACTTTACCCTTGATATAAGGTACGTAATTCTAATAATTCAATTTAATATTTATCATTTGTTTGCAGACAGATTCAAGTTTTGAAAATTATTTCATATTTCTATTTGACCCCCCAGATATGAGCCGAATAGGTACTACCACTGAATGGAGTTGGGTGTCATGACAATGAAGTGGTACTCCACATTCCCCAAACTCCAGAACTGGAGCTGGGTTGGTTGGTTCTAAAGAGGAGAGTTAGTCAGGTACCCACAAACCAGTGTCCATCCAGTGATACAATCACTGAAAAAAACTAGAAGGAAAGACAAGTTCATTTACACAGATGCTACCTGCCTGAAATTCATACAAGAAGTATTGACAAGAATACACAAACATGTCCCAACTGATAAAATGTGCTCATATTGTTCTATAAACAAATAGTTGGCTAACCTTTTGATTTAATGTGATTAGAAATTTCCTCTGCCTTCTGCAATTGTGATAGTAAGGAATTAGCGCCCACATCCATTTTTGCAAATGGTCACACGTGCTTCCTTTTATTGAGAACCCGAAAATAAAGAAACGGAAAGTATAATTTCAGAATTTGTTTTGATTTCCTTTTCTGACTTTTGAGACTGACTCATGGCTTGTACTGTTTCGGCACAAATCTGCGAATGACTTTAAAATAATTTGCACTAGGTTGAATCGCTTACCAGCTGAAATTGTGCAGGTGCGACGAAAGTCTTCCATAATTATCATTTTGTAACATTAACTAAATTGTCTCGATATTTTTCAACCATGGCAAGAAATTCCAACAGATTCACATCATTATATTAGAATAAAAAAATGTTCATCCTTCACAAGAGCAAGTATACATAATTATCACTTCACTATCCGTTTTAAATTCAATCTCATTGTCAAATTTCTGAATTGAAATTGAAATCAGCTTTACTTGCCGCTTTGTAGGTACTTTACTCAAAGTCCTCTTATTTCTTCTCATGATTTAGGATCTAATTGCACTGTTAAGTGTCTTCCAGTACTGTAGTCAATGCAATCCAAAGACAATGGTTTTTATTTCTTTTTCACTTATAGAGTAATTCCTTTTATGAACATTCTACTGGTTTTCCCATCCTGAGTAAGGAATTCTCTGATTCTTATTCGACGGCATTAATCAGGCTTACGTGCGCAGACCCAGATTTTGGTCCAAGTCCAGCTAGGCCTATCAGGCCCACATTGCACTAAGTGGTCCGATGGCCAGCATAGTCCAGCAGGGCTCGAACCTTGGATCGTTCCCGACCTTCCCCCTTCCCTACATCCTCACTATAATCAATCTTCGGGTCATTGATCTTGTGTAAAATCCTGTCTTGTGGGAGGCAGAAACAAACAAAGCTCTGATTCTTACATAAGATATGTCTGATCAATAACTAAAGACTTCTTCAAATCATAGTATGTTAATTTTACTTCACTGAGAGGGAGTCTCCGTGACCTAATGGTTAAAGTGCTGAACTGGAGCTTTGGAGTAAGTGAGTTCGAACTCCAGTTTCGCTATTTCGTTCACTTTCGTATTTATAACCGTGAGAAAGTGATGAACCTTCTTATCCTCCAAGTAAGAGGTTAAATAGTATCAGTGATATTCTTTTACGAGGATGATTTTGGCATTAAATAACCCACTAAGATCGATATGCTATTAAATAAAGAAATTAATCGAAACTAGTTTACTGACTATGACTTTCTGTTAATTTTCCAGCCCATTGTAAAATTAGTTCTTTCTTTGTCAGTCTTTGTAATTGTTCACATTTCATTGACAAATTTTTAAAGATTTATCGAATGATATAAACCAGGAGGTTCCAGACACGCCCCAAATATACGTATCTTCTCTTCCTCTGCGTTAGGACCTGGGAGCAATGGCCATAAACGGGTAATCCGCACTCACCAAAGCTCAAGCAGTACTGAAGCCTCTACACTGGATTGTTTATCATCATATCTGTACATTTGTTGGAAGGGAGTCTCATCTCTCTACAGAAATATTCCAGTGTATTCTATGCCCCAGCCGACTGGGTCATTAATTTTTGCGATGAAGTCTGATAATTTCTATTACTTAGAAAATTCAGATCATTGTCTTCATCTTCCTTGTTATACTGATAACGTTCCGGCCGACATATCCTTCGCCTTCTTTAGGTGAATTATATCAAACTTTGGAGCGTACACAGAGCCTCGAGCAGAACTCTTAATTCAATCCCCAGGGATATATTGTTTTAATTCCATTAACCGTGACCAGGTGGTTTGGTTTGGTTGATTGGTTGGGTTTTTATAGCATATCAACCTTTGTAGGTTATTTAACGCCAAATCCATTTTTATGTCAATAGTCCGTTATATTTCAAACAATTCAGTTTAGCATAAGTTCACAGTTTAATTGTCAAAAACATTTCTATTTCAAGCAATTCAGTTTAGTCAAGCAGTTCTAATTCAGCTAATTCAGTTTAGTATAAACACAGATTTTGTTTACACACAGTTAAATGTCAACGCAGTTCTATCGTAAACAATTCAGTTTAGTGTAAATCCAGTTTCAATGTCAAAAACAGTTCTATTTCAAATAATTCAGTTTATCATAAGCTTGCAGTTTAAATGTAAGTACGGTTTCAGTTTAGCATAAGTATGCCGTTAGTTCTATTTAACTCATAGATAGAACCCTATCAGGTGCTACCACTCTGAGCAAGAGTGGACCTGGGAGCGGTGGCAATGAAGCGGTACTCCGCATTCCCCAAAGCTCCAGAATTACTGCAACCTAACCATCAGATTGTTTAGTGTCATATCCAGGACTCTCATTGGGGAGGGTACCCCTCTGCAGAGGTGCAGTCGGTGTATTCTACTGCCCCCAGCCGACTGGGCAATACACAGAGTTAATGTCAAAACAGTTTTATTTCAGATAATTCAGTTTAGCATGAGTACACAGTTTAGATGTCAAAACAGTTCTATTTCGAGCAACTCAGTATAGCATTAGTACGCAGTTTTAATATCAAAACAGTTCTATTTTAAACAATTCAGTTCAGCATAACTACGCAGTTTAAATATATAAAACAGTACACTCCAACCACTATTTAACCCATAGATAGGACCCTTACCACTCCGAGTCAGAGTTGACCTGGGAGCGATGGCAATGAAGAGGTACTCTGCATTCCCCCAAAACTCCAGCATTGCTGGAACCTCACCATCAGATTGTTTAGTGTCATATCCAGGACACTCGTTGTGGGGGTCTTACCCCTCTGCAGATAAGTAGTCGGTGTATTCTACAGCCCCAACCGACTAGGCAAGTGACCACGTGCAAATGTTAAGCTATAGTAAGTATTACCTTGCTTAATTTTCAGTCTCCATAGAGTGAAATTTCTTTTCTTTGAATCAAATGTTCCATCTTATTTTCATACTGGCCGTCTGGCATTCCTGTCGGATTGAGTATCAAGTTAACAATAGAATCAATGTTGAAAGATCCCTGGCTCTGGCCGGATTACCATCGGGTGGTTGAAAAATCATTACAAACATACCACCAGACCTTCAGGGCTAGTTGAGCTATTGTTATATAGTCACATAATAAATATGCTTATATACACATATACATGTTCATGCAGCATCACAACGACACAATAAATAATCAAACAGACGCACAATGATAAAGTCGCAGGACTAAAACGACGCACACAGAAAGACGCAGGAAGACTTCTTTATAAAATATTTTGCCTCTCATCTTTATTTGTAAGTTTCGAAAGGGTTGTTCCAAGTTTGCGTGTGAGAGAGAGCTGGAGACCGAATATTACTGAAATATTTTGACCCCAAAGTTATGGCTGTCAGCGTTGTGTCTTTCTCGTTCTTCATGGCTGCTCAACCGGACCCTGTAGTAAACTCTTCTGTGTGCTGGCTTTCCCTACTACATCGCGTCAGCTCCGTCTTCCACTGTACTGCTTGCCCTCCTTCTCGCCTATCTCCAACTGTCCTCAATTCGTCGGCCTTATATTATCTTCAAACTCCCACGCAGTAATATAGACACGCCTCAACGCCTGCGCAACCTCTTCCGATTTCCAGCAACAGGGATGTGTCACTTCCTTCCGGTGCACCACCTTGAATGGCATTTTTGGCCGGGTCAAAAGATCAAAACATAACACTATGACCAGCAAGGTCCCCTTGTTTTGTAAAATGAACCAATGGCCAGCATAATCCAGTTAGGTACAAGTCTCGGCTGGAGCCTGACCTCCCCATTACCTCAATCTCCACTCTAAAAAAGACTTTGTGTTAAATCCTTTCGGGCAGGAGGTTAAGATAAATATATTATTTTCTCATAGGTCCCGTAATTTGGTTTGGTCGTTGGAGTGCAACTCGGGTAATGTGCCATGTGCACGAATAGCCTATAAGAACACATCCCTTTCCAGGTCTTCAACTGGTTTTCTTTGTACTGGGCTGGTAGCCATACCAAGCCCACTCTGCTTTTTCCTTTACCTATTGCTAGAAGGAGAATACTTGGATTTATATCTTTTCCTAGAGTATTAGCGCTGTATGAAATACAAACAGCCTTGTTCAGAACTTGAACTTGGGTAGCCTAGTATACTTCATACGACGATAACCGTTATGTTATGAGCACCTCTAATTTACTCTTTCCCACAAATTCTGCATATATCGTATTCATTGCTGTTCCTAAATTCAACATGAAATTATTTTCTTGTCAATTCAATTTTAAGATTGCATGCTTTTTTTTTAAAAATGTTCCCCCACCTTCAATCAGGAAACATGCATTCCCATTTTGTATCTCCTTTAAACTTACAAACTCTAAAAGCTAAAAATTAAAAAAAAAGAAGATAATTCCTTTCTTGATGTATGAAGAATTATTTTCTATATGCTGAATATTTCTCATTCTTTTCATTCCTCGAAATTTCCAGAATGAGACACTCCATTTTAGCTGAAAGTTCACGACAAATTTAAAATGATTGATTTTAACGACTAGTAAACTAGTCTAGGGTTATTTTATGCCAATATGTCAAGGAATCGCGTTCTTTGTACGTTCGTAATCATATTTTTGTGTCATTATTTCTTAAGAGTTTTTTCTCACGTTCTAATCAAATATGAATAATTTTTTAAAAAATTATTTTTGCACACGTTCCCGTTGAATTCAAATTTTTAAACAGATCTATTTTTTCACAGGTTCCAATCGAATACAAATAATATTTAAATAGATCTGTTTTTGCACACGTTCCTACCGAATACGAATAATTTTTAAACAGATCTATTTAGCCTATTATTAGGACACTAACTCTAAGATTAAGTGAATCTGGGAGTAATGGTAATGACGTGTTATTCCCCACTCTCCAAATGTTCAGATTTTCTATCTCGCCATCAGATGCAGTTTAGTGTTGTACTTACGACACCCATTTTCTAGGGGATGGGTCTTATAATTTAGCAGGGGATAGAGTCAGAGTATACTAAGCTCAGCCGTTAGTGTAGAAATTTCAAATATAAAAATCTCTTTCTAAAAGATTTTCCTCGTTCCGCCAAAAGAATCCCAAAACAATCCTAAATTTCAGAGACAAAAAAAAAAAAACCAAAGAAAAAACAAAGAAAAAAACTACTTTTACTCATTATAATCAAAACTGACGGATTAATTGGTCAGCTTCAATGTTTTAAGTTATTATAGTAATTAACTGGGTGGCTCAGTAAATCGTCATTTTTCATTTTCATATGTAAGGAAAAATGGTTTCTGTTATGACCGATTATTAGGGGTCAATAAATAAATAAATCAACATGGAGATATGAGGTGCTACATAAATGTATCCAAGTCTCTGATGAGGATTCTTCTTTGTTCAACGTATACGAAAACAAGCAAGGTGCTTACTACAGCTGCTTTTATTTCTGCGTATATTACACAGAAGGCACAAGGCCTTGAGGTTTTGGGGGAGGGGAAGGGAGCGGTCATTCTTTTCTATATATTCTAAGGAGACCTAGCTAGCCACATTTGCCGACCCATTCAGCCGTACAATATATAACCATTCATCCATCGCCATATGCGCAGCAATCACCAAAATACCACATTTGCTCTATGAAGAAGTCCTACTTAAAATCCCGAGATTGATGAATGATTTTTATTTACAAGTATGATTTATTTACAATGAATGTGATGGGAATAGGAGAAAAAACCTCGAAATATATACAAAAACAAAGGAAAAATCCCCCGTTTGGTTGCCCTCCCATCCCCCCCGTCTATAAAAATTGGAGGCCGACTGTTTACGGCGCGAAAAAACCGGAAACAAACCGGACCTACCCTAGGTGGGACAGGAATCCTAATCTACAGGGGTCAAAGAAATAAGGGCTTGGGCGTGGTATGGGTGGAGACGACCAGGTAGTATGATTTTTATACATATGAATGTTCAAGATCTTTAATAAAAAGCGGACTGGGATACGGGTTGAGGTACAAAAATAATGGGGATGGGGAAGATCTTGAGAACTAACGGCTAGATGACGGGGACAATGACTCACAAACATACTGCTAACTAGGTTTCAAGGGGAAAAAAACAATCCTACTTACCAGGGGTAGGGTCCCTAAGGACCCGTACCGTAGACGCCATGAGCCGGCAGAGGAGGGAAGGATGACTCCAACGTTGCCCCCTTTCGCACGACCAGGCTCGCTGCATTCACCCACCTTTTGCTGAATGTTATGCGATCCAAGCGTTTTCTATCGCATCTGATTTTGACCCTCAGCTGATGCCGAAAATACAAAACCAGATCACGATGAGAAAAGTTTGCATCGTCGTACAATCCCTTGTTTCGCGTCGTCCAAATCACCATTCTAGCTACAGCTAGGATCGCGAGAAACACCACACGCTTCTCACCCTGATACGGAGGAAGAACGTTGTCCACGACGTAACCAACGTCGAGCAGCACGAGCTGTTTGGGTTCGATGCGAGCCGTCCACTCGCCGACGTGATCCCAAAACGGGCGAACTCGCTCGCAGTAGTAGAAGGCGTGCTCAGCCGTTTCTTCCAAACCACTGGCGCAGCGAGCGCAATCGGGCATGTCTGCCAGGCCCGCTCTGTAGTTAAAGCCGACAATGGGTAACGCATTTCGAGCGAGAACTCGGAGTTGTTCAAGAAGCTCGATCCTGGCGCCCAATTCCAATGAGAGCGAATCTCCTCCGTCGTCCAGCCACGCCGCTCGCTGAGAGGATCAGAAGCGGAACCCACCACTTGCTCCCGATATAGTTCTTTTCGAGGCCGTAAAAGGTCACTGGACCCAAGAAGGTTACGAAGGGCCGTTCGGCACTCGCGGACAAACAGTGTTTCGCCCAAAGGCCTACGTCGACCTTCAGCCTTTGGGTCTGACTTTAGGCGAGAAAAAGTCCGACTCGCCTTCAGTCTCCACACTGCGTCCCCCGTCAAGGCTCTGCCCAAGTATGCAAGTCTTTCAGCAAGCCAGTGGCTCTCCAGATCAGGCATACCTAGACCCCCGTTGCGTGGACGTTGGATACAGACCTACCTACGGACCATCGGCCTTGCACCTCCCCAGAGCAATCTGGAAAGGGATCGTTGCAGCGCCAACCGATGTACCTTAGGCAGAGGAATTACAGCCAATCGGTAAAGGATCAAGGGGAAGACGTACACGGCGCACGCCTCCGCCCTGCCCTTTAAGGACAACCTCCTTGAAAGCCAGATTCCCACCTGAGCATTCACCTTGGCTTGTATTTCCAACCAATTTCGCTCCAGTTGGAGGTTGGGCCCGAACCATACCCCGAGGATGCGGACGGGTCCGTCACTCCAGCGGAAGGGCCCTGGAAGAGTATTGCTACCCCTCCAAGCACCGAGCCGCAAACCTTCGCTTTTGTCAAAATTGACCTTGGCTCCTGCAATCCGCTCGTACTCGCTAACCGCCTTCTTCACAGCCTTTATATCCAGGCGGCGGGATACAAAAACTGTGATATCATCGGCGAACGCGGAAACCCTTGCCGTAAGAGGGCCAGCAAAAGGGATACCGCGCAGGGCCGGATTTGTCGTCCTATCGCTGAGCCTACGGAGCAGGGGCTCCAAAGCTAGGACATAGAGAAGAGGAGACAACGGGCAGCCCTGCCGGACCGAACGCTCGACCGCGAACACCCTCGAACGCCTTCCGTTCACCTGCACCACTGCCTGAGGGTTGTGGTACATCATGCTAATCCATCTGCGGAACTCCGGTTTGAATCCGGCAGTCTCCAAAACAGTCGCCAAAAACCGATGGTCAACCCTATCGAAGGCCTTGGACTGATCTAAACTGATCAGCGCGGCCTTGGTGCCGTCTTCTATCCCCTCTAGGACCTCGCGAATCAAGTGCATGTTGTCCTGGATTGATCTTCCCTTCACAGCAAAGGTCTGCTCAGAGCCGATCAGATCGCTAATGACAAGCTGTAAACGATTCGCTAAGACCCGGGCCAAAATCTTTAACTCTGTGTTAAGCAGAGTTACGGGCCTGTAGTCATCTAAACCCTCCCAAACATGCCTGCCACCTTTCTTCAACAATGTGATCACGCCCTTGGTAACGCTACCAGGGATGGCTCCCTGGGCGAACCAATGGTTGAACATATCCGTCAGAATAGGCACAAACATGTGCGACATCTTCAAGTACACTTCGTAGGGCAAACCATCAAGTCCCGGCGACTTGTTGTGGCCGATTTGCTTCAACGCGTCACGGACTTCACATTCAGTAACCACACCCTCGCAGCTAGCCGCTTCAGCCACCCCAAGGCGGGGGAAGTCGGCAAGATAGCTACGAAACTCCCGGAGCGGGAGATCAGTACAGCGGGCAAAGCGATCCCGAAAGTGCTCCCGAAAGGCGTCACGAATCTCGCGACCCGATCGCAGCAGTCGCCCATCCGGGGCCTTGACAGAAACGATATACCGATCGAGGAACCTTCGCACTTCTTCTTCATGCGCAGTCGCGTTCGTTTTCACAGCTTCGTTGAGAACTCTCTTTAACCTAGATCTAACTACGTATCCCTTGTAGCGCTCGCTACTCTCGCGCTCAAGGTCCCCCTTAGCTAGATCTACGTTTAGGGAGTCCCCCCCTGCCACCGCCCGGGAAATTCTATCGTCTATAGATTTCGCTTCCTTGGTCCTATCTAAGTTGAGCTGGCGACCGTACTTGGTAGCGAAATCTCTAATCCTATGTTTAAGAGATCCCTACCACCTATTCCCGGTAACCGCCCCCACTAACGCCCGCTGAATTAGGGATTCCAGCCGATCCCGGAAGTCCCGTATCTCCAGTAAGGAGGTATTGAACTTCCAGTAGCCGGCTAGACTAGGCCTATTTGCTAACCGTAGACTGACTCTAACAACTTTATGGTCAGTCCACGCTATCAGGTGGAACGTGGGACAACTAACAAAGTCAATGTCAGCTCGTCTCACTAACACTCTGTCCAAGTAGGGACCTACTTTGGCAGAGGGCGAGCTATCTAGCCACGTCCACATCTCCCGCCCTGGGTGATCAAGACGAAACCTGTCGACGAGACCGTGACGAGTCACGAAGCCGACAAGGCTGCTCTCACACCTTCCCGCACGACTCGCTCCCCGACCGACCTTATCTATCTTGGGATCAAGGATCGCATTCCAATCACCCATTAAGACTAGCCGCTTCGTATCGTCCAGGAACGGCGCCAACCGACGAAAAAAGGAAACCCTCTCCACAACGATATTGGGCGCATAAACCGCAACCAGACGAAACTTGAAACTTTTCACGGCAACATCGGCCACAACCAGTCGGCCCCCGTCACCTGCAAAAACAACGTCAACATCAGCATCAAGGCTGCGTCCAACTAGCAAAGAAACCCCAACGCTGGTACGGCTGCCGTATGCTGAGAAAACGTTAAAATCGCTTTCCAGCACACGACAGTCGGCACCGCAAGTGAAGTGGGTTTCCTGCACTGCAGCAATATCTACACCGAGAGTTTTGAGTTCACCAAGCAAGCGCGTACACTTGCCCGGATCCCTCAATCCCCTCACATTCAAAGTAGCAAGGTTTAGAGCCATCAATCCCACTTACCTTACTCACTGGCGACTATGGGCCGGAAATCCTCCGGGGTGAGGATGCCGACGGCCTGACGCAGGGAACCGGTGCCGAGCTCAGTACTCACTCGGTCGTCCCTGCTAATTCCTCCGACATCCATGGGGTACCTCAGTTTTAGGGACCTATAAAATGACGGGTGAACTAAAATCGGGACCCTGCCCGAACAAAAGGGAAGCATTTTTTTGAGCATGGTATTTTTTACATCGGCAAGCATTACGTCCTTCCGGCTGGCCTCGTCAATGAAGTGCCACAGTTCTTTAGTCCGGTTGCCAGCCGAACGGACGAATGTGGTCAACATAGGTGCGTCCTTGAACAGATACGGGTTAGTTATGTCCTTTTCGTCAATCTTTTTAAGTGAACGTAATGGTTTCAATGTTTGTTTTAATAGGCGATCTAGGTGTGGATTTTCGAATGTGTCTTCACAAAAGTAAAATGCATTTATAGCACGCCGGGCTTCCGTAGAAGCCGAGCGGGCTCTTGCTTTATGTATTGTTGATGATGTTGATGCTGTTGATGTTGACGGTGTTTGTAGAGAGGGTGAAAGTCTGGTCGCCGAATGTGACCTTGTAAGTATTTTTGGGGTTGTAATTGGTGAAAGAGAGGGGGGTAGTGGTATTTCAATTGGAGTGACTGGGGTAGTTTTTGGTTTTTGTGGGGGTGGGATCAATTGTGCTAGTCGTTGATTTGGGACTGCTGTTGTTTTGTCCCCCTTAGGTTGAGGTATGGGGGGTGTTTTTGTGCTGGTTTTTTGGGGTGTTTTTTCTCCCCCTCTTTAGTTGGGGAATCTCCACTATCCCTTCTTCTTTTGAGATTTATTGACATGTCCATTGGTTCTATTGTTGTCAATGATTATTCTGTTGCAGTTGTTGATGCTGATGATGATTTTTTTGTACTAATGGTCGATGTAGAAGTAGTAGCAGTAGAGATATTAGTAACGGTTGTTGGATCAGTTGATGAATTTACTTTGTTTTCCGTTGTTGATGGCTTTTTCATGGGAGTTTTTTTCCCTTTTTTTTTGGTTACCTGGGTCCATCCTTCGTCGTCTTTTTTATTGAGGTTGTCTTTGTTGTTTTCACTTGTTTCAATTGGTGCTGTTATTGTGATGACAGGTGAAGGAGTAGTAGCATTAGTGGTAGTAGTCGTTGTTGTTGTTGTTGTTGTGGTGGTCATTTTCTGAGGGCAGTTTTTGGAGAAGTGGCCGATCTTATTACATGACCAGCATCGTGGTTTTCTGCCCTCGACTATCACAGTCATCGTTGTGTCTCTATATTTAATTTTGTGCGGAATGTTATTGAACCCTCCCCTATCGAGGCACATGACGAAGACGTAGTCACCGTAGGCGGTTCCTTGGGTTGATGTCACCTGTGTGGCTTGTTCCACGCCGCCGTATATACTTAGATAGGCGGCGAGGACGTTTCCGCTTAGTTGTATTGATACATTGCATACGGTGACCCGTATTCGTCTCTTGCCTCGATATTCTGGTTGTAGCCGAAAGAAGCGTGTTGTAATATTACCACCGACTAGTTTTTTCGCTGCTTCCTCTGAGGTGGGGAAACATCCCAGGTTGCAAAGCTTCGCCGGTAAAAGTACTTCCCTGGGATGTTTGCCGTTTTTAGCAGGTCCTCAAAGGTCTCCTTTTTTATTCCTGCTAGTCTCTTGGTCTTTATGTCCGTAACTACGAAGGACAGGGTCTTAGGCTCGACCGCCTCCACGAGTTCTGGTATTGGGAGAATTTCTCCATCTTTGAAATATTGTCCGTACTTTTCGACCCTGTCTCTTGCGTAGTCACACAATGTGAAGACCAAGAGACTGCTGTTTCCTTTGGTTTTTGGGCCGGTGGTATCGTGCTTGCAGAAGTAGACAAATCAAAAGCTTCTTCCGGCATTGGGGAGGGTCGTGTTTCGAATATGTCCAGTTGTGAATGAATATTGTCCAGCGGAGAATTGATATTGTTTGGCTCCCCCATAGTTGTGAAACACAGCTAGGGGGAGATGAATGCGAATGATATATGAAAATTCAATTAAAACAGAGACCGATGAATGATTTGATAAAAAATGGCGGTCGTTTTTCTTTTTTAAAATAAAACAATAAATCGAGTCGCGGTTTGACCCTCCTCACAAACAAACAACAATAGTTTGAGGGGGGTCACGAAGCTTTAACAATAATAACAAATATGCAATAACAAATTTTAACAAATGTAACAATAATAATAACTCACTTTTCAGAAGTAGCAAAAAACTCAGACAAAAAATCAAAACTTTTTGTCTGCCTTACTACAGCTGCTCCTGCTCTCCGCTTAGTTCTTGGTTAATATTCTCTTTGGGTAAGTCCATTATTCCATAGGTGTGTCACCTACAACAGTTTGAATGTTGTTTTTTTTTTTTTGCGTTCTGAGTCTTATGTTGAAGGATTATGCCTTTTTAATTAGTAATTTACTAAGCTTTGTGATTAGATGTGACACAAGGCCGTATGAATGGGGTCCCTAATTGTAGCATAGACAAAATACGAATATGTAAAATATTCATATGCAGAGAAATTCCGAAACACTGATGACTCTCTGTTGTTTAGGTGCGAAACTTTTATTGACTTCGTGAGTTTAGGTTTTCGACACGAGGAGAGAGACACACAATTTTTACTATGCTGACTGTTCCTACATCGCCCACAGCCAACCCTTAGCTGGACTGGCCTCGCCCAGAGTAAAATATCAACTAACGTCTTTTTTGAAGTCACCAAAATTCCCAGCCCATCGCTTCCAGGCATGACGTAATTCACACTCCAGTTCCATTTTCTCTCTGGGGTTTTTATTTAGACATTTGTGGTTGTCATATCTTCTGCGCACGAGCGTGATCTGAACTCAATGTATGCACCTGCACCTGCACTAAGCCGAATAGTTCAAAGTCCAACCAACCCGAATGATAAAATATAATTAACGAAAATGATTAATAAAAAAATCATTATTAATTATATAACATAATGAGACTCGAAGTCACTCCTGAAGGTTAGCTGTTCTTGCTTGCTAACCATTACATCACCCAAGGCGCCTATTTTGCCTTTTTAATGGTGGCTATGAATACACAACTATGTAGTCACCAAAAAGTTCTAATGCTAATTTTTTAGAAATGTTTGGCAATTAATTTTTTAATTTATTTCATTGTATGGAAGAAACTGAGATTTAGTTATATAATCCTATTAACTTTGAATGAATAATCATAATTAAGTTGTTGAAAATTTTCTGCCACAAAAACTTGTTTGGATGCAAATTTTTGCAGATTTATTTTTTCTGGCAAGAGCTACTTTCCTTTTTTAATTTAATTCAGAAAATACACCTTTTAGAAAGGATATCGTAATGTTATATAATTAAGGAATGATTTTTTATATCAATCATTTTTCGTTAATTATATTCTATCATTTAGTTTGGTAAGGCTTTGAACCACTCGGGTCTCTTAGTCCAGGTGCATAGTCAGATGGTGCAGTCTTACACCCGTGCGGAAAGGATATGACATAATTTGTCATAACAAACCCCCCAGACAGGAAATGAGGCTGGAGTGTGGATGACGTCATGCCCAGAAGAGATGGTCCTGATAATTTGAAGATTTTGAAAAGACAGCAGTTTGGTTTTCTACCGTTAAGGCGTGCGGTTGAGTTTTTCGGATATCGACTGGCAGAGATGAATGGAGATCTTAAACATCACAAGATGCGCTGCGCGTTGTGGTGGGGTCAGCATAATATGGTTAGCATAGACTTTTAAGAATTGTGTCTCTTTCCTCTTGTCGCCACGGACCGAAGCCAGAAATTAATAAACCCGTTCGTATCTGAAACGAAAGAGTCCGCCTGCATTTGTATTACTATTGTGATTGAGATGATTATGGCTGTAGTATACAACAGTTACCTAGAGGAAATTTAAAAAAAAATGAACTAACCAAAAATGTCCACCTCGACAGCCGTCTCTCATATGGCATAAAAAAGCAAAATATCAACTGGCTCAAGGTAATCATTTCTAATTTTTCCTTCCCCTAGACTGGTAGTGGTTTCAAGGCTAAAGAACCCAGCATACCCTATTATTTACCCATAGCTAGAAAAAGGATACATGGTTTAATGCCTTTCATAAAAGACTTTAGCGCGAAAAGAAATGTAAACATCTTCGTTTAGGGTTTGAGCTAATTATATACGAGGATCATTAAATAAGTTTCCAGACTTTTTTCGTATGGGCACTTTTATTGATAGTACACACATGAAACTCTAGTCCCCTTCGAATTAATCTCCTCCAACTGCAATGCACTTGTTGTACCGTTCCAACAACTTCTGGTAAGCACCATAGAAGTCCTCTTGTGTGAGCGTGTCAATGACCTTCGTCACAGCCTCTTTCATCTCTTCAATTATCTCATAACGACAGCTTCTGAGCTTAGGGAATCAGCAGAAGTCACAGGGGGCAACGTCTGGACTATAGGGAGGCTGAGGAACTGACTTGATGCCCATCTTGGTCAAATAGTCTGTGACAAGGATGGAGTTGTGGACTGGTTCATTGTCCTGATGGAAAAGTCACTGACCCAATTTGAAGTGTGCTGGCCTCTTCCGACCAAATCTCTTCCTGAACTCCCTTAAAACCTCAACATAGTAACACTAACCCTAACCGTTTGACCAATCAACTCTGGTGTATTGACTTCCTTACTCCTCCCACACCTCTCATCATCCCTCACAGATTCCTTGCCTTCCTTGAATCTCTTATGCCACTTAAAAACTGATACTCGATTCATGCAAGATGGTCGAAAAGCAGTCTGAAGCATTCCATAGGTTTCTGTGGCATTTTTCCAAGTTTAAAACACAATTTTATTGCATATCGTTCTTTTAATGTGTCCTCACGTCCAGATTGAATTTTTGAAATTGACCAGCTGTGACAATCAGGCTTTAGTAGGGTGTATTCCAATTCCTGCTGTAGCTGTTCATTTAAACCTGAAATGATAAAATTGGTCAGTCATCTGATAAGATGTATAGCAATAACATACTGAGTTTTCAAGAGTCTTCGACAATTTTAAATTCCTGTGCAAAAAATGTCTGTAAACTTATTGAATGGACCAGGAATATATATATATATATATATGAAGGTAGCAGGAAAAAATATAATCCAAATAGGTGAATATATCATGATGTATATATCATCGATATGTGAACTATTTCATATCCAAGTCCTGACGATGGTTAATAAACCGAAACGTTAACGTCGACTTTACATCATGATATATTCACCTATTTGGATTATATTTTTCCTGCTACCTTCATACTGTCAAATTTTATCCATATTTACTTTCATATATATATATATATATATATATATATATATATATATATATATATATATATGCAAATATGGTTTAATGCCTTTCATAAAAGACTTTAGCGCGAAAAAAAATGTAAAGATCTTCGTTTAGGCTTTGAGCTTATTATATATATATATAAATATATATATATATAAATACCGCCATAAAAATAGATTTAAACTCATAGAAATAACAATAGTATGATAAAATTAATGGTACCACCAGCTAATGGCGGAGTGAAAAACTCTCGAAGGAGTCAAATAATAATAATTGTACTTGGTGCACTTTGAACATTTCCCAAAGGCTTAGTAAAAAGACTAGTCGAGTTGGAAATTGGCGCACGAGCGAAGACCATCCAAAATACAGCATAGTTGAGATCAGTCAGAGTCCTGAAGACTTGAGGAGACTTGCTGTCACTTAGGCTCCAGTGAGAAACCATCCGCAAACGCTGGTGCGAAAAAAATTACAAGGAGTAAAATTGTTATATAGTTGCAGAATGATTTTTTTATATTATCATTTTTCGTTGGTTATATATAATCATTCGGTTTGGTTATACTGTTCGGCTCTTAGTGCAGGTGTTCACGCTCGCGCGCAGAGGAAGTGACAATCACAAATTTCATAACAAAAACCCCAGAGGGAAAATGAAACTGGGTTGTGAATGACGTCATGCGCGGATGCGATGGTGATTTTTGAAAAAAGCAGTTGAGATTTGAACCTGGGCGAGGGCAGTCCAGCTCAGGGCTACAGGATGCGCGGCACGGTTGTTGGGTCAGTGAGTGGAGATTGGACTCTGGGCTGGGCAGTTCAGCCGAGGAGTTGACTGTGGGCGATGTAGGAACAGTCAGTATAGTAAAAATTGAGTCTCTCTCTCCTCGTGTCGAAAAACTAAAAGTCAAAAAAGTTAATAAACGTTTCGTACCTGAACTAAAGAAAGTCGTCAGTGTTTCTGGGTTTCTGTGCCTGTGGGTATTTTGCATATCTGTATATTTGTGTATTCGTATTTTGGATATGCTACAAAATAATAATAATAGAAAAATCAAAACGGGAGGACGAAGAAACGACTCAAAACTAAACAATATGAAAGAGATAAACGCCTGGGCTGTCTTCTTAGTAATTTATTTGAGACCATTCTTTATGTGGACGAAAGAAGAACTTAAACAAATGGGCCAGAGAACAAGAAAACTCGACGATGCATAGGGCATTGCATCCCAGCGATGATGTTGACAAATTATATAAGGCCTTACATAAAGAGAAGGCGTTGACAAACTGCATGTGTCAAGAAAAGATAAAGAAGGCTCGCCAACAATGAAGGTAGAGTCAATGCATCGATACAAAGCCTCGAAGAGTACATGAAAAAAAAAACGTGGAAGAAGACTGTTTACAGCGACCAGAAACAATACAAAGAACACAAGTATCAATAGAACAACATTAACCAGAAAACAAAAATGGGAAGAAAAACAACTGTATGGACTCTTCAAGCGACAAAAAGCAAAATCTCGCGCGAGAAAACTTGGACGTGGCTAAGAAAAGGAAGACTTAAGAGAGAAATTCAATTTCTTCTGATGGCAGCACAAAACAACGCCATAAGGACTTACTATGTCAAAGCAAAAATAGACAAGTTGCATCAAAATTGTAGATGTAGATGATATGGTAATAGAAACAAAACTATCAATCGCATAATAAGTGAATGTAGTGAGTTAGCGCAAAAAGAGTCAAGACACGACTGGGGAGAGGAGGTGATCCACTGAGAATTGAGCAAGAAATTTAAATTTGACCATACGAACAAATGGTAAATATAAAACCCAGAAAAATGAAACGCACAAACTTATCTGGGAATTAGAGATAAAAACGGATCACCTAATCGCGGCCAGTCGACCAGACCTAGTGATAGTAAAAAAAAAAAAAAGAGAACCTGTTGAATTGTGATCTTTGCCATTCCAGCTAAACACAGGGTAAAAAGAAAAGGAAGCGAAAAGAGAGATAATCATCTTGACCTACCAAGAGGATTGAAAAACTGTAGAACAGGAGAGTGACGGTGAAACCATTTGTAATTGGTGCTCTTAGTCCAGTCACCAAAGGAGTGGTATAGGGAATGGATAACTTGGAAATACGAGGACGAGTGGAGACCATCAAAGCTACAACATTGCTGAGATCTGCCAGAATACTGTGGAGAGTCTTGGAGAATGAAGGAAACTTGCTGTCACTCAGACTCCAGTGAGAAACCATCAGCTAGTGCTGGTATGAAAAGGAAATTCTAAGAAAGAAACAGAATATCTCCTTATAGCAGCACAAAACAACGCTGTAAGAACCAATCATATCAGAGCAACATGAGATAAGAATAGATAAATAGCAAATGTAGAATCTGCGGCGACAGAGATGAAACCATCAACCACATAATAAGCGAATGCAGCAAATTGGCACAGAAGGAGTATAAGACTAGACACGACTGGGTGGGCAAGGTGATCCACTGGGAGATGTGCAAGAAATTTAAATTTGACCATACTAACAAATGGTATATGCACAACCCAGCATATGTCCTAGAAAATAACACACAAAATTCCAATGGGACTTTGACATACAGACAGATCACCTAATCTCGGCCAAAAGACCAGACCTTATAGTAATCAACAAAAAAAAAGAGAATTTGCAAAATTGTGGACTTTGCTGTCCCGGCTGACCACAGAATAAAACTGAAAGAATGTGAAAAGAAAGATAAGTACCTCGACCTTGCAAGGGAATTGAAAAAACTATGAAACATGCAGGTGACAATTATACCAATTGTAATTGGTGCATTTGGAACAGTAACTAAAGGATTACTAAAAAGACTGGAGGACTTCGGAGTTGGCGGACGAGTGAAGATCATCCAAACTACTACATTATTGAGAACGGCCAGAATACTGAGAAGGGTTCTGGAGACTTGAGGACACTTGCTGTCACTCAAACTCCAGTGAAAAGCTATCAGCTAATGCTGATGCGAAAAACTCTAATGAGTAAATAATAATATTAATTGTTACGGTAAATAAAAATATAAAAATATAAAGAAATTAAATAAAGACTGATTTATAATTTTAAATGGGAAACAAATAAAATCTATCTATCTAGCTATCTATCTATCTATCTGTCTGTCTAAAGATAAACACGATAACTTTGCTATTAGTAATGGTGTTTATCGCCACATTTTCCTTAATAAATACATTGAGAGATTTTTTCTTACAATAAAATTGGTTAATTTATGCACACGATTTTAGTTGCTGAGAGTTTTTTGAGTTGGGTAAACAATTTAGATATATAAAGATACATAACACCAGACAATGATATCACATCCGTTTTTGATGCTAACTTCTTACCCATGGATTTTTTTAATTAAATGTAAAGGAGATCATTGAAAGAATATTTTTTAAAAGTTTCTCTCTATTGTGACCATTTGAAGAGGTTGGTTTCTTTTATAGTGTTGCAAGATAAAATAAATTTATAATAGCCAAATTACAGTTTGTTGAGTTTTTCAATCATATATATATATATATATATATATATATCAGTGGCGACTCTAGCCTATTTTTGCTACTCGTGCCCCCCCCCGTCCTCTGTCAACTTCAGTTCCCGACCCGTGGTCTGTGGACCCAAAGTAAGTCATCATAGTTGCTATTGCGTGATTCTCCATTGTATAGCACAGATTGACAAACGTACCTTGCATGGTGTTTTTTTTGTAAACAATCAAGATACTATATCATTTGTAGTCTTGTTAATACAGTAGATAAGATAATTTTTTCCTTTCAAAAGTATAGAAGAAAAGAGAAGATGTTCATTACTATGCCGAGAAAAATATGTTTATTAGAATAAAGAAACTGATGACAATATACAAAGACACAGCTAGTAGTTTCAATTTCGCTTAAAATAAAGATTATTAGTTGAAAATGTATTCAAATAAACAAATTTTAGTTACAGAATGTAATATATGCAACATTCATTAAAGAAATAGACATCTGTTAGTGAAAAAACGAATTAAAACACGCCGTTTAACCAACATTTACCATAGCGATGATGATGACGTCGGCGACTGCTCTAATCTGCTATCCTCTCTCTCTCTCTCTCTCTCTCTCTCTGTCCCTCTCCCTCTTCTCAATATATCTATCAGCAGTTGCACGTGCTAACATTTTTGAGCACAGTGGTAGGGTTGTTCTTGCTATTGGCTACAGCCAAAAGCGGATTTCTCTAACATTACTGTTATTATAAGGGACTAGTGCCTGGCACGGATCAGGCGTTCAATATTATAGCTGATTTTATGGGATGTTCAATGAATCTGACGGTGGCCGGACAAAGACCATCCGTTCAAAACAGCATCGTTGTATTATTCCCAGATATATTTATGAACTTTTGGCTACTTAGTTATCGAAACTTGAATAGATACGTAATTTAATTGAGATCAGACTAAGTATGTTTGCTTGAAATTAATGGTTGATTTTTAATCCATTTTGAATAACATTGACCGAGTTATTGGTCGTGCCGGGCGCGAGTAGCACTAGTCCCGTCTCCGCCCCTGATATATATATATATATATATATATATATATATATATATATATATATATATATATATAGTTATCCACAGACAGACTGTTTGGTGGCTAGACACGTAGGACGCTCGAAGCCGAGATGGCTTTTCACTGGAGTTTGAGTGACAACTTAAGCACGCATATATTACAAAAATGTTCATTATATACATATATATATATATAATGAACATTTTGGTATTATATGCGTGCGTAATATATATATATATATATATATATATATATATATATATATATATATATATATATATGAACATTTTGGTAATATATGCGTGCGTAAGTTGTATAATATTCTTCCTGTTGATATACTTTTGAGAATGATCAATAATATTATAAAAACATCAATTTATATTTTTTTTTACTTTCTATATTCCAGGCCAATTTTTCTGTTCACAAATATTTTTAATATTTTCTCCCCTTTATATCTGATTTAATGCTTTTTATTTCAATATTTTGATTGGATTATTTTCGTGAAATTTTTTTTTCGAGGAACTTAAACATTTATAATTAATTCTTTAAAAAGTTTTTTTGCTTCATTCATTTTGAACTTATCTCGCCAGTCTGAGTGAATAAAATATTTCTCATAATTTTTTTTTTTCTTTAATGTTTTGGTCTACAGAGAAAATGTTTTTTGAGCATGATTAGAAAAACCCTGATATTCTATTGAATAGTAATATTTGTAAATTGATATTTTTGTGTAAATTTCGAAGATGTGCTTGGCTGAGTATCTTAAGGTTATAATAGCAATGTTTCTGCTGTTGGACACTTATACTTTCTTCAGGAGAGTAAGAGGTTGCATAGGGCCAAAATAACCATTTCAAGATGACCCCTTCTCGGATTCAGTGAGGTCAGAATCAATGGCCTAATCAAGTACTGACTTATTCAAAAATTCACACAAAATCTTCTCTAATTAATGTTTACGATTAACTTCTGACAGATAATTAAACAAAGTTAAGGATGAATTTTTGTTTACTCACTGTTCGTGCAAGAAGTTTAAATTTGACCATACGAACTAATGGTATATGCACTACTCAGAATCCGTCTTAGAAAATCTTCGGGATCACTTCATCTCGGCCAGACAACCAGACCAAGTGATAGTGAACAAAAAAAAAAAAAAAAAAAAAGAAAGAAAGAAAAGAAATAAAAAAAGAGAACCAGCCGAATGGTTGAATATTTAGTTTGTCTCACCACATGGTAAAACCGAAAGAAGTCGAAAAGAGGTATTAGTACCTTGATCTTTGTAAAGAACTGAAAAAAACTAAGGGAAATGAAAGTGACGGTGATGCCAATTGTAATTGGTGCGCTCGGTACTGTCACCAAATGTTTGATAGAGTGAATGGTGGATTTGGAAATAAGAGGATAAGAAGAGAGTATCCAAACTAAAGCGCTGCTAAGATCGGTCAGAATACTAAGAGGAGTTCTGGAAATTTGAAGAGACTTGCTGTCTCTCAGACTCCAGTGAAAAACGATCAACTAACACTGGTGGGAAGGGCCTGGAAGATTTGGAAGTTGGCGGCCGAGTGGAGACCATCCAAACAACAGGATTATTGAAAACGACCGGAATACTGAGACGAGTCCTGGAGACTTGAGGAGACTTGCTGTCACTCAATCTCCAGTGACAGACCATCAGCTTAACTTCGGTGATCGGACGAGAACCGGTGTTTTCAGCGTGATATGGCCGTTGTCTCTCAGACTCCAGTGAAAAACGATCAACTAACACTGGTGGGAAGGGCCTGGAAGATTTGGAAGTTGGCGGCCGAGTGGAGACCATCCAAACAACAGGATTATTGAAAACGACCGGAATACTGAGACGAGTCCTGGGGACTTGAGGAGACTTGCTGTCACTCAATCTCCAGTGACAGACCATCAGCTTACGCTGATGGGAAAAACTCTAATGAATAACGGCCATATCACGCTGAAAACACCGGTTCTCGTCCGATCACCGAAGTTAAGCAGCGTCGATCCTGGTCAGTACTTGGATGGGTGACCGCCTGGGAATACCAGGTGCTGTAAGCATTTTTTAGTCAGAATACTGAGAAGAGTCCTGGAGACTTGAGGAGACTTGCTGTCACTCAATCTTCAGTGAAAGGCCATCAGCTTACGCTGATGTGCAAAACTCTTATAATAATAATGATAATAATAAATGCCACATGAGCGCCTTTTTAAAATAAAATAAAACCAAAATCCAAGACGAACAGAAGAGGATTTGCTTTTGAGTGTAGAACTGGTCAGAAGGGAAGAAAAAAAAAGCCAAAAAATAAAAAACAAAACAAAAAAAGCAATTTTACTATTTTGAGTTAAATCAATAAAAACCGAAACTAAAGCTTTTTCTGATTTCGTTGAAATATTGTGTTTAATTTAAGTTGTAAAAAGAGGTAAAAATGCTAATAGTTTTGGAATTTATAAGAGTTTGAAAACCAAAGTAAGAGTAAGGTTAGAATAATTTGGGAATTTCGTGTTAGTTAACGAAATAAAGAAAAAGTGAGAAGAAAAAAAAAAAAGAAACGGAATAACTGAATGACCCTTCCCCAAGCGCTAGAAAGCACGTGTATATCTGTATAAAAGAGGAAAGATTTAAGACCCCCAGGCAACAGTAGAATGGACAGACAGCGATAAAAAATGAAAGTGGCAACCAAAAACAAAGCGAATCCTCTCTACTTTAGGCAGTGGTCAAGTGACGGTTAGATATTTTTTGTCTTTCACTAGATTGTCATTCTAAAATGCAGGAAATATTTTATTTTTTTGTAAAATCACTGCTGCATATCAACTGTTATTTAAATGCAAAAAGACAAATACTGTAATTCCAAGTAACAGTTGAACCTTGTAAAAGATGCCAATATTTTTGGAATTTATAACAGTTTGAAAACCAAAATTAGCATAAAAATAAAATGCGTATTAGGATGCAACGAACCATAAATAAGGTCACTGATGAAATTTAAAAAAAGAAGTAATTGTTCACTTTCACCAAGTAAAAACTTAATACTGGCGAGGGGAGGATTTTTTTTCTTGTAAACCATGGGATACGAATCCAACGAGATAACGACCAGGATCAAATAGTTCGATCGGGGAACTACAGCTGCTCATCTAAAAAGGGTGGCTTCTATAGATAAGAATAAAAACACTTTCATCGAAAGATTACTATGACTCACATTCAAACCACTTGTCCATACCGCATCACTCTTCCTAAGGGTAGATACGGGCGCACCATACAAATAACGATATTCAACATTAGAACTTTAAATAGAATAGGCCAACTATCGGAGCTGACAGCTTCGGCGATAGATCATAACATTGATGTAATATGCATACAGGAACACGGATACATTCATAGTGAAGATATAAGATATCATAATACCGGCAATTGATGGACGTTTGTCTCTGCATCTGCATGGAAAAACTCTGTTAATGCCACGATAGGAGGTGTAGGTATGCTTATAGGACCACGGTCCCTAAAATCACTTAATAGCACCGAGAAAATATAATCGAGGACGATAGTAGCTACTTTTAATGGCAACCCCAGCGCAACAATCATTTCCTGTTACAGCCCTATCAATATCAGTGAAGAAACTGGCCTTCTTGCCTTCTATAACGAGCTATCGTCCTTTGTTCGTAGCATCCCGAAACAGAATGTTCTCGTCATTAGAGGAGACATATATGCCCAAATTGGTAAAAACGTAAACCACAAATTCAGCTTACACAACTCGTCAAACAGAAATGGTGAACATCTAACAGATTTCACGCTAGAAAATAGATTAACATGTCTCAATACAAAATTTCAGAAACGAAAGGGAAAACTATAAATCTACACCTACGCAAATAATAATAAAGCAGAGAGAGACTACGTCTTTATGAATAAGAAATGGAATAATAGCATATTGAAATGCGAGGATTATTCCTTTTTCAAGGGTGTGTCCTCCGATCATCGAATTGTCACGGCAAAGATACAACTGAGTCTACGAAGGAATGCGGCCCGAGCAGCAACCATACACTATGACTAGTCCCTGCTAAACAACAGGAGATAAATGTACGTTTACACAATGAAACAAATTCGATACACTTCAAGAGATATCAGAAACACCTACTCCGAATGACGAATATGAGAATTTTCTTCAATGCCCACTTAGAAGAGGCTGCAGAATGCATACCAACTAAACAAAGAGCTAATCCTAGAGTCTCATGGGAGACATTAGCGGTTAGAAATAAAGCGTGCAGATGAGGAAAACCACTCCCCAATGCAATCGGAGGAAACCAACCAATATCAATGCCCTAAAACTTAAGAAGGCACAACATGAATTAGTTAACATATACCTAAAAGAACAAACAGAATACATACAAAATCAGATCAATAAGATTAGAGACTCGGCCGAAGATAGACAATCTAAGATAGCATGTCATGATAAACGAAGAGAGTAGAAGGAAGAGCACTGCGAAAGCTAAACTGAAATCTGCCTGCCAAGAAGAACGAATACACCTGTGGAAACAACCTTTTGAGAATTTACTCAGAAAACCCCCGAAAGTTACGCATGAACCAATCACAAAAATTATTTGACATCAATTACACATCAAACGAAGACAGCTTACGCAAGAAGAACTCGAATCAGTAGTTAGAAAAAAAAATAGGAAAGCAGCAGGGCTTGATGAAATACCCCCAGAAGTATGGAAGACCAGGGAATTCGACGACATAGTGCTTCGACACTGTAATGATGTATATAACCAAAACACAATAGACAGATGGACAAAGGGATGCATCCTCCATTTCCCTAAGGACGGTGACCTCGGAATAGCAATTGAGATAAAACTCAGAAAAGATGCCCGTCAGGCCTCACTGAGGATGCTTTTAGAGTATTAGTGGAATGCAATCTGAGCAAAAGTACTTGGGTTTTAGTATCTAATCTCAACCCATCCTAATAAACAATCGGTCGCCTTCTTAAAATGATGTGAAAAGTGAGCAAGTTGGACGTTCGGGTTCCACATAGTCAAGAATTGTATGAAGAACAAGGAAGATCGCTTATCCATAGACTTACATCAAATCATTTTTGTGTACGACCTAAATTAGTAGGATCATGAATTCGCTTATATTCATCGAACTCTTTTCGACACAAAAAACGTTTTTGTGATTCGCATTTAACCTCTTACCTACCTATTACTTTTCGGTGACTTCCGCATATTTCCGTTTTCTTCTTTATGAAATTCAGCATTCTTTATCAAATCAGTTCTCTTCAAGGGAGGTAATTGTTTTTACCTCTAAAACATTTCTCTTTCCACCCAATCAGTATCATCCTATTTAGCCAAATTCTACGCTCGGGTAGGATATGACACAAAGTCAATTTTTAAGTGGAGTTTAACAGGTTTGAATTCAGAGTTTTCCTTCTCCTAGACTAGTTGCCTCACCAAGGCTTAAGAACCCAGTCTGTCCTACTATTTACCCATAGCTGGAGGGAGAATAATTGGATTCATACCTTTCCCAAGAGTATTAGCACTATGTGAAATGCAATCAGTCTCGTCCAGGAATTGAACTCGTGTTGCCGTGTCAATTTCCTAGGACGATAACCATTACACCACGGGCACCTTCAATCAGTATCATGCAGGTGTCAAATTGCTCCGACGATTCGGTGCCTCAGCGCTGGAATCCTTGGAATGAGGTTTTGTTCGTTTTTATTTATTTTTCAAATCCTATCTGAAGAAAACAAAATGGCTGAAGGAGATTGTTAGACACCACCTGCTTGTTATCTCAAAGTTATTTTTTGACGTAAATATTTTCAGCAAATACTGTCAAATAATCATCAGTTTAAATATTTATATACATACTCACACACACATATACACACACATACATATATACACCGTGGTCATTCAATAAAGGAAGGTAATTAAAGCCCAAAGAGTTGGAAAATTTTACGTAAATCCTTTTAACAAATATTGTCAAATAATTATCAATTTGAATATTTACACACACACACACACACACACATATATATATATATATATATATATATATGTATGTATTTATGTTCGATATACATGAGGGTCATTCAGTAAATAAAGGGAATATCGGCCAAGGAGTTGGGCATAGGAGGAACTGTTTACAGTTGAACTTTTTCAAGAAACACAATAGTTATGGTTCCTTTCATGTCTCAAAAGACTGTCGGTATGACTTTCTTTACGGACAGCTGTGCCAAAAACGTGTTGTTTATCTGAGATACAAAGTGTTTCCACAATATGGACTGTCTTATCGATTCAGTCTCGTAGTGGCAAACCCACCCTTTGCCCATTTCATGCATTGGATGAAAAACCAATAGCAAAGAGATTTGCTTCATTGTATTCAATGAAACGACATTTGTATGATTCATAATCTCGGGTATAATGTTGTTTCTAATGTTATGACATAGAAAAGATGCAGGGTTTTCTGCTTGCTGACACAGTGGTGAGGGATGCATCAGATACCCACACACCCCGAAGATGAATAGATTAAAGGCTTTAAAAGACGTCTGTTAAGATCGATATCAAGTCATTTTCTATTTTATAGAATTTATTTAATTATTCAAAAAAAACAACAAACAACTGAAAATTTGATTTCTCTGAAAAAAATTAAATGAGAATTCTTCCAAGCTGCTGCAGGTAATTTTTTTATTGTTATGCCGCTTGTACTCTAATTATACTGCTTGCTATACAACTTGTACTCTATTTATACTATATTGCTGTACGACTTGTACTCTAATTATACTATATTGCCATACCACTTGTAGTCTAACGAAGTGCTTGAAAAAAAAAAATAGATGGAAATTGCCCATGAAGGCTCCATGTTGTTTTGAACAAATTCTGGAAGCAGCACCCCACAAAACAGCAGCTGTACGGCCATTTACCACCCATCTTGCAAATCATCCAAGGAAGACATGCTTGGCATAGCAGGGGAAGTAAGAATGAACTCATTTGCGATATCCTCCTATAGACTCTTACACGTTCTATAACCTTCTTAAGGGCATTTGTTCAAAAGTGAACGTAAGGACATGGGTTATTTACTCCGTGGCTGCAAGTCCAACACTTTAGTCATTACGCTACTGAGACAAACACCCCCCCCAAAAAAACCCCAACACCCTCCCCCCCAAAAAAACCTAATAAAAAACATGATAGAAGAGAAAAAGGAAAGTAATGATATCGTTAGAATTAAGATATCATTTGTATATGAAACAATTAGTATTCGCTTTTTTTTTTTCAACATTTTGTGGTACTAGGAATTCTTTTGTCCCTAGGTGCACTTATTTAGGTAAAATTATCCATATGCATATCAGCATAGCATATACGTATCTCTATGCACATGGAGTGAGCGTATCTGCAGAGGTGCGTAAGAGTATATGTAGCGTATGTACATGGATATGTGCGTTGAGGAGTATTAAAAGAACTGCTCAACCAGAAGGTTGCGAGATTTTGATAAATGATAAAATCGAAAGAGAAGGATTTCTCCCTGGGGGATAAAAGTGTTAGTTTTTAATGTCCATGATAAACTCAAGTCTTCCGTGTTAGAGCAATCAGAAGTCAGTAGACAAGGGTATTATTTGTTTCAAGTACTTTGGAAGGCTGCTCCTCGTGTCCACTGTAGTTGGGAGTCACGGTGAGCCGAATTTTGGTCAAAATAGGCTGCGACGAAATATTGCCATAGCTTCCGTTAATATTGATACTGTTTTCTTTTCAGATTTTAAATACAAGATTTTAAAAGATTATATTTCTCTGCATTTTTTTTTTGTTCGCTGACATTTGGACAGAGAGATACTTTAAAATCAATTTGGGTTTATAGTAGAGTAAGCGTGTCTTTACATTTAAAACGCATAGTTTAAGCATTATTTTACAAACAAAAATACAGCATAACATTTTGTAAAATTCAGCATTTTAAATTAATTGGACTTAAAGACATACTGACCAATATTGATACGTCTCTTCCTCTGTTGGCTCGTGTGTTCAAATGTTTTCTTCTTCCTTTTAACGTTTACTTACTACTGAATTTTAGGTAGTTTTGGACACGGTCTGTTCTATTCGGGGAAGGGGGGGTGTTAATTTCATCCTTTTTTTTCTCTTTTTTTTTGGGGGCTGGGGTGGCATTAGGGGTTTTAGGCTTTTACTTTTTCTTCTAAACTACTGTTAGGGCTTTCTTTAAGAATTTTTAAATTATATTATAGAAGAGATTCAAAAACATTGTCGTGTTCGCTGACATTTGGACAGAGAGAGACTTTAAAATCAATTTGGGTTTATAGTAGAGTAAGCGTGTCTTTACATTTAAAACGCATAGTTTAAGCATTATTTTACAAACAAAAATACAGCATAACATTTTGTAAAATTCAGCATTTTAAATTAATAGGACTTAAAGACATACTGACCAATATTGATACATTTCTTCCTCTGTTGGCTCGTGTGTTCAAATGTTTTCTTCTTTCTTCCTTTTTTTTTTAGAAGAAAAAGTAAAAGCCTAAAACGCAAAAAAAAAAGCATTTGTAAAAGCTCTCTAATTCCTGAAGCCTACTAGGTTCCCAACGGTAGTATAGAGAAAGGAGAAAAAAAAAAACTAAAAATCCTAGGAAAATGTCCCAATACCGCCAAAAAAAAAAAAAATTCAGTACCAGTGAAAGTCTAACGAAAGTACCTTGATCTTGGACTTTAACTAAGTTAAAACTTAAAAGAAAAAAAAAACCAAAAAAAAATTAAATCAAAATTACCCCCCTTTATATATATATATATACGTACACATGGGAAGACATAATGTACGTAAAGGTATTTGAATAAACCCATGGGCGACCAAACTCAATACCTAACCGGGTCCTGGACGTGAGTTTGACGACTCTACGCTCAGGATCGTTAGTTCGATCGGGGAACTACTGCTCCTCCTCTATAAGAGTGGCTTCTATAGAAGAGAATAAAACAGCCATCGAAAGATAACCATGACCCACACTCAAACCACATACACAAACCGCATCGCTCTTCGCACGGGTAAAAAAGGGGCGCGTCCTGCTGAGGTTGGAGCCCTGGCCTCAGTGTTCGAAAAATCAGCTACAGAGCTCAAACAATCAAAACTACTAAAATGCAAGCAAACACTACAAATAGCCACATTTAACGGAAGAACCTTAAATAGAATAGGAATACTCCCAGAGCTAATCGCATCGGCCGAAGAACATAAGATTGACATAATATGCATACAAGAACACAGATACACGTACACCAAAAATATCAAATATCACGAAACTGGCAATGGGTGGTCGCTCGTCACTGTATCCGCATGGAAAAACTCTGTCAACGCCGCAGTAGGAGGGGTAGGATTACTTATAGGACCTAGAGCATTAAAAACGCTAAATAGCGTTGAGAAAATACAAACAAGAATGATGGCAGCTACTTTTAACGGCAACCCCAGAGCAACAATAATCTCATGCTACAGCCCCACCAATGTTAGTGAAGAAACTGAACTAGTCACCTTCTACGCTGAGTTATCCTCATTAGTGTGTAGCATCCCGAAACACAACATGTTAGTCATTGGCGGAGACATGAATGCCCAAATCGGGAAAAACGGAAACAACAAATACAGCCTCCACAACACGTCAAATAGGAATGGGCAACATCTAACAGATTTCATGACAGAAAATAGATTAGCATGCCTCAATACAAACTACCAAAAAAGGTAGGGCAAACTATGGACATACACGTACGCAAACAATACTAAAGCTCAGATAGGCTACGTCCTTATAAACAAGAAATGGAAAAATAGTGCAATGAATTGCGAGGCATACTCCTCTTTTAAGGGTGTGTCCACCGATCACCGAATAGTCACGGCGAAAATACGGTTAAGCCTACGAAAAAACGCCAAACGAACAGCGACCACCAAACACTATGACTGGGCCCAATTGAACAACAGAGATATAGGAGATAAATACGTATTAGAGTTAAGAAACAGATTTGAAACACTACAAGAAAAGACCGAAAAAAGTACACCAAACGACGAATACGAAAATTTCATCAATGCACACCTCGAGGCAGCAGCGAAATGCATTCCAACAAAACTTAAAAGTAAATATAGAGTCCCTTGGGAAACTTTAGCGGTGAGAGAAAAACGTGCACTAGTGAAAACAGCCTCCAAAAACTATCGAAAAAACCCAACAAACACAAATGCCTTAAAACTAAAAACAGCACAATATCAATTAGCAGGCGTATATATTAAGGAACAGACAGAATACCTTCAAAATCAGATAGATAAGATTAGAGACTCGGTGGAAGATAGACAATCTAGGATAGCCTGGCAAACAATAAACGAAGTGAGTAGAAGAAAGAACACAGCCAAATCAAAACTGAAAGTAGCAAACCAACAAGAAAGAATAAAACTGTGGAAACAGCACTTCGAAAACTTACTAGGAAACCCACCGAAAATAACACAAGAACCAATCACCAGAATAATTAGCAAACAATTAGACATTAAACTACGACCGTTCACACAAGAAGAACTCGACTCGGTTCTCAGAAAAATTAAAAATAGGAAAGCTGCAGGGCTGGACGAAATACCCCCGGAAGTATGGAAGACCAGACAATTCGATGACATACTGCTCCGACACTGCAACGCAGTATACAATCAAAATCCGATAGATAGATGGATGAAGGGATGCATACTCCCCTTCCCTAAAAAGGGGGACCTTGGATTAGCCAAAAACTACCGAGGCATAACACTTACATCCATAGCAGCCAAAATCTACAATGCCCTACTACGAAACCGCATAGAACCCGAAATCGACAACATACTTAGAAAAAACCAAAATGGCTTCCGAAGAAATATATCCACGACCTCACAAATATTAACCATCCGCAGAATCCTTGAAGGTGTACGGGCAAAGAACCTAGAAGCGACATTAATATTTGTCGACTTTACCAAGGATTTCGACTCCATTCACAGAGGAAAGATGGAACAAATCCTACTAGCGTACGGCATACCTAAAGAAGCCGTAGCGGCAATAACGATTCTCTATAGAAACACTAAAGTAAAAGTACGATCACCAGATGGAGACACAGAATACTTTGACATTGTAGCAGGAGTACTACAAGGGGACACGCTGGCCCCGTACCTCTTTATCATTTGTCTAGACTACCTACTTAGAACATCGATTGACAAAATAAAAGAGAATGGCTTCGAACTGACGAAGAAAAGAAGCAGAAGGTACCCCGCAACAACAATTACCGACGCTGACTACGCCGATGACATAGCGATACTGGCAAATACACCTGACCAAGCTGAAACACTACTACATAGTTTGGAACGAGCAGCAGCAAGCATAGGCCTCTATGTTAATACACACAAAACGGAATATATGTGCTATAATCAAACGGGGGACATCTCCACTCTAGAAGGAACCCCTCTTAAACTAGTAGACAAATTCACTTACCTAGGAAGCAGCGTCGAATCAACCGAAAAGGACATCGAAACGAGGTTAGCGAAAGCGTGGACAGCTATCAATAGGCTATCGATTATCTGGAAATCAGACCTAACCGATAAAATGAAACGCAGTTTATTCCAGGCAGCGGTCACATCGATACTGCTATATGGCTGCACTACATGGACGCTAACAAAACGGCTGGAGAAGAAGCTAGACGGCAATTACACAAGAATGCTACGTGCAATCTTAAACAAGTCCTGGCGGCAACACCCCACAAGACACCAACTGTACGGTCACCTGCCACCTATCACGAAAACTATTCAAGTTAGACGAGCCAGACATGCAGGACACTGCTGGAGAAGCAGAGACGAACTCATAAGAGATGTACTCTTATGGACCCCCACACATGGCCGTGCAAAAGCAGGACGACCAGCACGAACATACATTCAGCAGCTATGTGAGGATATGGGATGTTGTCCTGAAGACCTACCTAGGGCGATGAACGATAGGGAGGAGTGGCGAGAGAGGGTCAGGGATATCTGTGCTACCAGCGCCATATGATGATGATGATGATGATTTCTCTGCATGTTGTATAGGATGTCTCAAAATAGATGCAACCATTTAATATAATGACGATTTATTTTTGAGAAAATCGTAATGGCCTTCATTTGGAACATGTCCTGTAAAAATACATCCTTTGAGTTGAAGAGATCAAATCAATGTTTTTTTTTAATAGTTATTATATCAGCTTCCAGGACATGTAATCTTTTCTTAGTTTCTTATCTCAGTAATCATCATCATCATCATCATTTCGTGTTGCCTGCACAGATCTCCCTGACCTTCTCTTGCAACTATCTATATCGTCCATTGCTCCGGAAGATTTTCAAGGCTATATCTCGTATCGGCAGAGAGCTGCTGTATAAAGGTCCTAGCTGGTCGTCCTGCCGTTACTCGCCCATGTGATAGGGTCCACTAGAGTACGTCACTTATGAGTTCGTCCTTATTTCTCCAGCTGTGTCCCGTATGTCTGGTTCGTCTAACTTTGATAGTTTTCGTGATGGGTGATAGGTGGCCGTATAGCTGCTGTTTTGTGGGGTGTTGCCTTGCGGACTAGTTAAATATTGCTGGCAGCATTTTTGTGCAATTGCCGTCACGCCTTTTCTCCATACGTTTAGTTAGCGTCCATGTAGTTCATCCATATAGCAGTATCTACACGACCACCGCTTGGAAACAACTGCGTTTTATTTTATCAGTCAGGTCTGTCTTCCAAATGACCGATAGTCTATCGATAGCTGTCCATGCCTTAGCTCGTCGCGTGTTGACGTCTTTCTCGGTCGATGAAACATTGCTTCCACGGTAGATGAACTTGTCCACTAGTTTCAGAGAGCTACCATTTAGTGTGGAGATGTCGCCTCTTTGATTAAATCCCGTGTATTCCGTCTTGTCTGCGTTGACATGGAGGCTTATGCTAGCAGCTGCTCGCTCCAGACCATGCAGCAGGGTTTCGACTTGGCCTGGTGTTTTTGCAAGAAGCGCTATGTCATCGGCGTAGTCTGCGTCCGTAATTGTTTGTGCGGGGTAACTTCCCCTTTTTTCCTTTGCCAGCTTGAAACGGTAATCTCTCATTATACCTATAGACGTTCTAAGCACGTAATCTCGGCAGATAGCTAATTCATTTTGTGCTTTCTTAAGTTTCAGGGCATTGATATTGGTTGAGTTCAACATTGCATTTGGAAGCGGCTTTCATGTCTGCACGCAATTTATAATGCTGGGTGTTAAGCTAGGTGGTATCAGGTACCATTTTTTAAGTCTTTGGTATGACGCAACCTGGGGCTGAACCCTGGTCTCCCGGGCCACTGGTGAACACTCTACCCAGGCATGTTAATTTATTTTTTAGCGTGAAAAAAAATCTCAGTAATAAATCATTATCATATTAATGAATTAAAACTATTTTGAGAAGCAAAATATTTTTTCATCTTTTGTTCAAGGCATTGTGATCGAGGATTAATAGTTTTTATAGTATACTACTTGCAACTCTGAAACAAAGAAGAACACTGCATTATTGTTAGTAGAGTTATTAACAGTCACATGAGTCCCATGTATATTAAGACACCCTATATTATTATTAGTAGTGTTACTAGCAGTCACATGGGTCCCGTGTATATTGAGACACCCTATATTATTATTAGTAGAGTTATTAGCAGTCACATGGGTCCCATGTATATTGAGACACCCTATATTATTATTAGTAGAGTTATTAGCAGTCACATGGGTCCCATGTATATTGAGACACCCTATTTCAAGGAGTTGCATCTATTTTAAGATAATTTTGAATGATTTTGTTTCTAAAAATAGTGACGTAAAATAGTTCCCCTCCTGTCCAAGGCAGTGTAATTTAGGATTAATAGTTGTTATAGCATACTATTTTCAAATCTGGAGGGTGTCCTCGTGGTGTGATGGTTAAAGCGACAGACTGCGGAATCGTAGTAAGCGAGTTCGTACTCCAGTCGCGCTATTACGTTCACTTTCGGGCAAATACCATTGGGAAAGGTACGAACCCCCTTATCCTCCCAGCTATGGGTTAAATAATACCACTACTGTTCTTCTAGGAGAATGGTTTTGCCATTAAATAACCTGCAAAGGTTGATATGCCATTAAACAACCAAACCAAACCTATTTTCAAATCTGAAACAAAAAGAACACAGCATTATTACTTGTAGAGTTATTAGCAGTCACATGGGTCCCATGGATATTGAGACACCCAATATTAGCAATCACATGTGTCCCATGTATATTGAAACACCCTATATTAGCAGTCATATGAGTCCCATGTACATTGAGACACCCTATATTAGCAGTCATATGAGTCCCATGTACATTGAGACACCCTATATTAGCAGTCACATGTGTCCCATATACATTGAGACACCCTATATTAGCAGTCACATGTGTCCCATATACATTGAGGCATCCTATATTAGCAGTCATATGAGTCCCATGTACATTGAGACACCCGATATTAGCAGTCACGTGTGTTCCATGTATATTGAGATACCCTAAACATTAACCTATCTATGTCTTTAAGCTGTTAGGTCTTAAACTTTAAAAAATCGAATCATTAAAGAGGAACCACAGCACCATTATTATTAAGTATCAGGCTGGACAGAAAATGGCTTTATTCTCTCAGTGAGAGAATTTCAAGTATTTTGCTATTGGAAACTACCTACCACGAATCGTTTTTTTTTTTTTTTTGTTACGATAACATTTATTTGCAAGCAATTAAACGTAGTTCACAATCATTTTAAACTACATACTTAGTTAAATATCAATGTTTTAAGAGCCAATGTTTTAACGTATTGTAAATTCTTTCTAAACAACCTGTTTGGAGGTGCTCGTCCTCTAACTGTTGCTGTCATTATTTTGGACTTGGTGACGCGAGTTCAAATCCTGAACGAAACTGTTGGCATTTCACATAGCCTTAATAGCCCCCAGTAAAAGTATGAATCCTGCTATCCTCCCTCTATCTACGGGTAAATATTTTGGCAGAATGCTTTTTAACTTTGGTATGTCAACCAGTCTAGAAGAAGGAAAACTCTGAATTCCACCCAGACCTGAAAAGGGATGGGCTCATGCTGTAGACATACTACATGAGTAGCTTACTTACAACAAAATTAGGTCATATGATAGATCTTTTTTTAACATACAAAATTTTGATCATAATATATTGACATCACTTTGTCATTTCATAACTTCACCAGTTTTTCTTCAAATGATTTTTCTGAAACATCCAAATGGTATCAAATGTTTTAAAACACTCTGTATTATAGATGAAACCTTGGCGTCTATTATTTCTGATAAAATTAGTCATTAAACCTGTCAAATATACATATGTAATTAATTATAATACCACAGGCAAAATTAATTCCAGTAGCCATAAGGATTTAGATAGAAGAACATTTGTGAAGATACAGACATTCTTGCCAAACACGGAGGGTGATTCCGCTTCCAATCCGTGGATCGTTCTGCTGGTCAGATGTATCTTCGGATGATACGACCGAATCGTTATCTGCTCACGTTGTGTTTTTTAGATTCAGACAACAGATCAATCACTACTCGGAGACGCCAGTCGGCGAGTAAACGAATGAAACCGCGAAGTTAAGAAAGTTAAAAAAATAAAAGTCGACGCCAGGAAGCAGAGAACAAAACACGACATGCAAAGATAACCATATTTAGAACAAACAAAATATCGGCCTTCTTCAAAAAACAAAAAAAACAAAAAAAAAACAAAAACAAAAACAAACGGAAATCTGAATATGAGCACAGGTAAAAAATCATACATAATAGTAGTAATTCTAGCTAAAGTAAGAACATTAAGTTTATAATACCGAAAAATTCACTCTGAATTGTCTAGCAGGACACATGGCGTAACGGTTATAGGCGTTAGTTTCCTGAGCTTCTAAGAAGACAATCATTTGAAGGTTGCTGGTTCAATCCTCACTACAGGCGAGTAATATACAGGAATATTTAACACTTGTACCCGGTTATGGCAAACGGAATCAGAACAGACGACCCCCGTGGATTCAATAAAGGACGTAGTTCGAAGTTCCGTGAAGGTTCACGATTTGGACAAACACCTGAAGAAGGCCGGAGGACATATCGTCCGAAACGTTGTGGAAATAATATTCTCGCTGTTTATTGTCAGGCGCTATGCAATCTTGAATAGTGGTTATTTATGCTTTCCCCAATCCTTGGCACTACTTCAAAAGTGCTTATTACGAAAAGCTTCTTTGCTTTTTCGCAGCGCTTTATTATGGTCGACTTTCTTCACTTTCTATATACAGAGTAGTCTTGTACAAGGTCGAAAACTCAAAGCTTTGAGGGAAACTGCTCACCGACTCACGTGTTACTCTTTCCTCTGTCTTTTACTAGTCTACTACTGCGTGGGATAAATCCGGTCAATTTATGCATTTCTTAATGTAATGGGTTGGGAAGGGCGAAACAAACAAATCAATTTTCTCTTAATTTGGATTTCAATAATTCTATACTGACTTGTTTATATAGGGATTTTTTAAAATTCTGTATTCGAATTTAAGAAATAGGACATTTCAATTTTAGATAGATTGCTTTTGATCATTGATAGTTGGGGCTCTGATCTTGATAGGTCTTTTTCACTTCAAACCGCCCGGAACTCAGTGATCTGTCAAAACAATTTATCTATCTTCTGATTGCCTAAGTTTAAACAATGAAAATTCATTTTGTCAAATTCCCTCTCATCAAAATAACATAATTTTTATCAACATTTCATTTCAAAAATCCATTCATCATTACACCCCCGATAATGTATATCTCTATTCTTCCAAAATCCAAATTGGTTTCCAGTTCCTTTAGTTAATAAAACTTATCTGATTGGTCTCTGACCTTATTGGGTTACACATTCATATCGTTAATATTACTGACGAAACAGGCAATGAAATAAATACTGTAAGCTCATTGGCAAATGCTAAAAGAGCAGCTTCCTCCTTGCAAAATAAACGAATTTAATTAGTTAGGATAAAAAACATAGTAAAAATAGTCTTTGTCACCTGACAGTACACACAACCGTCAGATGGCTTAATGGAGGTTGTCAGCCCTTGGGTTAAAAATCCCCTCAGTAATCCCCGGAGATTTTAATTAATTATTTATTTGATAAGCCGAGAGCTAATCACCAGATTCCCATTTTCTTAAACCTTTCAACCATTTAATCTTTGAAGAAAAAAAAAAGGAAGAAAGCACTCTTTGGCAGACAAACACAATAAAATTTCTTTTTTTTTTTTAAGAATGGATTTCTTCTCTTGTCCATGACAACCAGTTGATTGACTGTGTTTCACTCTCCTTTAAGTACTTCAAATCTGTCAACCCCAGTGGAAAAAATAAATTGCGTTGTTTGAATTAATTGTTAGTGTTCCACAGCAGCAAGCAAAGGGGTAGGAATGCACTAAAAAAGGAAAAAAAGAAAAGAAAGAAAGAAAAAAGGGTGCCTCTCTTCACTAATCTCTGTTAAATCCGTTCATGAAAAATTAAACCTCTTTCACTTTTGAAGTTTCAACCACAAAACCAAATCAATGAACTCCTCGTTTGGTGCAATGGTTAACGAGCTAGTCTAGCAGAACCCTGCTAAAGCCCTGTTAGTAGGGCTTAAAATACGCTGACTAGATCCTCTACATAGACATAAAACCACCCAAAAGGTTGTATCGTGGGTATGACACGAATGATGAGGACATCTGAGAAATGTTAAGTACCCCTTCATTGCCATTACTCCCAAGTCCACTTTGACCCAGAGTGCTAGTACCTGTTAGTATCCCATCCATGAGTCAAATAGATATATTTTAAAATCTTTCGTATTTGAAAGATATACTTGATATCATATAACTATGTGCAAAAAAAAACCTCTTTAGAAACAACACAAGAAAACAATGTGTGCAATTCCCTAACCTCTGGGCATAAAATAACCCTCGATAGATTGACATGCCATTCAGATCTATCAATCAATACAATGGCCAATATTTTGAGCTGACTCTATTTTACTTTCGACGATAAGCCCATTCACTGTAATTACTTCTAGGTTCACTCAAACACGGATTGGTTGTTTCAGTTAGGGTCCGACCTGTCGGTCAAATAGATCTGTTTGAAAATTATCCGTATTTGATAGGCCACGTAAGTCACGTGGGTGCCAAAATAGGGTGTCCGCCTATTTCATAAGATAAGCAAAACACGGTGGAAATGCCACGTGAATTGATCTTGAGGATTGCGTAGGAGTCCGGAAAAATTATATAACCACCGAATATTTTCGACCCAGATAGAACAAAGGAGCTGGCAAAATAGTTACTAGACGTCTTAACGCTCTGGGCTCTGGCTTTGGACCAGACTGCCCAGGGCTGAGAGGTAGAGAAAGGCCTTAGCTCTACGAGACTCGCTGAAATGAAGAAAGCCTAAGATGATTAAGTGCCTAGATATAATGCCAGACGCACGGAAGCTGAAAAATATAAAGAAATAGTCTTACTGTAGTCGAAAGTGGGTATAATTCCGAAAGAAAGATGGGTGCCTTGCGAAGGCCATGAATTCGAAATATATATAGAAGCTGAGATGAATAGATAGCTTAAGTTGGTCCGGTACCACTCTGATGAAAGAGAACGGAGAAGCAGAGATAATTATACATGTATTTTTTGTTGACTCTCGTGAAATCATAACGAAGAAGAAGCGGTTCACTGAGGATTCGTATCCCTCTCTGAGTGTATATCTTAGCCGTCCTCGAATCTTTCTTACAGTCATCTATTTCGTACATTTCGTAATATAAGGGAAAAAAGCAGATTATATTTTTATATGTAAGAGTTGTTGTTTGTTCCTCCTCCCTCTATACAACACCGTTTTAATCAGTTATAAAAATAAGGAAGAACATTGCGAGTGAGTTTGGTCTGGATTGGGCGCCACATATTTCTAACCTTGTGCTAACCCTGATTAGAATAGGGAGTGCCTCGCTTTGTGTAACGGTTAGCGGGCTGGGCTAGCATATAATTTGTTGATAGTTCGATTCTCAGACTTCTGGTTTTGTGCTAAATTAAGCAAAGCCTATTAAATAATCATTCAGCTTTTCATGATTTATTGTCACGTTGAAAGCATCGGTTCCTATCAAATCCTCAAAGTTAAGCGCTGATAAGCCTACTCACCGTTTAGATGGGTGATGACTTTATAAATAATTTCAGAGACCTGTATGTCTGTTTAAAGAAAGTTTATTAAATATCCACAAATACGTCACTTAGAAACATCGAGACTTTTTCAAACAGAACATTGCAAGTTCATTTAGTACGCATTGGGTGCTCCTTATTTTTAGCCTTGTCCCAAACAAAGCAAAGCTTAGAAATGACCACAAAACCGAATTAACTTGCAAATTCCCCAAAATCTCAATAAATGAGCTGCTATTCAGGAATCTTCATGTTTTAAATACAAAGTGGACGATACCAAAAAAAAAAAAAAAAAAAAAGAAAAAAGAAAAAAAATCAATGCAATAGCAGTCTTGAACGTCTGTAGAATCTTAATGATTAAATTTTAATCTTCAACGAGAAAATGATGAATATTTAATATCATTACTGTTAACCAAATTAACAAACCAGTAAATTTATCATTAGAGATTGAGCAGTCCAAGGTCTAATGCCAATTTTCGAAGATTTTACATCATTAAGAACTCTTTTATAGTAGTGGGTCTTGGTGTGAATGATAAGAAGAAAAACTGAAAGTTCAGTTTTAAGAAAAAGAATAAAAGTAAAATACCGCGCCTTGGGATAGACACAATTATTCTAAACCAAAGGTTTCAAATTTGTGGTTTTCGGCCAGGGCGGCATGCTGCCCGCAAACGACATTTTTCGTGACTATTATTTTAGAAAAATTTTCGTGACTAATATTTTACAAAGATTGACTAATTTGTCCTTTGCCCCTGACCATATTTCTCCCCAGAGATGGGTAAAATTTACTTTGATATTTCAGTCGCTTTCACAATAGCACTAAACAATCTGATGGTGAGGTTCCAGTAATGCTGCGGCTTTGGGGAATACGGAGCACCCCTTCATTGCCATTGATCCCAGGTCCACTCGGGCCCAGGCGTGGTAGCACTTGACAGGGCCCTATCTATGGGTTAAATAAAAGTAACGGCATACTTATGCTAAACTGAATTGCTTGACTAAACTGAATAGCTTGAAATAGAAATGTTTTTGACGATTAGACTGTACTTACATAGAATTGTTTCGACATTCAAGTGTGTGTAAACAAAATCTGTACTTATACTAAACTGAATTAGCTAAATTAGAACTGCTTGACTAAACTGAGTAGCTTGTGATAGAAATGGTTTTCACAATTAAACTGTACTTACATTTGAACTGCATGCTTGTGCTTAACTGAATTGTTTGAAATTGAACTGTTTTTGACTTTGAAACTGTACTTACATTAAACTGAATTGTTATATATACAACTGTTTTGACATTTTACAGTGTAAACAAAATATGTACTTATACTAAACTGAATTACCTGAATTAGAACTGTTTGAATAAAATGAATAGTTTGAAATAGACATGTTTTTGACAAGTAAACTGTGTACTCATGCTAAACTGAATTGTTTGAAATAAAACTGATTATTTACATAAAAATGGATTTGACATTAAATAACCTTCAAAGGATGATATGCCATAAAATCCAACCAATCAACCAACCAACCAACATAATAAGTGAAAAGTAAAGTTGGTGACCTTACTCGAGGGTGACCCAAAGGCTCCCTTTTCAATAGCTACTACACCGAGATTTAGGGGAGGGCGCTATTCCTTTCCCTGGATTGCCCCATTTTACCCTTGATCCGTACCTTATATTGCTGAGCGCTAAGCAAGGTGGCATCATGTACCATTTTCTGAATCTTGGGTATGACACGACCAGAAATGGAATTTATAAAGAATATCCCCTAAAATAGAAAAAAAAAAAATGGAAAAAAGGGAAATTTATCAAACGTGAAATAGGAAAAAGGGGATTTGTCAAAAGTAAAAATGGAAGTAAGAATTTCAAACAGAAACTTCGGATACCAACATTTTGTACTAATTTTAATATCGCACTTTATTTTGATGAAAATAAGACAGCCTCTCGGCTTTATTGCAGATTATCTTTATAAATCGTGGAAATCACGAACCCCACTTTGCATCTCACTTTTGACCTTCTGTGCCTCTTCCCTCGAAAGTAATGACCCTTTTGAGTCGCTGAGTTTGAGATCCCTGTCCTAAACGAAGGTGTTGCTTTCGAAAGCAAAAACTCAAGACTAAAAAAAAAAGAACTAAATAAATAAATAAATAAATAACCACCGCTCCCATTAAACCTCACAAAAAATATTCTGATCCCAAGACGAGGAAGGTTTTCAGTTATAGGACGAATCAAAGCTTGATAGATGAACTGGTCAACAACATCGGAGAAAAAAACATGGACTCCACGCTAAATCGAGTATGTTAATTCCGAATCCGTGATCGGAATTGTTCTACGTCAGGATTTTGTATAATGTACAGCAGATGCCTCTGATAGGCCGATAAAAAACTCTTTTTTTCACTCTTTCGTTTCATGCTCGGCCTCGTGAGAGAGAAAAAAATTCAATAGTAAACGATAATAGTGGATTCCAATACCTAGAATAAAGTTTGGCGTAGAGAAAAGGCACACAAAACTAAAAGCAGACATTTTTATTGGGCCCAACATCATACATAACGTTCTTCCAACTGAAGACGATACTAATTTGATAAGAACCGGGAAACGGTGTATCAAAAATAGAAGAATGCTCAGTGTCTCTTTAAACGATCTTCTCGTATTCCTATTCCGATTTTTCCAACGGATATTCCTGCGCTAAGTAATGAATCTGGTAAGAGAGATTTGATTGATTGATTAATTTAGTTTAGAGATATCAACTGGACTAGCGTTATTTTATGCCTAGTAGTCAGGGAATAACGTTCATTGTAAGTTAATATTGGCATGTTTTGAGTCGTTGCTTTTTAAGAATCTTTTTTATTAGCGCATCGAATACAAATTAATTTCAAACATATATTTGAAACCAATTATAAGACCTTAACCATATTTACCAACCCCTCCACTCGGGTAGGATATGACACAAGGTCAATTTTTTCAGCGGAGTTTAACAGGTTTGAATTCAGAGTTTTCCTTCTCCTAGACTAGTTGCCTCACCAAGGCTGAAGAACCTAGTCTGCCCTACTACTTACCCATTGCTGAAGGGAGAATTATTGGATTCATACCTTTCCCAAGGGTATTAGCGCTATGTAAAATGCAATCAGTATCGTCCTGGATTTGAACTCGTGTCGCCGTGTCCATTCCCAACGACGATAACAATTATAAGACCTTAACAGGCCCTACCATTCTGTTTCCGAGTTGACCTGGGAGAAATGGCGATGAACGGATACTCCACAATCTCCTGTTCCTCTTGAACTGAGGTAGTTAATTATACCACCTAGGACCCCCATTTTTTGAGGGGTCTGGCCCCGTTGCAGAGGATACAGTCAGCATATTCTAAATCTCAGTGGCAAGGTAAAGATAAAAAGGAGTAAGCAAAGCCAGTTCAAGCCAAACATTATGGATTTGGTTGGTTTTTTTTTGGCATATCAACCACTGCAGGTTATCTAATGCCAACTCCTATATATATATATATATATATATATATATATATATATATATATATATATTAGATATATACAATTTGATGTGGTTGGGTTTTATGGCATATCCCATTTCTTTTCTTCTCCTCTCTCTCTCTCTCTCTCTCCCCACTTTATTTTCTTTCGTTGTCCTTTTCTATTACAATCGAACATTATAAACGAATCACATGTCAGCATCAAATAACCCATAAGGATTTCGTATGCCGGTAATCAAATAAAGTAAAGCAAACCAAAGCAAATATAGATAATTATGATTAAGATCAAATATTTATAAATTAATCAAACTTTGGGATTAAGTAACCCATAAGGAGTTGATATGCCTTTAAACAAATAAACTAAACCAAACCATCGCTATTCCTGCAATGCCACTTCAAGCCAAACATCATGGGTTTGGTTGGATTCTATGGCATATCAACCACTGTAGGTTATCTAATGCCAACTCCTATGTATACATATATATTAGATATATACAATTTGATGTGGTTTGGTTTTATGGCATATCAACCATTGTAGGTTATATAATGCCAAATCCTCTTTATACATATATATTGAATATATATGATTTGGTTTGGTTGGGTGTTATTTAATGATAAATCCTCTTTACACATATATATTAAATATATATGATTTCCAAACACATTTTGTAGATAACGTTTTTTAACTAAACTAAACTCATTTTCCTTGCACTCCGTTAAGCGGTTTTCTTATTTCTATCTAATACAAATAATTTTATTAACTATTAACTATTTGTTTTCACACAGTTAAATTTTTTATGTATTGTCATCCAACACCAACAGTCGTTTTTTTTACACACATTTAAATGATCAAACATTTCTATTCAAAACAATTCATTTTAGCATAAATTAAATGATTCCAAGTAGTACTATGTATCACTAACAATTCAATTAAACATCAGTCATTTGTTTATACATAGTTAATGATTTATTTCAAACAATTCAATTTAGTATAAGTCATTTGTCTACACTTAATCTAAATGTTAAACAGTTCTAATCGACTCATATATAGGACCTTATTAGGTGATACCATTCTAGGTCAGAGGGGAGCTGGGAGCGATTTCAATGAAGGGGTACTCTACATTCCCCAAAGCTTCTGTATATATTTGATATCTTAAGAAATATAAAAGATATAAGTTATTTTAATGCTGATGTGTTGAGCAGGACTTAAAACAAGTATGTCACTCATTATGTTTTGACCCAGTCGGCTGGGGCTATAAAATACACCGACTGCATCTCTACAGTGGGGTAAGACTCCCCCAAGTAGCATACTGGATATGACACAAAACAATCTGATGGTGAGGCTGCAGTAATGCTGGGTCGAGTAAATCAGTTTAAAGTTATTTGTATTTGATCGGAATACTTGAAAGATTGCAAACAAACATTATCATAGCCAAATAAAAATGTTCGGTTTATAAAAGATGATTTCAGTGGAACTTTGAAAGCAGAAATCATCTTGAAAATAATAAGAAAATTAATAAATGAATTAGATTTCGGCATTAAGTAACCCATAAGAAGTTGATATGCCACCAAATAAATAAACTAAAAGATGCAGACCTAAAGATAAGAGTTGAATTTATCCGCCTGTAAATTACTGTTAACTGACATTGATTTTAGCGGCATGTCAACCCGTCTAAGAGTATTTCATCCTAGGTGTTAGGAAATCATTTTCGAAATTGTTTTTGAGAGTTTTTTTGTTTTGTTTTGTTTTTGGCATACAGATATAACGAATATGATCAATTTTATGACAGGTCTATTCGAACCATAGATAGAACACAAACAGGTTCTTCCACTCCTGGTTTGAATGGACCTTGGTACTCAGACCCGAAGTGGTAGCACATGTTTGAGTACAATCTATGGTTTACCCTGTCCGCTGAAGCTGTAAAATATGCCGATTGCATCTCTGAAGAGGGGTAAGACCCCCCACTCTCCTCGCAACAGGTGTCTTGATGGTGAGCTTCCAGTAATGCAGGAGCTTTAGAGAATGACGACTACCCTTCATTGCCATCGCACCCAGCTCCACTCTGGCTCGGAGTAGTTGCACCTGATAGAGTCCTATCTATGGGTCAAATAGAAACAAACTGCACACACAAGCTAAACTGGGTTGCTTGAAATAGATCTGTTTCGACATGCAAATTGCGGACTTATGGTAAATTGAACTGTTTGAAATAGAAGTTTTGACGTCTTAATTGCGTACTTATGCTGAATTGAATTATCTGTAATAAAATTATTTTTACATTTAAGTCAGTGTATTACACAGACGCCTAGGGCTGTAGAATACACTGACAACACCTCGGCAGAGGGGTAAGATTACTCCCACGACTGTCCTAGATAAGACACTAAACAGTCAAATGGGGAGTTTCCAGTAACGTTGCAGCTTTAGGGAATGCGGAGCACCCCTTCATTGCCATTGCTCCCAGGCCCACTCTGGTCCGGAATGGTAGCACCTGATAGGGCCCTTTCTATGGGTTAAACAGAACTAAACTTCATGCTTATGCTAAACTGAATTGTTTGAATTAGAAATTTTTGACTGAACTGAATAGCTTGAAATTTTCGACCATTAAACAGTGTACTTACGTTTATTCTGCGCACTTATGCTAAACTAAATTGTTTGAAATGTAACTGTTTTTGACATTAAAAATGTACTTACGCTAAACTGAATTGTTTAATATAGAACAGTTTTGAAATTTAACAGTGTGTAAACAAAATCTATACTTATACTAAACTGATTTGCTTGAATTAGAACTGTTGGACCAAACTGAATAGCATGAAATAGAAATGTTTTTGACAATTAAACTGTGTACTCATGTAAAACTGAATTGTTTGAAATATAACTGATTATTTGGATAAAAATGGATTTGGAATTAAATAACCCCGAAAGGTTGATATTCCATAAAATCCAACCAATCAACCTATCCATGGTTCTATGGTTTCTATAGTTATGAAGGGATACTCCCCCATTCCCCAAATCTCCATGACTGGAACTTCCTCATCAGATGCACTTTAAAACCCTACCCAGGACACTCCTTCTTGGGGTGTCGGAGAGGCCTTCTTCCTCTGCAGGGGTTACAATCAACCTATTCTAAGACCCCCCCAACCGATCTTTCACTCTCTTTCTCTAATATGTATATATATATATATATATATATATATATATATATATATATATATAGTGCAATTAAATGGAGACTCAAACTCGGTTACGCTCTGAATGTGAATTTTGTTATACCCTAGAGAATAGGGAACTAACAATAGCCATACATTGAGCACTCTCATAGATTTATATGATTACCCTCATATATTCTATGTAAAACAATAATCCACAAATACTGTCCTTGGACACTAACTGGATAATTTAGATATATATATATATAACGAGAATTCTATAAAACTTCTAGTAATATATAGATGAGACAGTTGTCTCAAAGACCTGATACCTTGGGGCAATTTTTGAATATAGTTTCGAAATCAGCGTACTGGATTTATTCTTGTTCAGCATCATTTGTCTGCGTAATAGAAAAAAAAAATGTTTCCTCGTGTTATCTGAGCGGAGAAATGTCATACAAAAACTTCGAATTGAAACATAATGAAAACTGATGTACCAAAGAACAATTCCAAGACAAGTCACTCGATTTAAGAAAAAAAAAAAGGCAAAAAACATTTTTATTTATCTGCAAAAAGTCCAACATTTATCATACGCTTTGTTAAATCAGATAAATGACAAAAGAAAAAAAAAGGGAAAAATATTTTATACGATACCTCTGTGGCCTACAGAAATTAACTATTTGTGTAGTGAAGTAACAAATAATGAGAAGAGTAACAACTTAAATCTCGAGACACATAGGAATAGTGACAGAGTTTTGTTATTGTTTTCCTTAAACTGAGCAAGGCATTAAAAGATAGGAAAATAACATTAGAAAAAGAAAGAAAAGACTATTGGACTGCAAGCAATGTAATGTCTATTCCTCTGTATACCAGTAAATACTTTACAATTTCATCACAAATAGAGAAGAAAAAAAAAGACTCGAAGTAACAAAAAATGTGGTTTTACCGTCAAATGTGGAGGATATCACGAACAGAGCACGTGACAAGGAAGTTTTAAGGAAAACAGTTACAAATAAATAGAAATTGGTAGGAGAGATTTTAGGGACACATGATAAAGAAGGAAGGTTGATTGTTGATTTTAATGGCATGCTAACCCGTCTCGGGTTATGGATAGAGGTTAGGGAGTCGTATTGACCGTTCATATTTGCATTTCTTGTGTGGACGTTTCTTAAGAGTTTTATTTTGCATGATGTTCAGTTAAATACTGGCTCCTAGCAGGTACTACCACTCTGGATCAGACAGGCCCAGTCGCCTTGGAGTGCAGAATACACCGACTGAATCCCTGCTGAAGGGTAAGACTCCTCAACGAGTGGCCCACTCTGCTGAGGCTGCAGAATACACCACCTGCATCTCTGGGCCACTCGTTAGGGGAGTCTTACTTCTAAACAGAAATACAGTCGGTGTATTCTGCACCCCCAACCGACTGGGCCAACTGGAGTAGGGTTTAACCCTTCAGCGGAGATGCAGTCGGCGTGTTCTACAGCCCCAGCCGATTGGGCAACTGTTTATATGAATAAAATGGATTTGGCATTAAATAAAATACAATGTCATAAACCAAACCAAACTTTTACCTTATTGTGTTAGTGATTAACTATTCATATTTGATAATAAAAATCGTTTGGAAATAAGCTTTAGTGAAGATACCGATAAATATCTTATATAATAATAATAATAATAATAATAATAATAACAAATAAATATATATTATATATATATTTAATCCATGGAAAATTTGGTTCTGCAATCTAAGGTTTCTTGAAGTTTATAACAACATTCATCAGGCAGTTAAGAAGATGGAATGAAATTGAAAATCGAAAAATGCGACAAAATACAGACAAAATCGAATTTGCGACAAAATGCAGACAAAAAGCCGTTAGGATTTCGTTTATGTGGGGTTGTAAGTGTGTGTGTATATGGGTGTGGGTGTGTGTGTGTGCGTGTAGATGCGTGTTTTTAAGTTAAGTCAGGCCAGGGACTTAAAGCGTCGGTTATAGCGGTAATGGGTAACGAATGTGTAAACATTTTCGTTGACAGTGGGACAAAATTATCATCGCTGCAAGTTGTGGGGAATTGGTGAGAATCTGATTTGTAAACGTGTATGGTGGGCAAGAGTTACAATGGGTATAAGTAAGATTATATTGTGTCGTAAATATGTTGGTGTAACATATACGGGGGCGGGGGTTGTATAATAATAATAATAATAATAATAATAACTAAATGGGATAAAGCGTAAGAACTGCATACTACAGATGTTATAGGTGGTATGTATGTAATAAAATAGAAAGGGGTAAATAATATTAAGGGGGTTAAATAATAAATATGTGCGTAATAAATTATTGTATTGCTAATAATGAATGAATGAAATATTGCGTAAATATTATATATTGTGTGTCTTATAAATGGTGGGTGTGTAATGAAATAAAATAAAATGAAATGAAAGGGTTTAAATAATAGATAATGTGTTTGCGTACGAAGATGATTATAACTGAGGGGTTGGGTGTCGTCATTGAAAATTAAAGAAATTGGTTAGATAGCGGGTTTATGCTCTTTGAAGAGACTGCTCAGTCCTCGGAACAAATAATACACCGACTGTATTTTTATCAGAGAGTTAAAACCTTCCTCCCCCAAAAGGTGTGTGTACTGAGAATGGCACTAAACTACAACGGGTAATGAGACTTCGGTTCTTCTGGCTTTTTTGATAATCTATCTATTCGCGCCCAAGTAGCATTTGATTAAAATGTTACGGTAACATATTGACCTCCGACCCGGTCAAGCTGTCAGATCAGAAATGCACCTGTGTAAATAACTGGTGCGTCCGGTCGAAAATATCAGGGGATAACCTTGACTGTGGACAGGTTGAATTGAGTGAAGATGCGACGCTCACTGAAGCAGGTTGACGTCAAACAATTTTTATAACCCGGTGCCACAGGAAGTACAAGTTTTAGTTTGGAGACAGAGTTTGGAATCAGTTGTTGCAGTTCGAGGAGTGAAAACAAGGTCCCCGCAGAAGCTGGGCCCCCAGGCCCTCGGTTGAGCAGCCCAGCAGAACGAGAAAGAAGCACTGCTGTAGCCAGAAGAGTTGGGGGTCAATATGTTGCAACTCACCTCTCACACAATAATCCTTTCGTAACCCTTTCGTAACCCTTTCGAATAAAGTGTGAGAGGTCTATTTTTCTAAAGAACTGTGTTTCGTTCGTCATTATTGTGTTGACTATGTTTCTGCATATTTATGAGTGTGTTACATTACATAAGACTGAAAGAAAGAACCTTTCATTTGATCTATTCATGTTCTGATATTGATTTTTGTATCTCCGTGTTTGTTTATCAGTTACTTATGTCTTTGTAATATATATTGTAGATAAACAAGGTTCTAAAAAGAATAGATTGTGCAACAAAAAATATTGTTAATTACAATTATCAAAGAAAAAGGAGTGTACAGAAAGGGAATACACATAAAAGTTTCCGATGTGCTTAATTTATGAAAAATACAAACATAGAATCAATTCAAGCTCGACTAGCAAACTTACACGAGTGAGTGCGAGTCTCATTGGGTGCCCCTTTCATATAGCCTTGTGCCACATCTAAGCAGAAAGCATAGTAAATTACAATCAATTATGAGTAGTTATTACTCAATATACCGGCTCATTCGCCTAGTAGGTAGAGTGTTCGCCAATGGGCCGGGAGACCGGGGTTCAATCCCAGTCCAAACAAGACTACAACAAGACTAAAAAAAAAAAAAAGGAATAAAAACATTTTTTTCGGTTTGGTTTCTTTGTTTAATGGCATATCAACCTTTGTAGGTTATTTAATGCCAAAGAACAGTAGTGGTACTATTTAACCCATAGCTGGGAGGATAAGGGGGTTCATACCTTTCCTAAGAGTATTTGCCCGAAAGTGAACGTAATAGCGCGACTGGAGTACGAACTCGCGTACTACGATTCAGCAGTCCATCGCTTTAACCATTACGAGGACACCCCCACATTTTTTTTTATATAATAAAGCAAGCCTAAACCTTTAAGTAACAATAAATATCAAATTATTATAGCATGTAAAATAACATCCTGTTTCATCATACTTCATATTTAACAGAGGCAAAATTTACTGTGAAAAGAATACATTTAAAAAATTCAAACTTTTATAAAAAATATTCTGAAATATCTAATTCTACTACACCAAAAATGAATTTAAGAAAATCTAAAACTTATGTTAATTATGATACCCCTCCAAATTACAATAATATAGTTAAAATCACTAATATAAGTTTAAATTCTAATTCATTTACCAATTCAATAAATAGTTATTCGTTTTCTGTTTATTTATTTATTCATTTATTCACTTATTTTTAAAAATAGTTTAAATTTATTTTTATGCCTACATCTAGCTATTAAATCACATCTCTGATTTAATAGGTTACCAGGATCAAAGTATAACATAATTTTTATCTTTTTCTCCAGACAGAAATTACATCTACTATCAAAGCTGCTTGGGGTAGTAGATCTTTTCAATATTTTCCACTGAACTTTTGGAGTTAAGCCCATATTTTCAACTTCCAAAAATGTTTGGATAAAGTTGTTTGATTTCTCAAGCGTTCATGAGAAAACGAATGAATATTATTATTATTATATCCTAACTTCCATCTAACCGACGAAATTCCAATATAATTTTTTTATCTTTTACATTTCATATATATCCCCATTAGCTGTTAAAACTTAATCTTGATATATATATATATATATATATATATATATATATATATATATATATATGTGTGTGTGTGTGTGTGTGTGTGTGTGTGTGTAGGAAGACTGATAACAACGATCCAACTGGAAGGAATGATTTATTAACGGGTCGACACTATAGCGTTTCGGTTCTACTGTACCATCATCAGGACCATGAGGGGTGATATTAATAATTTTAAGTTAACGATGGATGTTTAGAAATGTGAAATACAAAAACCTAGGGGAAAATATGTATAGTAAGAAAAAGTTAGCCGCTTAACTGGCTAATCAGCGTTTGATGTTTAAATTACGTCATTTGACTTATTAGGAATATTGTATACAATTTATGTACGTTGTTTAATATATATATATACCAAGATTAAGTTTTGACCGCTTTTTAGGAAATATTAAAATGGGGATTTTTCCAAATTGTATCCTTTTTTATACAACTACATAGTTGGATTACTTGTACTCTCACGAAAAGCTTGGAGAAAAAGCTAGATGGGTACTACAAAAAGATGCTTCGTGCTGTTTTGAAGAAATCTTAGCAGCGGCACCCTACAAAATACTAGTTATAACGGCGTAGACTTTCCACCTCGCAAACCATCCATGACGAGAAAGACATGACAGGTACAGTTGGAGAAGTGAGGAAGAACTCAATATTATCCTGAAGACTACTACGCATAACCACACCAGAATTGGCTGACCAGAAAAAAAAACTTACATTCATCAGCACTGCGTAAACACTAGATACCGTTTAGGATATTTATCAAGAACAATGGCTGACAGAGACTGATGATGAGAGAGAGATTAAAGGAATCTGTGTTATCAGGTTGATATTTCTGTTGTTGTTGTTGTTGTTGATCATGATGATCAAAAGTCGGGGGTATTCAAATAGAAATAGTAAAGTTGTTGGCGACTTTAGTCGGGGGGGTGACCCAAAGGCTGCCTTTCAATAGCTATCATACCGAGGTGTAGGGTAGGGTGCGGCTCAATTCCCAGGATTACTCTACTTTACCCTCGATCCTCTCATTATAGTGCTAAATGCTAAGCAAGTCGGCATCAAGTACCATTTTTTTTGCGTCTTTGGTATGACTTGATCTGGGATTGAACCCAGGTCTCCCGGACTATTGGCTAACACTCTATTCATTATGCCAATGGCCCGATAGATAGAAATAATATTTACCAAATTTGGTTTCTTTTTCTTAATTCCTTTTACTAAATCAGTTATTGCCGTTATATCGAGAATTTAGATGACTTCACTTTGAATCTTTCTTTTGTCGTTACAATTTACGTTTGTAACTCTTCAGTGTGGGGTTTTGGATTGAAAAAAAAATTAGAAATGATTTTAAGCATAGTTTTTAAGCCGGCTCATTGGTTTAGTGCGTAGAATGTTTTCCAATGGTCCGGAAGACCGGGGTTCAATCCCAGGTCGAGTCATACCAAAGACTTTAAAAATGGTACTTAATACCTCTTTGCTAAACACTCAGCAATATAAGGTACGTATCAAGGATAAAGTGGAGCAATCCAGTGAAAGGAGTATCACCCACCCCTACACCTCGGTGTTGTAGCTATTGAAAAGGGAGCCTTCTGGTTTCCTTCAACTAAAGGGAGACAACTTTACTTTACTTTACTTATATCCAGGATAATGCATTTTTCTTTTTAGGATTCAGGGCGGATTTTCGGCAAGCTGCTTTTCAAAATTTGTTGATGATTTCAATTTTCTAAGGACTTATCTTTATAAGAAATATAAATATTTTCCCGTGCAGAAATGTTTTTGGCATTGATTTGATTTCCAAAGAGTGAAGGACAAAGGAGATAATTGTTGCAGTTTGTGTAAGATTTGAAAGTTTTCCAAGTTGAGATCGCGAAAACGTACCCGTAACTCTGCTCCCGGTAACTGAATTGTCTCGAAGCCGATTTCACTTTCATCACCGCGCACATGTCGAGGTACCTTATCATAAAAACTTTTATGCATTGTTTCTCGTCACTTTCCTCAGCTGAAAAAAGCATTCACTTTTAGCAATAAGAAATGGTTATAACTAGTTACGATCAAATTCTTCACTCTTTAACCGGCGTAGACGAGTAGTTCAGATTATCATTATATTCCAAATGATTTTTAGAGGTGCCCGTGGTGTAATGGTTATCGTCACAGGAAATGGACACGGCGACACGAGTTCAAATCCTGGACGAGACTGATTGCATTTCACATACCACTAATACCCTTGGGAAAGGTATAAATCCAATTATTCTCCATCCAGCTATGGGTAAATAGTAGGGCAGACTAAGTTCTTCAGCCTTGGTGAGGCAACTAGTCTAGGAGAAGGAAAACTCTGAATTCAAACCTGTTAAACTCCGCTTAAAAAAAAGATTGATCTTGCGTCATATCCTGCCCGAGCGGAGGGGTAGGGTAAAAATGATATTCCAAATGATTATTTTCCAAATGATACACATGTAAAATAAATTGGAAATAATCTCTACCAGAGTGTAACAATATAAGTATTATTGTATTAAAAATCTTAATCGTTATATTCATAGATCAGAAACCAGAGACTTTTCTAACATGTGGGTGAAGTAGTGAATAAGCCACGGGATATAACAATCAGGACACAGCAATACCCTGAGGGGAGTCTTCGTGGTGAACTGCTACATCATAGTAAGCGAGTTCGAACTCCAGTCGCGCTATTACATTCATTTTCAGACTAATACCTTTAGGAAAGGTATGAATCCCTTTACTCCTTCGGTTTGGGTTAAATAGTACCACTGCTTTTTTTCTACAAAGATGGCTTTGCTATCAAATAACCCACAAAGGTTGATATGCTTTTAAACAAAGAAAAAAAACCTACTCCAAACCCTTTCATTTGATCTCTCGACTATTCTAGGATATCATATTTACCAACCCAATCACTCGGGCATGATATGACTCTCAACCTAAAAAAAATGACCTTGTGTCATATCCGGCCCGAGCGGAGGGGTTGGTAAATATGATAAACTTATTTTGATAAAGTTATAAGAAGAATTATATAACATTAAAAAATAGATGATCAAAAACATCCGAACGATCAACAAAACCATACTATTATAATGGATACATCATATCTAAATGAAAATAGCGTTCATAATTCATTAGTACTCGATGCGTAAACCTTCACTTTCAATAACAACTAGACATCTTTTGCTACACGAGCGAATTAATGTCTTGCATTCATCAACGGATATTTTCTTCCATTCTCCTTTCAATTTACTTCATAGTTCTTCGATGTTTCTTTTTCTTGGCTCTTTCAATTAACAACTGCCAAACATTCTCAATTGGATTCATGTCTGGGCTTTGAGCAGGCCACTCTATAACAGAAAGAAATGTCTTAACAGACTGCGCTGAGTGATACAGAGCGTTATCTTGCATAAATACAACTGTTTGATTAATTTCAGTTCTCAAATTAGGTACAGTACGTTTCTACAATATCTTTTTGTGTACAGTTGGGTTAATGTTACTGCGTAGCCTGACAAGAGGTCCTGTACCACCACAGAAATCATGCCAAACACCATCACACTTTTTTCACCAAATTTAACGCTGCTTCTCGTGCATTGAGTCGAATATCATTCCTTAGGACGAACCTTCTTCAGTCACAATCGAATAGGTTAAACTTTGACTCAAAGCTCGAATGAATACAATCCAACTGTTCTTCAATCCATATGACGTATTCAGTGGCAAATTTCAATCAGCTCCTTTTGTTCTTTTTAGCATCTCTTCAGCATTGACGTAGGTAGCAATAGCCAGTTTCTCCTCAATACAAAGAAGACAAAATTTATCTTCCGCCTTACAGTTTGAGGATCTCTTAACAATTTACTATTGTAATTAAAATAAGGTCTAGACCATGTTTATTTTACATATCCCATACATTTAAAGAGTGAGAAGCTATATTTTGTAAGTACCTCAACCGAACCCAAGATATTTCATTGAAACAATCGGTGGATCTTTTATTATATTGTAGGGAGATAATAAATGTTTCCCTTGAAGAGTGAGCGTATCGTTGTCACGTGACTATCCATCCCATAAATCCATTCTCATTCTATTTTGTTTTTCTTGCTCTGCCTTTATACAATAATAAATCCAGGTTAGTCATTTTACTGTCCCAATCTCAAGTAAACATTTTCCCGTGGTGACTAAATTAAATATCTTCCTTGAGTCCGGCCATCCCAATATTACCAAGACAGAGATGAACATGAACGAAACGTTAATTTCCTTCTATTATGAACAATAAATACTCTCTAAATTTTGGTTTTCAGCAAGTATTCTGCTCCCCCCTCTATCTATCTATCTATCTATCTATCTAATGCCTCAACACGAGCAAGATATGACTAAAAGGCCAAATTCTAAGTGGTGTTTAACTGGTTTGGATCCAGAGTTTTCCTTCTCCTAGATTGGTTGTCTTACCAAGGTTAAAGATCCCAGTCTGCTCTATCATTTACTCATAGTCGAAGGGAGAAAAATCGGATTCATAGCTCTCTCCAGGGTATTAGCGCTTTCCTCTTCCAGGATTTGAACTTGGGTTGCCGTGTCCATTTCCCACGCCTGTAACCATTACACCACAAGCTCATCTCTCTCTCTCTCTCTCTCTCTCTCTCTATATATATATATATATATATATATATATATATTTGTGTGTGTGTGTGTGTGTGTGTGTGTGTGTAATACATATTGATTTTTCAGTTTCTTTTATCAATAATCGTAAAAGGAAGAAATGAAGCATTGATTGATAATAATTTTTCCTTCCTACCACGAAGCAACATAATGATAGTAAAATAATACTTGAACATTGTTTATTATTAATTAAAAACTGTCAATTAAAATGAAGTCCTTTAGAAAATGAAATGATTGCCGCTGACTTTTCATTTTGGTTTAATACATTTTAAATCTTTAAATAATTTGCAGTTTATGATGTCCGCTTTATGCGTATAGAGTTAAGCAAATGTCGGCTTTGTCCCAATCACCGTAGAAAAAAAAAACTTAAATAAAAAGAAGCTTTTTGTATAAACGTCCAGATGTGTGAAGTGACACTTTTTATTTGATGCCAGTGCTTAATGCAATTATTCACACTGTAGCAACTCGTGTCAAGGCTGATAGATTTCAGGTATTTCGCTGAGGAATAGACACCACCTGCAGCCAACCACTGCTTATCGACTGCCTCGGGGAAAAAAAAGCCATACCGATGATCGGTAAAAGCAATATATGAGTTGTATTGTTGCCAAGGTTGGGGTTAGTCACATTACATCGATTGCGAGATTGCAAGGAGAAAGAAGGGGTGAACTCAATTGGGTACGTTAAAGAGGGACGGTAGAGAGTACGTATGTGACTGGGATGAAGGGTAATAGTATTAGGAGGTGGTGTGGGGAAATCTTTGGCAGTGCTCTCCCATTTTTCTAGCCAAGAAAAACTCCCTGACACTCAATTATGTCCTGTTGCTTCGGTGTTTTTTCAACGAAATAAAAATAAACAAACGTTATATATATATATATATATACAGAGAGAGAGAGAGAGAGAGAGAGAGAGAGTGACGCGATACAGATTAAAATAAACATATTCTCTAAACAAATGGAATCAATGAAAAATAAATATTAATAAAAACAACAAATTTAATAGCAAAAACGAGACACTGCAACAAATGCAACGATGATGATGATAATGATGATTTAACGGGAAATCAATTTGTTTGAGCGAATTGAGTCCTTAGTTTTACTGAATGAGAGGTCAGAGAAAATGAATGGGTTGGCTGGAATAAGCTAGAAATAAATTGATTAGAAGAAAATGAAAATTGTACTTCGTTCAGACTTACTTCATAGCAACTTAGTTTTTACTTAAGCTCTTAATTTGTGATGTTTTTTTTTTAAATGAAACGAAATGAAATAAAAATGTACGCCTTAAAAAATGGTTTGGTCAAAAACAAAATCCAAACAAAAACGTCCTGTTTATGTAACATGATCAAAAAAATAAATCTTTTATTCATCTTATTATTTTTCATATTTTGATAATTTGAAAAATGGTAAATTGTTAAAAAAAAGTATTAAAAGTTTTTTTTTAAATAATGACAATTTTACATTATACGAGGATCATTAAATAAGTTTCCAGATTTTTTTCGTATCGACACTTTTATTGATAGTACACTCATGAAACTCTAGTCCCCTTCGAAGTAATCTCCTCCCCCTGCAATGCACTTCTTCTACCGTTCCAACAATTTCTGGAAGGTCCCATGGAAGTCCTCTTGTGTGAGCGTGTCAATGACCTTTGTCACGGCCTCTTTCATCTCCTCAGTTGTCTCATAACGACAGCCTCTGAGCTTAGAGAATAACCAAAAGTCACAGGGAGCAAGGTATCGACTATTGGTAGGCTGAGGGACTGTCTTGATGCCCATCTTGGTCAAATAGTCTGTGATAAGGATGGAGTTGGGGACTGGTGCATTGTCCTGGTAGAAAGGCCACTGACCCGATTTGAAGAGTGCTGGCCTCTTTCGACGGAATCTCTTCCCGAGCTCCCTTAAAATCTCAACATAGTAACCCTATCCCTCACCCTAACCCTTTGGCCAATTAACTCTTATGTATTGACTTCCTTACTCCTCCCACACCTCTCATCATCTCTCACAGACTCTCTGCTTTCCTTGAATCTCTTATGCCACTCAAAAACTGATGCTCGATTCATGCAAGATGCTCCAAAAGCAGTCTGAAGCATTCCATACATTTCTGTGGCATTTTTTCCAAGTTTAAAACAGAATTTTATTGCATATCGTTCTTCTAAAGTGTCGTCACGTCCAAATTACATTTTTGAAATTCACCTGCTGTGACAATCAGGCTTTAGTAGGGTGTATTCCAATTCCTGCTGAAGCTGTTCATTTGAGACTGAAATCATAAAAATTGGTCAGTCATCTTATAAGATGTATAGCAATAACATAGTGAATGTTCAAGAGTCTACGACAATTTTAAATGCCTGTACAAAAAAAGGTCTGGAAACGTATTGAATGCACCACGTATATATATATATATATATATATATATACATTTGATATATAAATATATACATAAAATTTGAACATTGAATTTGAATAAAAAAATGGGGAAGTGGGGAATTGTAAAACTGAATTTTTTTCTTTTTCGATTTGGACCAATTTTATATCCTCACATTCATCTCGATTTCTTTTTTATTTTTTGAAAAACATTTTACTTTTTATAAAGCAGGGTTTTCTTTCAAATCATTTGTTGTTACCTAACCAAGGTTAAAGAACCCAGTCTTTCCTCCTATCTACTCATAGTTGGGACGAGAAGACAAGGATTCGTGCATTTCCCAGGGGCATTAGCACTAAGTGAAATGCAAGCGTTGAGGATTTGAACTCTGCTCAACGCATTTAAAACGGTGATAACTGTCATGCGAAGTTCGCTTCTTTGGTATCCATAGTAACAGAGTTCCATGATGATATGGATGCTTCTATTTAGGAAGGAGTGAACTGTTTTAATTAAATTCATTATGATTTCATATTTCTTTTATAACATTGGTTTAATGAGTAGAGTGTTTACCAATAGTCCGAGAGACCGGTGTTCAATCCTAAGTTGAGTCATACAAAAGACTAAAAAAAAATGGTACTTGATGCCACCTTGCTTAGCACTCAGCATATTAAGGTCAGTATCGAAGGTAAAGTGGAGCAATCCAGGGAATGGAGTGGCGCCTTCCCCTACACCTTGGTGTAGTAGCTATTGAAAAGGGAGCCTTCGGGTCACCCTCGACTAAGGTCGCCAACTTTACTTATATCAAGGATTTAAATGATTAAAGAAAATAACAAAAAATAAACGTTGATTCCACAAAGATATAAGTTGTAAATTATTATAAATATTGTTTTATTTTTAAATTTCCTATTTAAAAAAATTAGAAATATTTTAAGCGTATTGCTCTATTAAATTTTTCTCTATAGTGTGACGTTATTTCCTTTATATCGAGCATTTAGAGGATTAAAAAACGTTAACTCAAGAAAAGTATCATTTGCCAATTATAATAAATTAGTTGGTTAGTATTTTATAGTATATTAGTTATTTAATGGCAAATCCTGTTTTTATATGCGATTTGTTAGTAATAGTTTGTAGGTGACTTTATTTTTTAAAACAAGTTATAAAAGCACATTATTTACATTTTTTGGCCTTTGTCGCCATGTTTATCACAACGTTTCGGCTGTTGTACTAACAATACATCCACGGCGATTCGTATGATTCACATATATATGACTCTCAGTGAGGATCAACCTCAAAACACTACTAATGGTCTGGCAAGTCTAACAAGCTAACAATTGCTCAATGGTAATAAGTATGGAATAAGGTAACATGCGCAGGGCGTTCAGTGAGGGTTGATCTCAAAACTATAGTATTATTGTAACAAGAATAGCGTGCTAACAGTTGCTCCACGGCGATGATTAAGGCATTAAATCTTGTAAGTCTAGTTTCCTAACAATCGCTCCTTCAATTAGTACGGCTCAAAGTCACATATGTTTAACGTTCAATGAGGATCAATCTCTAAACAGTTAAATGATCTTGTAAGTCTGGCGTACTAACCACTGCTCCACGAAGACTCGTAATAACATAAAGTCATATGTGTATGACGCCTAATGAATACCAACCTGAGAACAATTTGAATGTTCTTGTAAGTCTGGCGTGCTAGCAAATGTTCCACGGCGATTAGCATGGTTCATATATGCAGAACGCTCAGTTAGAATCAACCTCGAAATTGTTGTAATAGACTTGCACAGTAAGCGAACTGACCAGGGCTCAACATTGATAAGCTTGTCGCAAGGTTACAAAAATTGGACACAGAGTGAGGATCAAGTTCACTTTATTCATAATGTTCTTACAAGTCTATCGTGTCAATCATTCCTTATTGATGAAGCAAATCCTCATTATCATTGATAACAAAAACAATAGCAACATCACTGATCTTAATGAGTTTATTCCCTCTAAATTTCTTTGATAGATTTTGAATGATGAAATTTTGAGAGTCTTGAGTTTCTTGTAACCGACGGTATAGAATTATGTTTGCTTTGAGACTTCATCTTGTCTGACGGCCAGCTTGATCGTTTGGGGCAGTTTTATTATATATTGAACTTCGACCCGGCCAAACATGCCATTCCTAAGACGCGGAAGTTGCATATTCCATTGGCGTAGGCGGGCTTGGCTGACAATATGGGACAAGGTAAAATCCCACGGTACAGTCAGACTGATGCACCGGAAGAGAGTGGCCTGTGAACTGCATGACAGTTATTTCCACTAGATAACAATCAAGGACAGTGGAAATGACATATCCCGATGGCTAGTTATGGGGAGATATTGAGTGGGCGATTGAACTATTATATAACTCGGTGAAGACAGGAAGTCAGTTAGTTTGGAGACCAGACCCGTTGGTGACAAGCCATCACTCAGCAGAAAGCTGGGCCTCCGGTTGAGCAGCACTGGAGAACGAGAAAGACACAACGCTGGCCATAAGAGTGAGGGTCAATATATTGCAGTTCTGTTCAGTTTTCAACTCCCTCTCACAATAAAACCTTGAGTAACCCTTTCGAACTGGACTGGAAACACAGATAAGAAATCTGCGATAACAAGCAAAAATGATAAGGTAGGGAAAAATCTTAAATATATTGGGACGAAAAAAAAAAACAGCACAAAAATTAAAACAAGCAATACAACTCGAGGAAATAAATCAGAAGGTACGGTCGAAAGAAGGAAGATTAAAAAACCTCGAGACAGGATCAAATAATAGACAGAACAGGACATTCCAAAAAAAAAAACGAAAGAAAATTCTATCAGTGAGCCGAAGGAAAATGCGCTAAGACATACCAACAACCGGATGCAAGGGAAGCAAAACTATTTTGGAGCAAAATATGGGAAAGAAGAGGACATAACAAAAAAGACGAATAGATAAACAACATGAAAAATGAGTTACAAGGACTCAAAGAAGGTCCTAAGGCGAAAATACATCTCGATTCACACAGAGCAACAATCAAAAATGTACCAAATCCATCCATGATAGACTGGGTACCGAAGTGAATAGATGCTTTGGAGAAACAGACATATCAGAATGGATGATCAAAAGAAGGACCCCCTTGATCCAAAAAGAACCCCCAAAAAGAACCACCAACGACAAACATAGATCCATAACGTGCCGATCGATGATGTAGAAAATACTTAGAGCACAAATCAAGAAGATTTACTATTCACTAATAAACTACGGACTCTTTACGGAAGGACAGAAAGGATGATGCAAGGCAACCAGAAGTACTGGAGAGCCTACTGTACATTGATCAACACATCCTCAGAGCAAAACAGGATGAAAAATTCTAGCTAAGGAATGGATTAACTGCAAAAAGGCATTCATTATGATCCTGCAAAGCAGAGTAATACGCTTCTATAAGTCATAAAGTTTATCGTGAAAACCATGGAAGACTGGAGAGTGGAACTGACACTCGAAAGAAAAAGCTTAATTGTGGTGAAAATCCGGAAATGGATCTTCCTGTGAGATGCGCTATCTCCATTACAATTTGAGATAGCAATGATGACATTGAATCATATACTTCGGAAAATTCACTGGCGGATACAAACTTCAGAAATTGCAAGAAAATATCAAACACTTAATGTACATGCATGACATCAATTTAAATTTTATCATACGAACAAATAATATATGCACAACCCAGAATCCGTCCTAGAAAATGAGGCACATTAAGTTCTTTGGGATTTTGAGATACAAACGGATTATCTAATCTCTGACAGATTTGCCGACCAAGAGATAGTACACACACACACACACACACACATACACACACACAAAGAAACTGCCAACTAGTGAACGTTACCGTTCTTGTTGACCACAGGGTAAATCTGAAGGAAAGCGAAAAGACGGATAATCATATTTACCAAACCCCCTCCGCTCGGGCAGGATATGACACAAGGTCAATTTTTTAAGCGGAGTTTAACAGGTTTGAACTCAGAGTTTTCCTTCTCCTAGACTAGTTGCCTCACCAAGGCTGAAGAACCTAGTCTGTCCTACTATTTCCCCATAGCTGGAGGGAAAATAATTGGATTCATACCTTTCCCAAGGGTATTAGTGCTATGAGAAATGCAATCAGTATCATCTAGGATTTGAACTCGTGTCGCCGTGTCCATTTCCCACGATGATAACCATTACACCACGGACTCCTCCTAAAAGACGGATTGTACCTACACCTTGCTAGATAACTGAAAAAAACTATGGAACATGAAAGTGACGGTGATACTGATTGTAAATGGTGCGTTCGGTACAGTCACCAAAGGTATGATACAGGGACCGGAGAACTTGGAAATAAGAGGACGAGTGAAGACCATCCAAACTACAACATTGCTGAGATCGGCCAGAATACTGAGAAGAGTCCTGGAGACATGAACAAACTTGCTGTCACTCTGGCTTCAGTGAAAAACCATCAACTTACGCTTGGGAGAAAAACTCTCATAATAATTATAAGAATAACCTCTGAATAAATAAATATGAATAGTGCGTCTCTATATTTTTTACATCTGGACGTTATTTTTGGCATGGACGTCTGCCAAATATATAAATATACCGTTTCGAGGAAAAATCATTTCGATAATAAAATAATTGGTTTTCCTCTGCGGCTGCAAAACCGATTTTTGTTTACATTTTTTATACAGGCTTTTCATATCGTTTTTTTTTTTCCTATTTTTTATTTTTTCGAGAAATACTTTTTATTGTCTAATTCAAACGATATTCTGATTAGAAGGCATAAACGAAAAATAAGATCGAAAATACTCAAATAATTATTACCCTTTCGATTTTCTAAACTTTTGAAGTTAAAAGGAAGTCATCACCAACAGGATGCCAAAGTAAACTGACCAATTGAAATAATAATAATAATGAATAAATCTGAAGGAAAGTGAAAAGAAGGATAAGTACTTCGACCTTGCTAGGGAATTAAAAAAAAAGCTGTGGAACATGAAAGTAACGATTGTGCCAATTGTGATTGGTGCGTTAGGCACAATAACTGAAGGATTATTAAAAGGCCTGGAGGACTCGGAAGTTGACGGACGGGTAGGAACCATCCAAACGACAACATTGCTAAGAACGGCCAGAATCCTGAGACGAGTCCTGGAGACTTGAGGAGACTTGCTGTCTCTCAAACTCCAGTGTAAAACCATCAGTTAACGCTGACGTGAAAAACTCTAAAGGAGTAAATAATAATAATAATAATAATAATAATAATAATAATAATAATAATAATCGTTCATAAGTATCTGAGTAAGTAAAAATCATTTTGTGTTGATTGCAATAAAATATGGATATTGTGTTATGCATTTTTTTTTACACAAAATCAAACGATAGAAAATATGTTAGTTCAAATACTTTAGTACTGTACTGTATTTATTCTTAATGCTTAGTGTTACTTCCTTCAGTCTTCTGTCCCAGGCAAAAGCGAACTTCTGTCCGCAGTCATATTATTTTGCTTCGATATCTGTCAGTACAAGGATTAAATCCTATGATTGGTTTGTAATAAGGGAGATTTGTGCAGAATTGTGATCACTCTTAAGTCAGATTCTGACAAGGGTCAATGGCACATTTCATAAGATAACACGTTAATTATACAGCATAGAAAAAAAACCGTGAATAAGCAGCATTTGAATGAAGGAAAGGGTCTGTTGCTCGTGCCGTTTTCACATTAAATATTGTTAAACTTATTTGATAAGGTTCTAAAACATGCAGCTATTATACCCCTCAAAATTACTTGATCACTCAAAGCGTCTATAAAGACATTTTATGGAGGTTCCCGTGGTGTAGTGGTTATCGTCGCCGGATGTGGACACGACGACACGAGTTCAAATCCTGGACGAGCCTGATTACATTTCACATAGCACTAATACCCTTGGGAAAGGTATGAATCCAAATATTCTCCCTCCAGCTATGGGTAAATAGTAGGGCAGACTAGGTTCTTCAGCCTTGGTGAGGCGACTAGTCTAGGAGAAGGAAAACTCTGAATTCAAACCTGTTAAACTCCGCTTAAAAATTGACCTTGTGTCATATTCTGCCCAAGTGGAGGGGTTGGTAAATAGGGTAAATAGGATAAAGACATTTTATAGATCAGAGGTCTCAAATTCAAGGTCTCAAAACGGTCATTATGTCTCGGGGAGAGAGCAAGGAAAAAGTGAAACGATAGGGGTCGCAGTGATTTTCTCCAGATTTAATGCCTATATGCAAAAAAGCTTATGGACTGCTAAAAATTCTTCATCAAAATGAAAGAGGATATGACAATAAGTAAGATATGTGAATTTGTACAAAATAAACGGAGAGATTTTCGTTAATCCCGCTTTTATTTTTCGTAAATTATTCTCCTGTTTTATTGTATTTACTAGGTAAATGGTGATAAATCTCAGTCAGTGCCATAGGGTGGGGGAGTGTGCGACGCCTTGTAAGATAGCTGGGTGTTGTTCCCTCAACATCAAGATCATCCCATTGCGTCAAACTGTTAATTCTTCTGTTTATGCTTCCTTCGACCACAGTGTATGAGGGAGGGGCTGCCCGATCCAACCGAATCTCGTTGCTCAATCTCCATTGTCCAATGCTGTAACTCTATCATGATTGTTTCCTTGAAAATTCTGGGATTAAAATCCCGAATTGAACAAACTCATTTCCCAAGTGAACTCACCAAAGTCCTTTGAAAAATGATACACTAGTCTACTCACCTCTGAGCCTAAAAGCGCTTATAACTTCTGTTTCTTGCGGACATTAAAAAACTCCCATTACGAAATCTCTGTTTTTCTATTTCATCATCAATTAGAATCTATCAGGGCTTCGTTACCTTTTCATATAACTTCTTTTAGCTATCCTTTTAATATTACTATACACATACGTGGTGAATTCAATAAGTTACCAGACTTTTTTTGTACAGCCATTTAAAATTGTCGTAGATTCTTGAACATTTACTATGTTATTGCTATACATCTGATAAGATGACAGACCAGTTTTTATGATTTCAGCTTCAAATGAACCGCTACAGCAGCAATTGGAATACACCCTACTAAAGCCTGATTTTCACAGCAGGTGAATTTTAAAAATGCAATCTGGACGTGAGGACACTTTAGAAGAACGATATGCAATAAAATTCTGTTTTAAACTTGGAAAAAATGCCACAGAAACATATGGAATACTTCAGACCTCTTTTGGAGCATTTTGCATGAATCGAGCATCAGTTTTTGAGTGGCATAAAAGATTAAAGGAAAGTAGGGAGTCTGTGAAGGAGGATGAGAGGTGTAGGAAGAGTAAGTAAGTCAATAGACTAGACTAGACTAAACCAAAGTCAATAGACTAGAATAGACTAAACCAAAGGGTTAGGGTTAGGGTTACAGTTACTATGTTGAGGTTTTAAGGGAGATCAGGAAGAGATTCCGTCAGAAGAGACCAGCACTCTTCAAATCGGGGCAGTGGAATTTCCAGCAGGACAATGCACCAGTCCACAACTCCATCCTTGTCACAGACTATTGGACTAAGATGGGAATCAAGACAGTTCCTTACCCTCTGTATTGTCGAGACCTTGCTCCCTGTGACTTTTGGTTATTCCCTTAGCGCACAGGCTGTCGTTAAGAGACAATTGAGGAGATGAAAGAGGCTGTGACGAAGGTCATTGACACGCTCACACAAGAAGACTTCCATGAGGCCTTCCATAAGTTGTTGGAACGGTGCAACAAGTGCATTGCAGCCGGTGGAGATTACTTCGAAGGGGACTAGAGTTTTATGTGCGTACTATGAATAAAAGTGCACATACGAAAAAAAAAAGTCTGGAAACTTATTTAATGATCCTCGTAGCAATGTACATACACTGACCCTCCCTATGCTTACTTCCTCGTTCAGATACACTCACCCATATATACATATATTCTAAGTTTACTCCTAATATCTATGCACACACTTACAGGCATTATGCATTATTGCACTTTGATAAGTACACTCAGGAGGAGAAGAACATATAGCGTTGCACATTGTAGTTCTATTGCTAAACGTTTAACAACGAATTTATGAACTCCAATGATACAGGAACCATCTCTTTCCAATTTGTTTATTGTATCGGCAAAGAGTGGAAGAATATCAACGATGCACGCACCTGTGAGCTATGACGGAAAATATATGCCTGGTTTGCTTTAGAATAACATATTCCCGACAAGCTTTCGAAGTGAAATATTAATTCATAATACTGAAGAAGTCAATCCTCTATTCGAAAAAGAGGGAGTCATCTTGTATTCATGTACAATAAATCTTTCTATGTACTTCAAGGCTTATAACTTCGATCCTGGTAGCATATCTTCTAAAATAGGCATATGATTTGATCTGAATATTCTGTATATCATCGTCTAACCCTTGAATTAACTTTTGTAACTATATTATGAATTATGTACACATGGTAGCTCCCGGATTATGTTCCATCGTTGTCTTTTCCGTCTGTTTTTGAAAGTAGTTTAAGTTTAATAAAAGTTATTAACACTGAAGTTTTCCTGGATGCGCCAATAAGATTCGTTAATTTCGTGGTTCATTTCTATTGAACATTGACATATTTGATGATATTTTAAAACTTGAACTACCGTGCTGCTCTGTCGGTTGAGATTTGAGTACACTAATTATATCCTCTGCTGAGGGAAAAGACCTACCCCACAAAAAACGTTTATCTGGGTGTGACGCTAAACTACATCTGATGGTGCGACTCCAGTTGTAGATGTCCCAGTCTGCTGGAGCCGCAGACTACACCGACTGCATCTCTGCTGAGGGGTAAAACTCCCCTATTGAGTGTCCTGTATACGACAATGAAAACAATCTGATGTTAAGGGTGCTGTAATGCTAGAGTTTTGGGGAAAGCTAAGAACACCTTCACTGCCATCGCTGTCAGGTTCACTCTGGCCCGGACTGGTAGAACCTGATAGGGTCCTAGCTATGGGCCAAATAGAACTGTTTAGTGTTTTAACTATGTACTTATGCTAGACTGAATTGTTTTAGATTGAACTGTTTGATCATTTAGCGGTGTGTAAACAGAAAACTGTGTACTTGTACTAATCTGAATAGTTTGAATTAGGACTGTTAGATCGTTCAACTGTATGTAAACAAATAACTGATGTTTAATTGTATTGTTAGTGGTACATAGCAATATTTGAAAACATTAAACTGTGTGAAAACCCATGACTTATCGTTCGTAGAATTATTGGTATTTATTGGAAATAAGTGAAAGCATTTAACTGTTTACAAAAATGAGCTGAAGATCATTTCAAAATGTTATCTTCAAAATATGTTTAGAAATCGTAAATTTAGTATATATCAATAAGTTGTATAGCCACATAATACATCTGCATGCAGAAACATAACGACGCAATGAAGACGAGAGACACAGTTCTTTAGAAAAATATACCTCTCACTTTATTTGAAAGGATTCAAAAGGGTTACTAAAGGTTTTACTGCGAGAGGGAGTTGGAGATCGAACAGAACTGCAGCATATTGACCCCCACTCTTATGGCCATAACAGCGTTTCTTTCCCGTTCTCCTGGGCTGCTCAAACAGGAGCCTGGGGGCCCAGCCTCTCTGTGTGCTGGTCTCTCTACCGCATCTTATCTCCAACTGGTCTAAACTTCCTGTGCACCGAGTTATATAATAGTTCGACACCCACCTTCGTCTTGTGGGCGTCACAAATCGCACTCATTCAACCCGTCCACGGTCAAGGTTATATTCTGATATTTCTCGACCGGATGCACCTGTTATTTACACAGGTGCATTTCCTATTTTGACAGCTTGGCGGGGGTCAATATGCAACATATACACTGGATCAGGCATAAAATGACCAACAATAGTTGATATGCCAGAAAACCAAACCAAACCAAACCAATTCAGTTCTGGCCCAGTCGGCTGCGGCTGCAGAATAAACCGACTGCATCTCTGCAAAGAAGTAAGACTCCCTGAACGAGTGTCCTGAATATGAAACTAAACAATCTGATGGTAAGGCTCCAGTATTGTAGGAGCTTTGGGGAGTGCGGAGTTGCCCTTTATTGTCATTATTCCCAGGTCCACTCTAGCCCGGAGTGTTAACACCTGCTAAGATCCTATCTATGGCTCAAATAGAAGTAAACTGTGTACGTATACTAAACTGAATGGATTGCAATAGAATTATTTTTTACATTCAAATTGTGTACTTATATTAAACGGAATTGTTTGAAATAGAACTATTTTGATTTGACATTTAAACTGCCTACTTATGCTAAACTGTATTGTTTGAAATAGAACTGTTTATATGTTTAAAAGTGGATTTGGCATTAAATAATCTACAATGGTTGATGTGCCATAAAACCAAACCAAACCAAATAACCTCAAACCAATCCAGTTCTGGATATTTGTTGAGTATGGAATATTTCATAGCTATTTTTCCAAAATTTATTCAGAGTTGGAATAGATCGATTAAAAACTTATTTCAGTTCGATAAAACAGTTAAGGAAAAACTATAACAAAAATATAAATATTAGCGTACAATGATTATCTAACTATTAGACATAAACTAACACAATACTGGTTTTCATAGCATTAAAATGCATCAATAATATAAACATGCACACTCTTACACGCATATGCATTATTGCACTCAAATATATTCAAGCTGGGATAAAAGAGCTTATAGTATCATCATCATCATCATCATCATCATGTCATGCGGCTAGCACGGATATCCCTGACCCTCTCTCTCCACGTCTCCCTATCATTCATTGCCTCCGGCAGGTCTTCAGGGTTACATCCCGTATCCTCACATAGCTGCTGTATGTATGTTCGAGCTGGTCATCCTGCTTTTGATTGGCCATATGCGGGGGTCCACAGGAGTACATCACTTACGATCTCGTCCTTGCTTCTCCAGCAGTGTCCGGTATGTCTGGTTCGTCTAGCTTGTATAGTTTTCGTGATAGGTGGTAGGTGACCGTATAATTGGCGCCTTGTGGGGTGTTGCAGCCAGGAGCATGAGTAATTAACAGAAGTTTTCAAACTTACGCACATACCAACTCAAAATCGTTCTTCAGAGTGTTCCACTTTTATTTTCCGTCGGTATTTCAAAGAAATTTTAGTTTAACAAATGTTTTAACCCAAAACTATTTTTCTGATTGAGCCAATGACGATCAGCAATTTTGACGATAATGTTAACTTATTGCAGATCTGACATATTTGACGACATTTTAAACCTTGGAGCTATGACACTACTCAAGTTTCGAGGCGTACATAAAGCGAGATTTAAGTATAAAAATAAAAACATACAATTTATGAAAAGGAAAAAGTTCCTTATTTAAGTTAAATAAATTAACTTGTCAGAAAGAAAAATAATTTCGATTTCCTTTTACGCTTGTTACGTTTAAGTCAAAGTAAGCTGCAGAGTTGCGCAAAGTAATTGATCACATAAGAGAAATGAGAATTTAAATCAAATTGGATTTCTGTCTTGACTCGTTCAGTCAATTTAAAACCTGATCAGTTTTCATAATTCTTAATTAGATTAAAAACAACTGAAAAATATGAATATATAATAGCAGAAATAATTTTCAATTTCTTTTTCTTTATTGACCCGTCATTTACTATCGTTACGGTGATTACTAATTCAGTTTTGTCAGTTTTATTTCATTTTATTTTAAAAAGAAAGCTTTAAAGAAATATTTTTGCTTTTTTTACTTACTGTAATTATTATTTAGTACCTTATTTTCTATCTTTCTTAAATCCTGATTTTTTTTCTTGCTTCTCTTTTCCCCTTTAACTATTTTCTTTGTGTCATCTTTTTACTATTTTCTATTTATTTTCCTTTTTGCATATCCTTGATGTATTCCCTGTCCTGGGTATGACACAAATTTTCATCCGATAGTGAAGTTCTGATGATAGACCTGTAGAGAGTATTAAGTCACACTTTGTTTTTATTACTCCCAGGTCCACTCTGATGTTGAACTCTTAAAAATTCATATTGTAGATATGAAGTGTTAGCTTGTTCAAAATAATTGTGAACTTTATTAATACATTGGCTCTTAAAACTGATACTGAGATCAAGTATAAATTGTTTAGCTCTTTAAAATGACTGTAAACCTTATAAACAAACAAGGCGTTGTACAATGTTTTGGAGAGGCCCGTGCTGTAATGGTTATCGTCGTAGAAAATGGACACAGCGACACGAGTTCAAATCCTGGACGAGACTGATTGCATTTCACATAGCACTAATACCCTTGGGAAAGGTATGAATCCAATTATTCTCCCTCCACCTAAGGGTAAATAGTAGGGTAGACTGGTTTTTCAAGACTTGGTGAGGCAACTACCTAGGAAGCAGCGTCGAATCAACCGAAAAGGACATCGAAACGAGGCTAACGAAAGCATGGACAGCTATCAATAGGCTATCGATTATATGGAAATCAGACCTAACCGATAAAATGAAACGCAGTTTCTTCCAGGCAGCGGTCACATCGATACTGCTATATGGATGCACTACATGGACGCTAACAAAACGGCTGGAGAAGAAACTGGAGGGCAATTACACAAGAATGCTGCGTGCAATCCTGAACAAGTCCTGGCAGCAGCACCCCACAAGACACCAACTCTACGGCCACCTGCCCCCTATCACGAAAACTATTCAAGTTAGACGAACCAGACATGCAGGACACTGCTGGAGAAGCAGAGATGAACTCATAAGAGATGTACTCTTATGGATCCCCACACATGGCCGCGCAAAAGCAGGACGACCAGTTCGAACGTACATTCAACAGCTATGTGAGGATACAGGATGTTGTCCTGAAGACCTACCTAGGGCGATGAACGATAGGGAGGAGTGGCGAGAGAGGGTCAGGGATATCCGTGCTACCAGCGCGATATGATGATGATGATGAAACTTCGCTTAAAAATTGACCTTGTCATATCCTGCCCGAGTGGAGGGGTTAGTAAATATGGTTGTACAATATTTATAGATTGGCTCTTAAAACACTGATATTTTAACTAAGAATGAAGAATTTACTTGTGAAAAATGATTGTGAACTTTATTAATATATTGGTTCTTAAAAGATTGATGGCTATTAAAACATTATTATTTTATGTAAGTTTGTAGAGATTACAAGTTTAAAATGATTGTGAACTTGATACGTTGTCTCAAAAACATTGTAACTAATAAGAAAGTATTCATATTAACATTTAAACTGGAATTTTTCTCCGTCATTTTTTTTTTTTTTTTTTTTTTAAAATCGTAACTCACTTTATACGACTGAGAGGAACAGCCATTAAGAAAGCAACCAGAATTGGTTAATTAATTAAAATTAACAATACTGATTGATAAATCAATATTGAAAAACAATTAAAGATAAGGATGAAGTGTTTACTCATCATTAAGCATGGATATTTTCTTAGAAACCGTATAAATGTATGTAAATTGTTTCTGTTAATTTAACGTCGAATTAAATTTCAAACAATTCAGTTTAGTATAAGTATAGATTTTGTTTACAAAGAGTTTAATGGCAAAACAATACAGTTAACTAACAAAACATTTGGATTTTAAACAAATCTGTTTAACATAGGTACGCAGTTTCAATATAAAAAACAGTTGTATTTCAAACAATTCAGTTTAGCATAAGTAAACAGTTTAGTTTTATTCGACTCACAGATAGGACCCTATCAGGTGCCAGAGTCCAGCTGGGAGCGATGGCAATAAATGGGTACTCCGCATTCCCCCAAAAGCTCCAGCATTACTAGAATCTCACCATCAGATTGTTTAGTGTCATATCAGAACATTCGTTTGGGTGGTGTCTTACTCGCTCTGTAGAGATGCAGTCAGTGTATTCTACAGCCCCAGCCGACTGGGCTTCGTTAATAGTTTCTTGAAGCTATAATTCATTGATTGGTTTTTAACGGCATGAGAGTTATATTATGCTTATTGGTTAGGAAATCGTGTTCATTGTACACTCCTATTTACATTTTTTGAGTTGTGGTTTCTTACGATTTTTTTTTTGTTGCAAAAGGTCCACTCGAATACGAATAATTTTTAAACTGATTTATTTGAGCCATAGATGGGACCCTAACAGGTCTGTCAACTCCAGGTAAGAGTCTGTAATGGAAATGAACGTGTAATACTGACTCTCCTGATCTCTATAAATGGGTTGGTTTGGTTTGTTGGGTTTTATGGCATATCAAACTTTGTAGGTTATTTAACGCCAAATCCATTTTTATGTAAATAATCTGTTCTATTTAAAACAATTCAGTTTCGCATAAGTACACAGTTTAATGGTCAAGAACATTTCCATTTCTAACTATTCAAGCAGTTGTATGTAACAATTCGGTAAATACAGTCTTAATGTCGAAAAACAGTTCTATTTGAAATAATTCGGTTAAGCATAAGCATGCAGTTTAAGTGTAAGTACGGTTTAATTGTCAAAAACGTTTCTATTTCAAGCAATTCAGTTTACTCAATTCATTTTAGCATAAATATGCTGTTAGTTCTATTTAACCCATAGATAGGGCCCTATCAGGTGCTACCACTCCGGGCCAGAGTGGACCTGGGAGCGATGGCAATGAAGGGGTACTCCGCATTCCCCAAAGCTCCAGCATTGCTGGAACCTCACCATCAGATTGTTTAGTGTCATATCCAGGACACTCGTTAGGGGGATCTTACCCCTCTGCAGAGAAGCAGTCGGTGTATTCTACAGCCCCAGCCGACTGGGCAATCTATAAATGGAGTCTAGCCATCAGATGAAGTTCAGTCCCATACTCAGGATACGTGAAGCTATAATTATTTTCAAATTATTACAATTTTACATAAATACTTACATGCAATAAGAATAGTTAATTAAAGCTGTGATTGTTGTCAAATATCATTATTATGTTATTCCATGAGAGTTTTTTAAATCAGCGTTAGCCGATGGTTTCTGACTGGAGTTTGAGTGACAGCAAGTCTCCTCAAGTTTCCAGGACTTTTCTCAGTATTCTAGTCGATCTCAACAATGCTGGATGGTCTCCACTCGTCCTCTTATTTCCAAGTCCTCTAGTCCTTTTACTAATCCTTTGGTGACTGTATCAAGAGCACCAATCATAATTAGTATTACCGTCACTTTTCTGTTCCACAGTTTTTTCAATTCCCAAGCAAGTTCGAGGTACTTATCCTTTTTTTCGCTTTCTTTCAATCTTAATTTGTGATCAGCGGATCAGCAAAGTCCGTCAATTTGGCAATTTTTTGTTGTTGATTATTATAAGGTCTGGTCATCTGGCCGAGATTAGGAGATTCGTTTGTATGTTAAAATCCCAGAGGAGTTTGTGTGTTTCCTTCTTCAGGACAGATTCTAGGTTGTGCATATCCCAGTTGTTCGTATGGTCAAATTTAAATTTCTTGCACATCTCCCAGTGGATCACCTTGTCCAACCAGTCGTGTCATGTCTTATATTCTTTCTGTGCTAATTTGCTGCATTCGCTTATTATGGGATTGATCGTTTCGTCTCTATTACCGCATAACCTACATCTACTGTTTTATTGCGTCTTATCTATTCTCGCTTTGATATGGTTGGTCCTTATGGCATTTTTGTGCTAATATTAGAAGAGATTCTGTTTCTCTCTTAAGGCGTCCTTTTCTTAGCCACGTTCACGTTTCCTCGTGTGAGATGTCACTTGTTAATCGCCTGTAGAGTTGTTTTTCTTCCCATTTTGTTTCCTAGGTATTGTCGTTCTGCTGATCCTCTTATCATCACTTTTGTTTCTGGTAGCTGTAATCAGTCTTCCTCCGCATTTTTCTATGTTGTCCTCGAGTCGTTGTATCGATGCCTCAACGCTGTCTTCGATGCTGGCAAGTTCTCTTCTTCCCTGTCTTCCTGATACATATAATTTGTCAACGTCATCTCTGGGATACAATGCCTTATGCATAGTCATTAGTTTTCTCGTTTTCTTGTCCATTTGTTTGAGTTTTTCTTTGGTCCACCTCAAGAATGGTCCCGAATATCCGACAAAGGGGACAGCCCAGGTATTTATTCCTTTGACAAGGTTTCGGCTATCGAATTTTCTGGTTCTCCTGAGATACTCCTTTTTAATTTTTCTTTCATTTCCACTTGTTTTCAGGTGTCAGCTTCCAAGATGCCCAAGTATTTGTAGGTTTCCTTTTCTCCGAGCGTTCTGATTACTACTTGATTTGGTAGTTTGAATCCTTCTGTCATGTGTCGTTTGCCGCTTTTCATTACAAACATGTCATATTTTTCTATGCCGAATTCCATTCCTATATCGTGACTGTATATTCTTACTGTCTGTATAAGGGTTTCCAGTTCTTTTTCTTTTTTGGTAAACAGTTTGATGTCATCCATGTACATTAAGTGGTTATTTACTGAATTTGTTTCCGGCTGTGCATTTCCTAAGCATGTGAGAGAGTGGCATCATGAATATCACAAATAGAAATGGTGATAGTGCATGTCCCTGGAATATACCACTTTGGATCTTTCCCTCTGTTAAGCTCTTTCCTTCTGCTGTCAGTTCCACTCTCCAGGTTTCGATGGTCTTCTCGATAAACTGTATGATTTGGTCGGGTATTTTATACATTTTGAGACAGTGCAGTATCCAGCTTTGGGGTAACATATCATAAGCCCTTATAGAGTCAATCCAGGCCATAGGTATATTTTTCCTTCTCGTTTTACTTTCGTTAAAGATGTGTTGGTCTATATATAGTAGTTCTCCTGTGTCTCTGCATCCTTTTTGTTCGTCGGGGAGAATTCCGTGGCTTTTCAATGAGTAATAGATCTCACCCCCTTATTGGCGCTGTTAGTATTATCCACATCATTGGATGACACGTTATGGGTGTATAGTTGCTTGGGGCGGTTCCTTTGATGGGGTCTTTCTGGATCAAGGGGTCTTTCCTTTGGTCATCTATTCTGGTATATCAGTTTTCTGTATACATTTATTCATTTCGGTAGCAAGTCTGTCGTGGATGGAGGTGAATTTTTAAAACCAAAATCCATGTATGCCATCTAGGCCTAGGGTTTTCCAGTTTGATATTTTTTAAGAGTTGACTTTAGTGCGTCGGCGTGTATGTTCAACTTAGGGCATTATTCGAGCGTTCGCAATTCTGTTTCCATGTTGTTTATCCATTCAGCCTTTTAGTTATGATCTTTTTGTTCCCATATCTTGCTCCAAAATCTTCTTGCCTCTTTCGCATCCGGTTGTTGGTATGTCTTCATCTAACCTGCTCTTACTTGTTGGTTGAAGTTTCTTTGTTTTGGAACGTCCTGTTTTGTGTGTATTGTTTGGTCCTGTCTCTGTATCTTTTTAGTCTTCCTTCTTTAGCCAGTATATTTTGCTTAGTAATATGTAACCCCTAAAGCCCCGATATTCACCGAGCACAGTCAAGAATGGCTAATGTTATCAAGCAAAACATAGACTTTGATCGGGAGGACAGTCGAAAACAGATCGTAATGTCGGAGAGAGATGGTGAACTAAAGAGCAACTAAGTTATATCTTGAAAGTGAGTAAAATCTAATCTTAGAGATACCCACCTGCACAAACACCTTTTTTGCGTTATTATCTTCAACCAATGATATGCACAGGTAAAGTATTAAATATCATTTTTTACTTACATGCCGGTGTTTTGTTACCTACTCAGATCTTTTATTTAGCAATTTATTCGAGTGTAAAATAATTAGAGACGCCAGGGTTAAAAATAGAAACGTATCAGCAGCAAATCGACAAGTTCTGATTGATTGAATGGATCCAAATGAAAACGCCATTAGAGGAGTGGACACGGAGTAGAAAACAGGAAAGAGTTAGTTGGCTGCCAGACGCGACAAGGTAAAGACGAGTGTTGACTGCAGTATACAACGATGTAAAGAGCAGTTTGGAATCTGGACAGGCAGCAGCGGGGACAGACCCGGCGTGGAAGCACGTGTTAGAACTACAAGAATAAACGTAGAAGATAATTCAAAGTCTGTGTCTTCTTGCTCTCTCTCCTCTCATGACATATTGTTTCTCTTTGTCCTGCTAACGCGGTCGACTCCGTTTTTACACTCTGTTTTTCGCACTCCAACGACTACTTAAAAATGAGTAATGAATAAAATATTACATTAATGAACCAGGACAGACCCATAGCAGTTTGTGAGTGTGATTTTCTAGGACAGCGGTCTTATCGATACTGCTATATGGACGCTCTACTTGGATGCTAACTAAATGTATAGAGAAAAAGCTTGACGGCAATTACACAAGAATGCTGCAAGCAATATTGAACAAGTCCTGGAGGCAACACCCCACAAAGCACCAACTATATGGCTACCTACCTCCTATCACGAAAACTATCCAAGTTAGACAAACCAGAGATGCAGGACACTGCTTGAGAAGCAGGGACAAGCTCATAAGTGTTTTACTCCTATGGACCCTCTCATATGGCCGAGCAAAAGCAGGACGACCAGCTCGAACATACATTCAGCAGCTCTGTAAGGATACAGATGAAGCCCTGAAGACCTGCCAGAGGCGATGAACGATAGGGAGAAGTGGCGAGAGAGGGTCAGAGTAATCCGTGCTGGCGGCATGACGTGATGATGATGATGATGATATAAGAATAATTACTTGAAGCCATATAATTAGTTGTAAAAAAAGACGAGTTTAAGAATTGATTAACACAACAAATGTTTATATGCCACAAAACAAAAAAACTAACCAGCCTTTACATATTTGCCATTTTCTCTCTGTTTCATTTTTTCACTCTCCTCCTCCTCCTCCTATCTCAATTAATCTCTCTGATCACTATGTCCTTTCTCTCTCTCTACCACTCTTCTACTTCTCTATTTGCCATATTCTTCGTCTCTCGCTTTTCACTCTCCTCCTCCTCCTCCTCCTCTTATCTCAATTAATCTCTCTGATCACTATGTCCTTTCTCTCTCTCTACCACTCTTCTACTTCTCTATTTGCCATATTCTTCGTTTCTCTCTTTTCACTCTCCTCCTACTCCTCCTCCTCCTCTTATCTCAATTATTCTCTCTGATCACTATGTCCTTTCTCTCTCGCTACCACTCTTCTACTTCACTATTTGCCATATTCTTCGTCTCTCTCTTTTCACTCTCCTCCTCCTCCTCCTCCTCCTCCTCCTCTTATCTCAATTAATCTCTCTGATCACTATGTCCTTTCTCTCCCTACCACTCTTCTACTTCTCTATTTGACATATTCTTCTTCTCTCTTTTCACTCTCCTCCTCCCCCTCCTCCTCCTCCTCTCTCAATTAATCTCTCTGATCACTATGTCCTTTCTCTCTCTCTACCACTCTTCTACTTCACCATTTGCCATATTCTTCGTTTCTCCCTTTTCACTCTCCTCCTCCTCCTCCTCTTATCTCAATTAATCTCTCTGATCACTATGTCTTTTCTCTCTCTCTACCACTCTTCTACTTCTCTATTTGCCATATTCTTCGTCTCTCGCTTTTCACTCTCCTCCTCCTCCTCCTCCTCTTATCTCAATTAATCTCTCTGATCACTATGTCCTTTCTCTCTCTCTACCACTCTTCTACTTCTCTATTTGCCATATTCTTCGTTTCTCTCTTTTCACTCTCCTCCTACTCCTCCTTCTCCTCTTATCTCAATTATTCTCTCTGATCACTATGTCCTTTCTCTCTCGCTACCACTCTTCTACTTCACTATTTGCCATATTCTTCGTCTCTCTCTTTTCACTCTCCTCCTCCTCCTCCTCCTCCTCCTCTTATCTCAATTAATCTCTCTGATCACTATGTCCTTTCTATCCCTACCACTCTTCTACTTCTCTATTTGCCATATTCTTCTTCTCTCTTTTCACTCTCCTCCTCCTCCTCCTCCTCTCTCAATTAATCTCTCTGATCACTATGTCCTTTCTCTCTCTCTACCACTCTTCTACTTCACTATTTGCCATATTCTTCGTCTCTCACTTTTCACTCTCCTCCTCCTCCTCCTCCTCCTCCTCCTCTTATCTCAATTAATCTCTCTGATCACTATGTCCTTTCTCTCCCTACCACTCTTCTACTTCACTATTTGCCATATTCTTCGTCTCTCGCTTTTCACACTCCTCCTCCTCCTCCTCTCATCTAAATTAATCTCTCTGATCACTATGTCCTTTCTCTCTCTCTACCACTCTTCTACTTCTCTATTTGCCATATTCTTCGTTTCACACTTTTCACTCTCCTCCTCCACCTCCTCTTATCTCAATGAATCTCTCTGATCACTATGTCCTTTCTCTCTCTCTACCACTCTTCTACTTCACTATTTGCCATATTCTTCGTTTCTCTCTTTTCATTCTCCTCCTCCTCCTCCTCCTCCTCCTCCTCCTCCTCCTCTTATCTCAATTAATCTCTCTGATCACTATGTCCTTTCTCTCTCTCTACCGCTCTTCTACTTCTCTATTTGCCATATTCTTCGTCTCTCTCTCTTTTCACTCTCCTCCTCCTCCTCCTCCTATCTCAATTAATCTCTCTGATCACTATGTCCTTTCTCTCTCTCTACCACTCTTCTACTTCACTATTTGCCATATTCTTCGTTTCTCTCTTTTCACTCTCCTCCTCCTCCTCTTATCTCAATTAATCTCTCTGATCACTATGTCCTTTCTCTCTCTCTACCACTCTTCTACTTCACTATTTGCCATATTCTTCGTTTCTCTCTTTTCATTCTTCTCCTCCTCCTCCTCCTCCTCTTATCTCAATTAATCTCTCTGATCACTATGTCCTTTCTCTCTCTCTACCGCTCTTCTACTTCTCTATTTGCCATATTCTTCGTCTCTCTCTCTTTTCACTCTCCTCCTCCTCCTCCTTCTCCTCCTCCTATCTCAATTAATCTCTCTGATCACTATGTCCTTTCTCTCTCTCTACCACTCTTCTACTTCACTATTTGCCATATTCTTCGTTTCTCTCTATTCACTCTCCTCCTCCTCCTCCTCCTCTTATCTCAATTAATCTCTCTGATCACTATGTCCTTTCTCTCTCTCTACCACTCTTCTACTTCTCTATTTGCCATATTCTTCGTCTCTCGCTTTTCACTCTCCTCCTCCTCCTCCTCTTATCTCAATTAATCTCTCTGATCACTATGTCCTTTCTCTCTCTCTACCACTCTTCTACTTCTCTATTTGCCATATTCTTCGTCTCTCTCTTTTCACTCTCCTCCTCCTCCTCCTCCTCCTCCTCTAATCTCAATTAATCTCTCTGATCACTATGTCCTTTCTCTCCCTACCACTCTTCTACTTCTCTATTTGCCATATTCTTTGTCTCTCTCTTTTCACTCTCCTCCTCCTCCTCTTATCTAAATTAATCTCTCTGATCAATATGACCTTTTACTCCCTACCACTCTTCTACTTCTCTATTTGCCATATTCTTCGTCTCACTCTTTTCACTCTACTCCTCCTCCTCCTCCTCTTCTTATCTCAATTAATCTCTCTGATCACTATGTCCTTTCTCTCCCTACCACTCTTCTACTTCTTTATTTGCCATATTCTTCGTGTCTCTCTTTTCACTCTCCTCCTCTTCCACCTCCTCTAATCTCAATTAATCTCTCTGATCACTATGTCCTTTCTCTCCCTACCACTCTTCTACTTCTCTATTTGCCATATTCTTCGTCTCTCTCTTTTCACTCTCCTCCTCTCCCTCCTCCTCTAATCTCAATTAATCTCTCTGATCACTATGTCCTTTCTCTCCCTACCACTCTTCTACTTCTCTATTTGCCATATTCTTGGTCTCTCTCTTTTCACTCTCCTCCTCCTCCTCCTCCTCCTCCTCTTATCTAAAATAATCTCTCTGATCACTATGTCCTTTCTCTCCCTACCACTCTTCTACTTCTCTATTTGCCATATTCTTCGTCTCTCTCTTTTCACTCTTCTCCTCCTCCTCCTCTTATTTCTATTAATCTTTCTGGTCACTATGTCCTTTCTCTCTCTCTACCACTCTTCTACTTCTTTATTTGCCATATTCTTCGTCTCTCTCTTTTCACTCTCCTCCTCTTCCTCCTCTTATCTCAATTAATCTCTCTGATCACTATGTCCTTTCTCTCTCTCTACCACTCCTCTACTTCTCTATTTGCCATATTCTTCGTCTCAATCTTTTCAGTCTCCTCCTCCTCCTCCTCCTCCTCTTATCTAAATTAATCTCTCTGATCACTATGTCCTTTCTCTCTCTCTACCACTCTTCTACTTCTCTATTTGCCATATTCTTTGTCTCCCTCTTATCACTCTCCTCCTCCTCCTCCTCCTCTTATCTAAATTAATCTCTCTGATCAATATGACCTTTCTCTCCCTACGACTCTTCTACTTCTCTATTTGCCATATTCTTCGTCTCTCTCTTTTCACCCTACTCCTCCTCCTCCTCCTCTTTTTATCTCAATTAATCTCTCTGATCACTATGTCCTTTCTCTCCCTACCACTCTTCTACTTCTCTATTTGCCATATTCTTCGTCTCTCTCTTTTCAATCTCCTCCTCTTCCTCCTCCTCTAATCTCAATTAATCTCTCTGATCACTATGTCCTTTCTATCCCTACCACTCTTCTACTTCTCTATTTGCCATATTCTTCGTCTCTCTCTTTTCACTCTCCTCCTCTTCCTCCTCCTCTAATCTCAATTAATCTCTCTGATCACTATGTCCTTTCTCTCTCTCTACCACTCTTCTACTTCTCTATTTGCCATATTCTTCGTCTCTCTCTTTTCAGTCTCCTCCTCCTCCTCCTCCTCCTCCTCTTATCTCAATTAATCTCTCTGATCACTATGTCCTTTCTCTCCCTACCACTCTTCTACTTCTCTATTTGCCATATTCCTCGTCTCTCTCTTTTCACTCTCCTCCTCTTCCTCCTCCTCTAATCTCAATTAATCTCTCTGATCACTATGTCCTTTCTCTCTCCCTACCACTCTTTTACTTCTCTATTTGCCATATTCTTCGTCTCTCTCTTTTCACTTTCCTCGTCCTCCTCCTCCTCTTATCTCAATTAATCTCTCTGATCACTATGTCCTTTCTCTCCCTACCACTCTTCTACTTCTCCATTTGCCATATTCTTCATGTCTCTCTTTTCACTCTCCTCCTCTTCCTCCTCCTCTAATCTCAATTAATCTCTCTGATCACTATGTCCTTTCTCTCTCTCTACCACTCTTTTACTTCTCTATTTGCCATATTCTTCGTCTCTCTCTTTTCACTGTCCTCCTCCTCCTCCTCCTCCTCTAATCTCAATTAATCTCTCTGATCACTATGTCCTTTCTCTCTCTCTACCACTCTTCTACTTCTCTATTTGCCATATTCTTCGTCTCTCTCTTTTCACTCTTCTCCTCCTCCTCCTCTAATCTCAATTAATCTCTCTGATCACTATGTCCTTTCTCTCCCTACCACTCTTCTACTTCTCTATTTGCCATATTCTTCGTCTCTCTCTTTTCACTCTCCTCCTCCTCCTCCTCCTCTTATCTAAAATAATCTCTCTGATCACTATGTCCTTTCTCTCTCTCTACCACTCTTCTACTTCTTTATTTGCCATATTCTTCGTCTCTCTCTTTTCACTCTCCTCCTCTTCCTCCTCTTATCTCAATTAATCTCTCTGATCACTATGTCCTTTCTCTCTCTCTACCACTCCTCTACTTCTCTATTTGCCATATTCTTCGTCTCTCTCTTTTCAGTCTCCTCCTCCTCCTCCTCCTCCTCTTATCTAAATTAATCTCTCTGATCACTATGTCCTTTCTCTCTCTCTACCACTCTTCTACTTCTCTATTTGCCATATTCTTTGTCTCCCTCTTTTCACTCTCCTCCTCCTCCTCCTCTTATCTAAATTAATCTCTCTGATCAATATGACCTTTCTCTCCCTACGACTCTTCTACTTCTCTATTTGCCATATTCTTCGTCTCTCTCTTTTCACTCTACTCCTCCTCCTCCTCCTCTTTTTATCTCAATTAATCTCTCTGATCACTATGTCCTTTCTCTCCCTACCACTCTTCTACTTCTCTATTTGCCATATTCTTCGTCTCTCTCTTTTCAATCTCCTACTCTTCCTCCTCCTCTAATCTCAATTAATCTCTCTGATCACTATGTCCTTTCTATCCCTCCCACTCTTCTACTTCTCTATTTGCCATATTCTTCGTCTCTCTCTTTTCACTCTCCTCCTCTTCCTCCTCCTCTAATCTCAATTAATCTCTCTGATCACTATGTCCTTTCTCTCTCTCTACCACTCTTCTACTTCTCTATTTGCCATATTCTTCGTCTCTCTCTTTTCAGTCTCCTCCTCCTCCTCCTCTTATCTCAATTAATCTCTCTGATCACTATGTCCTTTCTCTCCCTACCACTCTTCTACTTCTCTATTTGCCATATTCCTCGTCTCTCTCTTTTCACTCTCCTCCTCTTCCTCCTCCTCTAATCTCAATTAATCTCTCTGATCACTATGTCCTTTCTCTCTCCCTACCACTCTTTTACTTCTCTATTTGCCATATTCTTCGTCTCTCTCTTTTCACTTTCCTCCTCCTCCTCCTCCTCTTATCTCAATTAATCTCTCTGATCACTATGTCCTTTCTCTCCCTACCACTCTTCTACTTCTCCATTTGCCATATTCTTCGTGTCTCTCTTTTCACTCTCCTCCTCTTCCTCCTCCTCTAATCTCAATTAATCTCTCTGATCACTATGTCCTTTCTCTCTCTCTACCACTCTTTTACTTCTCTATTTGCCATATTCTTCGTCTCTCTCTTTTCACTGTCCTCCTCCTCCTCCTCCTCCTCTAATCTCAATTAATCTCTCTGATCACTATGTCCTTTCTCTCTCTCTACCACTCTTCTACTTCTCTATTTGCCATATTCTTCGTCTCTCTCTTTTCACTCTTCTCCTCCTCCTCCTCTTATCTAAATTAATCTCTCTGATCAATATGACCTTTCTCTCCCTACCACTCTTCTACTTCTCTATTTTCCATATTCTTCGTCTCTCTCTTTTCACTCTCCTCCTCCTCCTCCTCTTATCTAAAATAATCTCTCTGATCACTATGTCCTTTCTCTCCCTACCACTCTTCTACTTCTCTATTTGCCATATTCTTCGTCTCTCTCTTTTCACTCTTCTCCTCCTCCTCCTCTTATCTCTATTAATCTTTCTGGTCACTAGGTCCTTTCTCTCTCTCTACCACTCTTCTACTTCTTTATTTGCCATATTCTTCGTCTCTCTCTTTTCACTCTCCTCCTCTTACTCCTCTTATCTCAATTAATCTCTCTGATCACTATGTCCTTTCTCTCTCTCTACCACTCCTCTACTTCTCTATTTGCCATATTCTTCGTCTCTCTCTTTTCAGTCTCCTCCTCCTCCTCCTCTTATCTAAATTAATCTCTCTGATCACTATGTCCTTTCTCTCCATACCACTCTTCTACTTCTCTATTTGCCATATTCTTCGTGTCTCTCTTTTCAGTCTCCTCCTGCTCCTCCTCCTCCCCTAATCTCAATTAATCTCTCTGATCACTATGTCCTTTCTCTCTCTCTACCACTCTTCTACTTTTCTATTTGCCATATTCTTTGTCTCTCTCTTTTCACTCTCCTCCTCCTCCTCGTCTTATCTAAATTAATCTCTCTGATCAATATGTCCTTTCTCTCCCTACCACTCTTCTACTTCTCTATTTGACATATTCTTTGTCTCTCTCTTTTCACTCTCCTCCTCCTCCTCCTTTTATCTAAAATAATATCTCTGATTACTATGTCCTTTCTCTCCCTACCACCCTTCTACTTCTCTATTTGCCATATTCTTCGTCTCTCTCTTATCACTCTCCTCCTCCTCCTCCTCCTCTTATCTCAATTAATCTCTCTGATCACTATGTCATTTCTCTCTCTCTACCACTCTTCTACTTCTCTATTTGCCATATTCTTCGTCTCTCTCTTTTCACTCTCCTCCTCCTCCTCCTCTTATATAAAATAATCTCTCTGATCACTATGTCCTTTCTCTCCCTACCACTCTTCTACTTCTCTATTTGCCATATTCTTCGTCTCTCTCTTTTCACTCTTCTCCTCCTCCTCCTCCTCTTATCTCTATTAATCTTTCTGGTCACTATGTCCTTTCTCTCTCTCTACCACTCTTCTACTTCTTTATTTGCCATATTCTTCGTCTCTCTCTTTTCACTCTCCTCCTCTTCCTCCTCTTATCTCAATTAATCTCTCTGATCACTATGTCCTTTCTCTCTCTCTACCACTCCTCTAATTCTCTATTTGCCATATTCTTCGTCTCTCACTTTTCAGTCTCCTTCTCCTCCTCCTCCTCCTCTTATCTAAATTATTCTCTCTGATCACTATGTCCTTTCTCTCCCTACCACTCTTCTACTTCTCTATTTGCCATATTCTTCGTCTCTCTCTTTTCACTCTCCTCCTCCTCCTCCTCCTCTAATCTCAATTAATCTCTCTGATCACTATGTCCTTTCTCTCTCTCTACCACTCTTCTACTTTTCTATTTGCCATATTCTTCGTCTCTCTCCTTTCACTCTCCTCCTCCTCCTCGTCTTGTCTAAATTAATCTCTCTGATCAATATGTCCTTTCTCTCCCTACCACTCTTCTACTTCTCTATTTGCCATATTCTTCGTCTCTCTCTTTTCACTCTCCTCCTCCTCCTCCTTTTATCTAAAATAATCTCTCTGATCACTATGTCCTTTCTCTCCCTACCACCCTTCTACTTCTCTATTTGCCATATTCTTCGTCTCTCTCTTTTCACTCTTCTCCTCCTCCTCCTCCTCTTATTTCTATTAATCTTTCTGATCACTATGTCCTTTCTCTCTCTCTACCACTCTTCTACTTCTCTATTTGCCATATTCTTCGTCTCTCTCTTTTCACTCTCCTCCTCCTCCTCCTCCTCTTATCTCAATTAATCTCTCTGATCACTATGTCCTTTCTGTCTCTCTACCACTCCTCTACTTCTCTATTTGCCATATTCTTCGTCTCTCTCTTTTCAGTCTCCTCCTCCTCCTCCTTTTCTTATCTCAATTAATCTCCTTGATCACTATGTCCTTTCTCTCCCTACCACTCTTCTACTTCTCTATTTGCCATATTCTTCGTCTCTCTCTTTTCACTCTCCTCCTCCTCCTCCTCTTATCTCAATTAATCTCTCTGATCACTATGTCCTTTCTCTCTCTCTACCACTCTTCTACTTCTCTATTTGCCATATTCTTCGTCTCTCTCTTTTCACCCTTCTCCTCCTCCTCCTCCTCTTATCTAAATTAATCTCTATGATCACTATGTTCTTTCTCTCCCTACCACTCTTCTACTTCTCTATTTGCCATATTCTTCGTCTCTCTCTTTTCACTCTCCTCCTCCTCCTCCTCCTCCTCTTATCTCAATTAATCTCTCTGATCACTATGTCCTTTCTCTCTCTCTACCACTCTTCTACTTCTCTATTTGCCATATTCTTCGTCTCTCTCTTTTCACTCTCCTCCTCCATCTCCTCTTATCTCAATTAATCTCTCTGATCACTATGTCCTTTCTCTCTCTCTACCACTCTTCTACTTCTCTATTTGCCATATTCTTTGTCTCATTCTTTTCACTCTCCTCCTCCTCCTCCTCTTATCTCAATTAATCTCTCTGATCACTATGTCCTTTCTCTCTCTCTACCACTCTTCTACTTCTCTATTTGCCATATTCTTCGTCTCTCTCTTTTCACTCTTCTCCTCCTCCTCCTCCTCTTATCTAAATTAATCTCTCTGATCACTATGTCCTTTCTCTCTTTCTACCGCCTTTCTACTTGTCCATTTGCCATATTCTTCGTCTCTTTCTTTTCACTCTCCTCCTCCTCCTCCTCCTCCTCCTCCTCCTTTAATCTCAAATAATCTCTCTGATCACTATGTCCTTTCTCTCCCTACCACTCTTCTACTTCTCTATTTACCATATTCTTCGTCTCTCTCTTTTCACTTTCCTCCTCCCCTCCTCCTCCTCTAATTTCAATTAATCTCTCTGATCACTATGTCCTTTCTCTCTCTCTACCACTCTTCTAGTTCTCTATTTGCCATATTCTTTGTCTCTCTCTTTTCTCTCTCTTTCTCATCAATTTGTCATTTCTACTCTCATCTTTACTCCTACGTTCCTCTTCCTTTTCCTCTCCCTCATTTTCTTTACTTTCTCTGTCCTTTGTTAATCTTCTCTTTCTACATTTTTTTAACTTTCCTCTCTATAGATTTTCCTTTATCTCCTCTTTTCTTTTCCTCTCCCGCTTTCTTTCTTTACTCTCCTTTTCTTTTGTCATTCTTATATTCCTCTTTTTGCATTTTCTCATCTCTCTTTCTCTCTCTCTCTCTCTCTCTCTCTCTCTCTCTCTCTCTCTCTCTTTATTCACTTCCTCATTTCTTAACGACTCTCCTAATCCAACCCTTTTTCAATCTCCTTGCTTTTTTTCCCTCGCTTTCTTTATTTACTCTCCTTTTCTTTTGTCACTCTTATCTTCCTCTCTTTTGCATTCTCTCCCCTCTTTTACTCTCTGTATCACTCTCCCTTCTTTCACTTCCTCATTTCTTAACACGTCTCCTAATTCAACTGTTTTTCAATCTCCTTGCTTTTTTTTCTTCTCCTCCCACACTTTTTCTTAAAGCATTTTTCTCATGCTCCTAATCCGACCTCTACTTCTTTATTCTAACAATAAACCTCTAATTTTCAATTATCGGAGTATTCCCATCTGAAGAATTTTCAGTTTCAATTACTTAAAAAAGAAAATTATAATAAATTGTTAATTATCTATGATAATTAAAAAGCAAGCAAAGAAGAAAAATTCTAAACAAGATCCAAATTCCTATTCTAAGGAGAATCTCAGAATTGTTTTTTAGCTATCCTGTATTGATAAAACACCAGAAAAAAGAACTTACCTATTTTAGACAAGTTATGAGTGAGCGTTACGGATTATCTGTTCTTGAGCAGAATTTTTCGCCTCTAGAATATTAATGTGAGCACCCAACATAAGAGAGAGAGAGAGAGAGAGAGAGAGAGAGAGAGACCAAAAAACCTGTTTCTGTGGAAACTGTATCAATAGCAGCAGTCAATTTTACAAAGAGTGCGTATTTTTTAACCCTTCTTTTTCTTCCGACGCCAGTAATATGTAACCCCTAAAGCCCCGATATTCACCGAGCACAGTCAAGAATGGCTAATGTTATCAAGCAAAACATAGACTTTGATCGGGAGGACAGACGAAAACAGATCGTAATGTCGGAGAAAGATGGTGAACTAAAGAGCAACGAAGTTGTATCTTGAAAGTGAGTAAAATTTAATCTTAGAGATACCCACCTACACAAACACTTTTTTTGCGTTATTATCTTCAACCAGTGACATGCACAGATAAAGTATTAAATATCATTTTTTACTTACATGCCGGTGTTTTGCTACCAACTCAGATCTTTTATTTTGCAATTTATTCGAGTGTAAAATAATTAGAGACGCCAGGGTTAAAAATAGAAACGTATCAGCAGCGAATCGACAACAAGTTCTGATTGATTGAATGGATCCAAATGAAAACGCCATTAGAGAGGGGTGGACACGGAGTAGAAAACAGGAAAGAGTTAGTTGGCTGTCAGACGCGCCAATGTAAAGACGAGTGTTGACTGCAGTATACAACGATGTAAAGAGCAGTTTGGAATCTGGACGGGCAGCGGCGGAGACAGACCTGGCGTGGAAGCACGTGTTAGGACTGCAAGAATAAACGTAGAAGATAATTCAAAGTCTGTGTCTGCTTGCTCTATTTACTCTCATGACATGTTGTTTCTCTTTGTCCTGCTAACGCGGTCGACTCCGTTTTCACACTCTGTTTCTCTCACCCCAACGACTTTTTAAAAAATGATTAATGAATAAACTTTTTTGTTAATGAACCAGGACAGGGTTTTTGTGTGTTCTTCACTTCTCCACGATGAGATTACAACAGGGTCCGACAAACACTTAGGACGTAGTGCTACATGAATAAACCTGTTCACTACGTGGTGGTACTAAAGTCTATGCGTAGTAGTAGAAGCAAAAATGTCTATCCATATTTACCAACCCCTGCGTTCGGGCAGGATATGACACAAGGTCAATTTTTAAGCGGAGTTTAACAGGTTTGAATTCAGAGTTTTCCTTCTCCTAGACTATTTGCTTCACCAAGACTGAAGAACCCAGTTTGTCCTACTATTTACCCATAGTTGGAGAGAGAACAATTGGATTCATACCTTTCCCAACAGTGTTAGTGCAATGTGAAATGCAATTAGCCCGGTCCAGGAGCAAAAATGTCTATTGGGACCGCACCAGCACGAAATAATATTTGAACACCGTTGTGTCGCAAGCGTCTATTTGTGCCGTGCAATGTTACAATCATACATTTGGTAAAGTAGCAGCACAATTTCCTATTTGGTACAGCCTTCTATTTGAGACGCGTAGAGGTACATGAGTGTTGAAAGCTTCTTATCGTGTAGTATTTTTCTTGAACTCACGGACTACATTTTCCTGAATCCCTTTTAACCACAATCATGTTCTCTTTTTGGATCGACTATCTAACTTCTGATTCCTTCTTATATTTTTTCTCTATAATTCCAGATGGATTTAGATTCTTTTGTGGTGTTTGCATATCGTTCATTCCTGAAAAAAAAAGCTTTGTCATAATTTGTATCGTTCTTTCCTGGGAAAAGAGTAGATATTTGGAGACGTCAGACGTAGTGATTACTAGCTCGCCTGAAGATCGAACACGTGAAACTCTGAGTCATAAGTAACGCTTGAGAATGAAAGTAATAGCTCGACTGTTGTTCGAACTCGCTTACTACGATATAGCAGTCCAGCATTTTAGCCACGGGTAACTCTCCAATCTGAATTTTATCTGGATGTCATAGATAAAGTAAAAATAAAGTTGGCGACCTTAGTCGAGGGTGACCCGAGGTGTATGAGAGGGCGTTACTCCTTTTTTTTTGGATTGCTCCACTTTACCCTTGATCCGTACCTTATAATGCCTAGTGTTAAAGCAAGGCGGCATCAAGTACCATTTTTTTGAGTCTTTGGAATGACTCGACCTGAGATTGAACCCCGGTCTACAGGATCATTGGCGAACAAGTTAAGATATAATATAATGTAAAGAAAAAGAGGAAATATTAGCTTGTATCTTATTCTATTGAAAAAAAATCTCTATGTAAGTATAATGCATGAGTTTGAGAGATATTTCAATAAATATGAATAAGACAATTTACTGTTTAAAATTGGATTCTGTTCGACTTATTAATCTACAAATTAAACTCGAACATACCACACAAAATGACCAACAAATTATGTGATTATGTTGATTCAGATCATTGGATTCACAATCTGGCATCATGAAAATAACAGCTCAATTTGTAATGTAATGGCCGAGGGATTTCGTTTTATATATCTTGCCTTTGGGTTTATTTAGGCCGAGAACCTTTCGGCTCAGTGAATAGGTTAGTTAGGGGCAAACATGAGCGCAGGTGTTCACGCGCACCCGAGCGGAGCGGACGTGTCATTCAGAGATGTCACAATAAAAATCCCAGATAGAGGATATGATCAGGGATGTGAGTGACGTCACGCACCGGAAGCGTGGGCTGAGATTTGAGAAAAGTCAGTTAGTTGAGATTGAGACCTGGGCGAGGCCAGACGAATTTGTGTCGGGTGCACACGTGGTTTGGTGCAGATGGAAAAGTCAGGTGTATCTCTCTCCTTATGTTGAAAAACCTTTAAACTCAAAGGTAATAAAAAGTTTCGTACCTGAACTAAGAAGTCGTAGGTATTTTTCGTGTTTCGGGATTCCTATGTTCTATGTGTATATGTTATGAACATTCTATGTACATCTCACATATTCATGTATGACTATGTTACAAATTCCTCTCAGGTAGAAACTACTTTCCCTCTGAAAAGGCTAAAAGCTGGGTATATGGCATGGCACCTGAGGTGCCTCGGGATTAGTATTCTGAGACATCCCACTTAAACTAATTTAGTGTCACATCTCAACAGCGTTGGGGCTAGTTAAAAAACATGAATTTCTTCATTTTTCCCACGTCACTTGCTCTTTAAGTACCTGTCATACTTGAAACATTTGTCTTTTGAATGTTTTTAAAAATCTTATTTTAATGACATGACAACTTATGCAGGGTTATTTAACGTCACGTTCAGTGATCATTCATATTCGTATTTTTGTGTGCAATGTTTTTTTCGCACATGGTCTTATCGAAGGATATTAAAACTTATGTATTTGACTCATAATGGAAATAATGGCAATGAGCAACTACTCCATACTTCACAGATCTCCAGAAGTGGAGTTTCACCAGTAGATGTATTTTCGTTTCATATCCAGGATACCCATTTTTAGAGAGTCTTACCCTTCTGCAGAGGATACTGCCCTACTGATTGAGTGTTTGTTTTATTCTTTGGATTTTGCTTCAGAGGAGGCCTAAACTGACGTATTAACCAGACTTTTGGTGCTAGAAACGTTAGAATTGTTTCGTTTTCTCTATCATTTTTTCTCATGGTCGGCCATTAAGACTTCATGATCATCGAGAAAGGGGATAAAAAACAAAGGCAAAAGAAGAATGGTGCAGAAAAAGAAAAATCACCCAAAAGACAAAATTCTGGGTCTCTCATAACTGCCGGAATGCTCCCAATCCCAGTTCCAATACAGCGAGCCGGCGTTTGGAACAAATGTGAAACTATACACCTTTCATGTGGTTGTATGCAGGTTGTATGCAGAGTATATTGTGTGTTTGTGTGTGTGTGTGTGCGTGTGTGTGTTGTCGTATGTATTTTATGCGTAAACAATTCATTCACTTTTCTTGGTTTAAATGAAGATGATCAGATAAGGCTGATCTATGAATTTAAAAAAAAAACTTCAATTTGATGATCACTTTTTGGGTCTATTTGAGTCTGGCAATATGTTTATGTCCAGTGTATGGGTTACCCAAAAATAGAAAAAAGAAATATTCCTCCCTGAATATATACAAGTTCAGTTAGAGGAATCCGTCAGAGTCAGTCAGAGGAACCTGCCGGAGTTATTTGGTCAGAGAAAGCAACTGGAACTGGGGATGCACTCAGTCTACAGGTGCCCCTTGGGCTAGGGCAATCTGCTTGGATCTGAAAGGGTAGAATTCGCGCCGGACATAGCGGTAGGGATAGAGTTAAGGAAAAGTCCGAGGACCCTCCCACCCTCTATCTACGAGCGAGTCCAGTCCTTCAAACTTCGACTTTTCTTTTTCTTTTTGTATTTTGTAACACCACTTCGGGCTGATCAATAAACACAGCTAAGGATCTCACCGAAAAGTTGATGTACTGCAAAACTGAGACCTGCTGTCAGACGAATAAGAAACGTATACAATTATTAAGAAGACTTCGTTTATATCCCTTTCTATCCAGATGGGATCATTCATCACCGGCGCCTCTATCCCTTCTAGCCCCTGCATCATTCTGTATCATCTGAAACTTTCAAGCATTATCCCTACATCAACCAATGTCTTCTAGCCGTGCATCATTCTGTATCATCTGAAACTTTCAAGCATTATCCCTACATAAACCAAGGTCTTCTAGCCCAGCATCATTCTGTATCATCTGAAACTTTCAAGCATTATCCCTACATCAACCAATGTCTTCTAGCCCCCCATCATTCTGTATCATCTGAAACTTTCAAGCATTATCCCTACATCAACCAATGTCTTCTAGCCCCGCATCATTCTGTATCATCTGAAACTTTCAAGCATTATCCCTAAATCAACCAATGTCTTCTAGCCCCGCATCATTCTGTATCATCTGAAACTTTCAAGCATTATCCCTACATCAACCAAGGTCTTCTAGCCCTGCATCATTCTGTATCATCTGAAACTTTCAAGCATTATCCCTACATCAACCAAGGTCTCCTAGCCCCGCACCATTCTATATCATCTGAAACTTTCAAGCATTATCCCTATATCAACCAAGGTCTCCTAGCCCTGCATCATTCTGTATCATCTGAAACTTTCAAGCATTATCCCTACATCAACCAAGGTCTCCTAGCCCTGCATCATTCTGTATCATCTAAAACTTTCAAGCATTATCCCTATATCAACCAAGGTCTCCTAGCCCTGCATCATTCTGTATCATCTGAAACTTTCAAGCATTATCCCTATATCAACCAAGGTCTTCTAGCCCTGCATCATTCTGTATCATCTGAAACTTTCAAGCATTATCCCTACATCAACCAAGGTCTTCTAGCCCCTGCACCATTCTGTATCATCTGAAACTTTCAAGCATTATCCCTATATCAACCAAGGTCTTCTAGCCCTGCATCATTCTGTATCATCTGAAACTTTCAAGCATTATCCCTACATCAACCAAGGTCTTCTAGCCCTGCATCATTCTGTATCATCTGAAACTTTCAAGCATTATCCCTACATCAACCAAGGCCTTCTAGCCCTGCATCATTCTGTATCATCTGAAACTTTCAAGCATTATCCCTACATCAACCAAGGTCTTCTAGCCCTGCATCCTTCTGTATCATCTGAAACTTTCAAGCATTATCCCTACATCAACCAAGGTCTCCTAGCCCTGCATCATTCTGTATCATCTGAAACTTTCAAGCATTATCCCTATATCAACCAAGGTCTCCTAGCCCTGCATCATTCTGTATCATCTGAAACTTTCAAGCATTATCCCTATATCAAACAATGTCTTCTAGCCCTGCATCATTCTGTATCATCTGAAACTTTCAAGCATTATCCCTACATCAACCAATGTCTTCTAGCCCTGCATCATTCTGTATCATCTTAAACTTTCAAGAATTATACATACATCAATTAAGGTCTTCTAGCCCTGCATCATTCTGTATCATCTGAAACTTTCAAGCATTATCCCTACATCAACCAATGTCTTCTAGCCGTGCATCATTCTGTATCATCTGAAACTTTCAAGCATTATCCCTACATCAAACAATGTCTTCTAGCCCTGCATCATTCTGTATCATCTGAAACTTTCAAGCATTATGCCTACATCAACCAATGTCTTCTAGCCCTGCATCATTCTGTATCATCTTAAACTTTCAAGAATTATACATACATCAATTAAGGTCTTCTAGCCCTGCATCATTCTGTATCATCTGAAACTTTCAAGCATTATCCCTACATCAACCAAGGTCTTCTAGCCCTGCATCATTCTGTATCATCTGAAACTTTCAAGCATTATCCCTACATCAACCAATGTCTTCTAGCCGTGCATCATTCTGTATCATCTGAAACTTTCAAGCATTATCCCTACATCAAACAATGTCTTCTAGCCCTGCATCATTCTGTATCATCTGAAACTTTCAAGCATTATGCCTACATCAACCAATGTCTTCTAGCCCTGCATCATTCTGTATCATCTTAAACTTTCAAGAATTATACATACATCAATTAAGGTCTTCTAGCCCTGCATCATTCTGTATCATCTGAAACTTTCAAGCATTATCCCTACATCAACCAAGGTCTTCTAGCCCTGCATCATTCTGTATCATCTGAAACTTTCAAGCATTATCCCTACATCAACCAATGTCTTCTAGCCCTGCATCATTCTGTATCATCTGAAACTTTCAAGCATTATCCCTACATCAAACAATGTCTTCTAGCCCTGCATCATTCTGTATCATCTGAAACTTTCAAGCATTATGCCTACATCAACCAATGTCTTCTAGCCCTGCATCATTCTGTATCATCTGAAACTTTCAAGCATTATCCCTACATCAAACAATGTCTTCTAGCCCTGCATCATTCTGTATCATATGAAACTTTCAAGTATTATCCCTACATCAACCAAGGTCTTCTAGCCCCGCACCATTCTGTATCATCTGAAACTTTCAAGCATTATCCCTACATCAACCAAGGTCTTCTAGCCCCTGCACCATTCTGTATCATCTGAAACTTTCAAGAATTATCCCTACATCAACCAATGTCTTCTAGCCCTGCATCATTTTGTATCATCTGAAACTTTCAAGCATTATCCCTACATCAACCAAGGTCTTCTAGCCCCTGCACCATTCTGTATCATCTCAAACTTTCAAGAATTATCCCTACATCAACCAATGTCTTCTAGCCCTGCATCATTCTGTATCATCTGAAACTTTCAAGCATTATCCCTACATCAACCAAGGTCTTTTTTTAGAAAAACACACCACTACTCATGTTCATTCTGTTTAAAACTTGCCCAGTCGATTGGGGCTGTAGAATACGCTGACTGCACCTCTGTAGAAGGGTAAAATCCCCCTAACGAGTGTCCTGGATGTGACACTAAACAATCTGATTGTGAGGTTCCAGTAATGCTCGAGCTTTTGGGAATGCGGAGTACCCTTTTATTGTCATTGCTCCCAGGTCCACTCAGGCCAGGCGTTGTAGCACCTGATAGGGCCCTATCTATGCGATAAATTGAACTAACGGCACACTTATGCTAAACTGAACTGTCTGACTAAACTGAATATCTTGAAATGCAAATTTGTTTGACAATCAACCTGTACTTACATTTAAACTGCGTGCTTATGCTAAACTAAAATATTTGAAAAAGAACTGTTTCTTTGACCTTGAATCTCTATTTATACTAAACCGATTTGTTTTGACATTTAACTTTGTGTAAACAAAATATGTACTTATACTAGACTGAATTAGCTGAATTAGAACAGTTTGACAAAACTGAATAGTTTGAAATAGAAATGCTTTTGACAATTAAACTGTATACTCGGGCTAAACTGAATTCTTTGAAATAGAACTGATTATTTACATAAAAATGGATTTGGCGTTAAATAACCTACAAAGGTTAATATGCCATAAAACCCAACAAACCAACCAATCAGTTGGAAACGAGTAAATTATATCGCCTGCAAGGAATTGTCGTGGGGAGGAAATTGATATTTACAAAAGATATCTTAATGATTAAATTTTAATTAAACATCAATTTCTGATATTTATCTGACCATAAATTCGAATATTATTTATAGGATAGAACTGAATATTGAAATATGGAATGATAGATTTTGTTATTATCCTGTCTATCACTGATTAGATCATAAATTTGTTCGTTGATTGGTTTCTTTGTTTATATATACTTAATCATATTCATTTAAGAAAAATCATTTTTTGTTCAAGCGTATTTTATATATACATATTCATATTCACACACCATTCTGTTTATAGTTGGGCTTGCGTGTATTTTTCTCCTCGTCCTAGAATTTAGAAATAAATAAAAAGCGACCTCCTCACAAAAACGAACTCCCACTCAAAAAAAAAAACCAAAAAAAAAAAAAAACCCAAACAAACCGACACAAAAAAGGGGCCAAAAAGTTTGCGAGTTATAAATAGAGAGATTTGTTGGTTGTTTGGTTGGTTGGTATATTTGTTGAATGACATATCACTTTTTGTGGGTTATGTAATGCCAAAGCCAACCTTGTAGAGAAACAGTAGAGGTAGCATTTCACCCATAGCTATGAGATATAAAGGGGTTCATCCAATCCACAAAGGTATTGATCCGAAAGTGAATGTTATAGTGAAACTGGAGTTTGAACTCGTTTCCTAAAATGTCGCTTTCAGAACATTAACCACTACACCACGGGGACTCCCGCCGATTATAAATAGGAGTACATAAGTAGGAAAGAATGAAGAACATAAACAAGGACAATATCACCGAGAATTAGCATAGTACCCATATTTACCAACCCCTCCGTTCGGGCAGGATATGACACAATGTCAATTTTTAAGCGGAGTTCAATAGGTTTTGAATTCAGAGTTTTTCATTCTCCTTGACTTGCTGCCTCGTCAAAGCTGAAGAACCCAGTCTTTCCTAGTATTCACCCATTGCTGGAGGGAGAATAATAATAAATTATTATATAACCCCGGCGACAGGAAGTTCAGATCAGTTGGAGAGAAGATGCTGGAATGGGAACCATGTACCAGCAGAGGCTGGGCCCCCATGCCCTCGGTTGAGCAGCCCAGGAGAACGGGAAAGAAAGGCTGTGATATCCAGAAGAGTTGGTGGGGGGGGGTCAATACATTGCAGTCTTTGTTCGGTCTCCAACTTCCTCTCACACACAACCCTTTCAATAAAGTGAGAGGTATATTTTTCTAAAGAAGTGTGTCCGCTCGTCTTTATTGTGTTGAATATGTTTCTGCATGCATTTGCATATGAGTATACAAGATGTATTAATTTGGTAATATAAGACCGACGAATTGAACGGAAGACTGTGAAAAATTCCACTGTTCACGAAATCTTGTCCCGTCGTTGCCCCATGTGCGTTTTCTCGGCCATCGTCTAACTTACATCGAAGGGTCCAGGCCTTATAGACGAACGTTTCTTATATCTCTCCTGATTGCTCCTACTTCACACAAGCATCCGTCGAGAAAATAAATATATATTGTTATATATATTACGTGTTGTCGTTTGCTTGGCCAGAGCTAAACGTAACAAATATACCAAATCCCCCCTACTAATACGTATCAATCCAGCAATCGAAGACGATACGTTAGTTTCTCTTTAAAAAGATTAGTTCAAAAATTCATTACGATAACCACGTTTTATCCTCAAAGGAATTTCAGGACTGATACTCAAGTAAGCATTCCCCAGTCGGCTGGGCCAGTTGAATGCACCGACTGCTTCTCTGCAAAGAGGTAAGACCCCACCCCGCAACAAGTGTCGTGGATATGACACTAAACAATCTGATGGTGAGGTTCCAGTAATTCTGGAGTTTTGTGGAATCTGGAATACCCCTTTATTAACATCGCTCCCAGGTCCACTCTGACCAAGAGTAGTAGCACTTGATAAGGGTCATATCTATGGGTTAAATAGAACTAACGGCATACTTATACTAAACTGAATTGTTTGACTAAACTGAATAGCTTGAAATGCAAATGTGTTTGACAGTTAAACCGTACTTACATTTAAACTGCGTGCTTATGTTAGACTTGATTATTTGAAATGGAACTATTTTTTGACAATGAAACTGTACTTACACTAAATTGATTTGTTTAATATAGAACTGTTTTGACATTTAACTGTGTGTAAACAAAATATGTCCTTATACTAAACTGAATTAGATGAACTAGAACTGTTTGAATAAACTGAATAGTTTGAAATAGAAATGTTTTTCACAATTAAACTGTACTTACATTTAAACTGCGAACTTATCCTAAACCGAATTGTTTGAAATAGAACTATTTTCATAAAAATGGATTTTGCGTTAAATAACCTACAAAGGTTGATATGCCATAAAAAACCCAACCAACCAACCAACCAACCAACCAACCAAGTAAGCAATCAAAAAGAATTCTGAAAACTTTTTGCTTACACTGTGCGCATACAAACAACTATACTCAAAGTATCTGTTTGTAAATTATTGCTCATTAGTAAAAATAATAGATAAAAAAATAGCGTCGTTTTTAACCTAACTTCATGTTGTTTACTTGTTTTTGTTATGTTTAATTTTAGCGTTGAACCTTTTCATCCCTGTACATGAAAAACTCCTCTACTCCAATATTAAGCCAAATTTCATTACGAACTTGTTTCGTATAATTCGTTACAATATTCACGTTACCCTTGTAACAATACAATTCGATAGCAGCTTAACATCAAGCCATCACTTGAGAATAAATAAGTGATTTAATAATGCAAATATTTAAAGTTGTTTGAAATCAAATTACTCAATATTTTAATCAAGTTCATAATTAATTCCTTTATGTCTGTTAATTATATCTTTCATTTCCCTTCGTGAATTTTCAAATTTCTTTCAATTTCTTCATTTTTTAAAGACGAGAAAGATGACTTAACCGTGATCCAAATTAATTTTCTCAGTTTGTGGATTATTCTTAGTCATATTAGATGTTTATCTCCCGACTTCCGACCTAAAAAACAAACAAACTAAAAAACCTTCTACTAGTAAATAACGAAAACTAATTAACTTTCAATCAGTTTTTATGACAAAGTTATCAGAGCCAATTAAATATTCATTTGTTGTTGACTTAATTATTTACAGACTCATTTATCAGCTACATGATAATTTCCCGTCCTTCTTATTGATAGAGAAACTGAGTACGGGGTAGGTTTCAAAATCTTTTATTTTCAGGTTGGCAACCTTGGTTGAAAATCAGGTGGTCAATTTAGACAATTAGAAGTAGATTTTATGACATAGTGATTTAGAACGTTGTCGAGAAAACTTGATTGAAACAGTTGTCACAGAAAATTCGTTACGAAGAGAACTTGTGTACTAAGATTACTACAGGTTCCCAATACTTTTGTCCTCATTTCAACTCTCACCACTCATTAGTTATTTAGTCTGCGATGTTTGTAATTTGACGAGTGACCAATTCGTAAGAAAAGGTACAGTACATACCTAATCATTTCCCCCGAGCAGGATGTGGTCCTTGTTAAATTTTGAAACGGATTTCGACTTATAGGATTCAAAACTTTACCTTCTTCCTGACTGGTTGCCTAACCTAAGCAAAAGAGCACAGTCTGACCTATTACTTAGCCATAGCTTGAGAAAGAACTGATGGATTCATGCCTTTCAAAAGGGCATTAGTGTAAAGTGAAACTCGAACTGGCTTGTCCGGGATTGGAACTCAGATTGTCCGATTTGAAGCAACCTAAACGACTGTAAGCAACCTAAAACGTGTCAGAAAATTTACATAAATATCTAATCTTTGTAAAAATTTTATTGACAATTTCGCTAGGCAATATTAATACTAATAATTTTATAAGTTCCTCAAGATGATCTGGGGAATTTAATTGTTGATAGAATAAGAAAACAAGGCGAATTACTTTATATACTAAATATGAACCACATCGTCATCATAGTAAAGGTTAACACACGGTGGACTGTCCAAGAATATTTGACAAGAAAAAAGGTTATAAAGTACACGCTAAACAATTTAATATTCATGTAGCCACAATTAGCCGAATAATTTGCAAGTGAAAGCAACATGGCACTGAAGAAAATATGCAAGGATCCGGTGCTCATCTATTGCCTCGAGGAACGTCAAAAAGGTGGGAAAACAAACTCACAATACTTGGAGGGAATTACTTGTAGATTATAGGCCACCAGGTAATGTCACTAGAACGTACTTCAACGACTTGAACTGAAATCCTGGTTTGGTTTGGTTTACCTGTTTAATGGTATATAAACCTTTGTAGGTTATTTAATGCCAAAGGAATATCAACCTTCGTGGGTTATCTAATGCTAATGGGATATCAACCTTCGTGGGTTATTTAATACCAAAGCCAACCTTGTAAAAGGACAAAAGTGTTACTATTTAACCCATGGCTGGAGAGATAAGTAAGTTCATATCTTTCCTAAATGTATAAGTTTAAAATGAACGTAATAGCGAGACTGGATTTAGAACCCCCATGCTGCGATGTTGCTTCCCAGTACGTTTCTCGTTACATCAGGAGACTCTCTGAGACCCTGGATGTTTTGACAATGTTCCGTTGTTGACAAAAAAAGAAAAGAAGCAAAAACCAACAAAAAACAAAATTTAAAAAATAACCAAAAACAAAAGTAAACAACAAAAAAAAAAAAACGCAAAAACACACACAAAAAAAAAACAAAGTAAAAAAACAACAAAAAACAAAAAACATGGCTGGGCTTAACTTTGGCGAGAAACATTTATTTGAAGATAAGAAATGTTATAGTAATGAATAGATTTATGCAAACGGGGTTCAACATCTCTTTCAGTGGAGTAACTGCAACAAGATATGCTTGATTTAGTACCCTGGACCATGGGTCTTGCTCAGGGTACTAACACTGAAATGACGGTGGCTGGCCTTGTCACCCCACTCCGAGACAGAGTAGGAATAGGTTGTTCAGACCTAACCGATAAAATGAAACGCAGTTTCTTCCAGGCAGCGGTCACATCGATACTGCTATATGGGTGCACTACATGTACTCTAACAAAACGGCTCGAGAAGAAGCTAGACGGCAATTACACAAGAATGTTGCGAGCAATCTTGAACAAGTCCTGGCAGCAACACCCCACAAGACACCAACTGTATGGCCACCTGCCTCCTATCACGAAAACTATTCAAGTTAGACGAACCAGACATGCCGAACACTGCTGGAGAAGCAGGGACGAACTCATAAGTGATGTACTCTTATGGACCCCCACACATGGCCGTGCAAAAGCAAGACGACCAGCACGAACATACATTCAGCAGCTATGTGAGGATACGGGATGTAACCCTGAAGACCTGCCTGGGGCGATGAACGATAGGGAGGAGTGGCGAGAGAGGGTCAGGGATATCCGTGCTACCAGCGCGACATGATGATGATGATGATATATATATATATATATTATAGATTTCGTGATTCTGCCTCGGTTTTTTTCTTTTACTGGCTTGAGTGCGAGGAGACGAACGGTGAACGTAGAACAAAGAATGAAGCGAACACATGGGAAGAAACGGTTCCAGTTCCTACGGCCTTAGAGAATGAAGGATTAGAGATTATAACAGCGAAGGTCATGAAGCTAAGACAAGTTGTATTTTCCCCTCTCAAGTGGACAATTTGTCAGCACGGATATAGTTGTTGCCGGTGACCACCCAATAGAAATATCTTTTGGTCAGAAGGGGCATATGTCAAGATACCTGATCTTAAATCTAGTCCTAATGCTTAGAGAAAACTGAATAAAGTCTCCAAGCCGAAGAACAATTAAAAAAGCCGATGGCAATATTAAGACATTGGTTTGATTTTCGTTTAAGGGTACAACAAACACCAAAAATATATTCAAAAACGATTTTTGCTTGGCTCAAAGGTTTCAGAGATATTAAGCAAATACATAAATATAAAGTAAAAAATCTCTTGAAATAATAAGAAATTGATATCTTTGATATGGAAAAAAAAACGTTTATTATTTGGAGTTTACTAATTTATAGGTAGTACTGTAGTACCAAATAACATTTTTTTCTTGTATAATGTTTCACTTGAAATAATAAAATCCTAGTATCTTTGGTGTCTTCTATATTATGCCTATCTTATATTCTACGGCCGATGCAGTCAGTTCCGGAAGCTATCGATCATATGGAAGTCAGACCTGACCGATAAAATGGAACGCAGTTTCTTCCAGGCAGCGGTCGTATCGATACTGCTATATGGATGCACTACTTGGACGCTAACAAAATGCCTGGAGAAAAAGCTAGGCGGCAATTACACAAGAATGCTGCGAGCAATATTGAACAATTCCTGGAGGCAACACCTCACAAAGTACCAACTATACGATCACCTAGCTCCCATCACGAAAACTATCCAAGTTAGACGAACCAGACATGCAGGACACACCTGGAGAAACAGGGACGAACTCATAAGTGATGTACTCCTATGGACTCCCCACATATGGCTAAGCAAAAGCAGGACGACCAGCTCGAACATACATACAGCAGCTGTGTGAGGATACAGGATGTAGCCCTGAAGACCTGCCAGAGGCGATGAACGAAAGGGAGAAGTGGCGAGAAAGGGCATGACATGATGATGATCTTTGGTGTCGAAAAAAAAATTACTTTCCATAAAGAATTGTTAGGGGTGTACTTGTTTATGGCAAACTATATATATTTATATATATATACACATTAGAAGTCCGTTACTTTAAGTTTCTGGTGATTAGCACAATCATCAAACAGAAAATTTACAAAAGTTCCCCATCAATCGTAATTATAGTTCAGTGAAAAGTTTTAAGACTGAAATGTACGTGATACTTAGACGAGAGAGAAACATACACACCCACACACACTCAAAAACATACACATACATATATGCATTTGTGTGTGTGTGTGTGTGTGTGTATGTTACATCAATAACTCTTTAGCCTGACATCCACTTAATGACAGAATTTTGATCCCAAACTTTCATAGTATGTTTAGTCCATGGGATTAATATTTTCTACTGAATTAAGTGCCTTGACAAAAAAGAGTATATAAATAGTTTTGTTGAATGCTTTTTATCAATAGGCTACGAACTATATATATATATTCAGCTGTTGATTTTACTTTCATTTTACTTAACGGTCTGACGGTATTGGGAAATTGGCTGACAATATTTTTAGATTCAATTGGATCTTGTATTGAATCTCAGAACCGAGAGAATTTTTTTTAATAAACATATTGTTTTCCTGTTTTCACTGTTCCCAGTAGATCACCTTCTCCACCAAATCATGCTTTTATTTTAGCCAACTGATCTAATTTTTGTCTGCGGATATTTTATATTATGAACATCCGCCAATGGTCCGGGAGACCTGTGTTCAATCCCTGGTCGCGTCATACCAAAGACTTTGAAAATGGTTCTTGATACTTCCTTGCTTAACACTCAGCAATATAAGGAATATATCAAGGGTAAAGTGGAGCAATCCAAGGAAAGGAGTAGCGACCTTCCCTACACCTTGGTGTAGTAGCTATTTAAAAGGGAGCCTTCTGGTCGCCCTCGACAAAGGTCGGCAGCTTTACTTTACTTTACCTATCATGTTCTTTTAGTTCCTTTGCAGTTTGACTGACAATAACTCTCCTGGTGTCTCCATGGTTAGTCCTCGTGGCATAATTGTTAAAGTGCTGGGCTGCAGAATCATTGTAGGCGAGTTCGAATTCCCGTCGAGCTATTACGTTCATTTTTTGACTAATTCTCTTGGGAAAGGTATGAACCCTCTTATTCTCCCTGCGATTAGTCAACTAGTTCTAATACTGGTTTTCTACAAGGATATCTTTGATATCAAATAACCCACGACGTTTGATATGCTTTTAAACATAAAAAGAAATCAAGAAAGAATCAGGTCTCTAGGACGCTTTTAAATATTCTGGATATGGTCAAGATAGTTTCAATTCTTCCTCTGGGATCTAGCTGTTCTATTCTCCCTATTAGGCCCATAGTGACCGTTCCTGGGGCTCTGATAACAACTGGTATCACCATCACCTTCATGTTCCACTGATTATTAAGCTCTCAAGCGACATCCTGATATTTACAATTTTTTTCTTTTTGTTTTTAACTCAATTGTCCGCGAGAACAACGAAACTGTCTAGATGACAAGTTTTTCTTGTAAATTTACACTTGATTTTATTTTCTGGATAGAATTGGGTTATCCGTATGCATCCAAAAGTCTCATAGAACTTTATGCGTTTCATTTTTCTGGCTTGTGCATTAACCATTTTTCAGCATAACCAAACTTTAGTCTTTTGCTGATTCCTAGTGGATCACCTTTCCTATCCTATCATGTCAACTCTTGTATTCCTTATTATCGGTGATTAACCGTTTCACCTCTGTCACCACATAACCAACACTCGCTATTCTTTAGTGTATTATCAAATTTTGCTTTGATTTAATTGGTTCTGATAGCATTATTTTGTGCTGCTATCCGTTATTATTACCATTAGTTGTAATTTCTCATGTTAAATTCGAGATCAGTCGAAATATGATAGCATCACAAAAAGAAGTTCGATTGTCTGACCAATTTCTAAATGTGATGGTGGTAGAAGAACGTATAATGATATATTGCCTTGACACCACCGGATAAAGTTGACAAATACATCCGGTCGTAGATAAACCAACAGACAAAACAAGCAATGCGTGGGCGTGATACACGAGACATAAAAAAATGTCTGGGTGTAAGCCTTGACCTATGAAAAACAAGCTTTGTATGGGTGTAAACTATGGCCAATGGAAAACAAACACTGCATAGGTGAAGAGGCATGGTCATGTGGGTCATGTAGGAGTTTTAAGTCTATAAAAGGTCTAGAATTTTGGGTGAAGTTCAGTTTCGGCCGGCTGTTTCTACCGGCTGTTTCCACTCTCGACACCTTTTTTATGTGTGCGAACTATCTCCAACCGTTCTCTTGCTTCTCACAAACGTCACTGTCGAAGAATAAAGATATATGTTTATATTCTTATATATTTGTGTTCGTCAAGATCTTGCTGTAGTATAGAACAGTATTTTCCCTCTAGCAAATCTTTCGTACCTTATCAAAACTGTGTTGAACTCTGTTAAATCGTCTTTCGTTCGGTTGCTGGCAAGTCTGCTTTGATCTACTCTTTGATGTATACTGGTTGACTTTAGCACTGTTATAGTCTGGATAATCTAGATTCTTCCTTTGATCTCAAGTTTCCATGTCTTTTTCTTAAATTTTTGAGGACTGTTCTAAGAGCTTCAAGTATGATTGTTACCGCCGTCACTTTCCTAACTTTTTCAACGGTCAAGAACCAGATATTTGTCTTTTATGTTAAACGGCAAAATCCGCTAAATGACAAATTCTTTTCTTGTTCAGGTCTTAATTGGGTGATTACTTTCTATCTGAAAGGTCCATAGAATTTTATGTGTTTAATTTTCAAGGATAGATTCTGGTTTTTACAATGACGAAGTACATTTAACAGATTGCTACGTTAGGTGATTATTTGATTAGTTATTTCGTTATTACGTAGTCTACACTTGCTATTATCAAGCATATTTTTCCTTTGACATAATCAATCATGGCATTATTTTGTTCTGCTATCAATAGAGATTTAGTTTCTCTCTTCAGGTTTTCCCCTTAAAGCCATGTCAATTTTATATCACGTGCCATTTCATTAGTTTTGTTCCAGGGGTATTATCCTTATTATTTCACTCTTTTGAGAGTTTTTCAATTCAGCATTAGCTGAATGATTTTTTCCTGAAGTCTGAGTACATCGATTCTCCTCAAGTCTCCAGGACTCAACTCAGTATTCTGGCAAATCTCATTAAGGCATCAGCTTGGATGGTCTCCAGTAGTTCTGTTATTTACAAGTCTTCCAGGCCCTGGAGCAATCATTTGGTGACTGTGCCGAGTATGCCAATTACAATTGATATCACCATCACTTTTATGTTCCATTGTTTTTTAGTTCACTGGCAAGGTCTAGGTGCTTATTTCTCTTTTCGCTTGTTTTTATTTTTAATCTGTGGTCTGCCGGAACGTCAAAGTCCACAATTCGGTAGATTCTCTTTTTTTCTTTGCTGACTATCTCTAGATCTGATTGTCTGGCTGAGATTACATGATGTTTTTGTATCTCAAAATTCCAGAGAATTTTGACTGTCTGATTTTTAGAATGGAATCTGGGTTGTGTGTATATACCATTTGTTCATATAGTCATATTTAAATTTCATATTCAGTTCCCGGTAGATCACCTTCCCCACCCAGTCCTGTCTAGTCTAACCCATTTTGCGCTTATTTACGACATGTGCTCATTATTTGATCGTTTCATCTCTATCATCACATAATCTGCATCTGCTATTTTATTGTGACTTGTCTATTCTTCTTTTAACATAGTTAGTCCTTATGGCATTGTTTTGCTCTGCTATCAGAAGGAATTCAGTTTCTCTCTTAAGATTTCCTTTTACTTGTGCTATTTGTATTATTTCTGGTCGTTGTAATCAGTCTTCCTCTGCGCTTTTTTATGTAGTGTATGAGTCTTTGAATCGATGCATCGACGCAGTCATCAATGCTGGCGCGTCTTTTTGAATGCTGGAAGTTTTCTGCCTCCTTCTTTTCTTGACACATACAGTCATCTCTAGGATGTAATGCCTTATGTATCGTTATTGATTGTCTAGTTCACTGGTTCATTTGTCGAAGTTCTTCTCTTGTTAACTTTCAGAATGGTCCCGAGAATCTTACGTGGGGGACAGCCTAGGTGTTTATGCTTTTGATGAGATTTTTGCTATGTAGTTTGGTTTCGAGTAGTTTTCTCGTTCTCCTGAAGTATTCTTTTTTTAATGTTTTCTTTCATTTCCACTAGTTCGATAGTGTCCACTTTCAATATTACCAGTTATTTGTAATTTTCCTTTTCTCCTAACGTTCTGAATTTTTCTTGATTTAGTAGTTCTCTTCCTTCAGTCATTTGTCATTTTCGGCTCCTCATTATTTGCATAGCACATTTTTCAATGCCAAATTCTATCCCTGTATCATCACTGTATATCCTTACTATCAGTGTTGGGGTTTGTAGTTCTTTTTCCTTTTTGGCAAACAGTTTAATCTCGTCCATGTACATTAGGTAGTTGATTTTTATTTGCGATTCATGAAGTTTGTATCTACCTGTGCTTTTCCTAAATATGTGATTCAGTGGATTCATTGCTATTACAACAAGTAATAGTAATTGCCTATCTCTTTGGAAGATCCCTCTTCGGATTTTCATTTCAGCTAATTTTTTTCCTCCGTCAGTTCCATTCTCTAGTTTTCTATGGTATTCTCGATAAACTTTATGACATCGCCGGATGTCTTGTACATTTTGAGAGAGTCTATTATCCAGCTATACGGGGCAATATCATATGCTTTTTGTCGTCAATCCACGCAATAGGTTGATTTTTTCGTCTAATTTTGCTCTCCTTGAAGAAGTGTCGATCTATGTATTGTAAATCCCCAGTTCCTCTCGTTCTGTTGCGACATTCTTTCTGTTCATCAGGGAACAGTCCACGAATCATAAATCTCCTCCCTAATTTGTGCTGTTAGTATTTTTCACATCGTCGGTAGGCCCATTATGGTTCTGTAGTTGTTGGGGGCGGTTTTTTGGGGGGAGTATTATTATCATTATTGTTATCATTTTCCTCTTTGTAAGTTTTGCTAAGTCGGCTGTATAATACACCGACTGCTTCCCTGCAGAGGGGTAATACCCCTCCCCCAATGAGTGTCCTGATATGACAATGAACAATCTGATGGTGAGGTTCCAGTAGTGTTGAAGCTATGGGGAATGTGGAGTACACCTTAATTTCCATCGCTCCCAGATCCACTCAGGCCTGGAGTGGTAGCACCTGATAAGGATCCTATCTATGGGTTGAATAGAAATAAACCGTGATTTCTTGACTTAACTGTTTTTTGCATTTAAACGGTGTATTTATGCTAAAGCGAATTGCTTGAAATAGAACTGTTTTGACATTTAGACTGTGTACTTAGGCTGCACTGAATTATCTGAAATAAAACTGTTTTGACATTAACTCTGTGTATTGCCCAGTGGGCTGGGGCTGTAGAATACACCGGCTGCTACTCTGCAGAGGAGTAAGACTCCCCAAAATGAGAGTCCTGGATATGACACTAAACGATCTGACGGTAAGGCTCTAGCGATACTTGAACTTTGGGGAGTGCGAAGCACCTCTTCTTTGCCATTGCTCCCAGGTCCACTCTGGCCCGAAATGGCAGCACTTGATTGGATTAAATAGAACTAAACGGCATACTTATTCTAAACTGATTTTTTTATTAGAACTTTTTGACTAAACGGGATAGCTTAAAATAGAAATGTTTTTGATAATTAAACTCTACTTACATTTAAACTGTGTGCTGATGCCTAACTGAATTGTTTGAAATGGCACTGTTTTTGACAATTAAACTATACTTACACTAAACTGATTTTTTTAATGTAGAACTTTTTTGATATTTAACTGTGTATAAACAAAATCTCTAATTATACTAAACTGAATTAGCTGAATTAGAACTGTTTGACTAAACTGAATAGCTTGAAATGTTTTTAACAATTAAACTGTGTACTCGGGCTAAACTGAATTGTTTGAAATAGAAGTGGGTATTTGCATAAGAATGGATTTTGCGTCAAATAACCTACAAGGGTTGATATGCCATAAAAACCAACCAACCAATCAATCTTTGTAAGTTTTTTACGACGTTGGTTGTCTTGCACAAGTGTCTCGGTCACTGCAAGTCTCTTTGGATCTCCTGGACTCTTCTAAGTACTCTGGCCAATTTCAACAAGGCAGAAGTTAGGATGGTGTCAATTCTTCCTCTGATCATCAAATTCCTCCAGTCATTTTTCCAAGAATTTGGGGACTATTCGAAGCGAACATATTACAATGGGAATCACCGTCCCTCTAACGTTCCACATGTTCTTTAGATGGCAAAGGTTCAAGTATTTATCTAGGATTTTGTTTTCTTTTATTTTTCTTCTCTGGTATGCTGAAACGCGCTGCAGTCCAAGTGGCATCTAATCTCCTTAGTTCTCCAGGACTTTTCCGAGTATTTTTGCTAATTTCAGTAGTGCTGAGTCTCAATCTCTCCATGACTCTCAAGCTTTCCAACTGTCTTTTCGAGTCTCCCTTGGATTGTTCCAAAGACTTAAACTTTGATATACGTCATGTTCATTGTTTTCTCTGAATATCTTGAGAAAAGTATAAGTTTTCACGTGTGACCCAACACAAACCCAAATTTCTAATAGTTGTGGGCGTTAATATATCTTTTTACTCGGAATAGCCAAGAACTACTGAGGTATAGCCCTAACATCCATAGCGGCCAAGATATATAATGCTCTACTACGCAACCGCATAGAACCCGAAATTGAGAACATACTTTGGAAGACCCAAAATGACTTTCGGAGAAATCGATCCATTACATCACAAATTTTGACTATCCGTCAAATTCTAGAAGGTGTACATGAAAAAACCTTGACGCAACTATATTATTTGTCAACTTCTTCAAGGCCTTTGACGCCATACACAGAGGGAAGATGGAGAAAATACTATTCGTCAACAGCCTACCTAAAGAAACCGTCGCAGACATAATAATACTATATAAAAGCACGAAAGTAAAAATCCGCTCCTCGGATGGAGACACAGACTACTTCAACATTGCAGCAGGTGTGCTGCAAGGAGACACGGTAGCTCCAAACTTGTTTATCATCTGCCTTGACTACGTGCTTAGAACGTTTATTGATATAATGAAAGATAACGGTTTCAAGCTGGCAAAGGAAAGAAGTAGAAGATATCCGGCACAAACAATTACGGACGCGGACTACGCCGATGACATAGCACTTCTGGCAAATACACCTGCCTAAGCCGAAACACTGCCACATAATCTGGAACGAGCAGCTGCTGGTATAGGCATCCATGTCAACGCAGACAAGACGGAATACATGTTCATTTATCAAAGAGGCAACATCTCCACACTAAAGGGTGGGCTTTTGAAACTAGTGGACATGTTCACCTCCCAAGGAAAGTGTGTCTCATCAACCGAAACAGACATCAACACGCGTCTAGCAAAGGCATGGACAGCTATCGATAGAATATCTGTCATATGAAAGTCAGACCTGACCGATAAAATAAAACGCAGTTTTTTCCAAGCAGCGGTCGTGTCGATACTGCTATATGAATGCACTACAAGGACACTAACTAAACGTATGAAAAAAAAAAGCTTAACGGCAACTACACAAGAATGCTGCGAGCAATATTGAACAAGGCCTGGAGGTAACACCCCAGAAAACAGCAGCTGTACGGCTACCTACCACCCATCACGAAAACTATCCAAGTTAGACGAACTAGACATGCGGGACACTGCTGAAGAAGTAGGGACGAACCCATAAGTGAAATACTTCTGTGGACCCCTTCACATGAACGAGCAAAGGCAGGAGGACCAGCTAGAACTTATATACAACAGCTCTGTGCCGATACAGGATATAGCCTTGAAGACCTTCCGGGAGCAGTGGACGAGAGAGACTGGTGGTGAGAGAGGGCCAGGGAGATCCGTGCTGGCAGCGCGACACGATGATGGTGATGATCCGAAACGAACAGGCATGTTCATCTGTTCACTAAGTGCATCCTTCAAGCGATCAGCTTTCTGCTTATGGACACAATTAGAAGCAGTAAAATGTAAAGCTAAGGAAACGCAAGAAATAGATTTAAGACGTTTACAATGTAGGCAGAGCGCATAGCAGATGGGATACAAGTTTACCAAAGAAAGAAGACTTTGAAATGATAAATTAATCACTAGCTGAAGTACGCCCACTAGGTCGCCTCGGTTAGTATAAAGGTTAGTAAGCTTGACTTGCAAACCTACAAGAGTGGGCTCGAGTCTCATTGGGTGCCCAATTTATTCCGCTTTATGCCACATCTAATCAAAAGCTTAGTTAATTACCACTAGCTGCAGCACCAGTATAAGCAGGGCAAGAGAGGTTGAGATTTAGATAGTTGCTGGTTATTTTGCAATCATTTAAACATTTACACCGAATCGTTAGAATTAATATAAAAGACACAATTCTTTATTAAATATGAAATACCCAGAAAGTAATAGTGGGTAACTATTACACTACGCGAGTCGACCATATAAAAGTTGGATTCACCTAACCGAAAACAGATTTACTAAGCATATCGTCCTTATTACCTTTTCATATTTACTCATTGGGAAGATATTAAGTCGAGCCCCCAGTTATCAAGGACCAATAGTAGATATATTTACCCAACCCCTCCACACATGAAGAATGCGACACAAGGTCAATTTTTAAAGCGGAGTTTAACAAGTTTGAAGTTATTTTTCCTTTTTTTGATTTTACTTGCCATACGTAGGTTAAAGACCCCAATCTGCTTTACTATTTACCCATAGCTGAAGGGAGAATAGTTGGATTCATGCCTTTCCCAAGGGTATTATTGATATGTGAAAAGCAAACAGCATCGTATAGGATTTGAACTCGAGTCATTGTGTCCATTTCTTAAAAAGGTAACCATTACACCACGCATACTTCCACGTATCACTATATACCTGATGATCTTAACACTGAACTATCATTATCAAGATGTACTGGCAGCACAGATTCTTTTAACTCTCTGTATCTGTCTCTCTCTCTCTTTCATCATCAGTCCCTATCGGCCATGAAATTAAGTCCTCGAAATTGCACCCAGTGTCCGCACAGAGATAATGAACATAAATGTTTGCTGGCCGACTAACATCGGTGTGTATATGTGTCGCTGCAAATTGGTGACCGTTGCTTATGAGTTCGTCCTTTTTCCTCCGGCAATATTCAGCTTATCTTGCTCGCTACTCTTGGATGGCTTTTGAGATGGGAAGTAGATGGCTGTACAACTGCTATTTTGAGGGTGCTGTGTCAAGGATTTGATCAAAATAGTATGAAACATCCTAGTGTAGTTCCAATCTAGCGTTTTGTAAGAGAAAAATATTTAGCTATACAATAGTACTCACATGGAATAGACAGTGTCGATAGAACACCAGACTTTAGTTCAGAATAAATGTAAAAAAAGACTACGAGGATAATAAAATAAGTTTCCAAACTTTTTTCTTATGAGCACTTTTATTGATAGTACACACATAAAACTTTAGTCCCTTTCGAAGTAATCTCCTCCGGCTGCAATGCAATTGTTGTACTGTTCCAACAACTTCTCGAAGGCCCCATGAAAGTCCTCTTGTGTGAGCGTGTCAATGACCTTTGTCACAGCCTCTTTCAGCTCCTCAATTGCCTCATAAAGACAGCCTTTGAGCTTAGGGAATAAGCAAAAGTCACAGGAAGCAATGTCTCGACTATAGAGAGGCTGAGAAACTGTCTTGATGCCCATCTTGGTCAAATAGTCTGTGACAAGGATGGAGTTGTGCACTGGTGCATTGTCCTGGTGGAAATGCCACTGACCCGTGTTGAAGAATGCTGGCTTCTTCCCAAGGAATCTCTCCCTGAACTCCCTTAAAACCTCAACATAGTAACACTAACCCTAAACGTTTGACCAATCAACTCTGGTGTATTGAATTCCTTACTTCTCCCACACCTCTCATCATCCCTCACAGACTCCCTGCCTTCCTTGAATCTCTTATGCCACTCAAAAACTGATGCTTGATTCATGCAAGATGGTCGAAAAGTAGTCTGACGTTTTCCATACATTTCTGTGGCATTTTTTCCAAGTTTAAAACAAAATTTTATTGCATTAGTAGGCTTTATTTAGTAAGGTGTATTCCAATTGCTGCTGTAGCTGTTTATTTGAAGCTGAAATATAAAAATTGGTCAGTCATCTCATAAGATGTATAGCCATAACATGCTGAATTTTCAAGCGTGTACGACAATTTTAAATGCCTGTAGATCAGTTCATTTTCACTATCAGAAACATTTTATATATATATTATATACATACTATGGAAAAGAATGTACAAAAATGTCCCAACAGCCGGGAACAGGTGCATGTTGTTCTACGAACAAGCAATATGTAGAAGCTTTACAAAAATGGAAAAAGCTTACTTGATGATGAGTGGGGGTTAAAATTGCCACCATTGGTACTGGAGACAACGTCTTTATTGTTCATGGAACGGAGGTAATAGATTGTTGAGAATGAGTTTCTGAAACTGTCATGTCACACTCCACGAGACACTTAATTGATACGCCCATTCTCAAATGGAAATAATGTTTTTTTTCTTTACACGCGCTCGACATATGCATTTCGTGGACAAATCGAATTATGCTGCTTTCTTCAATTTTCTCGCTCCTTAACAATACTTCTAGTCAATTATCTGGACTTTATTCCAGACGATGAAATATGTCACTTTCTCCGTTCAGATATTATCCATTCTACCAATGCTTTTCGCCACAACATTCTGTATTATCTGATTTCCCCCAATTTATGCTGTTGTGCTTGAAATATAAAATCAACGCCTTTTCTCCTTGAATGGTTTCTTTCAAAATATTTTATTAATACTCTTTGGAAGAGTATTTGTTTTCTTACGAATCCCTAAAATCAACGTCTTTTCGCCTTGACTGGTTTATTTCAAAATATTTTATTAATACTCTTTGGAAGAGTATTTGTTTTCTTACGAATCCCCAAAATCAACGTCTTTTAACCTTGAATGGTTTATTTCAAAATATTTCATTAATACTCTCTTGAAGAGTATTTGTTTTCTTAAGAATCCCCAAAATCAACGCCTTTTCTCATTGAATGTTTTATTCCAGAATAGTTTATTAATACTCTTTGGAAGAGTATTTTTTTTCTTACGAATCCCCAAAATCAACGTCTTTTCTCCTTGAATGTTTTATTCCAAAATAGTTTATTAATACTCTTTGGAAGAGTATTTGTTTTCTTACAAATCCCCCAAATCAACGTCTTTTCTCCTTGACTGGTTTATTTCAAAATATTTTCTAATTACTCTTTGGAAGAGTATTCGTTTTCTTACGAATCCCCAAAATCAACGTCTTTTCTCCTTGACTGGTTTATTTCAAAATATTTTATTAATACTCTTTGGAAGAGTAATCGTTTTCTTACGAATCCCCAAAATCAACGCCTTTTCTCCTTGACTGGTTTATTTCAAAATATTTTATTAATACTCTTTGGAAGGGTATTTGTTTTCTTACGAATCCCCAAAATCAACGTCTTTTCTACTTGAATGGTTTTTTCAAAATATTTTATTAATACTCTTTGGAAGAGTATTTGTTTTCTTACAAATCCCCCCAATCAACGTCTTTTAACCTTGAATAGTTTATTTCAAAATATTTCATTAATACTCTCTGGAAGAGTATTTGTTTTCTTAAGAATCCCCAAAATCAACGCCTTTTCTCCTTGACTGGTTTATTTGAAATATTTCAGTAATACTCTTTGAAAGAGTATTAGTTTTCTTACGAATCCCCCAAACCAACGTCTATTCTCCTTGAATAGTTTATTTCAATATATTTCGTTGATACTCTTTGGAAGAGTATTTGTTTTCTTAAGAATCCCAAAAATCAACGTGTTTTCACCTGGAATGATTTATTTAAAAATATTTCGTTAATACTCCTTGGAAGAGTATTTGTTTTCTTACAAATCCCCAAAATCAACGTCTTTTCTCCTTGAATGGTTCATTTCAAAATATTTCATTAATACTCTCTGGAAGAGTATTTGTGTTCTTACGAATCCCCAAAATCAACGTCTTTTCTCCTTGAATGGTTTATTTCAAAATATTTTTTTAATACTCTTTGGAAGAGTATTTATTTTCTTATGAATCCCCAAAATCAACGTCTTTTTTCCTTGAATGGTTTATTTCAAAATATTTTATTAATACTCTTTGAAGAGTATTTGTTTTCTTACGAATCCCCCAAATCAACGTCTTTTCTCCTTGACTGGTTTATTTCAAAATATTTTATTAATACTCTTTAGAAGAGTATTTTTTTTCTTACGAATCCCCAAAATAAATGTCTTTTGTCCTTGAATGGTTTCTTTCAAAATATTTTATTAATACTCTTTGGAAGAGTATTTGTTTTCTTACGAATCCCCAAAATCAACGTCTTTTCTCCTTGAATGGTTTATTTCAAAATATTTTATTAATAGTCTTTGGAAGAGTATTTGTTTTCTTATGAATCCCCAAAATCAACGTCTTTTCTCCTTGAATGGTTTATTCCAAAATATTTTATTAATACTCTTTGGAAGAGTATTTGTTTTCTTACAAATCCCCAAAATCAACGTCTTTTCTCCTTGACTGGTTTATTTCAAAATATTTTATTAATACTCTTTGGAAGAGTATTCGTTTTCTCACGAATCCCCAAAATCAACACCTTTTCTCCTTGACTGGTTTATTTCAAAATATTTTCTTAATACTCTTTGGAAGAGTATTTGTTTTCTTACGAATTCCCCCAATCAACGTCTTTTAACCTTGAATAGTTTATTTCAAAATATTTCATTAATACTCTCTGGAAGAGTATTTGTTTTCTTAAGAATCCCCAAATTCAACGCCTTTTCTCCTTGACTGGTTTATTTGAAATATTTCAGTAATACTCTTTGGAAGAGTATTAGTTTTCTTACGAATCCCCCAAATCAACGTCTATTCTCCTTGAATAGTTTATTTCAATATATTTCATTAATACTCTTTGGAAGAGTATTTGTTTTCTTAAGAATCCCAAAAATCAACGTGTTTTCACCTTGAATGATTTATTTCAAAATATTTCGTTAATACTCCCTGGAAGAGTATTTGTCTTCTTACGAATCCTCAAAATCAACGTCTTTTCTCCTTGACTGGTTTATTTCAAAATATTTTATTAATACTCTTTGGAAGAGTATTTGTTTTCTTACGAATCCCCAAAATCAACGTCTTTTCTCCTTGAATGGTTTATTCCAAAATATTTTATTAATACTCTTTGGAAGAGTATTTGTTTTCTTACGAATCCCCAAAATCAACGTCTTTTCTCCTTGAATGGTTTATTTCAAAATATTTTATTAATACTCTTTAGAAGAGAACTTGTTTTCTTATGAATCCCTAAAATCAACGTTTTTTTCTCCTTGTCTGGTTTTTTTCAAAATATTTTCTTAATACTCTTTGGAAGAGTATTTGTTTTCTTACGAATCCCCAAAATCAACGTCTTTTCTCCTTGACTGGTTTATTTCAAAATATTTTATTAATACTCTTCTGAAGAGTATTCGTTTTCTTACGAATCCCCAAAATCAACGCCTTTTCTCTTTGAATGGTTTATTTCAAAATATTTTATTAATACTTTTTGGATGAGTATTTGTTTTCTCACGAATCCCTCCAATCAACGTCTTTTAACCTTGAATAGTTTATTTCAAAATATTTCATTAATACTCTCTGGAAGAGTATTTGTTTTCTTAAGAATCCCCAAATTCAACGCCTTTTCTCTTTGACTGGTTTATTTCAAAATATTTTATTAATACTCTTTGGAAGAGTATTCGTTTTCTTACGAATCCCCAAAATCAACACCTTTTCTCCTTGACTGGTTTATTTCAAAATATTTTATTAATACTCTTTGGAAGAGTATTTGATTTCTTACGAATCCCTAAAATCAACGTCTTTTCTCCTTGAATGGTTTATTTCAAAATATTTTATTAATACACTTTGGAAGAGTATTTGTTTTCTTACAAATCCCCAAAATCAACGTCTTTTCTCCTTGACTGGTATATTTCAAAATATTTTATTAATACTCTTTGGAAGAGTATTTGTTTTCTTACGAATCCCCAAAATCAACGTCGTTTCTCCTTGACTGGTTTATTTCAAAATATTTTATTAATACTCTTTGGAAGAGTATTTGTTTTCTTACGAATCCCCAAAATCAACGCCTTTTCTCCTTGACTGGTTTATTTCAAAATATTTTATTAATACTCTTTGGAAGAGTATTTGTTTTCTTACGAATCCCCCCAATCAACGTCTTTTAACCTTGAATAGTTTATTTCAAAATATTTCATTAATACTCTCTTGAAGAGTATTTGTTTTCTTAAGAATCCCCAAAATCAACGCCTTTTCTCCTTGACTGGTTTATTTCAAAATATTTCAGTAATACTCTTTGAAAGAGTATTACTTTTCTGATGAATCCCCCAAATCAACGTCTATTCTCCTTGAATAATTTATTTCAAAATATTTCATTAATACTCTTTGGAAGAGTATTTGTTTTCTTAAGAATCCCAAAAATCATCGTGTTTTCACCTTGAATGATTTATTTCAAAATATTTCGTTAATACTCCTTGGAAGAGTATTTGTTTTTTTACGAATCCTTAAAATCAACGTCTTTTCTCCTTGACTGGTTTATTCCAAAATATTTTATTAATACTCTTTGGAAGAGTATTTGTTTTCTTACGAATCCTCAAAATCAACGTCTTTTCTCCTCGAATGGTTTATTCCAAAATATTTTATTAATACTCTTTGGAAGAGTATTTGTTTTCTTACGAATCCCCAAAATCAACGTCTTTTCTTCTTGAATGGTTTATTTCAAAATATTTTATTAGTACTCTTTGGAAGAGTATTTGTTTTCTTACGAATCCCCAAAATCAACGTCTTTTCACCTTGACTGGTTTATTTCAAAATATTTTCTTAATACTCTCTGGAAGAGTATTTGTTTTTGTACGAATCCCCAAAATCAACGTCTTTTCTCCTTGAATGGTTTATTTCAAAATATTTTATTAATACTCTTTGGAAGAGTATCTGTTTTCTTACGAATCCCCAAAATCAACGTCTTTTCTCCTTGAATGGTTTATTTTAAAATATTTTATTAATACTCTCTGGAAGAGTATTTGTTTTACGAATCCCCAAAATCAACGTATTTTCTCCTTGAATGGTTTATTTTAAAATATTTTATTAATACTCTTTAGAAGAGTACTTGTTTTCTTATGAATCCCCAAAATCAACGTTTTTTTCTCCTTGTCTGGTTTATTTCAAAATATTTTATTAATACTCTTTGGAAGAGTATTTGTTTTCTTACGAATCCCCAAAATCAACGTCTATTCTTCTTGAATGGTTTACTTCAAAATATATTATTAATACTCTTTGGAAGAGTATTTGTTTTCTTACGAATCCCCAAAATCAACGTCTTCTCTCCTTGACTGGTTTATTTGAAAATATTTTATTAATACTCTTTGGAAGAGTATTTGTTTTCTTACGAATCCCCAAAATAAATCTCTATTGTCCTTGAATGGTTTCTTCTAAAATATTTTATTAATACTCTTTGGAAGAGTATTTGTTTTCTTACAAATCCCCAAAATCAACGTCTTTTCTCCTTGAATGTTTTATTTCAAAATATTTTATTAATACTCTTTGGAAGAGTATTTGTTTTCTTACGAATCCCCAAAATCAACGTCTTTTCTCCTTCAATGGTTTATTTGAAAATATTTTATTAATACTCTCTGGAAGAGTATTTGTTTTCTTACGAATCCCCAAAATAAATGTCTTTTGTCCTTGAATGGTTTCTTTCAAAATATTTTATTAATACTCTTTGGAAGAGTATTTGTTTTCTTACGAATCCCCCCAATCAACGTCTTTTAACCTTGAATAGTTTATTTCAAAATATTTCATTAATACTCTCTGGAAGAGTATTTGTTTTCTTAGGAATCCCCAAAATCAACGTCTTTTCTCCTTGACTGGTTTATTTCAAAATATTTTTTTAATACTCTTTGAAAGAGTATATTTTTTCTTACGAATCCCCCCAATCAACGTCTTTTCTCCTTGAATGGTTTTTTCAAAATATTTCATTAATACTCCCTGGAAGAGTATCTGTTTTCTTAAGAATCCCCAAAATCAACGTCTTTTCCCTTTGAATGTTTTATTTCAAAATATTTCATTAATACTCTTTAGAAGAGTATTTGTTTTCTTACGAATCCCCAAAATCAACGTCTTTTCTCCTTGAATGGTTTATTTCAAAATATTTTATTAATACACTTTGGAAGAGTATTTGTTTTCTTACGAATCCCCAAAATCAACGTCTTTTCTTCTTGAATGGTTTATTTCAAAATATTTCATTAATACTCTTTAGAAGAGTATTTGTTTTCTTACGAATCCCCAAAATCAACGTCTTTTCTCCTTGAATGGTTTATTTCAAAATATTTTATTAATACTCTCTGGAAGGGTATTTGTTTTCTTACGAATCCCCCTAATCAACGTCTTTTCTCCTTGATTGGTTTATTTCAAAATATTTTCTTAATACTCTTTGGAAGAGTATTTGTTTTCTTACGAATGCCCAAAATCAACGTCTTTTAACCTTGAATGGTTTATTTCAAAATAATAATTGGATTTATACCTTTCCCAAGAGTATTAGTGCTATTTGAAATACAATTAGTCTCGTCCAGGATTTGAACTCGTGTCATCGTGTCTATTTCCTACGACGATAACCATTACACCTCGGGCACCTCCAATTTCCATCCATATACATTTATTGTCGCTTTCTGAACGTATATAAAACAGTGAAATAAGCCAAGTTAGGATGTGGGTAAAAAAGTTTCAGCAGTGGCGACGACAGCCATGTGATTGACAAAAAACTTTCTGCACAAGTGTTAATCAAGGAAATGAAGAGCACATTGATCAATTTATTTGTGAGTATCGAGCCTTTAAGATATCGACGCCATCAACGCTGCTGAAAATACTGGGTTTCCTCCCTTGGCGCAGATTTTTTCTTTTACCATAATGATAATCGCCAGCAAAAATGTATCTACTATGGTAGTTACAAGGGAGACAAATTATGCTTTATACATGAAAACTTGTTCCAACCAACGATGTTATTGCACTCTATGTATCTCTATTTTGCTTCCATAGAAATAAATGAAACGGTATTTCTGGTTCGGATCAACTGTTGTCATCGTCCATGTAAAAAAAAAAAAAAAAGAAAAAAAAAAGAAGAATGTACCGTATTGACTTTCTTTCTTGCAGATTTTTTTTCTCTTTATTTTAATTTGCATGAATAAGAGAAATTTTACTTGAAATTTAAACGTCTTATTTTTTATATCAGGGCTGGTTTGTGTCTGACCTTTCTGTACTAAAACCCCATTTCATTAATTCTATTTCCGATAGTTTTGTCACATACATTAACTCCTGTTTTACCCATTTATTTTTCATTTGCTTCGTTGTTTATTTTCTATTTGGCAGGGATTTTTTCTTTAAAGGCTTTTTTTTATGAAGATTTGATGTGGTCTATGATCTACCAATATCGTTTTCTTTTCATGATTTTCCCATTTCTTTAAAAAATTACACCAAATTCTTGATACTGCTGAATGGGAATTATCCATAGTTTTTGGCCACATTCCGTGTTGACTTTCCGTCTTGAAGAAGTTTAAAATGTTTTCCTATTATTTCAAGCAAAATTTCTCTGATTGGAGGCATGTTGTAGATCAGTAGAAAGCTGGGAACGAAACTTCATGTTCTGATTGGTAAAGGTTTACCAGGTAAATTTTAGCCAAATGCTGAAAAGAAAGTAGTGGTAATTTACTAAGCTTTTTGCTTAGATGTGGCACAAAGCCATATGAAAGGGGCACCCAATGAGACTTGAACTCGTGTAGGTTTGCTAACCATTATACCACCCGAGGCGCCTAAAGAATGTATTGGACGAAAGTTCTTGTTCTGACTAGTAAAGGTTTGCCCGGCAAATATCAGTAAACTGCTGAAAAAAAAAAATGGTTGCTTTTTAACAGAGTTGCACTGTAAGAGATCACTCTAAGCAAAATGTGTGTAAGAGTCCTCTTGGCCTTGTGGCAAACATGCTGGTCTGCAAAATCTTAGAAAGCGATTTTGAACTTTCACTTTTGGACTAATAAGCTTGGGGAAAGATATGAATATTTTATCTTACTCGCCACCAATGGGTTAAATAGTACCATTCCTGTTCTTTAACATGTATTACTTTGGCATTAAATAGCCCACAAAGTTTGATATGCCGTAAAACTAATATAGCAAACGAAAGCATCAATCTACATATGTGGATTGCGTTCATTCTGCTGACCCTCTTTAGATAATATCACATCGGTAAAGTCTTCCTAATTAATTTGTTCTTCTTAAGAATAACCGATTCACATTATCCTCCGGGAAAATAAGACAATCCACCTCAGTTGATTTAATAAAGGGTTCAGGCTGAAGTTCCGAAATCATTGCCGACTATGACCAACACAGGAAGTAAGCCGAAGGGTTCAACCACCGAAATGTAATTATATAAAACCAAGATTTACATTGTGGCAAAGTTCGCGTCATAAATGATGGGATTAGTTTCTTATAGATTAATACTTCTGCTTGTCTATGGCTTTCGAGATGATGAGATTCGTGTTGGAGAGAATGCAGAAGTATCAGACGACTAGAATACTTTCAAATAACTTAATTAAACAAACGAAAAAAAAAAAAGGAAAAGAAAGAAAGAAAAAATAAAGAAGAAAGTACGTAAGATAGAAAGAAAGAACAAACTTTTTTTAAAAGACGAAAAACTAAGAGAGAAAATCATGAAAATAAAGAAAGCAAGTAAAAAAGAAAGAAAGAAATATTGAAAGAATTAAAAATAGAATGAGTTGATTTTAACAGCATAACTCATTTAGGGTTACTTGATGCCTAATGGTTAGGGAAGAACTTCGTCAGACTTTTATATCAACAATTTTTGTATAGTTTTTCCGTAAGAGTTTGTTTTTGTACACGGTCCAATTAAATACGAGTAAATTTTAAACAGATCTATTTTACCTATAGATAGGACACTAAAAGGTACTTCCATTCTGGGTCAGAGTGTTCCTGGTGTTACATAGCCACAATTAACGCCATGTGCGAAATAGACATATAATGTTCTTAACGATAGAACATATAAAGAGCATAGGAATCTCGAAATTCGAAAACACGTAACGACTTCTTGTTCAAGTACGAAACCTTGAGTTAAAGGTTTCGACATAAGGAGGAGAGTCACAATCTCGCTATGCCGTCTTATTCATTTAGCCCCTATCTCGTGCGGCACCCACGGCGCGCAAATTCGTCTCGCCTCAGCGAGCCCCAAAAGTCGAATCACCTCGTTCGGCGTCTAGTTTTCAACTCGGTTAACTTTCTTCGAAATCCCCAAAATCCTCCGCGCGCTTCCGGTGCATGACGTCACCCGCACTTTGTAACCTGTTTCATCATCTCAGGCTATTGTGACATCTCTGAGTGGCATGTGCGCTCTGTACGCGCGCACGCGTTACCACCTGCATCAAGGTTGCACCTAACTAACCTAAGTGCTGAGCCGAAAGGGTCTCAGCCTAACTAAACCCAAAGGCATGAACCGAAATCCCTCGGCTATTATATTACACTGGGAGTAATGGTAATGAAGAAGTACTCCATATTCCCCAGGAGAGGAGCCTTAGTATGAGATGCAGTTTTGTGTCTTATAGGATATACCTCTCCTTTTCTTCAGCAATTTGTTTTTACTATTGTATTTAATTATGCAAAAATTTTTTTCTTTGCATCGGTTGCAATACTTTGTTTCTGTCTTTGAATTTTTTTTCTATTCTTTAATCAAGTTTTCTTTTGTTTTTATTAGATACTAGCAGAAAGACCCGTCTTTGACTGGGTTCAGAAAAAGACTTAAAAAATTGTACTCTAATTTATGAAAGTTAGTGATTCGATATTATCGAATGTTTTGGAGCGGAATATCCACAAGCTCTTATTACCAGGCTTCGATCAAAAAATTATAATATAGTCTAAAATACTATTGAATTCAGTACTCGCTTATTCCACAATAACAGTTGATATGCCTTGAAACAAAACCAAACCAAAGCATAAGCGACGTTCAGTCATGGACTCCTACACATGGACACACCAGTGTTAATCGACTTACAAAATGATAATGATGATGACGATTTCTTTTTTTTTCAGATCCCGCTTTTTGCATTACTTTTTGGTTTTAAATATGTCTATCGACATATAAGCCTCATAACAGCGTGTTGATTTCTCGGTAGCAATAACACATCTACTGAAAACAATGTAAATATACTCATAGGTAGAGCATAGACTTCTATTGACAAGTAATCGATTATACAGAAATTCAATCTTTCAACAAAAATAAAACATAATTTTTTGAAGCAGTAGTCATATTAGTACTGCTGTATGGTTGCACCACTTGGACTCAAACAAAACGCTTCAAGAAATTGCTAGATGGAAACTGCACGAGGATGCTGCGTGCTGCTTGAGAGAAATTCTGAAAGCAGCACCTTCGAGCTACGTCATTTATTGAATCCACGGAGGTCGCCTGTTCAGATTCCGTTAGGCATAACCGGGTACAAGTGTTAAGTATTCCTGTATTGTTACTTGCCTGCAGTCCAGCTGGACACATAGCGTAAGGGTTATAGGCGTTGGTTCCCTAAGCTTCTAAGGAGACAATCATCTGGAAGTTGCAGGTTCAATCCTGACTGCAGGCGAGTAACAATATAGGAATACTTAACACTTGTACCCGGTTATGGCTTACGGAATCAGAAAAAGCGACCCCCGTGGATTCAATAAAAGATCTAGTTCGAAGTTCTGAGCAGGTTCCCGAGTTCGACCAACACCTGAAGAGGGCCGGAGGACATACCGGACGAAACTTTGTGGAAATAACAATAAAGATGAAGACAGTAGTCCGAAAACCCTTAATGACAAAAATAATCAAGCTTCGTCTCAGAAATGTAGACAACTCAATATTTTGGTTAATAAATTGAAGCAGCCACCAAAGAGACTGCAGCTTTTGCATATAATATGCAAGTCAATAAAAGTTCGAGGAAAATTATAAAGACATTCATATTGCAATGTTTATTCAAGAATCACAACAAACACTAATAATTACGTATTAGAATCACAATCGTATATAATCAAAGTAATGTAACATCTTTATAGTAACTATTTATGTTACTTAATAAATCAAGTATGATGCTGGCAGACTTTATATCAATGGTAAAGTTACATAAAGATATAAATGTGCTTTTAAAATACAGAAAGTAAATCAATTAGAACATATAAGGAGAAATAATTAAAATCCTGAAACATAAAGGGGCTGTCCTCGTGGTGAAATGGTTAAAGTAATGGACTGCGGAATCGTAGTAAGCGAGTTCGAATTCCAGTCGCGCTATTACGTTCACTTTCGACCAAATACCCTTGGGAAACGTATTAATCCCCTTATCCTCCCAACTATAGGTTAAATAGTACCACTATTGTTCTTCTAGGAGAATGGCTTTGGCATTTAATAAACTAAAAAAGTTGATATGCTATTAAACAAAGAAAGAAACCTGAAAAATAATGATTTATCAAATCAGTCAACAGTAAACTCTGCACATTTTTCCAGTTTCAAATCAGCATTCACTCCCAAATAACGATCCCGAGTTCCAGTAAATATCAGCAATTTTTTTTTAAACGGAGGAGTTTATCAGCTAATCGCACTGGAAAGGGAATTTCATGTTCTTCATTGTCTTTCAGGTAAAATTTCACATTAGCTTATATACTTTGTATTCATCTATTTTCCATGAAAACTGGGTGTCTAATATTTGCCAATGTCTCCCACCAGACAAAGGCTTGACACAAGGTCAAAAGCCTGAAGGCCGATTAAAGTGGAGATAAATGGGAGGGGAGGTCAGGAACGTATGTAGCTCACCGGCTCACTTACGTGAGCCGAAGCTGGTCATAAGGAGTCAAAAATGCAGCTCGCCTAACCAGGGGTAGCCCAGTCGACACTGGGAACCTTACGGCCGCAAGTCTACCATTGTTACTTTTCGGAGCCTCGCTCTGAACCAAAGTCCAGAACGGACTCCGGGGTGCTCTGCGAAGAGAACGTGTCATGAAAACTGGGTGTCTATTCACTTTCATAGGGGCTCTGTGCCGTGTTATAAAACTAATTACGGAGGTTAGATATAATTGTAAAATGGTGAAATTTTGGAAATCAACTTTATTTAGTCCTTAGGAGGTTTGTTTTTCTTTCAACGAAATCAGAGATAATTGAATTTTCACCGGGGGCATTTGCCCCTTTAAGCCCCTTAATTGACTGGATTTACTAAACTTGATTTAATAATCGACTTAATTTACTTAAAATCAATTTCATTGAGCTGATTGTTTTTCTCGTAAAATTTTACGTAAGGATATCAACTTTTTTTAGGTATCTTCTTTTCTCTTTCGTCCTATAGATGTACTGACACACACACACACACACACACACACACACACACACACACACACACACACACAGAGGCACACAGATAGACGTTAAGCTTTATTATATAGATTTTTAAAAAAATTATATATATATATATATATATATATATATATATATATATATATACGTGGTGAATTCAATATGTTTCCAGACTTTTTTGTACAAGCATTTAAAATCGTCGTAGACTCTTGAAAATTCACTATGTTATTGTTATACATCTTATGAGATGACTGACCAATTTTTATGATTTTAGATTCAAAGAAATACCTACAGCAGGAACTGGAATATACCCTACTAAAGCCTGATTGTCACAGCTGGTGAATTTCAAAAATGCAATCTAGATGTGAGGACACTTCAGAAAAACGATATGCAATAAAATTCTGTTTTAAACTTGGAAAAAATGCCACAGAAATGTATGGAATGATTCAGACTGCTTTTAGACCATCTTGCATGAATCGAGCATCAGTTTTTGACTAGCATAAGAGGTTCAAGGAAGGCAGGGAGTCTGTGAGGGATGATGACAGGTGTGGGAGGAGTAAGGAAATAAATACACCAGAGTTGACTGGCCAAACGTTTTGGGTTAGGGTTACTATATTGAGATTCCTTGGGAAGAAGCCAGCACTCTTCAAATCGGGTCAATGGTATTTCCAGCAGGACAATACACCAGTCCACAACTCCATCCTTGTCACGGACTATTTGACCATGATGGGCATCAAGACAGTTTCTCACCTTCTCTATAGTCCAGACCTTGCTCCCTGTGACTTTTGGTTATTCCCAAAGCTCAGAGGCTGTCGTTATGAGACGAGGAGATGAAAGAGGCTATGACGAAGGTCTTTGACACGCTCACACAAGAGGTCTTCCATGGGGCCTTCGAGAAGTTGTTTGAACGGTAGAACAAGTACATTGCAGCATGAGGAGATTACTTCGAAGGAGATTACTTCGAAGGGAGTTTCATGTGTTTACTATCCATAAAAGTGCCCATACGAAAAAAGTCTGGAAACTTATTTAATGATCCTCGTATATATATATATATATATATATATATATGTGTGTGTGTGTGTGTGTGTGTGTGTGTGTGTGTGTGATAAACTCTGATGGTATGATATAGTAGAAGATAGTCTGTAAAATCAAATTTATATATTTTGCTAGCAGTCAAGCTTCATCAGAATATAACTGAATTGATTACTAAAAACAGAATCTACATCATAAAGGAGGAAAAATGTTAATTTGCGTAGGCTGTATACATGATTGATTTTATAATCTTTCATTTGGGCAATTTAGTTATAATCTATAAACAAAATAATTAAATTAAGAATCTACACGCTCTACATATATCAACATGCTACTCTCCCTTACAATGTAGATTTATTCTTTGTTAAATAGTTCATTCATTTTCTGAATACGCTAGACCATGAGCGAAACATGTCAATCTTGCTAAATCTCTCTTTCTTTCTTTCTTTCTTTCTTTCTTATAGACTGTCACTCAATGCAACACAATGATTGACAAATCGCTCCACTAAAATACCTTTAAGAATGCAGCAAATCGAAGCCGGAATCATAATTTTATAATATAATAAAAGATTTAACTATTGGATTTCGTACATTCATATAAAAAAATACTTCAGCGACAAAATAATCATGTTATGAATTTACGTGAAAAAAAAATCATTTGTTAAAAATACTGAAAAAAAGGATATCATACTGGCGTGCACACAGACACAGACACACACACACACATATATATATATATATATATATATATATAAACATTGTTATATTCTTGTTGGTTTTACAGCTTCATTCAGTACGCATAATTTTGAATTCAGCTGCGATATATTCAAGGTATTTAAGGTTTATAACGAGCCGTTTGCTTAATTCGTATATATATATATATATATATATATATATATATATATATATATATATATATATATATTAAATAAAGATTGATTTTTGATTGATTTTAATAGCAGGACAACCCTTCAAGGGTTATTTTACATGTAGGGTTGGGAATCACGTTCATTTACATCTATATTCATACTTTTGGTGTAGTTATATTTTAGAGTGTTTTTAACGGTTATATTGCTTACGAATATTTCTTTAAAAAGATTTATTAGATCTATAGACGGATACAGACTATAACAAGTAATAAGACTCCGAGTCAAGGTGGAACTGGAAGTAGTGGCAATGAAGGAGTACTCAACATTCCTCAGATCTCTAGAAGTGGACCTTTGCCCTTAGAAACAATTTACTGCCCAAGATATTGCTTTTTAGAGGGGTCTTACCCCTCTTCAGGAGATATATTCAGCGTATTCTATACCTCTGCTGCAAGTTGATTTTTAATCAATAACAACAGGGACATTAAAATTTCCCTGAATGCGGTATTATTTTTTAAAATTTTTTATTTTGCTTTCGTTTGTCATGCCTCAGAAAAACACCATTACTTGATTGGCTCTTGATTTTAAAATTCTGCTTTCATGGTTCAGCCATGTCTTTAATCAAACTAATTTCCCTGGCGTTGATAGCATCATATTGAAAAAAAAAAGAAAGAAAGATCTTATTGTATTTTCATTTTTTATTTCATTCGTGAAGATTTTTAGACCTTAAATAAAACTATATTGACTTTATTATTGCTGTTTAAACTTTATGCTTTTTTTTTTTGGCCCTATGTTCAATAGTGTTAATTAGAGTCTCGAAGTGAAGTTAGAACTAGACAAAAATGTGGTTATTAATGACGTCACGGAGACACTGAAACAAGAAAAGATAATGGAATTATTAGACGGAGAAAAAAAAACAAAACTTGTTTCATTCACTCTGTAAATGTATCGAAAGAAAATCTGGGATCGCTTGAAGCAAAAAGCAAATAGAAAACCAAATAAACATAATTAATATATCAATAGATCGATTTTTTAGATTGATTTATTTGCCATGTGTCATTTGGTAGTGACTAGTAAGCTTTCCTGTTTTACTTATGGAGTAATTAAACAATATTCGTTCAAAGAGTATAGAAACAGAAGCTTCATTTATAGAAACTAAAATGAACAATGAACGAAAGATTTATTTTCTTCTAAATATTCTCTACATCCTATGGAGCTATGTCAGGTGAAAATGGTGGGTTTTCTACTTGCTCAATCCTGTTTCGTTACAAATAATCTCTAAAAAGGTATCTAGACTGACGAAAAAAAATGTATCGAAAATTAATACCAACTCATCTCCACAAAATGAAGACATCAACATAGGCATTCAAAAATTTTTGATATGACCAATTTATTAAAAAATTTCCCACATATAAACACATCTTTATTAATATTTAAGAATGAAAAAAATTAAAGATGTCTCGATTTTTTCACGCCTATCACGCCCATACACACAGACACACAGACAGACACGCGCGCACACACACACACACACACATATATTTATGGAAGTCTTCGGGGTGTAAGGGTTACCGATTGTAGTAGGAAATGGATACGGCGTCCCAAGTTCAAACTCTCAACAAAATTCTTTACATTTCACGAAGCGCTAATACGCTTTCGTAACCTTTTGGTTTCAAGTATTTTCCCTACTAAATATACGTAAATAATTGGACAAACTGGGTGCTTTAACCTTGATATTGCAACATATCTAGGAGTAGGAAAACTGATTTCAAACCTGTTAAATTCCACTTAAAAATGACTTAGCGTCGAATCTTGCTCGTGTCGAGGGGTTAGTACACCTATATACATATATATATATGAGGATAATAAAATAAGTTTCCAGACTTTTTTCGTATGGGCACTTTTATTGATAGTACACACATGAAATTCTAGTCCCCTTCGAAGTAATCTCCTCCGGCTGCAATGCACTTGTTGTACCGTTCCAACAACTTCTGGAAGGCCCCATGGAAGTCCTGTTGTGTGAGCGTGTCAATGACCTTCGTCACAGCCTCTTTCATCTCCTCAATTGTCTCATAACCACAGCCTCTGAGCTTAGGGAATAACCAAAAGTTATAGGGAGCAAGGTCTGGACTATAGGGAGCCTGAGGAACTGTCTTGATGCCCATCTTGGTCAAATAGTCAGTGACAAGGATGGAGTTGTAGACTGGTGCATTGTCCCGCTGGAAATGCCACTGACCCGATTTGAAGAGTGCTGGCCTTTTCCTACGGAATCTCTTGCTGAACTCCCTTAACACCTCAACATAGTAACCCTAACCCTAACCGTTTGGCCAATCAACTCTGGTCTGTTGACCTCCTTACTCCTCCCACACCTGTCATCATCCCTCACAGACTCTTTGCCTTCCTTGAATCTCTTATGTTAGTCAAAAACTAATGCTCGATTCATGCAAGATGCTCCAAAAGCAGTCTGAAGCATTCCATACGTTTCTGTTGCATTTTTTCCAAGTTTAAAACACAATTCTATTGCATATCGTTCTTCTGATGTGTCCTCACGTCCAGATTGCGTTTTTGAA
>OY757926.1:4847814-5272814 GCA_963585895.1 Sepioteuthis lessoniana
ATAAATAATGGGAGAAAAAAACTTATTACGCTCACATCAGTTTTTAAGCAAAATAAAAGGACCAGCAAGCAAGATATATATTTGGAATAGAAAGTAAATCTACCTGGTGCATTCAATATGTTTCCAGACTTTTTTTGTACAGGCATTTAAAATTGCTGTTCTATCCGTCTCTCTCTCCCTCTTTCTCTCTCTTTCCCTCTCTGTATATATATATATATATACGTAGTTTATTCAATAAGTTTCCAGACGTTTTTGTACAGGCATTTAAAATTGTTGTGGACTCTTAAAATTCACTTTTATTGCTGTACATGTTATAAGATGACTGACCAATTTTTATGATTTCAGGTTCAAATGAACAGCTATAGCATGAATTGGAATACTCCCTACTAAAGCCTGATTGTTACAGCTGGTGAATTTCAAAAATGCAATCTGGATGTGAGGACACTTTAGAAGAATGATATGCTATAAAATTCTGCTTTAAACTTGGAAAAAATGATGCCACAGAAACGTATGGAATGCTTCAGACTGCTTTTCGAGCATCTTGCATGAATCGAGCACCAGTTTCTGACTGGAATAAGAGATTCAAGGAAGGCAGAGAGTCTGTGAGGGAGGATGACAGGTGTGGGAGGAGTAAGGAAGTCAATAGACCATAGTTGATTAGCCAAACGGTTAGGGTTAGGGTTACTATGTTGAGGTTTTAAGGGAGTTCAGGAAGAGATTACTTGAGAAGAGGCCAGCACTCTTCAAATCGGGTCAGTGGCATTCCCACCAGGACAATACACCAGTCCACAACTCCATCCTTGTCACAGACTGTTTTGTGGGCGTCAAGACAGTTCCTCACTGTCCCTATAGTCGAGACCTTGCTCCCTGTGACTTTTGGTTATTCCCTAAGCTCAGAGACTGTCGTTATGAAACAATTGAGGAGATGAAAGAGGCTGTGACGAAGGTCATTGACACGCTCACACAAGAGGACATACATGGAGTCTTCCAGAGGTTGTTGGAACGGTAGAACAAGTACATTGCAGCCGGAGGAGATTACTTCGAAGGGGACTAGAGTTTCATGTGTGTACTATCAATAAAAGTGCCCATACGAAAAAAGTCTGAAAACTTATTCAATGATCCTCGAATGTAAACACTAACATGTTCGTTCAATTTAAGATAGCTAAGCTATGCTAAATTTAAGTGGATTTTTAACTAAAAAGAATGTTAAATTTTCACTCAAAAGAAATAAACTGAATGTTGAGTAAATTTAGAACAGTTTTGTATGGACAGAAAAAAAATTTCTTTGTTATTGATAAGACTGAGTTCGGTGCGATATTAAATGAAAAGTTGGTGATTTTTTATGATTCTAATAGGTTAAAAATGTATTTCTCCAACGATTTCTTAAATTATTTTTGGTTTTGATCCTAAAAGCTTTTCGCTGGAAGTCAAATATTCTCGTCTGTGTGTTATCACCAAGGAAATTTTAAAACGAGCACGAAAGCAACGATTGGTAAATTAATGCAAAAATACATATACTAGAATTGTAGCTTCTCGAACGTTTAAACCCTTTTTTAGCACGGAAATTAGTTGATTCTCTTCCCACTATATATATATATACATATATATACGAGGGTCATTTAATAAGGATAATTTTGCCTGAGTATTAGGCAATAAGAAACACTGTACACATTTGCGTTTTTTTTTTCAAGGAAATCAATAGTGATGAGTCTTTTTATAACTCAGAGGACTGTAAGCATGACCTCCTTTACAGAGTGCTGAGCATGGAACTTTTTCTTGATAAAAGAATCCATATATTTCCACTCCAGGGACATCTATGCTCGTTGTGACAAATCCATGACTAGCCTATTTTTAAACATCGCTTTTCATTAAAACATGTTTCCCCGTACTGATCACAAATTCCTCGGTAAATTTGACATGGTTTAGACTTCTTAGATACCAAACATTTAATGACAGACCAATTTTCATGCCTGAATCACTGTCTGATTTGTTGAAATTTAGAATAGCCTCAAAATAAATGTTTTCATGATGTTAAATAATTCTTCCAAACAATGCTGCATCCCCATTTATGGAAAAATTATCTGAAGAAAGTATTTTGCCTTTTTCCAAAAAAAATATGCCCTTATTTTTTGAATGACCCTCATAGATAGAGATATCGATATATACCCTTTATCTATCGAATGTCCTTCTTGGAAAGATTGCTAGCTGGTTGTTTGTTTTATTTTACGGCGTATCAACCCTTTCCAGGTCATTTAACGCCGAGTTAAGTCATTTGATAACATTTTTGAACAATTCAGTTTAGTATGAGTACAGTTTTGTGTACACATAATTAAAGTTACTCTTAAACAATTCCGTTTAGTGTACTTACAGTTTAGCTCTACTTGATCCATAGATAGGACCCTATCAGGTGCTACCATTCCGGACCAGAGTGGACCTGGGAGCAATGAAAAATGAAGGAGTACTCCACATTCCCCAAACTCCAGAATTATATGAACCTTGCCATCAGAGTGTTTAGTGTCATATTCAGGAAACTCGTTGGGAGTCGTCTTACCCCTCAGCAGAGATACAGTCGGGGTATTCTACAGCCCCAGCCAACTGAGCTACAGGACACTCGCAGGGAAAGTCTTACTCCTCTGCAGAGATGCAGTCGGTGTATTTTACCGCCCAGCCGGCTGGGTCCTCATAGATAGATAGATGAATAGAGTGCTCAAATTCATTAAATGACCCGTGTAGGTAGATAATTATTTTTCCCTTAATTATTAAATGACCCTCGTAGATAGCTTGCTAACAAGCTAGCTAGCTAGATAAATAGATAGGTAGACAGACCACTCTTATTTATTGTATGAACCATGTAGATAGATTTTCCTTATTTATAAAATGACTTTCGACCATGGATAGATTGATAGATTCTCTTTATTTATTGAATGTCTCTAGTAGATATATGGAAAAAAAATTCTTTTATTGAATAAAAGATAGATATATCGATAGATTCCTTTGATTGAATGAGCCTTGCAGATAGATCGATAAATTTCTCTTATTTATTGACTGACAGATTCTGTTATTTATTGAATGAGCCTAATAGATAGATAGATAGATAGAAGGAAGAAAGGAAGGAAAGAGATAGATAGATAGATAGATAGATAGATAGATTCTTCTTTTTTATGGAAGTACAATCATAGATGGACATATTACGTTATTTATTAAATGAGCCTAATTGATAGATAGATAGATAGATAGATTCTTCTTTTTTATGGAAACACACTCGTAGAGAGACATATTCCGTTATTTATTAGATGAGCCTAATATATATATATATATATATATATAGATGGATAGATTCTTGTTTTTTTATAGAATGACCATCGTAGATAGATAGAGAGATTCCGTTATTTATCAAATGAGCCTAATAGATAGATAGATCGACAGATACATTCCCCTTGTTAAGAGAACGGTTCTCGTATTCATGATTGTATTCCATTTGTCTGGATTTACATTATATTTGATTAGAAAAAATTAAAGTCATGCAAATATTCATTCTACATATTTTTAGAGGTAACAGCAAGCAATTATTGTTTGTCGCTTAAACAGAATTCACAGGATTTGGCCTAAGAGTAAGTCCTGGTGTAAGTAATATTTCTGAAGGAGAAAAATGTTATATCATATGATTGGAAAGATAAAAACATTGATTGGAAACATAAACTGACTCCGACATTCTGTCATAGAGAAAACCAACAAGAAGTGACGTATGACGTTAAATTTTTTTTATTCTAATACATTTCATTACTGCAAAACAGGGCCTGGTGGCATCATCTTGTTCACAATTTATCTGTGATTTCATCAACTACACAGATTGTTGGCTAGTTAGCTGTTTTTACGGCATGTCAAATTTTGTTGGGTTATTTCATACCGAAGTCAGACTTTTTTTAAAAGCAGTTTTATGACTTCAGGTCTTTCCTGGAAAATGAAAAATATGTGATAATCTGTGACTTTGAGATACTAAGTTATCACTTAATCCAAGTCAGAAGACCAAACCAGTGAAAGATGGCGTGAAAAACGCGCTTGGAGTAAAATACTATTAACAGTATGATTGAACGGGAGTTCAAAGGAAGAATTGAGATAATCCAGATCATACCATACCACTGCCAACATCAGCTAGGTATGATCCATTGAAGAAGTGTGTAAATTTGAAGTTATAGCTCTCACTCAGCTGGCTCAAGTGCCAAACCACCAGTTACAGAGCACAGGTAAAAAATCATACATAATAGAAGTAATCCTAGTCAAGTAAGAACAATAAGTTTATAAATCCCAAAAATTCATTCTGAATTGTCCAGCAGGACACATAGCGTAACGGTTATAGACGTTGGTTCCTTAAGCTTCTAAGGAGACAATCATCTGGAAGTTGCAGATTCAATCCTGACTGCAGGCGAGTAACAATATAGGAATACTTAACACTTGTACCTTGTTATGGCTTACGGAATCAGAACAAGCGACCCCCGTGGATTCAATAAAGGACGTAGTTTGAAGTTCCGTGAAGGTTCTCGAGTTCGACAAACACCTGAAGAAGGTCGGAGGACACACTGGACGAAACGTTGTGGAAATAAAGATGAAGACGGTAGTCCGAAAACCCCTTAATGATAAAAATAATCAAGCTTCGTCTCAGAAATGTAGACAACTCACTATTTTGGTTAATAAATTGAAGCAGCCACCAAAGAGACTGCAGCTTTTGCATATAATATGCAAGTCAATAAAAGTTCGAGGAAAATTATAAAGACATTCATATTGCAATGTTTATTCAAGAATCACAACAAACACTAATAATTACGTATTAGAATCACAATCGTATATAATCAAAGTAATGTAACATCTTTATAGTAACTATTTATGTTACTTAATAAATCAAGTATGATGCTGGCAGACTTTATATCAATGGTAAAGTTACATAAAGATATAAATGTGCTTTTAAAATACAGAAAGTAAATCAATTAGAACATATAAGGAGAAATAATTAAAATCCTGAAACATAAAGGGGCTGTCCTCGTGGTGAAATGGTTAAAGTAATGGACTGCGGAATCGTAGTAAGCGAGTTCGAATTCCAGTCGCGCTATTACGTTCACTTTCGACCAAATACCCTTGGGAAACGTATTAATCTCTTTATCCTCCCAACTATAGGTTAAATAGTACCACTATTATTCTTCTAGGAGAATGGCTTTGGCATTTAATAAACTACAAAAGTTGATATGCTATTAAACAAAGAAAGAAACCTGAAAGATAAGAATTTATAAATCAGTTAACACTAAAAATATGTGAATAAGCACATTTTTTCCAGTTTCCAATTATCAAATCAGTTATAGCTCTTACTTAGCAGGCTCAACTGCCAAACCACCAGTTATGGCTTATTTAAAAAGCTCGCAAGGAGTAAGATAATAATGATGATAACAATAATACAGTGAAAAAACATCAACTAAGGCTAAAAACTCTCAAATGAGTAAAATAATAATAATACTATCAATGTAACCGAAAAACATCCCCCTAAAAAGATAGCAAAAACACAAATACATAGAAAGCCTATAATCATTACCTTCTCTCACCAAAGGACTTGGGTAAAGACCGAGTGTAGGATTGTAAGAAATCGAAAATAAAAGTAAAAAATTAAGCAATGATAATTATAAAAAGAAAGATCAATATCTGGACCAAGCTAGAGGGCTGAAGAAGAAATGGAACATGAAAGTGACGGTAATACTAGTTGTAGTTAGTGCACTTGGAATGAGCCCTAAATGAATGGTAAACGGACAGGAAGACTTAGAAATCAGAAGGCAAGTAGAGGTAATTTACTAAGCTTTTTTGCTCAGATGTAGCACAAGGCCGCATGAATTGGGCACCCAAAGAGAATCGAACTCACTCGTGTAGGTTTGCTTGTCTACCTTGCTAACCATTACACCACCCGAGGTGCCCAGAAGGCAAGTAGAGACTATCCAGACTACAGCATTACTCTTGCCCAGTCGGCTGGGGCTGTAGAATACACTGACTGCATCTCTCCAGAGGGGTAAGAAACCCCCCATGAGTGTCCTGGATATGACATTAAACAGTCTGATGGTGAGGTCCCAGTAATGCTGGGGCCTTGGGGAATACGGAGCACCCCTTCATTGCCATTGCTCCCAAGTCCACTCTGGCGTGGCGTGGTAGCACCTGATAGGGCCCTATCTATGGGTTAAATAGAACTAACGGCATACTTATGCTAAACTGAATTGTTTGATTAAACTGAATAGCTTGAAACAGAAATGTTTTGGACAATTAAACCGTACTTACATTTAAACTGCGTGCTTATGCTAAACTAAATTATTATAAATAGAACTGTATTTTGACATTGAAACTTTATTTACACTAAACTGAATTGTTTAACATAAAACTGTTTTGACATTAACTGTTTGTGAACAAAATCTGTACTCATATTAAACTGAATTAGCTGAATTAGAACTGCTTGACAAAACTGAAAAACTCGAAATAGAAATGTTTTTCACAATTAAACTGTACTTACATTTAAACTGTGTGTTTATGCTAAACTGAATTATTTGAAATTGAACTATTTTTGACATTGAAATTGTACTTACACTAAACTGAGTTGTTATATATAACTGCTTGAATAAACTGAATAGTTTGAAATAGAAATGTTTTTGACAATTAAACTGTGTAGTCATGCTAAAGTGAACTGTTTTAAATAAAACTGATTATTTACATGAAATTGGATTTGGCCTTAAATAACCTACTAAGGTTGATATGCCATATAACCCAACAAACCAAACCAAACCAAACAGCATTACTAAGATCAACCAGAGTTCTGAGAAAAGTCCTGGAGACTTGAGAAGACTTGTTGTCACCCAAACTCCAGCAAGAAACAATAAGCTTATCGTATTTACCCAACCCCTCCGCTCGGACAGGATATGACACAAGATCAATTTTTAAGCGGAGTTTAACAGGTTTGAATTCAGAGTATTCCTTCTCGTAGACTAGTTGCCTCACCAAGGCTGAAGAACCCCGTCTTTCCTACTATTTACACATAGCTAGAGGGAGAATAATTGGATTCATACTTTTCCCAAGGGTATTAGTGCTATGTGAAATGCAATCAGTCTCGTCCAGGATTTGAACTCGTGTAGCCGTGTCCATTTCCTACGACGATAACCATTACACCACGGGCACCACGCGAAACATAAGCTTATGCTGGTTTGACAAACTCTCAAAGAAAATAATAATAATAATTTGCAACAAAATAGCAAGTGTAGGTTTTATGTTGATTGAGACACAGAAATGAGGGGAGAGGTGATCCACTGGGAATTGAGCAAGAAATTTAAATCTGCTCATATCAACAAGTGGTATATGCACAACCCGTGATCCGTCAGGGAAAATGGGACGGACAAAATTCTCAGGGATATTGAGATATAAACGGATCTCTAAATAATGGACAGAAAATGAAACCGAGTGTTAATTAGGAAAACAATTCCTCCTGTAGTTTTTGCCGATTAAGAGTATTGACAAATACTTGGATCTTGCCCGAGAGCTGTAGAAGCTGTAGAACATGAAAGTAAAGGTGATACTTTGGAACTATCCCAAAAGCCTGGAAAAGTGTCTGTGGGAACTGTAGATCAAAGAAAAAACAATCAAATCTAACCAGACCACAGCACTGTTAAAATCAGCTCGAGTATTAAGAAGTGTCCTGAAGATTGTTGGTTAACGTGCTGGGTTGCGAACTCCAGTCACATTATATTCTCACTTTAGGAAAGGTAGGAGACCACCGGTAGCTAGTTAAAAAGGGCCACTAATGTTGTTTTTTTTAATTCTTGGTCGGTTTTGGCATTGAATAACCCACGAATTTTGATGTACTACTAAACAAAGAAGAACCTAATCAAATCGAACCATAATACAGGATATTTTCTAAGATGTTGCTGTGTCATTACTACTGTATGGCTGGACTCAAACGAAATGCATGGAGAAAAAGCTAGAGAGGATCTGTACAAGAATTCTGCGTGCTGTTTTGAACAAATCTTGGAAAAAACAACCCGCAGGACAGCAACTGTGCGGCTACTTGCTGCCCATCTCACAAACTATTCCAAGTAAGACGAAGCTGGAGAAGAAAAAATGAACTCAAAGGTGAAGTTTTCTAATGGACTCCTACACATGGACACACCGGTGTTGGCTAACACGCATAGACCTACAAACATCAGCTCTGTGTGGACACTGAATGTAGTCAAGAGGGTCTGTCGGGAACGATTTGGTTATAATTAATAGGATTGAACGCTGAGAAAGTCAAATTCATGTTTGTTTTTTGTTTTGTTTTTTGGTGGGGGGAGGTATTTCCTCCCAATCCCAGATCTATGAAACTGACACAACCAATCTCATCAAGAGAAATCGAATTTAATTTGTTGAACAGGTAACCACCCATAGATAGATAGATAGATAGATAGAGAGAGAGAGAGAGAGAGTGAGTCAAAGGACCCGGTGTTATTTCTCATTCTAAATTTGTTTGCAAAAATGTTAATCATATGTCTCATTGCATAATGAATATTCCTTTACTCTTATTTAAAGTAGTAGTAACTTTTAATTTTTTAAATTATTTTCCCGTTACAATTGATATATTAGGCTTGAGCACGCAGAAGAGACTGCAATTAAAAAATTGTTTATTGGAAGTTTAAACAGGTCACATGAATTTTCATTACATATATCAATCTTCGTGATTATATTATTTATTTATTTAATAGTAAAATTATTTTATTCGTGGACAATGACAAACGAGAAGTAATTAGACATTCTTTCTTTTCTTTTCTTTTTTTCATGTATTATATTTTATTCGATTACACACACACACACACACACACACACACACACACACACACACACACACACATATATATATATATATATATAGTTTTTACATAAATTGATTTCATGTTTACCGTTTGGAAACGAATCTATAATCAAAACAAATATATCAGCAAGTAAACAGAATTAATTAAAAAACGTATATTATATAAATACTGTTTTGTCAGAGGATGCTGAAGATCTATCTATCTATCTATCTATCTATCTATCTATCTATCTATCTATCTTTTTCTTTCCTTTCTTTCTTTCTTTCTTTCTTTCTATCTATCTATCTATCTATCTATCTATCTCTTTCATTCCTTTCTATCTATCTATCTATCTATCTTTCTATCCTTGTGGACTTACTAGCAAATAATCGCTTGCAAGTTGCATAGAACAAATTCAGAATCTAAAGAAAATGACAAATCTACTTCCGCATGAAATACAATGTAGTTTGCTTCGCGCTTCCACAGACAGTTCAAGATAAGACGAGTTTTGCTTTGTTTCGCTTGGTCAGTTCGTCTCTCTACAAAAATCTTTCCCTACTTAGTTTATAGGTCTTTTTATAACCTTGTACTCGTGTGACTTCTCGTTACTTCTCGTTACTTCTCGTGCTGGTCTCTTTCTCTCTCTCTCTCTCTCTCTCTCTCTCTCACACACACACACACACACACACACACACATACACACACACACACACACACACACACACACACATATATATATATATATATATATATATATATATATATATATATATAATTCCGTTTATGCTTAAAATGTAACGCTAAAACCGTTTTCAATCCGTCAGATCTTTATGCACTAAAATGCAGAGAGCTATCACCATATATTTCAAGTATAAAGAATAAGATATAAAAACAGGATAAAAAAACTCACGACTCACTGTTTCACGTAGTCGATTTTAAGGTGAACTAATATTTAACGCGTCTGATATTCCTAACTGAACAAATATGTACTGTTTTCTTTTAAACTTCAAATTTTTTTGTGTCACGTGATTATAACGTTGAGGGCAAAATCCAGCTCTAACTAATTATTTGCTTTTCTGGCGGCATCTCACATCCAATTCGGAACCAGGTTTCTGTTACTGCGTGGTCACCCATCTCAGAACTAAACAAGATCATTGCTGCTTAGCTTCTGCGTAACTTGATCTCAAGTCACTAGAAATTACGTAGCGGGTCTCTTTCTTTTGGTTAGCTGGCTGTTTGGATTTTTGGCGAATCAACCATTGTAGGTTATTTAATGCCAAATTGAAATAATCTGGCTTATTTCAAACAATTCAGTTTAGCATGTGTACACAGTTTAATTGTCAAAAACATTTCTATTCCAAGCTATCCAGTTTAGTCAAACAATTCTAATTCAAACAATTCATTTTAGCATAACTACGCAGTTTAGTTCTATTTAACCCCTAGATAGGACTAAATCAGGTGCTACAACTCAAGGCCAGAGTGGACCTGGGAGTGATGGCTATGAAGGGGTGCTCCGCCTTCCCCAAAGCTCCAGCATCACTGGAACCTCACCATCAGATTCTTTAGCGTCATATCTAGGACACTCGTTGGGGGGGTCTTACCCCTCTGCAGAGATGCAGTCGGTGCATTCTACAGCCCCAGCCGACAGGGCAATACTCTGATTTAAATGTAAAAACAGTTTTGTTTTAGATAATTTAGTTTAGCATAAGTACGAAGTTTACATGTCAAAACAGTTCTATTTTAAACAATTCAGTTTAGCATTAATAGGTTGTTTAAATGCAAAAAAAAATCAAAAACTAGTATACTCTCGTAACCCATTTTAGTTCCCTTGACCTATTGATAGTACCCTATCAGGTGCTACCACTCTGGACCCAGAGGACCAGGGAGTTATGGCAATGAATGGGTGCTCCACATTCCCCAAAGCTCCAGCATCACGAGAGCCTGGCCATCATATTGTTTAATTTCATAACCAGGACATTCATTGGGGGGAGGGGTTACCCCTCTGCAGAGGTGCAGTCGGTGTATTCTACAGCCCCAACCAACTAGGCAACTTTCTTCTGGTGAAATATACACAGTGGTTAATTACTAGAACCCTAGGACGAATAATATTTATTTTCTTTCTTTCATTTCTGCCTCCCTTTGCTTGATTATGGCGGGAAAAATTTAAAAGTAGTTTGCAAGCCTCCCACCAAAAACCGAAGAAATTATATGCATATTCTCAACGATATGGTGTCATTTAGTTTGCTTGGTTTGGAACAAAGTTCGAAGTATGAAGCGCCCAGTGAGAATATAGGTCTCTAATAATGGTCTGCAAACCTAGTTTAATAAACATAATCCTACTCAAGGCGTCCATCGTTTATTTACAAAGCCGTTATATACCTTCCCTATGTACATTAATGTGTATGTCCCATTTCTCATAAATACTTTGGACTCTATTGTGAAGTGGGTAGTTATGAGAAATAATACACCACTAGCAGTGGCTTATCTTCTTCACGCCGCTGGCGAGTATTGTATTTTGTTAATGTTATAAAGATTTCCATTTCATTTCCAATGTCCGTTTTGGTTATTTCCCATTCAGTAAACTTACAGAAAAAACGGGGAGAATCGAACTCACTAACATTTTATGATTAATTCGTTAACTAAGATTTAATTAGGATTGAATGGCGAACAGAATAGAATTCAATAGAATAGAAAAGAATGTAATAATATTCAATAGAATTAAAGAGAAGAGAATATTATCCCATAGAATTGAAGAGAATAGAATATCATTCAATAGAATAGAATATTATTCTGTCTTTCAAAAGAATGACAGAATATTTCATTTGTGGAACCGACATGTCTATATTAATACATCCACATATATATTACGGTTATTATTATGTATTGCCCTTAGTCAATGGACCAGAACGAGAAGTGACATGGATACAAGATTATATACAAGACCAATAAATTAAGAAGAAGGTGATTTTCGAGAGACAGGAATTGATCGTGCGAAGCTAAGCGAGACTTATTTCGAATTAGCTATGTGTGTGTGAAGCAAATCTCTTTGTATTTTAGACAAGTGTCATTTTTTAAAATTCTGAATTTGCTCTCTGCAACTTGCAAGCGATTATTCGTAAGTAAATTCATAAGAACAGTTTGATAATATATGCTTTGTGATTCTGTTTACATGTTGATATATTAGTTTTGATCACATTTATTTCGAAATTGGTTGAGTGAAGTTAAATAAAATGCATCGCATCTAGAATTGACTGTGTGCAACCTTAGTACCTACTAGTTGTGCGCTATTTCAGTTTTGGACAAGTTTAGGCAAAACAGAAACACAGTAAATATAAAGATATATATATTCATCTGTGTTTGTACATAAATAAACTCTCAGAGTAAAATATGTTTATGTTAATGAAGTGATATTCAGTCTATTTATCAATTGCAATTATTTTCATTCATGACAAAGAACAAAGCATAGAATCAGTTATTATCCTAATTTCCCTGTTAGTTTTATATCCTGCAAGTATTATAGAATGCAAAGCGACGAAAATAAAAGATAAAAATGTATCGATACTGAAGCTGTGTTTACCAAGACAGAAATGAACAATGAATGAAACATTAATTTTTTTTTAAATACGAAGTGTGTTGAAAAAGTATCAAGATTGAAACTTTATTTACCGAGACTAAAATGAACATTAAATGAAACGTTAATTTTCTTTACAAATCCCCCCTTTGGGATTTGGAAAACTTGTTCCAACGAGTTTTTTATTAGTCGAAGCACTGCATAAAATTTTCTCTTTTGACATGACCTGAAGCTACGCAGTTGTATTTCTTTTCGCGTCCAGTTCGTTCTTTCAATTTAACCTTGTGATGGATTTTCAATTTAGGAAACAAAGTGATTAGTTTCACAAAGTTAAGTCTAGTGTGTATGCTGTGTTCTATACTCGGGTTTCGCCAAAAACTGTTCAGGAAAAAATTTCTAGACTTCTGATCAAAAATATTAAGGATTTGTACTAAGTTGTGAAGACATCGAGACATTGACACGTTAAAATTTTTTCAACTCTGCGCACATTTTCATTAATACTTTATATGATGAAATTTAAAAGATAAAATATAATATTTAGTCTTGAGACTTTTTTTTACAACACCTCATAAAGTGTTAGATATTTTATAATGTAGTGAGATTTCAAAATTACTCAAATATAGCGGCCATCTTTTAAGGACATGAGTACTTTAGCGTACAAGTAAATCTTCAATAAAAAAACAACTATATATATATATATATATATATATATATATATATAGTTTCGATCCCAGCTTGAATCGTCCTACGTGTCTGGCCACACTGAAGAGTTGTGATACAACGAAACAATCTGTCTGTGGATGACAATATATACGCTCCCCGATGCGAAGGAATTTACGGCTGCTGCTCGCATAATGCAAAGCTCTTCAAACGTATTGAGCACTCTGGTAGCCGATAAGGTATAAAAATGTAAACAAACGAACGCTGCTGCTGCTGTTGCTACTTGATATACCTTATAATTCCCTTGCCGACGTGGTACGCTTGTTGGCTGAGCGCTCTGATACTAAGTCTAACGTAAAGTTGGGCGGGTTTCGATCCCAGCTTCAAGCGTCCGACGTGTCTAGCCACAATGAAGAGTTGTGATACAACGAAACAGTCTGTCTGTGGATGACAATATATATATATATATATATATATATTCTGAGTAGCGTTTTGGAGTGATGGATCTATATTAATAATAAAGATAAACGTATTCTTCCGTCCTCTATAAAACTGCCGAACGATACCATCTGGTATGCCTACTTAATAAATACTAGGGAGGTTTTAGTGTAAAAAATCTTCATGGGAGAAAGTGGTGCTACGTTAAGAAAAGGTATATAACAATAAACAATAATTAGTTTGATGACATTTTGCTGCAGGTTTACCTAATTGTATAGACATTAAATTTTTGAATGTCAAAAATGAAAATATTGTTGTACTAAGTTTTATATATATATATATATATATATATATATATATATTATACCAGTGTTGGTTGTCACTAAATCACTTTGTGCGTTTGTGGTGAACAAAGTGCAATATGATATTGAGAGTGCTCAATATCTAGGATAGAGCTATTATATAATAATAATAATAATAATAATAATAATAATAATAATAATAATAATCTGGAACATGCAGGTGACAATTATACCAATTGTAATTGGTGCGTTTGGAATAGTAACTAATGGATTACTAAAGGGACTGGGAGACTTGGAAGTTGGCGGACGAGTGGAGACCATCCAAACTACTACATTATTGAGAACGGACAGAATACTGAGAAGAGTCCTGGAGACTTGAGGAGACTTGCTGTCACTCAGACTCCTGTGAAAAACCATCAGCTGACGCTGATGTGAAAAACTGTAATGAGTAAATAATAATAATAATAATAATAATAATAATAATAATAATGATAATAATAATAAATAAATAAATAAATGTATTACAGATTCATATATTTATTGCCATGGAATTTAGTCTGCGACCTCTGGATTTCATAGCGTTATTACAAAAAACAATCATCAGGCAGTTAACAAAATGGTGATGATTGTTGTTTTGTAAAAATCCATGAAACCCAAGGGTCGCAGAGTAAATTCCATGGCATTAAATACACACACACACACACACACACACATATATATATATATATATATATATATTAATAATAAGGTATATAGATAGTTTTTCAAGCTGAAGAAATATTGGGGATTTTTTCAAGCTGACTAAATAGTTAATATATATAGCATTATTGTTGATCTTCTGCTCTTGAGTTCATTGAATTGTTCTAAGTTTATTTTGTTTTGAAATTCCTCGACGTAAAGATATCTGTCAAAAGAGAGTATTTCCTTGTTCCTTCTTCGACTCAAGACAATCCAGACAAAAACAAACATGTTTAAATCGATCAATCTCTTAGATTTTGTTATTCTATTATTCTACAAATGTATGTGAAATTCTTCACAAAAAATATTAACTTCTTAAGATGATATAAAAATATAAAGATTAAGTCGCTTTTCTATTCTTTGAATTTAGTTTTCGTTATAAAAGTTCGTAAACATTTGGTGTAAAATTTCAATCGAAAATAGAAAAATGAAAGTAGAAGTGATTTTTAGAAATTTGTCTCTTAGTATCACCAAATGTGTACCCTGAGAAGACAGGTACAACAAGAAGTTCTGGTCTAAATGCACAGATGAAAATAATTGTTAATCATTTGGTCTCACAAGCGGTTGATAAAGATTTCAGTTTTCATTGCATCTATTAATATATTTGAATGGTATGTATGATAATTTGGAGAAGTGAGATTAGTTTCTTGTTTTTTCGTAAAGATTCAGTCTTCATCAGCTAAATAATTATAAATTAAAAGTTTTCAAACTCTGTATTATATTATGGCTTTAACTTACAGCCAGTAAGGAATTATTCGTTGGCTGTTTTAAGCTGGATTCCAGATAAGATTATTGCCCGTAGACTTGAGATTACTGGAAATAAGCTGAAATTAACAACTCAATGCGGAGTTTCTTTATGGAATGTGTTGAAGGAAACATTATTTATTGTTGTCTGATGAATGTTCATTTTGGATTGTTGAATAGTTCATTGTTTTTTTTGCGTGGTCGGGTCGAGTGTTTTTCTGAAATAAAGTTCTGTGATTTAAAACAATTTGGTAATGTCGGTTGAGTATGAAGGGAGAAGAAACTTTGCTTTCATAATTTTCAGTTCGGGACGTTGCTGTTTCCCCCGTGAGATGGTAGGGTCTTGGTTAAGGTTAAATTAAAAAGAACAACCTTTATATCTTGAGTCCGGGTTAGAAAAAAGAAAAAAAAAAAATTGTCAGATGCCTGTACATCAAGGATTTTCAAAGGAAAACTAGTCGAGTACAATCCTACAAAATCAAGAGCAGAACATCGTATATTCCTTATTTTTCGAAATATCTTATTTTAATTTAATTTTAATGTTATTTTATTCGAATTATTTACCGTTTGTTTTCTTATTCTCCTTCCTTTCTTTTTTGATCTTTTCTTTTTTTCTTTTTTCTTTTTTTTTCTTTTTTTTGTTATTTGTTTTTATCTACTTCTATCTCATGTTCCATTTATCTCATTTGCTTTGAAATTATTTTTACTTTTCTTTTTTTTCTTTTAATATAAATCTTATAGTCTGCCCACATGTTTCAAACATCCCTCCTTTTCTATCTATTGTGCAACGCTCTTCCTCTCTGTGTCTTTATCAATTATCTCTCTCCCTCTCTCTCACTTTCTCTGCCAGAAGTTTTGAAAATGTTGTCAGATGAAGCCGATATGTCCAAGATGTATTTCTCATCTTCTCTAGAGAATAAACCTTCTCACCCATCTCTAGTCTCATCGTTCTAATTCTCCCCGTCCCACCGACCAAAAACGAATAATGCAGGCATTTCCCATTCGCAGTAGAAACGGAAAAGAATCGCATTTGGGTTCTAAAAGCCGGAGGCAAAGACGAAAAGAAAAAAAAAGAAGGAAGACCGTTCTTCCCTTCACCCCTATCACCGAACACAGCATCATGGGTGGTGGTTGAACGGGGGTACCAGTTCAGAGCTGGCTTCTCTGAGTGACTGACAGCCAAAGAAAATCAGCAATAAGGATTATCCCCCCTTAGTTTTAGCTGTCAGTCTCTACTTGCAGTGATAGATTGCACCTGTAACGTAAAGTATCTGTAACACGAAGAATGGAGCTCGGAAGGGCGGGTGTTTGGCGCTGAAGTCCAGAGAAACTGAATGAGTATGAGTGCATGATTTTGGTGGGTTTTTCTGTCTGCGTGTGCAAACGTGCACGTAAGAGAGAGAGAGAGAGAGAGAGAGAGAGAGAGAGAGAGAGAGAGATGCTGCGTTGCACACACATGCTTCAGTATAGACGTGTATATGGATGACTCTATCTGTACATAATTACAGAAATTGTCTGTTTTCATGTCATGTTCTATCTATCTATCTATCTATCTATCTATCTAGAGAGAGAGAGAGAGAGAGAGAGAGAGAGGGTGGGGAGAAAAAGAGGAACTGAACATGATTTATGTATTTGTCCACATGGCCTGATGGCTATATTCATGTATATAACTAAAATGCAATTTCTGTGAATATTCATGTGAAGATAAGCCTACTTACTGGGTCAGATGGTTGCTTCTTCCGATTGAGCCAATAGCTGATGTCTGAGCTCCAATAAAGGCCACGATTCCGAAGTAGATTATAAAGGTTGGACATTATTATTATTATTATTATTATTATTATTATTATTATGTGACTCCTTGTGAGTTTTTCGCGCCAGTTCTAACTGGTGGTCTCTCCCTGGAGTCTGAGTGACAACAAATATCCTCAACTTTGCAAGATTCTTCTGAGTATTCTAGCCGATCTCAACAATGCAGTATTCTTGATGACTGGTTCTTTCTTTGATTTCTAATTCCTACAGTATCTTTTCCAATCTCTTGGGGGTACGTTTCAAGCACAACAACTACAACTGATATCAGCTACCCTTTATTTTCTAAAACTTTTTCGGATGTCTGGTAAGGTGCAAGTATTTGTCAATCTCTTCGCTTTCTTTTATTTTCACAATGCAGTCTGCTGGAAAAGCATGATCAACTTGATAATAAGTTCTTATTTTCTTGTTAATTAATACAAGACTTCCTCTTCTGGCGGGGATTAGGTAATCCGTTGCTATCTCAAAATCCTTGAGAATTTTATTGGTCTCATTTTCAAGGAGATGCGAATTTTCACAGCAATACTTATTGACTTGACAATATCAATCCTTCCTCTCATTTCCAGTTCATCCAGTCTTTCTAGTTCAAGTGCCCTGGAACTGGTTAGTATCATTGACACCTTCTTTGCAAGGTCCAAATATTTATCAAGTTTTGGTTTGGTTTGGTTTGGTTTGGTTTTATGGCACTTCGAACATTGTAGGTTATTAATTTCCAAACCCACTTTCATATATATAAAATATATGATTTGTTGTTGGTTGCTTGTTTGGTTTTTATGGCATATCAACCTTTGTGGGTTATTAAAGGCAAAATCCATTTTTATGAAAATAGTTCTATTTCAAACAATTCAGTTTAGCATAAGTACGTGGTTTAAATGTAAGTACAGTTTAATAGTGAAAAACATTTCTATTTCAAGCTATTCAGTTTAGTCAAGCAGTTCTAATTCAGCTAATTCAGTTTAGTATAAGTACATATTTTGTTTACATATAGTTAAATATTAAAACAGTTCTATATTAAACAGTTCAGTTTAGTGTAAATACAGTTTCGATGTCAAAAAACAGTTCCATTTGAAATAATTCAATTTAGCATAAGCACGCAGTTTAGATGTAAGTACGGTTTGTCAAAAACATTTCTACTTCGAGCAATTCTGTTTAGTCAAACAGTTCTAATTCAAACAATTCAGTTTAGCATATGTATGCAGTTAGTTCTATTTAACCCACAGATAGGGCCCTATCAGGTGCTACCATTCTGGGCCAGAGTGGACCTGGGAGCGATGGCAATAAAGAGGTACTCCGCATTACCCAAAGCCCTAGCATCACTGGAATCACTCCATCAGATTGGTTAGTGTCATATCCAGGACATATTCAGGACACTCATTGGGAGGGAGGGTTCCAGAGGTGCAGTCGGTGTATTCTACAGCTCCAGCCGACTGGGCAATACACAGAGTTAAATATCATAACAGTTTTATTTCAGATAATTCAGTTTAGCATAAGTACACAGTTTAGATGTCAAAACTGTTCTATTTCGACCAATTTAGTTTAGCATAAGTACGTAGTTTAAATGTTAAAACAGTTCTATTTTAAACAATTCAGTTTAGTATAAATACACAGTTTAAATGCCAAAAACAGTAAACTGCAATCACAGTTTAGTTCTATTTAACCCATAGATAGGACCCTTATCGGATGCTACCACTCCGGGCCAGAGTGGACCTGGGAGCAATGGCAAAAAAGGGGTACTCCGCATTCTCCGAACCTCCAGCATTAGTAGAACCTGGCCATCAGATTGTTTATTGTCATATGCAGGACACTCGTTGGTAGGGGGTCTTACTCTGCAGTCGGTGTATTCTACTGCCTCAGCCGACTGGGCAAATATGATTTGTAAACTCATTTTTTGATAACGTTTTTAAACGAACTTCAACTCATTTTTTACACGCAGTTATGTAATTCCGAGTATTGGTATATCAAACGAATATTTTCATTGAATATTAATCATTTGTTTATACAAAGTTAAATAATTTCAAGTGTTTCTATATAACAGTCAGAATTTAACATCAGTCATTTGGTTGCACACAGTTAAATGATCAGTTCCAATTCAAACAATTCAATTTAGCAAACGTCAATTATTTGTACACAGTTTAGTTTTCAAACAGTTTTATTTGACCCATAGACAGGAATATATCAGGTGCTAACACTTCAGGTCAGAGTAGACCAGGGAGTAATGACAATGAAGGGGTAATCCACATTCCCCAAATATCCAAGGCTGTAGCCTTGCTATCAGATGGTTTAGTGTCATATCCAGGGCATAAGTCGTATCCTTCTGCAGAGATACAGTCGGTGTATTCTACAGTCCCAGCCGACTGGAATTTATTCAGTTTTCTTTAAAATTATGATGCCAAAAACGGTAATATTAATTTCTATCTTCTATATTTTATGCTGTGTATTTAACCTCTTTCCATCTCAGAAGAATCGGCTTTTCGTAGGAAATGGAGTCGGTGTTCGGAGTTTAAATCTTAGATATGACTGCGTTTGACTTTGTTATCCTACTACCCGGAAATGTAAGAATTTATCTGTTTTCTCCCTTCACCTATTGGCAAATAGAAGGCTACCACTGTACCCTTCTATTTACCTTGGTTAGGCAACTAATTCAAGAGAAGGAAAATATTGAATTCAGCTCTTCTTTTATTCAACTTTTTTCAATCAATCAATCAATCAATCTATATATATATATATATATATATATTAGTTTTTATACATGTTTGAAAGCAGAAATGCTTATCTGTGAACATTGGTTTCATGCGCTCTTATTACGACAATCTTCAGGCAAAGAAAGAAGATATTGGAGAAATCGAAAAATACTGTCAAAAGAATGTTAGGATTGTGTAAAATTCTTTTCGTGTGTGTGTGTGTGTGTGTTGGTGTGGATTATCTTTACGTATTACTGCGTGTGGTCCTAAAAGTGATTGTTAGTATGTGTGGGTATGATGATACATGCGCCACGCTGCAAATTTGAGGCTGTTTTCTGGATATAGGAGTCGCAATGTATATCGAAAGTCGTGACAGACAAAGTTTTGACGGAATAATTTTTTTTATCCATATGTGCACGTGTGTATAGTGATGATTATAACTAAAAAAACAAATGATCATCATCATGGCAATACGAAGAAAATAAACTTTTGATCTGTAAGCATAATAGACGAAGATGTATGGTAGAACAAAATGTAAGAATTAGTGAGATGGAAATACCTAGGTGATGAGGCATGTTATATTGTGATATACTATGGAGTATTATGCAATATTAGTATTTTATGTTTGGATTTGTTTTGCGTTAGATTGTAATAATAATTTGTATTAGATATGTTGTGTTTATGTTATATTACGTATACGTTATTGTAATCTATGATTGTATGTATGTAAGGAATATGGTGAATATATTGTGTTGAGACGTTGCAATAACTGTTTGTAATAATTGTATATATATATATATATATATATATATACATATATATATGTGTGTGTGTGTGTATGTGTGTGTGTGTGTGTGTGTGTGTGTGTGTGTGCGTGCGTGTGTATATACACAAAGTGGAATAAACAAATTGGTCAAAAAAGGTATTTTGAAAATTAAAAGGGAGCTCAATACTGTCTAGTAGAGCAGAAACTAAAATAAACGAATATTCATTCTCGAACTTCTAAGATTCATATATTTAAAAATTATTAAATGATATATATATATATATATATATATATATATATATATATATATATATTATCAGTTTCTATCAGTCATCCTTCTGGGAAAGTCCTTTCGACGGCACCCAGTTCCCTCACAGAACTGCTGAATATAAGTTTTTACTGGTCGACCAACACTGGTGATTCCATGAATCAGAGCCCATGGTGAGAACGTCGATTATGATTTCGTCCTTACCTCATCAGCAGTTTCCAGCATGTCTTTCTTGGACGGTTTGTGAGATAAGTAGTAAGCGGCTGTTTTGAAGAATGTCGCTTCCAGGATCTGTGTAAAACAGCTCACAAATTAGGCCCAACATTATTCCTGCTTACGCAAATTTTACATTATTTTAAAATATATTCGTTAAAGGAACCTTTTTTAATGACCCAAATTTTTATCAAAAGAGAAAAGAGAAAAAGAAAAATACACGAAGTTGATAGAGAAAAATTGTATATCATTAAAGTTCTCTTTGCAATTTGAACAGAAAAGTTTAAAGTTATCAATCAATACCTTTTAATAGTCAACGGAAGAGTTTTTGTGAGCTATTATTTATACAACAGGTTTTTCTACTTCATCAACAGATTCCCAACGCATCAAAAGAGATTTTAGCTAACTCTTCTTTTGATATATTGCCCAGTCGTCTGGGGCTGTAGAATACACCTACTGCACCTCTGCAGAGGGGTAAGACCCCCCAATGAATGTCTTGGATATGTCACTAAACAATATGATGGTGTGGTTCCAGTAATGCTCGAGCTTTGGGGAATGCGGAGTACCCCTTTATTGCCATTGTTCCTAGGTCCACTCTGGCCCGGAGTAGTAGCACCTGATAAGGGCCCTATCAATGGGTTAAATAGAACTAAACCGTGCTTCCTTTACTATACTGAATTTTGCTTTTAAACTGTGTATTTATGCTAAACTGAATTGCTTAGAATAGAACTGTTTCGACATTTAAACTGCGTACTAATGCTAAACTGGATTGCTCGAAATAGAACTGTTTTGACGTCTAAAATGTGTACTTATGCTAAACTGATTTATCTGAAATAAAATTGTTTGACATTTAACTGAGTATTGCCCAGTCGGCTTGGGCTGCAGAATCCACCGAGTGCACCTCTGCAGGGGGGTAAGACTCCACAAATGAGTGTCCTAGATATGACCCTAAACAGTTTGATGTTGAGGTCCCAGTAATCTTGGGGCTTTGGGGAATACGGAGAACCGCTTCATTGCCATTGCTCCCAGGTCCACTCTGGCCCGGCCTGGTAGCACCTGATAGGGCCTTATCTATGGGTTAAATAGAACTAACGGCATACTTATGCTAAACTGAATTGTTTGATATAACTGAATAGCTTGAAATAGAAATGTTTTTGACAATTGAACCGTACTTACATTTAAACTACGTGCTTATGTTAAACTGAATTATTCGAAATAGAACTGTTTTTGACATTGAAACTGTATTTACACTAAACTGAATTGCTATATATAACTGAATAACCTGAATAGGTTGAAATAGAAATGTATTTGACAATTAAACTGCGTACTTATGCTAAACTGAATTGTTTTAAATAGAACTGATTATTTACATAAAAATGTATTTGGCATTAAATAACCCACAAAGGTTGATATGCCATAAACCCAAACAACCAACTAACCATCTTTTGTTATACTCTGCAGGTCCTTAACACTGGAAAACGTCTTCGCTTTTTCTCGTTTTACAAATTCCGAAAATTAAAAAAAAATTCCCGGAAACTCGATATATAAAAGAAAATGCCCGTACTTCATTCCCCCTTCCAAATTTTTCTATTTTGGAGGAAAATATGAATTAAGAATAGACAAACATCAATTATAATTAAATTGTTCTTCTTCTCATTGCATTTCTTTATATTAGCCACTATTTATAATAGTTCGTTAGTAGTATCTCATCTACTGAAAGCGATGTCAATGTATGCATTGGTAAAGAAAGGGCTAATTGTGAAAGGTTATCGATCTTAGTTTTCTAATCAGTTGTGTCAGTATTACGGTATCGATGCATCACTTGGACTCTGAGGAAATGCTTGCAGAAAAAATTAGATAGGAACTACACAAGGATACGGCATGCTGTCTTGAACAGGTCCTGGAAGCAGCATCCCACTAAACAGTCACTGTACGGCCACTTACCTCCCATCCAAGGAAGACGAGGAACACATGCTTTCCATTGCTGGTGAAGCAAAGACGAAATAAAAAACAACGTAAAAAAAAATCAAAAGCTCCTTCGTGTGGACACTCCAGTGTTGGCCGATCGACAAAAATTTACATTCATCAGCTTTGTGGAGACACATGGTGCCATCTATAAACCTTTTCCAGAACACTGGTCGATCGGGACCGAGAGAGAGAGAGAGAGAGAGAGAGAAAGAAAGAGAGAGAGAGAGAGAGAGAGAATCCGTGTTGTCGCTAGCTTTGATGTTGATGCCCGTGGTGTAATGGTTATCGTCGCAGGAATTGGACACGGCGACACAAGTTCAAACCCTGGACTGATTGCATTTCACATAGCACTAATACCCTTGGGAAAGGTATGAATCCAATTATTCTCCCTCCAGCTATGGGTAAATAGTAGGGCAGACTTGGTAAGTCTAGGTGAAGGAAAACTCTGAATTCAAACCTCTTAAACTCCGCTTAAAAAATTGACCTTGCCCGAGCGGAGGGGTTGGGTAAATATGATAATATCATAATATTTGCTGATAGAAACGCATTAGGAAATTATGGATTTTTGAAAATATCTACATGATTTGGGGATCAATTGTAAAGTAAAATAATATTCAAATGACAATTTAAAATTCAAATTTTCGACCGGGTTAAAGTGTGGACTATGAATGGCTCCTTCTCTCACATTGATATTATTGTCTACGAACAATAACTTGTAATTTTTTGATGCGTGTTTTGTCATGTAAAGTTCACTGATGGCCACAAAAAATTTTTCAGTTGATGTTTTTATCAGAAATCTCAACATAGAGGGCTTTCTTGACTATTCAGCCCCGTCGATTGGGGCTGTAGAATACGCTGAAAGCATCGAGTGTCTTGGATATGGCTCTAAACCGTCCGATGGTGAGGCACCAGTCCTATAACTTTCAGGAATATAGAGAACCGCTTCATAACCATTAGTGCCAGTGGTAGTACCTGTAAAGTTCAAGGGGTCAAGAAGAATTTTGTTATTAATAAAAGCATTTAACTATGTGCAAGCAAGTGATTAATTTTAAATTGAATAATTAGGATTTCATAGCGATGCTTGTATCCATTTAACTGTGGTAAATAGAACTATTTGTGATAGATAGCCATTGGCCCAGTTGGGTGGGACTGCAGAATATACCGACTGCCTCTCTGCAGGCGGGTAAGGCTCCCACAAAGAGTGTCTCGGATATAATACTAAACAATCAGATGGTGAGGCTCCAGTAATGCTGGGGAATTCAGAGTACCCCTTTATTGCTATTGCTCCCAGGTCCACCGAGGCTTGGGGTGGTAGCTCCTAATAGGGTCCTATCTATGGGTCAAATAGAACTGTTTAACATCTAAACTGTTTACTAATGTTAAATTGAACTGCTTGATCATTTAATTGTGTGCAAACAAATAACTAATATTTAATTAAATTGTTAGTGTTCAATAGCAATATTTGAAAACATTAAACTGTGTGCAAACAAATGATTAATAGTAAATAGAATTATTCGTATGATATAGAAATAAGTGAAACTATTTAACTGTGTGCAAAATAAAGAAGAGCTCAGGTTTGTTTAAAGATATTATCTACAAAATCTATTTAAAAATCATATATTTAATAGATATGTATAAAAAAGATTTGGCATTAAATAACCTTCAAGGGTTGATATGCCGTAAAACCAAACCAATCACCAAAATGAAACCATTTACTGTGTCTCAAAAATAAATAGCAATACTTGAAATCATTTAACTCTGCACAAACAAATGACCACTGGTCATTTAAAAATAATGTTATCTACAAACTATTCACTTGAAAATCATATAAATAGATAAACAAAATTTAGTTTTAAATCAGCACAAATGTTGATTTTTCTTTAAACCAAATAACCTAATCTCACCTTTGGTATCTTGTCGACTTGAACCAGTCCCTCATTCCCACTGGCTAAATTAAATTAAAAAAATCCCCATCGTATAATTCTGTCATGGTCCTGTTTTGCTTTGAAAGTTCCTGTCACTTTTTCCGAAAAAAAAAAAGAAACACATTCCTATTGAATACGAATCCTTTTAAGATATAGGTGGTGCCTTCAATAAGTTTCCAGACGTTTTTGTACAGGCATTTAAAATTATCGTAGACACTTGAAAATTCAGTATCTTATTGCTATATATCGTATGAGATGACTGACCAATTTCTATGATTTCAGCTTCAAATTAACAGCTACACCAGGAATGGGAATACACCCTACTAAAGCATGATTGTCACAGCTGGTGAATTTCAAAAATGCAATCTGAATGCAAGGAAGAACGATATACAATAAAATTCTGTTTTAAACTTGGAAAAAGTGCCAAAGAAACGTATGGAATGCATCAGAATGCTTTTTGACCATCTTGCATGAATCGAGCATCAGTTTTTGAGTGGCATAAGAGATTCAACGAAAGCAGGGAGTATGTGAGGGATGATGAGAGGTGTGGGAGGAGTTGATTGTCCAAAGGGTTAGGGTTAGGGTTACTATGTTGAGGTTTTAAGAGGGTTCAGCGAGAGATTCCGTCGGAAGAGGCCAGCACTCTTCAAATCCGGTCAGTGGCATGTACACCAGGACAATGCACCAGTCCACAACTCCATCCTTGTCACAGACTATTTGACTAAGATGGGCATCAAGACAGTTCCTCAGCCTCCCAATAGTCTAGACCTTGCTCCCTGTGACTTTTGGTTATTCCCTAAGCTCACAGGCTGTCGTTATGAGAGAATTAAGGAGATGAAAGAGGCTGTGACGAAGGTCATTGACACGCTCACACAAGAGGACATTGATGGGGCCTTCCAGAAGTTGATGGAACGGTAAAACAAGTGCATTGCAGCCGGAGGAGACTACTTCGAAGGGGACTAGAGTTTCATGTGTGTACTATCAATAAAAGTGCTCATACGAAAAAAGTCTGGAAACTTATTTAATAATCTTCGTATTCATTTGACTTATTGATATGAACGTAATAGGTTCAGTCAATCTGAAATAACGGTAATGAAGGGATGACTCCACACTCCCCAGATTCCCAAAATAGGAGTCTCACCATCAGATAGAATTTAGTGACATACACCCTTTTTAGGAGGATCTTTCTCTTCTTCAGAGGATTTAGTCTGTATATTCAAAGCTCTTCTGATCGGACTGTAATCCACAAAGAAGAGCCAGATTACATCAGAGGATATTATCGAAATTGCATATTTTGTATAAGTGAAGATACTCCCAAATTTGCAACAATGTCTTCCAGTTCAATGAATGAACTATCAAAATTGGTGGGGTTGTATTAACAGCAGAGAGGTAGGATAACCCTCCCCACGAAAAAGACGTTTACTGGGTATGACAAAGAAACTGTATGCTCAGTTTTTGTTTCATCTGATTAATGAATCAGTGAGTAAAATATTGAATCCTTGGGAAGAGAACACTTAGCAAAACTATAAAACTTCAGAGTATTCTTTGATCTTATTTTATTGAAGTCTGCTTTAAAATCAATTTCACTATTCAATGAAATATTTTGATTCTAGAGTCATTCGAACTTGTAAAACATTCACGAAAAATTACCGCATGTGTCAGAGTATCAACACACACGCATGATGCAACTCCTTGAGCCGGGGATGATGGGAGATTATACTCCATCACAATGCCTGAAGTAACTGCAAAATTTAACCGAAGGTGCTGTTGACAAAAAGTTTGGTCAGATACTTTTTTTTTCAAAAGATACCAACCCAGTATAAATTGGTACAAGCTACACTATACGAATCGACTCCAATATAGAAAATGAAATCTGTCGCGGACCAGATTGCGGACCTACTCTTTACATATTTGACAAGTGTAGCCAGTGTAAATGAGACAGACTCCAATATGCTTGCAGGAATACTAAAAGAGTACCGTTGGTTGGAATATCGTTTAGAAAAACTGGAAGAAGCTGTCACACATTTGACAAAACAAAACTCGATGCAGTGGTTCGTGTAATTACTCTGAGACAAGAGAAGTAAGCAGTAAGAAACATAAGAAAGTTGGAGGAAAGGCAAAATCTTGCATTCCAAACGGCCAATATCAAAAGTAAGGAAAAGCTTAAGCTGACAGGAGAAAGTGGCATCAACTGTTGGTGTACCTAGCTTTGGCCGCTTTCTTTATGTAACTGATAAGTCTACTACTTTTTGTGGATAGTGGGGCACTGGTGTCTCTTCTAATAGCGACAGTAACAAACAGAAAGTCTGTGTCAATGTTCGGAGTAAGCCATAAATGAATCTCTCGTACACACATATATGGGTATAAGTTATTTTGCACACAGTTCAATCGAATATAAATACTTCTCAAATAGACATAGTTACCTCCAAAATTGGACCCTAACAAATTCTTCGACTCAAGGTCAGAGTGGACCTTGAAGTAATGGCTGTAAAATGCACACACACACACACACACACACACACACACACACACACACACACACACACACTCGCATAATGCAAAGCTCTTCGAATTAATTGAACAGTCTAGTATCCGGTAAGGCAAAAAATATAAAAAAAACAAATGCTACCACATGATGCCTTATAATTCCTGGGCTGACGTGTTTCCTTTGTTGGCTGAGTGGTATGATGCTAAGTCTAACGTAATGTTGGGCGGGTTTCGATCCCTGCTTCCAGTGTCCTACGTGTCTAGCTACACTGAAGAGATTTGATACAACGAAACAGTCTGCCTGTAGATGACAATTTATGTATATATATATATATATATATACTTACTAAATCTACAAGCATTCACAGTGACCAAAAGAAAAGCAATAAAAAAAACGCCAGAATTCAGAGATAACAATATCTCGAATCTCTGCCTAGGGAAAAAAGAAAACGATTATCGGGAGAAAAAAAAAGAAAAGGCCAACTTCGTCACACCAGTTGAAAAAAATCAAGAGATATGCAATCAGTTGGTCAAAAGAACAAAAACCACCGCAAAATGCTGCCATGTTACAATTACAAAAAGTGCTCAATAATAAATAGAGCCAATTACAAAAATTAAATCGCGAGTCGGGACTATCCTACAACAGTTAATTTATATATATATATATACACATTCAACCACAATATGATCAAGAAAGACTCAAGCGCTGCAAGCTTTTGCTAAGTGTCCTCTTCACAAGGATTGAACTTTTTTTTTTATATACCGACTTTTTCCGTAAGTTGGATTGCTGTTAGCGTATCTGAGAATTTCCGATATCACACAAGTTGACATAATGGATTTCCATCATCATAATTAGATGGTTGCATTTCTATAATCTGTGAGCTTTCTGACCGTCTGTTTGACCGATAATAAAATGCGAAAGACGACTTGGGGATATTTAAAAAGATCAGTCAGTCAGTTTGTGACTGGCACTGGAAAAGCAACGGGTTTTAATTTTGTGGCCAGCCAAACCGATCCTCCATCCTTGGTGGCAGACTACGATTTGTGGAATAATGGGATCTTTCCTTTATCAATTCAAAAAATACACCTCATCTTCCAGTCTTCTCGGCTCACGCGGATAGAAGTTAAAAAACACGAATAAAGTGAGCGATTTTTATCATTTAGTATATTCTACACACACACACACACACACACGCACCTGCAGATATACATGATGGCTACCACTATGAATTCAAGTAAGCCCATCGTATGAGATCCTTTTGCAACAATCCTATGTTATTAAGAAATAGCTGTGCCTGAAGCTTTTAATAGTGAGAAAAGATTATGTACTGAGCCAGTCCTATTTACTCAGCTTCAATAAAATATATCCACAAAGATAGATTGTAGTTGTAATGTAGTTGCTTCCTAATGTTTTTTATACTGTCCCATCGAATGTAAACAATTATTAATAATACATTTTTGATACTCAAATAGTACCCTAACGACTCCGAGTTGGACTAGGAGTAATGGCACAATTTCCAAATCTGTAGAACGAATCTTAATCATAAAATGTAATTTAGTTTCATGCCAAGACACCCCCTTTTTAGGTGGGGGTTCTTAGCCTTCTTCAGGGGATACAGTCAGCGTACTGAGTACCAGAGATTTCCCCAACTTGAATCAGTTTTTTTTTATCGAAGCCACAAGTTTGACATTTCGTTAAAATCAAACAATCAAATAGGACCAGCAAGGAAACTGATTTAATCACCGATCAGTCTATTATGAAGCAACTAGTAGCGGAGTACATAGTACTAACATCACTGTTCAAATGACCTGATTATCATAGCACACAGGCATATATATATATATATATATATATATATATATTAGTAAACAATATCTATTTATCTATCTATCTATCGTCAAATGTGGCTTACAAGTCGACCATACTTCAATCTGTATAGACCATTTACCGTAAATCTAGCAGACTGCCACACACTTAAACTCGCATTTGGTGAACATATTTGACAAATAAACACAGAGATTGATATAAAACAATAAAACTGTTATACAATTTAAGTATTATGTTGACGCTATATCACATGGTGTAACCAAAAGCTGATGTACAGACTATCAACACGAACCGGGGCGTCATAGTAGTCTACTATGTGTTTGGGGGTTGATCTATACAGCAGAAATAAATGTCTAAACCAAAATTTTCAGTTCACATCATGAGATTAACTTACTCATCGAGTCGACTTGTATGCTATTATCTACGATATATATATATATATATATATATATATATATATATATATGCGTGTGTGTGTGTGTGTGTGTGTGTGAATGAATGAATGAATTCGATAAGATGTCTAACAGAATGGAAGAAATATATATAAATCAAACACCGCAGATACATCTTCAAATGTAATTTCATAGCGTAAATAACGTTTCTAAGCCAATTTCAAAGGTTTTTTTTTTCTTCGCATACTTTTAAAGAACCGTTAAATTAGCGTTGCTCCATATTTTACTAGGACAAACTTGTAGGCAGTTTAATCTTTTCCAGTATTCTATTCAATTTTTTAAGTCATTATGGAACGAAGCACGTAAATGAGGAAAACGTTTTATTAAATAAACAAATATACCATCAAAGTTTGGTTTTAATGACATATTTCTTTCCTACAAACGAGATCTTGTCTGTAAATGTATTTAATCTAAATGTGCACAGTATGTAATTATGTATGTCAGTCTATTTTATATATTTGTATATGTAAATTCATTTTAGATAAGTATATATGTATGTATGGTAATAACATATTTATTACGCCTTACGTGTATGGGTGTTATTTATTGCTGTTTGATTGTATGTACATGTGTATGGTTGTAAATCGAGGCTTTTTGTACGAATGGTTAGTGAAATCAAGTTATGACAGTGGGAAGAAAGTAAAAAATGGAAATGCAAAGAGGAATACTGCCAAAAAATGGCAGTAAATAAATATTGGACTAAATTGATATGCATATAAATGTACAGCAAAAAGGGCGCCACCCATGCGTACTAAGAAGATGTTGGCATATTCAGAAAAATAGTATCGATTTAAAATCGACATGTTAGGTGTTTCATTCAGCTTGCTTGAAAAATGATGCATGATAGTTTGTGCATTGACTACGATGGTGTTTGTCTGTATCATTTTTTCCTTTTTATTATTTTTTTTTCTTTTCTAATCTTTGTTTTTTTTTTTTTTAAATCTTTTTCCTTTCCTTTTTGTTCATTACTTTATAATCAGATTTTTTCTCGTCATTTTTTTTATCTATCATTTCTCTTCTGTATTTGTCCACTCTTTTAGCCTCTTTTTTTTTTTTAATTTCCGTCGCCAAGAAAAAGCTAGATAGGAACGACACCAGGACGTTACATGATGTTTTGAACAAATCATGGAAGCGGCAGCCCACAAAACAGCAACTGTACGGCCACTTACTCCCCATCTCGCAAACCATCCGAGTAAGACGAGCAAGACATCCTGGACACTACTGGCGAAGTAAGAATAAACTCATCAGCGACAGGCCCAGTCGGCTGGTGCTGTAGAATATATTGACTCTATCTCTGCAGAAGGGTACGATTTTCCGCAACGAGTGTCCTGGATATGACACTAAACAATCTGATGATGAGGCTCCAGTAATTCTGGAGCTTTAGGGAATGTGGAGTATCCCCTTATTGCCATCGCTCCCAGCTTCACTCTGACCCGGAAAGGTAGCTACTGATAAGGTTTTATCTAAGGGTCAAATAGAATTGAACTACGTGCTTATGCTAAACTGAAAAGTTTGAAATAGAACTGTTTAGACATTTAAACTGTGTACTTATGCTAAAGCGAATTGTTTTTCATTTAACAGTATGGAAATAAATGACCGATGTTAATTGAATTAATCGTGAGACATTGCAATAGTTGGAACCATTTATTTTTGTTGACTAAACTGAATACTTTGAAATAGAACTGTTTTAAACATTGAAACTGTGTACTTATGCTAAACTGAATTGTTTGAAATAGAACTGTTTATATGTATAAAATAGATTTGATATTGAATAAGCAATAATGGTTGATATGCCATGAAACAAAACCAAACCAAAGCATAAGCGAAGTTCCGTTATGGACTCCGACACATGGACACACCAGTGTTAGTCGACCCACAAAATGATAATGATGATGACGATTTCTTTTTTTTCAGATTCCCCCTTTTTTTGCATTACCTTTTTTTGTTTTAGATATTACTATCGACATATAAGCCTCATAACAGCGTGTTGATTGCTCGGTAGCAATAACTCATCTACTGAAAACAATGTAAATATACTCATAGGTAGAGCATAGACTTCTATTGACAAGTAATCGATTATACAGAAATTTAATCTTTCAACTAAAATAGAACAGAATTTTTTGAAGCCGTAGTCATGTTAGTACTGCTGTATGGTTGCACCACTTGGACTCAAACAAAACGCTTCAAGAAATTGCTAGATGGAAACTACACGAGGATGTTGCATGCTACTTGGGAGAGATTCTGAAAGCAGCACCTTTAAAGATAGTTTTACGGTCACCTACCTCTTATCTTCCTCGTCATCCTAAGAATACGAGCAAGATATGGTTGGCACTGTTGGAGAATGAAGGACGAACTCGTAAGCGATGGCCTGCTATAGATTCCTGCACATGAACAACGTACAACACAGGCAACTTATCTCGAAAATATAATTCTTAAAAGCTAACTCTGTGAACGGTGCTCGTGACCAAAATATCACACCGTAACCAACTGATTCTATCTTTCTATATTCAGATAAAAGATTTTGGTCTCCCAAAAAGATTATCTCTTCCAGAGAAAGCTTCTAAACCAATCTTTAACCTCCTAAATCCACCCGCTTGTTGAATATAAGTTAAGGGGAGTTCTTGTGCATCGTGGTTAATGTACTGGACTGCAAACTCATAGTAAGCGAGTTCAAACTCCAATCGTGCTATCATATTCACTTTCAGACTAATGCCTTAGAAAAGGCATGACTTCTCTTATCCCCTGACAATAAGTTAAATAGTACAACTGCTGTCCTTCTACAAGGATTGCTCTGACATTAAATAACCCACGAAGGTTGATATGCCATTTAATAAAGAAACCGAATAAATGTTAGGTATATTGTTGCTACATAAGCTATATTCGACGTAATATAAACAATTCTTTTATGTAAAAACCTAAGAATTTGAATAATATTACTCTTGGTTAATGATTATAAATCAAATCTACAGACACGTCCCAAGAAAGACGAGATTAATCTCTAAGTCTGCATTCATTTTATTCATGCTCTGAGAAAAGGCATGAAGCCATTTATTCTCATTCTATAAGTAAATTACAGGCCAAATAAAATTCTTTAATCATGTACTGCCATAGCTGTTTGCTAATAAGGTAGATTAAAGGTCACTATTTTTTGTTATGTAGCTTAGTCACCGATAACTTCTATATCAGTAACAGCTTATCGTTGGATTGGAGGAGCAGAATACAGAAACCCAACACACCTTTAGAAGCGTTAGGACCTCATTGTTTTATTATCTTCATTCAGTTTCTGAAGCCGTAGAAACAGGAAGAAATGGATAACAACGCGTCGGATAGCTTCTTCCTTCTCGTTAGAAGCGACTTTTTACATATCATTGATTTTTTTTGTTCTCCGTTCACGCAAATGCTTGTCTCATCTTATCCCGGCCAGTTTGATTTCATGCCTTTCTCGTGTGTATTGGCACCATATAAAACGTAAACAGCCACGTCCAGTATTTGAATTCGGATCGTAGAGTACGTTTTCTACAAAGATAACTGATTAGACACGAGTACGTCCAAAGTTAGTAGATCTTTACTAATCAGTTCGGTTCTCACTGGGTGCTCCAGACTACTGGCCTTGTACTCAGCTTAACCTACTAAATGACTCTTTTCCCCTTTTTCAGTTCTAATTTTAAGTGCCTGTTTAAAAACTATTCTCAAATTTTATCACTTTTTTTAGCATCTTCGTTTCTGATTTCGTATAAAATATCATTCTTTTCCATTTTCTCTAGCATTTTCGTTATTCTTATTTTATTGATCAGCGACAGGAAGGTTCCTTTGACATGCCACATAAGTTGCGTGGGTGGCGTGTCTGGATGTGCATCTATTTTCTTGGTTAAATTGGACAATGCCCCTGCGGAAACGCCACGTGGGAAGCGAGGGTGGTATAACAGGAAGTCCACTAATTTCCTAAGGTAAACAGGATGCAGGTATTCCTCAGCGGAAGTTCCACATAGGTTGGATGAGCAGCATACTAGAAAAGAGACGTGTCCACGCACGGCACGTAGGCGGAAGATATGGCCTCGGGGATTGTCTTGGGGTTCTAAAAAGTTTATAAACCAGGAAAGAATATTAACTCAGGTAAACGAGACAGAAAGGCGGGGAAGTTTCCCAGAAAAATCGAACTGTCGCCCTTCTGTGTGCGTATTTCTGCCATCTCCGACACTCTCTTACTCTACCCGTGCGAACGTTTCGTGTAATTAAGAAAAACAAGAAAAGAAGAATATTATATTTTTGTTCATATGTGTTGGTGTTGGTCTTCCCTGTAAACAACAATTTTCTTATTATTTATCAAACTTTATATCGAGTGGTACATACACGTCAAGTTGTTTACAGTACCTAGTGTTACTAAATGGTCACCCATTGAATTACTGAATCTGCTTATAATTGGTTTCCTCCTTTTTTTCCCCTCTTATCTAGAAGACTTTGTATAGTGAGTAGCGAGAAGTGAACTCACTCGATCAGTAATAGTTTTTTTTTAGTTTAGTGTGGCACAAGAGAAGAAGTAAAAGGTGACCAATGAATTCATTAGTCATAGTTATTTACAAAACTTTGTCTGACAAAGGTAGAGGGTGACCAGTAAGAATAGAACACAGGTTTCAGATTTCTTACAGCGTCTACTGTAACTTGGTGGTCACCCATTTAACAATTAAACAGGTTCATTGCTGTTTAACTTCAGTGATCTAATGGGAACTGATGCTTTTATTTTAACTTGGATGTACGAGGATCATTAAATAAGTCCCCAGAATCTTTTTGTATGGGCACTTTTATTGATAGTACACACATGAAACTCTAGTCCCCTTCAAAGTAGTCTCCTCCGGCTGCAATTCACGTGTTGTACCGTTCCAACAACTCCTGGAAGGTCCCATGGAAGTCCTTTTGTGTTAGCGTGTCAATGACCTTCGTCACAGCCTCTTTCATCTCATCAGTTGTCTCATTAAGACAGCCTCTGAGCTTAGGGAATAACCATAAGTCACAGGGGGCAAGGTCTGGACTATAGGGAGCGTGACGAACTGTCTTGATGCCCATCTTTGACATATAGCCTGTGGCAAGGATGGAGTTGTGGACTGGTGTATTGTCCTGATGGAAATGTCACTGACCGGATTTGAAGAGTGCTGGCTTCTTCCGACCGAATCTCTCCCTGAACTCCCTTAAAATCTCAACATAGTAACCCTAAACCTAACCGTTTGGCCAATCAACTCTGGTGTATTGACTTCCTTACTCCTTCCACACCTCTCATCACAGACTCTCTGCTTTCGTTGAATCTCTTATGCCACTCTAAAACTCATGCTCGATTCATGCAAGATGGTCGAAAAGCAGTCTAAAGCATTCCATACGTTACTGTGGAACTTTTGCCATGTTTGAAATACAATTTTATTGCATAACGTTCTTCTAAAGTGTCCTCACATCCAGATTGCATTTTTGAAATTCACCAGCTGTGACAATCTGGCTTTAGTAGAGTGTATTCCAATTGCTGCTGTAGCTGTTCATTTGAACTTAAGATCATAAAAATTAGTCAGTCGTCTCATAAGATGTATAGCAATAACATGGTGAATTTTCAAGAGTCTACGATAATGTAAAATACCTGTACAAAAAAGTGTGGAAACTTATTGAAGGCACCACGTACGTCTATTTGCTAAATTTTGCTTATTTTGACACATAGGTCTTAGTTTATTTAGTGGACATGCTTTTAGTAAGAGGTTATTCATCTAAGTACTGAACAGGCTAATTGCTGCTTAACTTCCGTGATCTGATGGCAACCGATGCTTTTTCTTCAAGTTTCTATTTTTACCACTTTTGTTTTTAATCTTTTCTTCATTCCTTCTCTTCCTCATTACTTTATTTGCCCAATTTTTACTTCTGAAAACCGTGTTTTTATGCCGTAAATTCTCTCGCAGTAATTCTTTTTTGCTGTTCAACTTACGGCATACTTAGTCAATTGGTGAGGGCGGTTTGTTATAAGAGTAATTAAAGAGTACGAGAAGTGGTCATCTGTGGTTGGAGTTAATTGTTGTTGATGAGTATCTGAAGCGATTTCTTTGATAACTCAAAGATATTTAATTAGAGAAAACTATAAGAAGATATCTAATTGTATTTTTGTAGGATAATCAAGAAGAATACATGAACGAATTTCTGGTAAGCTTACTATTTTTTGGTGAATTCTGACACGCCTACAGAACTTTTTAAAATCAGAAGAATAAAGAATAGGAAGCATTGATCGCTACTTTCTTTAAGTTATTTCGTTCGCTTTGTTGAGTGTCATCATCATCATCATCATCATGTCGTGCCCCTAGCACGGATATCCCAGACCCTCTCTCGCCATTTCTCCCTATCGTTCATCGCTTCAGGCAGGTCTTCAGGGCTACATTCCGTATCCTCACAGAGCTTCTGTATGTATGTTCGAGCTGAATGTCCTGCTTTTGCTCGGCCATATGTGGGGGTCCATAGGAGTACATCCCTTATGAGCTTGTCCCTGCTTCTCCAGCAGTGTCCTGCATGTCTGGTTCGTCTAACATGGATATTTTTCGTGATGAGAGGTTAGTGGCCGTATAGTTGGTGCTTTGTGGGGTGTTGCCTCCAGGACTTGTTCAATATTGCTCGCAGCATTCTTGTTTTAATTGCCGCCTAGCTTTTTCTCCAGCCGTTTTGTTAGCGTCCGAGTAGTGCATCCATATAGCAGTATCGACACGACCGCTGCTTGGAAGAAACCACGTTTCATTTTATCAGTCAGGTCTGATTTCCATATGATCGATAGCTTATTGATAGCTGTCCATGCCTTCGTTAGCCGTTTGACAAGTTGACCTACCTAGGAAGCTGTGTCGTTGAGTATAAGAATACATTTTTTTAGAGTAGTGAAAAGAATGAAAAAAAAATTTGTTTGAGTAATTTAATAAAAAAGATTTTTGCTTTTTATCATTGATAAACTGATCTGTTATATGGAAGCACAGCAGTATAATGAATGATTTTGCCGTCCACAAGTTTTTTTAAAAAAAGAACCTGATTACGTATATGACGTAAAGATTAATTGCACAAGCCAACAATAAAATTGCCCCTTAAAATTGGGGTGCTGATTTCGAAAATGGGGTCCATTCTTATCTATCTCCAATCATTTTGAATGATGGAAAAAACTCTATATCTGGTAAAATCAGATCTGTGATAAAATCATATTCTCGAGATGACCATAGCATTATTCATCCCCGATTAAGTAATGAAAGGAAATGGAATGTCATTGTTTGAATTTTAGAATGAAAACAAGATGCTATTTTTTTTTTTAGTATGCAAGATTTTCTATTTCTGCTTTTATTCCATGATTCATTGTGTTTATAACACTGAATATTTTAATTTTGTTTAATGATATTTAAAATGTGGCTATGAATTTGAGAATTGCTATAACTTTTTTCGGAGTATGACAATGTTATACATTTTATTTCAATTAGTCAACGGGAAAATCAATTTAAAAATACTGTACGAGGTTTATTAAAATTTGTGAATTTGTTTAAGAAATTTTTGAAAGTTGTCAAGTTTTAGCAATTTTCCCTTATTTCAATGTTGCTGCTTTCAATATTTCAGAGATATGGAGACTTATCGGAAGTTTTTGATAAAATTTCAAAAACTATCGAAAATTTCTACGGTAATTGTACACATGTTAAATGGTATTGAGTAATGATGGCAAATTTTTCTTGGAGCTTACTTTGAAAAATTTTCCCCCGAAGAAGATTAAATTAAAGAAAAGTTTTACTATAGAAAATGAATACGAACTCGAAAGCTTTTTTTCAGTTTTATCACTACTTATTTTTTTACAAAATTAATGGCAAATTCCTCATGACTTGGGCTGGTTTGGTTTGGTTTTAGGGTATCTCAACCATTGTAGGTGCCCGTGGTGTAATGGTTATCGTCGCAGGAAATGGATACGGCGACACGAGTTCAAATCCTGCATTATTGCATTTCACATAGCACTTGGGAAAGGTATGAATCCAATTATTCTCCCTCCAGCTATGGGTAAATAGTAGGGCAGACTAGGTTCTTCAGCCTTGGTGAAGCAACTAGTCTAGGTGAAGGAAAACTCTGAATTCAAACCTGTTAAACTCCGCTTAAAAAATTGACCTTGTGTTATATCCTGCCCGAACGGTTGGGGTTGGGTAGATATGATATCAACCATTGTAGGTTACTTAATGTCAAGTCCTCTTTATACATATATATTTAATATACATGATCTATAAACGTAACCTTTTTAAACGTGCCTTACTTCATTCCAAGGATAACGATGTATCACAAACAATTTAATTAAATCAACAGTCATTTGCTTACACACAGTTAAATGATCAAACAAGTCTATTTCAAACAATTCAGTTTAGCACAAATCATTTGTTTGCACACAGTTTAAATCTTAGATATTTCTATTTGACTCATGAATACGACCCTATCAGTTACTACCAATACAAGATAAGACCTGGGAGCGATGGCAATGAAGGAGTGCTCCGTATTCCCAAATACTCCACATGACTGGAGCCTCATCATCAGATTGTTTAGTCTCATATCCAGGACACTTGTTGGGGGGAGGGGTGTCCTCGTAGTGTAAGGGTTAAAGCGATGGACTGTGAAATCGTAGTAAGCGAGTTCGTGCTATTACGTTCACTTTCATCTAAATACCCTGGGGAAAGGTATGAACCCCCTTATCCTCCCAGGTTAAATAATACCACTACTGTTCTTCTTAAAGATTGGATTTGGCATTAAATAACCTGCAAAGGTTGATATGCCATTAAACAACCAAACCAAAAAAAAAAAAAACCTTGTTGCGGGGAGGGGTCTTACACCTCTGCAGAGATGCAGTCGGTGTATTCAACAGCCCCAGCCGACTCGGCTCATGGCTTTGAATTTTGGGGTCTTCTTAAGTTTCTTTTGAACCTGGGTAACTGATTTGATTTCCTACGATGAAAACCGTTTCACAAAGCCCGTATTCAGTCGGTGTATTCTAAGCATCAACAATAGCACGGTCGAATCCCCCTCTACGGGTGAATGATGTAAACTTTAAATAGAAACTGCTCCTGAAAATAAAAGTAATGACAAATAAAGTAGCTGAAGACTTTGACATGTACATTCTGTCAAATAGGGATGTAGCTATTTAACCAAATCGATGTGAAACTGAAAAAGACAGAAAAGTTGCGAAAACCGTGGAAAATAAACATGAAGGTAACACCCATTATCAACGGAGCATTGTGAAACGTTCCCAAAAGTCAATGGAAATAGATTATAAGAATTAGAATAGGGGATGAACTAAGATGGCAGATACAGTAGGTCTACTGACAACACCAACGAGAATACAGGATATTCAAGAATACTCCATCTTCAAAGACGATTACCAAAAATGGCTGCTATGAGGATATAAATAACATTATCGGCATTTTAAATCCTGCTTTCATGTTTCTTTTGTGCTTTTAACATTTCTCTTCGCGTTATTAACTTCCTTTAATATTTATTTCAGTTATTCTTATTGCAGTTCTATATTCGTATAGCAGTATCCATCTATTTCGCAAGGATTAACAATTCCCTTTCTTCTCTCAGGAGTTTATTTGTGTCGTCCTCTAGAATTCCTCTGCGTTGGACAGTTTTCTTGTTTTTCTTGTTTTATTTTCATGCAATATATTAACGAAACAATTGCAGTTAAAGCTGAATTAAGTTTAAAGTAGGAAAGATGGTTCTTTGTTCTACACAAAGTAAAAAGACGACAAGAGATAAAAAAAAATCAAGTCGGAAAATATGAAGTGATGCTAAAAAGTCGTAGAATTTGAATTTCGAAAAAGAAGTTCTTAACAATTAATGCGCAGTTCTATTTTTCATCCCTGGTGACGATTCTTCCCCCCTGGAAATGGTTTGATAGCATATCATATTCTTTATAACAATCGTTTATTGACTTTCTTATTACTCTACATACTCGATTAATGAACAACTTCGTGTTATGAACGAACCCTTGCTTTTAGGTAAAAACAGATCATACTTCAATCTATATAGACCATTTACCGTAAATCTAGCAGACTGCCACACACTTAAACTCGCATTTGGTGAACATATTTGACAAATAAACACAGAGATTGATATAAAACAATAAAACTGTTATACAATTTAAGTATTATGTTGACGCTATATCACATACTGTAACCAACAGTTGATGTACAGACTATCAACACGAACCGGGGCGTCATAGTGGTCTACTATGTGTTCGGGGGTTGATCTATACAGCAGAAATAAATGTCTAAACCAAAATTTTCAGTTCACATCATGAGATTAACTTACTCATCGAGTCGACTTGTATGCTATTATCTACGATATATATATATATATATATATATATATATATGCGTGTGTGTGTGTGTGTGTGTGTGTGAATGAATGAATAAATTCGATAAGATGTCTAACAGAATGGAAGAAATATATGTAAATCAAACACCGCAGATACATCTTCAAATGTAATTTCATAGCGTAAATAACGTTTCTAAGCCAATTTCAAAGGTTTTTTTTTTCTTCGCAAACTTTTAAAGAACCGTTAAATTGGCGTTGCTCCATATTTTACTAGGACAACCTTGTAGGTCATTTATCGCACAAATATATACACTAATTTGAGAACCGATCAGATCATGTGGAATCTATTGAACAAATTTTGACACTTTCCCGTCTCAGTCATGAATCTAAGCAAGAATTGTGTTTTAGGCTTTTTAACCTTGTCATGACAACTAATACAAGAGAATGAAACATTCTGAACACAAAATCTGCTGCTGGAATCCCTTAAATATGCTGATGCTGACTTCAAACTCATTTTGGCAGCTGTTGTCAAGTTGTATACAACCTTGCCTTTCCCTGAGACATCATCCTGGCGATGGGGCTTATAAAACACAGACTGCATCTCTTGAAGAGGGTTTCTTTAAGTTTTTACCCAGTCAATGCATTTGCCCTCACGTCCACTCACGACCCAGTGAAGTAGTACCACTCACGACCCAGAGAAGTAGTACCACGTTAGGACAAGGTCTATGGGTCAAAAGACCTGTTTCAAAATGAATCGTATTCAATAGGATTGCGTGAAAAAAGAAAACTCTCTCAAGAAACAAGTACACAAAAAACGTTAATATAAACGTATAATAAACTTACCTCTTGGCATAAGATAATACTAGATGGGTTGAAATGCCGTTAAAATCGATCAAGCAGTTAATTTATTTAGACAACACCAGTTTCCTGAATAGGAGAGATTCGCTGTATTAGTAACTTCGAGTCTTCCCTGCCAAATCACCCTGGCCAATATTGAGATTTGGGTCAAGGTACATAGTTTCACTAGACTGACGGATGCTATATAATGGTCTGTATTCAACAGCTGTTTTTTTCTCTCTGCGTTGACTTGTTTGGTATACGGCTATATACATTGGGCACACAGCAAGGATAGTCAAACGTTCCCAAAAGTCAATGGAAATAGATTATAAGAATTAGAAGAGGAGATAAACTAAGGTAGCAGACAACACCAAGAATAATTCTAAATATTCAACAGATCACTAACAATTATTTGTAAGCCTTGCACTCTAACCTTTTTTTAACATACGAGGTGCTGTAGGCTGTATTGAACTGTTGAACCATCAAGCGCTGTCAGCTAAGAAATCCTTTCAACCACATTTAGTTGAACGTAGTTGTTCATTGAAGTTAGTTGCCCAGAATAAAGCGAATCTTTGAGAGATATATTCTCGGCTGAAAGCAGGCTAAACAATCATGGCATTTCCTAACATTTAAAACTTTTCTTGTTCGCTGCTGGTGCTTGTGGACCCTTTATTAACTGGTTGATGATGCACTGATTTAAAAAGGTAGCGTCCTCACTTAATTTATTGGTCATATCTCTTCACAACTTATTGAACTTTACATTAATGTCAAATGGAAAAGAAAGAACAGATGATTAAGTAGTATGCATAAATAATTGCCTCAGATAACGAATAATGATCCTCATCATCTGCAAAGATATCCCTGACCCTTTCTCGCCATTCTTCTCTATCGTTCATAGCTTCTGGTAGGTCTTCAAGGCTATATCCTGTATCGGCACAAACGACATCTTAAATATTATAGCTTAACAGGTGACAGGATTTCATTTCATCGTCATATAATTTTTCGAATATTTTAAATGTAAAGTTTATGAAAAATAACCCTCAATTTCATACAAACAGTAGTGGGGCACATAGCGCAACGGTTATTGTGGTAGGAAATATACTCAGCCACACGAATTCAAATCCTGGACGAGACTACGTTTCATTTCGCGGTAATGCCCCTTGGGAATGATTTGAATCAATCTACTCTCCTCTCGGTAATTGAATAATAATACGCCATACAGATCTCTTTTGTCCTTGTATGGCAAAAGGTCAAGAAGAAAAACTGAATTTTTGAAGTTCTTTGTCTCTCGTCTTGTAATTTGGTTTGGTTGTGGAGTTGCTCTTCACTATCTGTCTTGCCTGACGAAGCTTCTCCTTCCCCCAGGTCTACAACTGGTTTAAATTTGGAGTTTTACTTCTCCTAAACCGGTTGCCATAACGAGTCCAGTCTGCCCTACTGTTTACGCATAATTTGAGGGAGAATAGTTGTATTCATAACTGTCTCCAAGGTATTAGTTTTATGTATAATATTACGGACGGGCGCTGTCGTCAATCAGTGAAGGTATCACGAGACTAGCGCGTGCGGGCAGAATGACCTGCAAAGTTAGACGTAGTTTTAAAATAATCACAGATGAATTATCACGTGTTTCACGACAGTTTCACTGGTGACATCGAACATTCGGGGAACTTCGATTTGTTCCCCAAAATCTCTATATAAGAAAACAAGTCAGAAGATTTTGGCAGAGTTGAAGGCAGTTGTCAAAACGGGTGCGTTAAAGGTTCCGAGGCCCCGACTCGTCCTGCCCCAGTCTGCTACGACCTATCTGTCAGGCGTATGTCAACAGTTAGCTCTCAGCCATACCGCCGACACCACCAAGAGGAAAGGAGAAGAAGAACGTAACTAAAATGAACTTTTCGAGTTGCAACGATCATAGCCCTAAGTGAATAATAAACGACTGCTATATTTTCTTCCCTTACCTTCGAGTTTGAGTATTTCTTTTTCTGCGGACTTCTTTCTTTAAAGCACAACACGTTGGTCCTATGTTACATATGTGAAATGCAAAAAGCCGTATTCAGAATTTGAACTTGGGTAGCTGAGTCAACCCCCAACGACCATAAACATTATGTTACGAGCATCTCCATAACCAAGCTGTACACAGCTTTTTAAAATAATGATCTCGCATCCTGTTTGTGGCGACGGAGTTTTGTAAACGCACACATACACACACACACAGACTGAGAAAAAGGAGTCTTTTTAGCTCTCCGTGTGTGCAGGAAAAATTCCATACATTTGACTTCGTTCATAAAGAGCATTTATACTGACATAATTAAAGAATAGTTAAAATGCTTTCAAAGAATTGTTTATTACAGCAAATTTTTATATATTTTGCCAGGAAGTATTTAGATTTATGATTGGCCATAAATCTGAATGAATATCAATAAGAAAAGCTGAACTGGAAATCTTTCAATATGCCGTTTTTATAAAATTAAAATAGAAAAAAAAAGACAAACAAACACAAAAAAAAACCCAAACAAAAACAAAAAAAAACAAAACAAAAAGCAAAAAAACAAACAAACAACGGAACATAACACTGTTATCAGTTTCCTCTCTCTTCCATATTTTTCTCAATATGAAAAACTTCAATATTAAATATTAATATCGTAAACTTAACTTGTCATGTCAAGCAGAAAACCCCTTCCTAGTTTGCCTGACCTCTCTTTCTCCGTCCCAGTTCTTTCTTTCTTTCTTTCTTTCTTTCTTTCTTTCTATATATATATGTGTGTATATGAGCGTGTGAGTTTGTGTTTATTTATACATGTATATGCTCTTCTGTTTAATTTAATGAAAGTCACTTGTCTCACCAGAAATGAAGAATTAAAAAAAAGAAAAAAGAAACCAAAACTGGATGAAAAGCAAATCCATACAGACGCCGAGAAACGGATAGGGAGAATCACATAAGAAATGACGTGGGCAGAGGACACTTGAAAAGAGAAACCTACTATCTATTGATTGCAGCCCACAACAAGTGTATTAGAGCTGACACTAATAAGTCTAATATAAGAAAGACGAAATTTATTTGAATGTTCAGAAATAATGCAAAGATAGAAATGATACGTTTTGAATGAAGATCCCTTAAGAACTGTGCTAACGATTAAGATTTGGCAGTGCAAATTAATATCATGCTTACTCAGTAGGATTTGAACAAGAAAAACACGAAAATTTATCTGATATTTTGAAATTAAATCTATTTGTCAAATGTAGAGTGGAGGCTGCTCGTGGCGTAACGGTTATCGTAACGGTTATCGGCAACCCGAGTTCGAATCCTGAACAAAGCTGTTTGCATTTCATATAGTGCTAATACCATTGAGAAAAATAGGCATCCAAATATTCTCCATTCAGCAGACTAGGTCTTTAATCTTAGTAGGGCAACCGATCTGGCAGAAGGAATTCAAACCAACTGTAGACCTGGAGAGGGTTGGACTCTGCAAGATTCTTTCTACTCAACATGGGTAGCAGTTCCTCAACTAAACCAGATTACGGGACCAAAGTGTATGAAACTGGGAGTACTCGTCAAAAAAAGAAATGTTAATGAGGCATTGGGTTTACGAGCATTCCTATTAATAGTACTAATTGTTAAACATAATTGCTTAGCATAAAGATGCTACCAAAGTCAAAGTAGACTTAGCAGTTTGGCAATGACAGGGCACTTCACACACCATCAGATCTCCAGAACGAAGACTGCTGTTTAGTGTCATCTCCCAAACACTTTATAATTTGTACAAAATTATATAAAGTAACTAAAGTTGGCGACCGTAGTCGATGGCGACCAGAAGGCTCCCTTTTCAATAGCTACTACACCAAGGTGTAGGGGAGGACGCTACTCCTTTCCCAGGATTGCTCCACTTTACCCTTGATACGTACCTTATATTGCTGAGTGTTAAGCAAGGAGGTATCAAGTACCATTTTTAAAGTCTTTGGTATGACGCGACCTGGGATTGAAACCAGGTCTCTCTGACCATTGGCTAATGAGTTACCAGTATTCTTATCTACAACTGATAATTTGGTCAATGAGTTACCCGTATTCTTATCTACTACTGATAATTTGCTCGAAATTTCTGTTTTCACGTAATTATTCTTGTTAAATAATCATAATTTGCTTTCATGCAGTTATGTGATTCCAAGTACAGCACAAAACAGCGCCATAACGACAAAATGCATCGAATCAAAAATAGATAAGACGCAACAAAATAGCAAATGTAGGTTATGTAGAGGCGAAACAATTAGTCATACGATAAGCAAATGCAGCAAAGTAGCACAAAAACAGTATAAGACAACACAGCATTGGGTAGGGAGGGTAATCACCTGGGAATTGTGCAAGAAATTTAAGTTGGACTATATCAACCAGTTGTATATGCACAACCCGGAATCCGTCCTGGAGAATAAGATGTAAGAAGTTCTCTGGAATTTTGAGATACAAAAAATCAGCTAATCTCAGCCAGACGACTCGACCTCGTGACAGTCAACAAAAACAAAACGAAAAAAAAATATCCAAATTGAGGACTCGGCCGTTCCGGCAGACCGCGGAGTAAAACTAAAAGAAAGCGAAACGAGAGATAAGTACTTAAACCTTGCTAGAGAACTTAAAAAACAAAAATAAACAAAAAACAAAAACAACAATGGAACATGAAGGTGGCGGTTTGTTTGTTTGTTTGTTTGGGCTTTATGGCTTATCAAACTTTATAGGTTATTTAATGCTAAGTCCATTTTTATACAAAAAAACAGTTCTATTTCAAACAATTCAGTTTAGCAAAAGTACACAGTTTAATTGTTAAAAATATTTCTATTTCAAGCTATTAAGTTTAGTCAAACAGTTCGAATTCAAACAATATTTTGTTTCCACACAATTAAATGCCAAAAACAGCTCTATTACAAAAAATTCTGTTTAGTATACAAAACAGTTCTATTTCTAGCTATCCAGTTTAGCATAAGTACGCAGTTTAAATGTCCTGACAGTTCTATTTCAAGACGTTCAGTTTAGTAAAAGAACGCTATTTAGTCCTATTTAACCCATAGATAAGATTCTATCAAGTGCTACCACTCCGAGCCAAAGTGGACCTGGGAGCGATGGTAATGAACAAGTACTCCGCATTCCCCAAAGCTCCAGCAATACTGGCACACCACCATCAGATTGTTTAGTGTCATGTCCAGGACACTCGTTGGGGGAGACTTACTCCTCTGCAAGGAAGCAATTGGTGTATTCTACAGCCCCCACCCAGCCAACTGGGTAAGAAGGTGACGGCGATACCATTTTAATTGGTGCATTTGTAACAATCCCCAAAGAATTGCTAAAGAGACTACAAGACTCAGAAATAAAAGGGCAGTTAGAGACCATCCATACTACTGTATTATTAAAATACTGAGAAGAGTCCTGGAGTCTTGAGGAGACTTGCTGTCACTTATATCCCCAGCGAGAAATCACTAACTCCTGGGGGAAAAAACTCTCAGATGAGTAAAATATTAATAATTATGTTCAAAGCTCTATTTAACCTATAGATAGGACCCTTTGGAATAGTCCATGGGTGAACCTGAGAATAAGGGAAGAGTCGAGTCGATCTGTTAAAATCAGCTGAGGTATCTAGAAGAATCCTGTAGATAGAGACTTGTTGTCACTTGGATTTCAGTGAAAACCACGAGGTATAACTAGTGTGAAAAACTCGGCGAAATCAAAATAATGAGCAGTCATCATCATCATCTTGTCGTGCCATCAGTACGGATATCCCTGACCCTCTCTCGCCACCCAATCCTATCGTTCATCGCTTCCGGCAGGTCCTCAGGGCTACACCCCGTATCCTCACAGAGCTGCGGAATGTAGGTGCGAGCTGGTCACCCTGCCTTTGCTCGGCCATGTGAAGGGGTCCATAGGAGTACATCACTTATGAGCTCGTCCATACTTCTCCAGCAGTGTCCTGCATGTCTGGTATTCCCCCTTTTTTTCTTATTTTTGATTTTGTTCGAGAGATTAACGTATATATATTTAAATATACAAAAACTTAATTAGATAAAGAACAAGAAAATATCTTTCATATTACATAGACTGTATCATAATTCTTATGTAATTTCATGATAATATATTATCATTGTTATTACTCATTATCAGCTTGCTTGCAAATAAATAAATATGATTTAGACCAGATTTAATGTTCAGTTTATTTTGACCTGTTAACGAATAAATACCGAAAATATTGTTAAAATTGAATTATTTGTTGACTTTGCAAACATTTCCTCATTATTTATTGATATCACGTAGTTTTTATTTTGTTTAAAATAAACTTCCAAAATAGGTTCTCCAGGCAGGCATTCTTTATGCTTTCTTTTTCTCTTTCTGATTCGTCTTTTCGACTATGTTCTCCTTTCTTTATTTCTTTCTTTCATTCTTTCTTTTTCTTTATTATTTATTCTCCATGTCTTTCTTTCTTTTATCTTTCTTGGCTTCAGCTTTTCTTTCTTCTTTTTATCCCCCCTTCCTTCCTTCCTTCCTTCATTTTTTTATTCCTTTCTTTCATTCTTTCTTTCTTTTATTACTTAGTCTCCATGTCTTTCTTTATTTCTTTCTTTCATTCTTTCTTTTCTTTATTATTTATTCCCCATGTCTTTCTTTCTTTTATCTTTCTTGGCTTCAGCTTTTCTTTCTTCTTTTTATCCCCCTTCCTTCCTTCCTTCATTTCTTTCTTTCTTTCTTTCTTTCTTTCTTTTATTACTTAGTCTCCATGGCTTTCTTTATTTCTTTCTTTCATTCTTTCTTTTCTTTATTATTTATTCTCCATGTCTTTCTTTCTTTTATCTTTCTTGGTTTCAGCTTTTCTTTCTTCTTTTTATCCCCACTTCCTTCCTTCCTTCATTTCTTTCTTTCTTTCTTTCTTTCTTTCTTTTATTACTTAGTCTCCATGTCTTTCTTTCTTTCTTTTATCTTTCTCGGTTTCAACTTTTCTTTCTTTCTTTTTTTTATTACTTAGTCTTCATATTTACCCAACCCCTCCGCTAGGACAGGATATGACACCAGGTCAATTTTTAAGTGGAGTTTATCAGGTTTGAATTCAGATTTTCCTTCTCCTAGACCAAGGCTAAAGAACCTAGTCTGCCCTACTATTTACTATTTCTTTCTTTCTTTTATTACTTAGTCTCCGTGTCTTTCTTTCTTTTATCTTTCTTAGTTTCTGCTTTTCTTTCTTTCTTTTTTCTTTTATTACTTAGTCTTCATGTCTTTCTTTCTTTTATCTTTCATGGTTTCTTTCTTTCTTTCTTTCTTTCTTTCTTTCTTTCTTTCATTACTTAGTCTCCATGTCTTTCTTTTTTTTATCTTTCTTGGTTTCAGCTTTTCTTTCTTTCTTTCTTTCTTTCTTTCTTTCTTTCTTTCTTATTATATTTGCATTCTGACGTGTCACGTGTTCTTTTATTTCTATTTTCCTCACTATTAAAACAGCATGGTCTATTATTCTTCTGAAAAGGTGACTGGGCATAATATTTAAACGCGTTCATATTTTATTCCGTTGTTGCTGTTGTTGTTGCTGTTGATGGTGGATGTGTTGGTGGTGATGATAAACGATCAATCACATAACGAGCGAACGCAGCAAATTAGCATAGAAAGAGTATAAGACTAGACACAACTGCGTGGGCTAGGTGATCAATGGGGAATTGTGCAAGAAATTGAAATTTGACCATACGAACAAATGCACATCCCAGCTGCTGTCCTGGAAAATTAGATACAAACTCCCATGGGATTTTGAGATACAAACAGATCACCAAATCTCGGCTAGACGACCAGACCTTATAATCATCAACAAAAAAAATGAGAACTTGCTGGATTGTGGACTTTGCTATCCCGACAAACCACAGACGAAAATTGAAAGAAAATGAAAAGAGAGATAAGTTCATTGACCTTGCTAGGGAATTAAAAAAACTGCGGAACATGAAGGTGACGATTATACCAATTGTAATTGGCGTTTTTGGTACAGTCACCAAAAGACTGATACAACGACGGAAGGATGAGGAAATAAGAGGATGAGTGGAGACCATCCAAACGATTGCATTATTGAGATCAGCTAGAATACGGAGAAGTGTCCTGGAGACTTAAGGAGACTTGCTGTCACTCAAACTTCAGTGAAAGACCATCAGCTAACGCTGGTGTGAAAAATTTGAATAATAATAATAATAATCTAGAAAACAAATATGGGAAGAAAAACAACTCAATGGATATTTCAAACAACAAATTAAGGACGTTGCTCATAAGACAGTTAAGAAGGGAAAACCTCAAGAGAAAAATGGAATCTCTTAACAGTATCCTAAAATATTGCCATAAGATCTAGTTATATTAAAGTGAAAATTTATAATACACAATAGTATAGGTTATGTTGTGACAGAGATGAAATGGTTAATCAGATCCACGAACACAGCATACTGGCGCTAAAGAAATACAAACCTAGGCTCGACAAGTTGGGAATGGTGATCCTTTAGAAACTTTGAAAATGATTAAAATTTAACCATACTGAAAACCGGTTTGTGCAGAAACGAGAATCCGTCCCAGGAAATAAAGCCGTTAAAATTCTCTGGACTTTGTAATACAAACGGATCACCTAATCCCAACCGGAAGAACAGACTGAGAATTAATTTACAAGAAAAAGATTATTTGCCATCTAGCAGATTTAGCTGTTCCAATGGGAGTAATAAGTGAAAAAGCGAAAAGGTAACATTGATGTTGGTAGAAAGCTGAGACGGTTATGGAACATGTAAGTAACAGTGATCATTGAAGCGTTTAGAATGTTTCGCAAAGGTTTGGAAATTAGAATGGAGGAATTGGAGATGAGAAGAAATGAGACCATTCGGAACACAGCATTGTTTAGATCAGCTAAAATACTCAAAAGCTTTCCGGAGACATGATGAGTCTTGCTGTCACTCAGTCTCCACAGAGAGATTACCAGTTAAAACTAGTGCAAATTATCGTGGAATGGGAGACGCTACCCCGGATTAATATTGTTCTTTACCCCTGGAGACCTGAGGAGACTTACTGTCATTCAGACCCCAGCGAGGGATTAGAAGTTAAAACTAGTGCTAGCTGTCGTGGAATGGGATACGTTACCCCAGATTAATATTGTTCTTTACCCCTGGAGACCCGAGGAGACTTACTGTCATTCAGACCCCAGTGAGAGATTTGAAGTTAAAACTAGTGCTAGCTGTCGTGGAATGGGATACGTTACCCCGGATCAATATTGTTCTTTACCCCTGGAGACCAGAGGCGAATTACTGTCACTCAGACACAAGTGAAACACCACCAGTAAAAACTAGTGCTAGCAGTTGTGGAATGGGATACGGTACCCCGGTTTAATATTGTTCTTTACCCCTAGGTCATGAGCAGACTTACTGTCACTCAGACTCCAGTGAGAGACTACCATTTAAAACTACAACTAGCCATCGTGGACTGGAATGCGATTCACTAGATTAATTTTTCTTTACTAGTGGAGACCTGAGAAGATTTTCTGTCACTTAGCCTCCTGTAAAAGACCACCGACCAAAGCTTTTAGGAAATACTCACAATGTGTGAAATAATGATAATAACAATATCAAATTGGAAAACGCCGGGCCATGATGGAATACACGGTTTCTGGTTCATGGAATTCACCTCCATTCACGACAGACTAGCACTAGAAATTAACAAATGCCTACAAAGAGCACACGTACCTGAATGGATGACCAAAGGAAGAACCACATTGATCCAAAAGGACTCAAGCAAAGGAACCGCCTCAAACAATTACAGGCCCATAACTTGCCTACCGAAATGTGGAAAAAATTAACAGCACAAATAAGGGAAGAGATTTACTACTCGCTAACAAGCCGCGGTTTGTTTCCTAACGAACAGAAAAGATGCTGCAAAGGAACCAGAGGCACAGCAGAGTTACTCCATATAGATTCGCAAATTCTAAATTAGCGCAAGACAAGGCAGAAAAACCTAGCTATGTCCTGGATTGACTACAAAAAGGCATATGACATGGTTCCGCAAAGCTGGATAATAAACTGACTCAAAATGTACAAAATAAACTTTATCGAGAAAACCATGAAAACCTGGAGAGTGGAATTGATAAAAGGAGGAAGAAGCTTAGCTGAAACAAAGATCCAAAGAGGTATTTTCCAAGGAGATGCTATACCACACTTATTATTCATAATTGCCATGATACCACTTAACCACATACTCAAAAAATGCACAGCTGGATACAAGCTTAGTAGATTACAAGAAAAGGTCAATCACTTAATGTACATGGATGACATCAAGCTATTTGCAAAAACAATGAAAAAGAACTGGAAACTCTAATACACGCAGTTAGAATATACAGTCAGAACATAGGAATAGAATGTGGCATTGAAAAATGTGCTATGCTTGTAATGAAAAGTGGCAAACGACATCTGACTGACAGAATGGAATCACCCAATCAAGACAAAATTAGAACACTCGCAGAAAACGAAATCTACAAATACTTGGTTATCTTGAAGGCTGACACCATCAAACAAGTGGAAATGAAAAACAAAATTCAAAAAGAATATCTCAGGAGAACTAGAAAACTATTAGAGACAAAACTTTCGAGCCGAAACCTTATCAAAGGAATAAATACTTAGGCTGTACCCCTCGTTAGATATTTCGGACCCTTTCTGAAGTGGACAAGAGATGAACTTAAACAAATAGACCAAAGAACAAGAAAACTTATGACCATGCATAAGGCATTACATCCCCGAGACGACGTTGACAGACTATATGTATCAAGAAAAGAGGGGGGAAGAGGAATTGACAGCATTGAAGACAGCGTTGACGCATCGATACGATGACTTGAGGACTATATACAAAAACACGAAGGTCTGTTTACAGCCGTCAGAAACGATACTGATAACTAGATGGACAATAACTAGGAAACAAAAATGGGAAGGAAAACAATTCTATGGGCGTTTTAAACGACTAATAAAGAACATCTCACACGACAAAACCTGGAAATGGCTGAGAAAAGGAAACTTTAAGAGAGAAACAGAATTTCTCCTAATAGCAGCACAAAACAACGCCGTAAGAACCAATCATATCAAAGCGAGAATAGATAAGATGCAACAAAATAGCAAATGTAGGCTATGCGGTGACAGAGATTAAACCATCAATCACATGATAAACGAATTAGCGCAGAAGGAATATAAGACTAGACACAGCTGGGTAGGCAAGGTGATCCACTGGGAGACGAGCAAGAAATTTAAATTTGACCATGCCAACAAATGGTATATGCACAACCCAGCACCTGGCCTGGAAAATAACACATAAACTCCTATGGGACTTTGACATACACACGGATCACCTAATCTCGGCCCGAAGACCAGACCTAATAATAATCAACAAAAAAAAGAGAATTTGCAAAATTGTCGACTTTGCTGTCCCGGTTGACCACAGAATAAAACTAAAAGAATGTGAAAAGAAGGATAAGTACCACGACCTTGCTAGGGAATTGAAAAAACTATGGAACATGCAGGTGACAATTATACCATTTGTAATTGGTGCGTTTGGAACAGTAACTAAAGGATTACTAAAGGGACTGGAGGATTTGGAAGTTGGCGGACGAGTAGAAACCATCCAAACTAGTACATTATTGAGAACGGACAGAATACTGAGAGGGGTCTAATGAATACAAATCATCATCCTCATCATGTCACGCTATCAGCACGAATTTCCCTGACTCTCTCTCGCCACCCATTGCTTCCGACAAGTCTTCAGGGCTACATCCTGTATCGACACAGAGCTACTGTATGTAGGTTCGAGCTGGTCGTCCTGCCTTTGCACGTCTATGTGAAGGGGTCCACAGGAGTACATCACTTATGAGCTCGTCCCTACTTCTCCGAGAGTGTTCCGCATGTCTGATTCGTCTAATTTTGATAGTTTCATGATGGGTGGTGGGTGGCCGTACAACTGCTGCTTTGTGGGGTTCTGCCTCCAGGACATATTCAATATTGCTCGCAGCGTTCTTGTGTAGTTCCCATCAAGCTTTTTCCCCATACGTTTAGTTTGCGTCCATGTAGTGCATCCATATAACAGTATCGACACGACCGCTGCTTGGAGGAAATTGCGCTTCATTTTATCGATCAGGTTTGACTTCCATACAATAATAAAATATCAGTGTGAACTTTCATGGTGTAATCTTATGATGATGAGAAACATTTTTACGTTGTTTGTTAAATTAATAATTAATAAAAGCAAAGATTTACTCGGGTAATGTTGATATATTATGTTTCTTTGTTGCATGCTGTGCCTCAGTGTGTTTATTGTTTCGGTTTTGAATGGATAAGTGAAGAAATAAGAAAAAATTATCCAAAAGAAATGCAGGGATAATTAATTAAAAAGGGAGGCGTTGCGGAAAGGTGAGAGTGAATGAATGAGTAAGAAGAGAAGGGAAAAGATATAACAAAAGAGAAGGAAGTAAAAGAAAGAAAGAAAGAAAGAAAGAAAGAAAGAAAGAAAGAAAAAAAGAAAAGCTGAAACCAAGAAAGATAAAAGAAAGAAAGACATGGAGACTAAGAAATAAAAGAAAGAAAGAAAGAAAGAAAGAAAGAAAAGCAGAAACCAAGAAAGATAAAAGAAAGAAAGACATGGAGACTAAGAAAGAAAGAAAGAAAGAAAGAAAGACAAAGAGGGAGACAAATTACTTGAAAAACAAATAGTCAGAAGCTTGTTGATTGATAGATTTAAATGGAATGTCAACCCGTCTTGGGTTATTTTATGCCTCATGATTTGGGAATCTTGTTCTTTGTAGGCTTGTATTTACATTTTTATCTAGTTGTTTCTTTAGAGTTTTTCGTTGCAAACGGTCCTATTGAATATAGATAATCTTTAAACAGGTCACTTTGATCCATAGATGGGACCCTAACAGGCACTGCCATTCCGGGTCAGAGTGAACCTGAGATTAATAGCAATGAAGGGGTACAAAATGGACATCAGAGAAGAGAGATTACAACATTGGTTTATATATATATATATATATATATATATATATATATATATATATATATATATATATATATATACGCGGTGAAATGCAATAGGTCTTTTCATGAATTGAACTCTCCAGTAGCCGAAAACATATATGTAAAAATATTCGTAAAGAATCGTTCACTTAGGCTGAGAATGACGATGGCTCTGAGCTAAGATATCCAAGGGACGTAATGTCACCCGGGTTTCGATCTCGCGGGTCAATCCAGAGTTGTGATACAAAGTAAAAGTCTGTATGACAATATGTATATACACAGATGTTTATCCTCATTATTAATTTTGCACGTTCGTTTTTAGTGTTGTCTACTGTGCTGCAAACTAGAATTAGTTGGACACTGTCTGTGAGGAAAGCAACACCGGAAGAAAAATAATGCCAGTTGATTCAATATAAACAGTTTAATAACAGTATATCAAGTGAAATACTATCAACTATCGTCTGGCATATATAGTTATACAAAACAGAATATAGCGTCTGGACAGACTATAAGTGTGCCGGTCTTCAGTTAACTTTAGCAATTTAGTGAAATATTTGAGTCCTTCACTGATGTGTGCGTTGTTGTGTGTGTGCGTATTTGACTTTTTTATCGGCTGGTTGGTATCGAAATTGGCGTGTGTGTGTGTGTGTGTGTTCTGTTTCTTTTAATACAAGTCGATCGGTCCTCTCCACAGTCGAACCCTAATTAACCCTTGACGTGAAATAACAGACTATTATATGCATACTTCTTCATAATCCAAATCTGAAAATACATCTGCAAATACATCTCAAATCAAGTCCAACGGTCATTTTCTCTACGTTTATTTACTCAAAACAATATTTCAAGTTGTCAACCCATCTGGCTGTTATTTATTTCCAGCTCCGAAATCTCAACACATTTTGATTTCTCACCATACAGGGTCATACATGGTTCAATCAATAATCAAACTGTCCTCTGAGAAAACTGTAAATTTCTGATTTTTTACATTAACCCAATCCAGACAGCATTGAAGAAAATTAAAATTCTCAAAAACAAATTAACTCTGTTACTTAATAATCAGTTGAATTTGTTTGAATGGGAGTATCTGAGTTTCTTATCAGGCAGGTAGTGTATGAAGATATTCACTATTTCTCATACAAGATGAGAAAGGGCCAATTTTGATCACATACCATGAAGGATAAGAGGAAAAACTGCACTGCAAAGTTTTTTTTAATAAACTCAAGCATCCCTTTCAACCGAACATACTTTGATTTTTCTCACAAGAGAAATATTTTTCGAGGATCAGATTGTGAATTTACAGAACAATCGTTAGATTGTCCCCACAAGATTCACCGATAGTAATGAAAATCAAACACTTAGTCCACATTATACAGTTTGGGGTGGTCACTAGCGATGCTGACATTATGCTCTATTTATTTTTCCACGTGACCTCAGAATCAACACGGAGGCCTGAATGAAGTAGCTGGAGAAGATAAAGCACAACTGACTGCTGGAAGACCCTGTGTCTAGTACCAGGACTCTGAATACAAGGATAAAGCTAACATTTACGAATTTAAACCAAAAGGCCGTCGGAAAGGTTTGCAGGGGATTTTGAAGTTGTCAGGAAGGCGGGGTTGAAGTCACTAGCGATTTTGTTTTTTAAAATTTCGTCAATTTTATTTAGGGATATTTTAATGTAATTTTGATAAATATATTTGATAAAATCTGATGTTGGTGTTATTTTCGTTTTTGCGTAATTTAGACGATAATTTACTCATCGAACAGAGACATTCGTCGCCTTCATGATCGCTGTAAATACAATCGGACTGCTGAATTTTGCCTCATGTTACACAAAATATTGTTAACTTTTGACATTTTTTTATAGAATTTTTTATCCTCCTGCAGGACTTTTTCTTTTTCTTTTCTTTATTTTTATTTAACTTGGCTTTAATCATTATTGTTTTAATTTATCTCCCGTGTTTCTCCACCATAATTGGTCACTTCTGAGATTCTTTCTGTCCAAAGTTTTGAGAAATTTTCAATATGAAGAAGTTTTATAAACCATTTGTTAAGTTAATCTTTAAATTTAGAACGTCACTTGAACCAAATTTAAGAAAACTTATAAGACAAGAAAATATTTAGGAAATCGTGTTTGACTGGAAGAAGAAAAAAATCCGTGTTTTGTAACGATACATGCTAAAAGAACGGATATTGCCAAAGTCTAGCTTTTATATATACGAGGAAAATTAAATAAATTTCCAGACTTTTTCCGTATGGGCACTTTTATTGATAGTACACACATGAAATTCTAGTCCCCTTCGAAGTAATTTCCTCCGGCTGCAATGCACTTGTTGTACCGTTCCAACAACTTCTGGACGGCCTCATGGAAGTCCTCTTGTGTGAATGTGTAAATGACTTTCGTCACAGCCTCTTTCATCTCCTCAATTGTCTCATAACGACAGCCTCTGAGCTTAGGGAATAACCAAAAGTCGCAAAGAGCAAGGTCTGGACTAGTGGGAGGCTGAGGAACCGTCTTAATGCCCATCTTGGTCAAATAGTCAGTGGCAAGGATGGAGTTGTGGACTGGTGCATTGTCCTGGTGGAAATGCCACTGACCCGATTTGAAGTGTGCTGGCCACTTCCGACCGAATCTCTTTCTGAACTCCCTTAAAACCTCAACATAGTAACCTTAACTCTAACCCTTTGGCCAATCAACTCTGGGGTATTGACTTCTTTACACCTCTCATCATCTCTCACAGACTCCCTGGCTTACTTGAATCTCTTATGCCAATCAAAAACTGATACTCGGTTCATGCAAGATGCTCGAAAAGCAGTCTGAAGCATTCCATACGTTTCTGAATCATTTTTCCAAGTTTAGAATAGAATTTTATTGCATATCGTTCTTCTAAAGAGTCCTGACGTCCAGATTGCATTTTTGAAATTCACCAGCTGTGAGTATCAGGCTTTAGTAGGGTGTATTCCAATTCCTGCTGTAGCTGTTCATTTGAACCTGAAATCATCAACATTGGTCAATAATCTCATAAGATGTATAGCAATAACATAGTGAATTTTCAAAAGTCTACGACAATTTTAAATGCCCCTACGAAAAAAGTCTGGAAACTTATCGTATGCACCTCTTATATATATATATATATATATATATATATATAGTCAACTACATCAACCAGGAAGCTTCACGCTGTCGATCGAAACCCGCTTAAATTTACGCTCGACATGTTATCTAACCGCTCAGCTACTTCAGAGACTTATGTCAGCTCAGAAATTATAGCGTATTTCTATTATCTTTCGTTTGTATACATTTTACGCTATCGGATACTAGAGTGCTCTTCGTTGACAGAGCTTTGCAATACGTGGGTGATAGCCGTTAACCCTTTCGCCTGAATGTTCAACTCCTGGGAAGGAAGCGTATATATTGTCATAAGTTGTAAGTACATTTGGTGACCGTTGTCGAGGGCGACCCAAAGGATTCCTTTTCATTAGCTCCTACACCGATCTGTTGGTGAGAGCGCTACTCCTTTCCCTTAACTGGCGCACTTAACCCTTGATCCTTACCTTATAATACTGAGTGTAAAGCAAAGAGGTGTAAAGTACCATTTCTGAGTCGTTGGTATATTTCGACCTGGTATATTTAACACTTCTTGGTTACATTCCATGAGAATATCTTGATCAACCTATGAACTTCTCAGCCGACCCTCGTGCATATATATATATATATATATATATATATATATATATATATATATATATCATCATGTCGTGCTGGTAGCACGGATATCCTTGACCCTCTCTCGCCACTTTTCCCTATCGTTCATCGCCTCAGGCAGGTCTTCTGGGGAACATCCCGTATCCTCACATAGTTGCTGAATGTATGTTCGTGCTGGTCGTCCTGCTTTTGCACGGCCATGCGTGGGGGTCCATAAGAGTACATCACTTATGAGTTCGTCCCTACTTCTCCAGCAGTGTCCTGCATGTCTGGTTCGTCTAACTTGAATAGTTTTCGTGATAGGAGGCAGGTGGCCGTATAGTTGGTGTCTTGTGGGGTGTTGCCGCCAGGACTTGTTCAAGATTGCTAGCAGCATTCTTGTGTAATTGCCGCCTAGATTCTTCTCCAGCCGTTTTGTTAGAGCCCATGTTGTGCATCCATATTGCAGTATCGATGCGACCGCTGCCTGGAAGAAACTGCGTTTCATTTTATCGGTTAGGTCTGATTTCCATATAATCGATAGCCTATTGACAGCTGTCCATGCTTTCGTTAACCTCGTGTCGATGCCCTTTTCGGTTGATGCGACGCTGCTTCATAGGTAAGTGAATTTGTTTACTAGTTTAAGAGGGGTTCCTTCAAGAGTGGAGATGTCCCCCGTTTGATCATAGCACATATATTTCGTTTTGTGTGCATTGACATAGAGGCCAATATATATATATATATATATATATATATATATATATATATATATATATATGAAATAATATGGTAATCAAAACATTGAAGTTGGTCGTGAAACAGCTATGAAAATAAATATTTACTTCACAATTTTGCGCCGGATAGAACCGCGTGATTCGAAAAGAGTATGAAAGAAGAGTATGCACGGACAGTTTAGAAGGTTCAGATGCAAGGAATGCTAGCTCACCTGACGATCGTCATAATGAAGCTTCAAGTCGTCAGTTTTTATCCTGTTTTACATCTTTTATATCAAATGTTTTGTTTACAATGGAAATATGTTGTGATATTGTCCTAATTCTTTTCCATAAATCACTAAATATTCCACAAAATGAAAACGGTTTTACGGTTAAATGTTTATCATATATAAATTATATGTGCATGCTGCTACTGGCTTAAAGACCCCCGCCCCAAAATGTGCAGGCCAAGTTAGCTGGAGCTGCAGAATACACCGACTGCATCATTGCAGAGGGGTAAGCCCCCTACTTGTGTCGTTGATATGACACTATGAAACAATCTTATGGTTAGACTTCAGTAATACAGGAGCTTTGGGGAATGCAGAGTACACCTTTATTGCCATCGCTCCCAGGTCCACTATGTCACGGAGTGGTATTACTATTTATGAGTCAAATAGAATTGTTTTGTATTTAAACTGTTTATTTATACTAAACTGAATTGCTTGAAATGTTCAATATTTAACTGTAAAAACGTGATTGATGTTTGAATAAATTGCTAATGATACGTTGCAGTACAAGGAGCTCTCCAACTTTGTTGTCATGTTAAACTGAATTGCTTGAAATAGAAGTGTTTAATATTTAACAGTGTGAACACGTGATTGATGTTTGATTAAATTGCTAGTGATACATAGCAGTACCAGGAGCTCTCCAACTTTGTTGTCATGTTAAACAGAATTGCTTGAAAGAGAACTGTTTAATATTCAACTGTGTGAACACGTGATTGATGTTTGATTGAATTGCTAGTGATACATAGCAGTACCAGGAGCTCTCCAACTTTGTTGTCATGTTAAACTGAATTGCTTGAAATAGAACTGTTTAATATTTAACAGTGTGAACACGTGATTGATGTTTGATTAAATTGCTAGTGATACATAGCAGTACAAGGAGCTCTCCAACTTTGTTGTCATGTTAAACTGAATTGCTTGAAATAGAACTGTTTGGATATTTAACTGTATAAAAAATGACTGATGTTTAATTGAATTGTTAGTGAGACATAGCAATACGTGAAAATATGATTCATAGTAAACAAATATATTCGTGTTAGATAGAAATAAGTGAAACCATTTAACTGTGTGCAAAAAAAAAAAAAATGAGCACAGGCTCGTTTAAAAAATGTTTTCTATATAATGTGTTTAGAAATCATATATTTAATATATATGTATAAAAAGGATTTGGCATTAAATGCCCTTCAATGGTTGATATGCCATCAAACCAAACGAAAACCGAGCTAAAGAAAGCTGTACGGCTAACAAAGCCTTCATCAGCTTTTCTTGGTCACTCATCTTATATATATATATATATATATATATATATATATATATATATATTAAGAGTGTTGGTTGTCACTAAATCACTTTGTGGGTATGTGTCGAACCAAGTGCAATATAATATGGAGAGTGCTCAATATCTAGGATAGAGCAATTACATAATAATAATAAATAAATATATTATATATATATATATATATATATATATATATATATTCAATCCATGGAAAATATTCTGCAACCCTGGGTTTCATGAAGTTTTTTGCAAAAGAACAATCATCAGACAGTTAAGAAGATGGAATCAATTGAAAATCAAAAATATGACAAAATGCAGATAAAAACTGTGAGGATTTTGTTCGTGTGTGGTTGTAAGTGTGTGGGTGTGTGCATATGCGTGTATGTGTTATAGTTACAAATGGATGTGTGTTTTTATGAGGTTAAGTCAGGCCAGGAACGTAACGCGTTGGGTTTAACGGAAATTAATTCAAGTGTATATTAATAATTCGTTGCATTATTTCTTTAGGTGACTATAGCTATGGAACAAAACAGCATCACGGCATGTCCGGGAGAACGAATAAGAATTTGATTTGTAAGCGTATATGAACGGTTGTGCAATGGTAGGCTAGAATCACAATGGGTATAAGTAATATTTTATTGTATTGTAATATGTTGGTGCAATATTTAGGGAAGGGAATTGTATTATTATAATGATAATTATAAATTAATGAAATACTGCGAAAATATTATGTAATATGGATCTCATAGGTGGTATGTGCGTAATAAAATGATAAAGGGGTTAAATAATAGTTAAATAAATAATATATATAGCTAATATTTATTCATTTATTATTATTATATTATATTATATTATATAGGAGAGAGAGAGAGAGAGAGAGAGAGAAACGGAGACAAAGAGAGAGAGAGAGAGACAGAAACAGAGACAAAGAGAGAGAGAGAGAGAGAGAGAGAGAGAGAGAGAGAACCATACGTATTCATTTTTGTATAAATGAATCTCATCTTTAATTTTCTATATTTTATTTATTTTTTTAATTCAGGCGTTTTATCGATTAAGGGTGATATATCAAGGAAATAATTTTTTCCATTCTCCGTCCCCATTATCAATTCTTTCCGTTTTGTCTATTTCATTTCTTTTCTTTTCTTTTCTTTTTTTTATTTTAATGATTTTAAAATCTTTCTTCTTTCACCTTTTCGGCATGAAACATCGAATTGACAAAGTAGCTGAAAGGTAAAAGAGTCAGAATCATTTTTCTTCATTATCCCGTCGGAACTTCATTTAATTTCACTTTTTCTTTATAGACACGACGACCGAGAGGCCTGATAGTCTTGCCAATAGAAGAAAAAAATTCCGATTCTCACAATATAAAGCGCACAGAAAAATTATCAAAACGTAAAACAAAACAAAAGAATCCCCTCACCCCAAAAAAGCAAAGCAAAAAAAAAAAAAAAAAAAAAAAAAAACAACAAAAACAACAAAAAACTCCAAACAAACAACAAAAATAAAAATAAATTATTTACACCCAAACATTTCTGAAAGGATACCTTATGAGATAATCTTTTAAAAAATTTGGATAACAGTCAAACTTCATTGGATAATTTACTAAGATTTGATTAATCTGACTGAAAGGCCTCGCATTGGTATTTATTAACACGGGCTGCTACCCTAGTTTTCAGGGTAACCACCTGTCGTTCACACCGGGTGGATTTTATTAAGTCGATCATCTGATCCCAGATTCTCCAGGTACTACTTGCAAGACTAAGTTTATTGCTTGAGGTTCCAAAAGAGGATTGCTAAGAAGACCAAGTATTTTAGTAACAGTCACGCATGAGTCTCGATTCGTGCAACCCTCTTCCATTAAAATGATCCTTTGTCAAATCAGGTCAAGTGGAGGGTTGAATAAATTCAAAGGCTAACTGGGCCTGGTCTTCCTAAATGGGAAAGCGTATAACCTAAGCTTAGAACAAGACTGTACGGGGTTCCTGGTGAGAAAAAAAACTGCGTCCTATCCTAAAAATAACATGCCTCTCAACCAAGCTCTGGGTAAAAAGTTTGGCAGTTTAGACTCTTTAGCCTTTCTTTGTCAACCAATCCATGAGAAGCAAACTTCAGAATTCAAACCAGCTTTATACTGCTTAAAAATTGACCATGTGTTACATCCTGAGCGTCACGGAGCTGTTGGGTAAATACATATTTTCTACGGTTTAGGAAAAAGCTAAAGGTTCAGTTTAGTTTGTCTGACCGACCAAAACTAAGTGTCCACTTTAAGATTATATTCAAAATACAAATCACACTATAATTCATCAGAAGTCTTTCTGGTATAACTTTCATCACATTACGCAAAGGCGGCAAGAATTATTCTAACCAAATTCTTTGTAGTTAATCATAGAACCTCACAGAATGTCTTATCTTATCATTTTATGAAATCTTTAAAATTTTTATAAGTTTGTAGTGAGGAGTTTGATTAAGAATGTAAGCATAATTCTAAATTGGTTGGTTGGTTGGGTTTTTATAGCATATCAACCTTTGTCTGTTATTTAACGCCAAATCCATTTTTATGCTAGTCAGTTTTATTTCAAACAATTCAGTTTAGCATGAGTACACAATTTAATTGTCAAAAACATTTTTATTTCAACCTATTCAGTTTATTCAAACAGTTCTAATTCAGCTAATTCAGTTTAGTTTAAGAACAGATTGTGATAACACACAGTTAAATGTCAAAACAGTTGTATATTAAACAAATTAGTTTAGGGTAAGTACAGTTTCAATCTCAAAAACAGTTCCATTTCAAACAATTCAGTTTAGTATAAGCACGCAGTTTAAATGTAAGTACAGATTAATAATCAAAAACATTTCTATTTCAAGCTATTCAAATTCAAACAATTCAGTTGAGCATAAGTATGCCGTTTGTTCTATTTAACTCATTGATAGGGCCCTATCATTCCGGGCAAGATTGAACCTGGGAGCAATAGCAATGAAGGGGTGCTCCGCATTTCCCAAAGCTCCAGCATCACTGGAAACACACTATCCGATTGTTTAGTGTCATAACTGGACACTCATTGGGGGGGCTACCCCTCTGCAGAGGTGCAGTCAGTGTATTCTACAGCCCCAGCTGACTGGGCAATCGAAATTGAACTCTTACACTTGGTCCATCAGGTTAACTAAACTGAATTATTATCTTTTGATTTAACTGTATAAAGTAGACATGTGGCTTAACCTTTCCTTGCTAGAAACCAAAGTTATGTAATATTTTTCCTGAGCAGAGTTAAAGATATGAACAAATCCTTTTTGTTTTGTTTTGTTTTTTTTTTTGGTTTGGTTTGGTTTGTTTTATGGCATATCAACCATTGTAGGTTATCTTATGCAAAATCCATTTTATACATATAAACAGTTTTATTTCAAGCAATTCAGTTTTGCATAAGTACATAGTTTAGTTCTGTTTGACCCATAGATAGGACCCTGTCAGGTGCTACCACTCAGAGCCAGAGTGGAGCTGGGAATGATGGCAATAAATGAGTACTTCGCATTCCCCAAAGCTACAAGACTGGAGCCTTAATATTAAATTGTTTACTTTCATATCCTGAACACTCAGTGGATGAATCTTATTCCTCTGCAGAGATGCAGATAGAGTATTCTGCGACCCCAGTCGAGTAGGCCATCCTTTTTGTGCATACTTATTGAATGAGAAATGAACATAAAGTGGACACCAATGTTAACCTCTCGATGATATTTATTAACTTTCAAGTCGTCACCAAATATACTTCGATGTTTCTGGCTTAAATGTCTGCCGTTTGAGCAAATAATCAAGTAGAACGACAACTGCAAAACTACAGGTTTATCATGCTGGCAGTAGATAAGAATTGTTGGAGAAAATAAACCAAAAGAAGAAAATCACTGATCACTGAATTCTCTTTACTCTTCTCACCTCAGTACCACCCAGTGAAAGCCTGACTCTCACTAACAATTCCAGTTGTTTGATCCAGTTAGATTGTCTGATCCAATTCAGTCGTCTAATCCAGTCGGATCTTGATTTCATCACTTGATTGTGCAGGCTACACCAAATGGAAAATTGACGATGGCCGGCCAAACTCGTTATGGGCACAGAGTTGTGCTAACTAAGGTTAGAAAGTAGATTCTGCCTTCAGGCATTTGCCTCACACACTGCCTCATACTTGCATTTAGGATATTACCTTCGAGTTCATTGTTGTAACCAAACATTCATTGTAAATATTTGCTCATCTACAATAATGATCCGAGATTCTGTAAAGTTCTAGGCAACAGGTACTGGGAAGCTCTCAGCACCATTTAAAAAAATTAAAAAAAAGAATTAAAAAATAAATAAATTTTTACAAGACCATCAACAATTGAAATTCAAATATTTCTTTTATGAAATTTCTTTGAAAAAATCTTTAAACTGCTTATAGCTTCTTGAAAACAATTTGTTTTTATTTGTATTTGGTTGTTCGTAAAATTAAATCAAATTTCAGAATAAACTTTTATTTCGAAATTAATGAATTTAATCAGTCAAAATATAATCCCAGAACATTTTTGCGTTTTAGCCATTGATTAATAAGGTTATTTGAGCCTGGACGATAAAACTCTAAAGGTTTTTATGACAAGAACTCTTTAAACGCAGTTTCTACTCCTACTTTGGAACGGATTTTTTGTTGGTGTAAAAAGTGTCCAGATATTTGAGAAAAAATGGGTGAGAGATCAGGAGCATGTAGTGGATGGGATAAAGTCTCATATCCCAAATCAGAGTGCTTCTGCAGTGTCATCCTAGCAAAATGGAACAGAGTAGTAGCATAGTTTGACGAATTAAAACTGTTTGAAATTTCATTAATTCAGGAATAAAAGGTTATTCTAAAATTGGACATTATTTTCCAAACAACCCAATCGAAATCGTCAAAAAGATTCTAAGTATGAGGATTCTAAGATAAAATTCTCAAACTCTGAATCTTATTTTTCCGAAGAAGGTCTTATAAACGGTTGGTTTTTTGGGTGTTATTGAGTACGTGGAACCTTCTATAAGTTTACTGACTTTTTTGTACAGGCATTTAAAATTGTCGTAGACTCTTGAAAATTCTCTATGTTATTGCTATACATCTTATGAGAAGACTGACCAATGTTGATGATTTCAGGTTCAAATGAACAGCTACAGCAGCAATTGGAATACACCTACTAAAGCCTGATTGTCACAGCAGGTGAATCTCAAAAAAGGAATCTGGACGTGAGGACACTTTAGAAGAACGATATGCAATAAAATTATGTTTTAAACTCGGAAAAAAAAGGCTACGGAAACGTACAGAATGATTCAGACTGCTTTTCAACCATCTTGCATGAATCGAGTATCAGTTTTTGAGTGGCATAAGAGATTCAAGGAAGACAGGGAGTCTGTGAGGGATGACGAGAGGCGTGGAAGGAGTAAGGTAGTCAATACACCAGAGTTGATTAGCCAAACGGTTAGGGTTATTATGTTGAGGTCTTAAGGGAGTTCAGGGAGAGATTCCGTCGGAAGAGGCCAGCACTCTTCAAATCGGGTTAGTGGCATTTCCGCCCGGACAATGCACCAGTCCACAACTCCATCCTTGTCACTGACTATTTGACCAAGATGGGTATCAAGACAGTTCCTCGCCGTCTCTATAGTCCAGATCTTGCTCCCCGTGACTTTTGCTTATTCACTAAGCTCAGAGGCTGTTGTTATGCCACAATTGAGGAGATGAAAGAGTCTGTGACGAAGGTCATTGACTCGCTCACACAAGAGGACTTCCATGGGGCCTTCTAGAACTTTTTGGAACGGTACAACAAGTGCATTGCAACCGGAGGAGATTACTTAGAAGGGGACTAGAGTTTCATGTTTGTACTATCAATAAAAGTGTCAATACGAAAAAAGTATGGAAACTTATTTAATGATCCTTGTATGTCGAGTCTTTTAGATTTTCAATATTTGACTTTAACAAACGAGATTAGCCTAACTGGTTCTTTATCTTTCGGTTTAAACATACAGAGTAGGTATATGGTTAAAAATTTCCTTGCTAGGAACAAAAGTTATCTGATAATTTTTCTGATCAGAGGGCGATCAATGTGTTAAAAAAACCTTTTGTGAATATTTGGAGAATGAACAATATAAAAATTCTAACCTCCAGACGACATAAATTAACTTTTGAATTCTCACAAATATATCATTCGGTGCTAAGTAGCTTAAAAACTAGAGAAGGTTTTCAATTCGTATGTATACTTTATTAAGTCATGTAGATACTTATTTTAGGAAAAAGGAAACGGAACTTATTTTGCGAATCTCAATTCAGCATTTTAACAGGTAACACATATTTTTTAAACTTATTTATCGAGTAATGATAACCAGATGTACTCAGCCCAGTCAGCTGGGGGGAGGCTGAAGAATATACCGACTGTATCTTATCAGAGGAGTATGATTTCCCCAACGAGTGTCCTAGATATGATACTAAACAATCTGATGGTGAAGCTTGAGTAATACAGGAGCTTTGGGGAATGCGGAGTACCCTTTTATTGCCATCACTCTCACATCCACTCTGGTTCGGAGTGGTAGCACCTGATAGGGTCCTCTCAATGGGCCAAATACAACTGTTTGATATTCAAACCGTGTACTTTGACATTTAAACTGAGAGCAAACAAATGGCTTATGCTAAATTGAATTGCTTGAAATAGAACTGTTTTTCATTTAACTTTGGGTAAACAAATGGCATGTTTAACTGAATTGTTAGTAAGATATGGCAGTACTTGGAACCATATAGCTTTGTTGACTTATGCTAAACTAAATTGTTTGAAATAAAACTGTTAGATCATATAACTGCGTGTAAACACAAGACCGATATTTATTTGAATTGTTAGTGATACATAGCAATACTTGAAAACATTTAACTGAGTGCAAACAAATGATGAAAGTAAATATAATTATTCGTATTTGATAGAAATAAGTGAAACCATTAAACTGTGTGCGACTGGGGGCTTGCTTGAAAATGTTATCTATAAAATATTTTTGCTAAACATCTTATGAGATGACTGTCCAATTTTTATGAATTCAGGTTCAAATGAACAGCTACAGCAGCAATTGGAATACACCCTACTAAATCCTGATTGTCACAGCAGGTGGTTTTCAAAAATGCAATGAGGACATTTAGATGAACGATACGCAATAAAATTCTGTTTTAAACTTGGAAAAAAGGCCACAGAAACGTATGGAATGCTTTTGAACCACCTTGCATGAATCGAGCATCAGTTTTTGATTGGCATAAGAGATTCAAGGAAGGCAGGGAGTCTGTGAGGGATGATGAGAGGTGTGGGAAGAGTAAGGAAGTCAATACAGCAGAGTTGATTGGCCAAAGGGTTAGGGTTAGGGTTAGAGTTGCTATGTTGAGGTTTTAAGGGAGTTCAGAAAGAGATTCCGTCGGAAGTGGCCAGCACTCTTCAAATCGGCTCAGTGGTATTTCCGCTAGGACAATGCACCAGTCCACAACTCTATCCTTGTCACATACTATTTGACCAAGATGGGCATCAACACAGTTCCTAACCGTTCCTATAGTCCAGACCTTGCTCCCCGTGACTTTTGCTTATTCCCCAAGCTCACACGCTGTCGTTATGAGACTATTAAGGAGATGAAATAAGCTGTGACGAAGATCATTGACACGGTCAAACAAGAGGACTTCCAAGGGGCCTTCCAAAAGTTGTTTGAACGGTACAACAAGTGCATTGCAGCCGGAGGAGATTACTTCGAAGGGGACAAGAGTTTCATGTATCTACTATCAATAAAAGTGCCCATACAAAAAAAAGTCTCGAAACTTATTTAACGATCCTCGTATATGTATTTAATATATATGTATTAAGAGGATTTGGCATTAAATAATATACAATGGTTGATACGCCATAAAAGCCAACCAAACCAAATCATATATATATGATATATATGTATAAAGAGGATTTGGGTTAAATAACCTACAATAATTGATATGTCATAAAAGCCAACGAAACCAAATCATATATATTTAATATATATGTTTAAAGAGGATTTGGCATTTAATAACCAACAATGGTTAATATGCCATAAAACCAAACCAAACCAAACCAAACCAAACGAGATTTACTTTATAGAGGCAGCATTTTTGATAGAAGTCTTTCCTGCCGTTTATTAGGTCAGATTTTGATCATGTTCTTCTCAGCCATCCATTTGTCACATCCTACTCGTGACAAAATAGATTCGTGTATTTTAGTCGCTTTATTTGATTCATCATTTTCCCTTTTTCTTCTTGATTTTATTTTTGGGACTCACCCCTGGACTTTGGTTCACTCATATATTCTACACCAGTAGATCCCAAGCTGTTCTTTCTCAGAGCGCACGGCTATTTTATGCCTAGAGGTTAGAGAATCACGTTCATTTCATATTCATATTTACATTTTTGATGGAGTTTTTTTTTAAGTTTCAACCGCTCCGGGTCAGAGTTGGTCTGGGAGTAATGACAATGAAAGAGTACTCCAGACTTCCAAGATCCCCAGAACTGAAACCTTATCATGAAAAAACAGTTTTGTGTCTACCCAGGAAACTTCTTTTTTAGGAATAGTTATTATCGCTCTGTTGGGGACAGCGTATTCTAAGCCCCACCAGGAGGTTGAAGATGAAAATATACAGAAATCTTTCACTCCTCTGAATTTTTTTTAATCTTCAGCCACCTTTTACGATGTGTTGGCTTGGCTTAGAATATATATTCTTAACCGTATCACGCCTAGCCCTCACACACCATACACACATAAGTATATGTATGTATGAGTGTCAAAAAATTGATATCCTTTGAGATAAACAGGATTTTATAGAATAAAATTGATACGGGATGCGGAAACAAAATCAGGAATAATCTTGTATAATAATAAACGACTCTATTATCGTTATATAATTGCGGAAGGATTTTTTTTATATAATCATTTTTCGTTGGTTATATCTTATCTTTCGGTTTAGTTAGGCTTAGAACTATTCGGCTTAGTGCACGTGCAGGGGCACCCATTGAGCGCAGGTGTTCACACTCCCGCGAGGAGGATGTGACGATCACAGATGTCATAATAAAAACCCCAGATAGGAAATGGGACTGGGGATGTGAATGACGTCATGCCCGGAAGCGATGGGCTGAGGATTTTGTGTGATTTTGAAAAAAAAGTGGTGAGTTAAGATTTGAACCTGGGTGAAGCGAGTTGATTTTTGGACCTGGGCGAGGCCAGTCCAGTTATGGACTACGGGTTGCCCGCGCGTTGTTGGGTCAGAGGGAACAGTCAGCATAGTGGAAATTGTGTGTCTCTCTCTCCTCGTGTCGAAAAACCTAAAAGTCAAGAAGGTAATAGAAGTTTCATACCTGAACTAAAGAAAGTCGTCAATGTTTCGAGTGTTTTTCTGGATTCCCTATGCATATGAACATTTGACATATTTGTATACTTCACATATTCGTATCTTGGTCCTATTTTGGTGAATATCTTACATTATTAAACGGAATTAATTTTGATTTAAAAATATTAACCACGAAATAAAAAGATTGATACAAAACAGTAAGCTAACTCAATATGGGCACCATCTTTTCCGGTAATTGTATCAACATGCTTTCGAAACGATTTGCATGCCTTTAAAATAAATTCTTCGGGTATTTTATTTAATTAATCCTCAATAGCAGTCTTAAGCAAACCAATATTTTGATAGGAAGTTGCATTTGTTTTGTTTTCTAAATCGCCGCATATGTCGTAATCAAGTGGGGGTTAAGATCTGGGGTTAAACCTTGTTTAATTGCTGTCGTCACAGTTTTCGCGTGGACTTTCAATTCATTAGTGTGCTTTTTTTATTGACGTTGTGGGGTCATTAATCACCGTAACGAGAACGGTTAAAAAGCCTTCTTTTCGTTTTTTTTTAATCCTCCACTGCTCTTTTTCCTTAAAAAAAAGTTCTTTTTCTGTAATTTTTTTGCTTTGTATACAGTACATAAAGAAACTTTGGATTGGTTTCGGCGTTAAGCAAATCATAGATTCTTTGTTGTCTCTTTTTTTTTTTTGTTCATTCACATTGGGCGGAATTTTAATAAAAGTAGCTTGAATAATCGAGCTAATCATGAAAATTTAGAATTATCGCGTTTTTTAAAAAAATCTAAAATTGGACTAATCTGACTGAAAAAAAAGAAAACACTTGAAATGTATCATAGCCATACATGAATACGTGAAATGTGTATAGAATGATCATAACATATATTCATAGAACATAGGAATCCCGAAACACGAAAAACACTCACGACTTCTTAGTTCAGGTATGAAACTTTTTATTACCTTTGAGTTTAAAGGTTTTTCGACATAAGAAGAGATACACCTGACTTTTCCATCTGCCCCAAACCACGTGCGCACCCGACACAAGGCTTCGGCGAGTGAGCGAAAATCAACCTTCTTCCACCGAGGCAGAACTCAACTAACTGACTTTTTTCAAATCCTCCAAAATCCTCCGCGCATGCTTCCGGTGCATGACGTCATTTATATCCCCAAGTCCTATCTGGGATTTTTATTTTGACATCTCTGAATGACACATCCTCTCCCCCCCGCGCGCGTGAACCCCTGCGCTCATGTTGCAACTAACTAACCCATGCGCTAAGCGAAAGGTTCTCAGCCTAACTAAACCAAAAGGCAAGATATATGAAACGAAATCTCTCGGCCATTACATTACAGAAATATTTCATATTTTGCTTCCGCACCTTGTATAATTTTGTAGTTTTAATAGTATGTGTTGAAACAACTCATAATTCTAGCTTCATTGTTTAAACACTTTTTCTTTTCATGTGAACGGCATTTGTATATGAGAAAAAATGGAACATAGAATTTCGATCTCTTTCTACACATGGTAAAATTTGAGATCATTTCCACGAGAACAGAGAGAGAGAGAGATAGAGAGAGAGAGAGAGAGAGAGAACGAGAGAGAGAGAGAGAGGGTTGGGTGGGTGTCGAAGGAATAGGATAACAGAAAATAAATGTGTGACGGTTAGCGAGAGACTTTGTAGAAAAGTGGGAGAAGAGAAGCAGAACAGAAAAATATAAGAATTTGTCAAAAGAGAACAAGCGACAGGTAAGTTAAAATTCAAAAGACAAGGAGCAAGAATGGAAAACGCGATAGATTGTCTACCAATTAAAAAAAAAAAAATGACAAAAATGAAAAATAAAAATATAATAATTAAAAGATGATTTTTTTTTATCACGACTCAAGTTGGCGTGTCTGAATAAAGACGAACAATAGAATCTTTTCCTCGATGAGTCATGTTTCCCTGTTTTTAGTGATGTATCATATTCTTTACTTCTTTGTGGGATATAGGATAACATTGACACACATTGAAGATTTGTAACGATTTTCCTCGTCACTAGTGTTTTCTAAGTTTAAATGAGACATTACTTATCTGATACATTCTCACTATATTATGCGATATCAACAGTCCATAAATTTCTATGCACTATGGGAACTACACAACAGTTCTGTTTTAAAGAAATCCTGGAAGCAGCACCTCATAAGAAAGTGACTATACGGTCACTTTTCATTTTGCAAACCATGCAGGAAATATAAGCAAAGCATGTTGGGTACTGTTGAGGAAGTAAGGGTAAACTCATACGCAACGTTCCTCAATGGACTACTTCCCATGGACACACCAGTTTTATTCGATCTGCAAAAACATATATTCGTTAACTCTGAGCGGGCACTGGGTGCCCTCTAGACGTTATACCAAGTAAGATGGCTGATAAGCATGGATAACAAGAGAGAGAGAGAGAGAGAGAGAGAGAGAAAGAGAGAGATGAGAGAATTCATGCTGTCAGTAAACGAGCGTCACGTTTTTAGAAACGAGACGCTCGTGATGTAACGGTCATCGTCGTAAGAAATGGAATTGGTGACCCAAATTCATATCCTGAACGAGTCCGTTGTTATATAATAACCTTTGACAGCTGGTTATTGTGGATTTCTAAGCAGGATATTCCACCGGTGTAAACAAGAGGATAGGCGAAATAAATCACTTGAAGTGAGAACCGGAATTAAAACGCTTAGGTGTTAAGAATATTACATAAGTACTCATTTTCAACCCCCTACAGGAGGGGCGGTCAGTCAGTTGAAGCGGGCATTCAGAGGAGGAAGTGCTTTGGGCATGGCCCTTATCAGCCCCGTCAAAGTACTAAGTGAGGCTCTGAATTTAGAATCACAACGTGGGTTAAGAAGTTATGGTGCCAATTATAGCAGCCGAGTTCTTCGTCAATCTTCGTCTCAGTCTGTTTCTCTCTCTCTCTCTCTCTCTCTCTCACCAGCAGCATTTCGGAGCAGAAGGAAGAGCACAGCCAAAGCTAAATTGAAAGTTACAAACCAACAAGAAAGAATAAAATTGTGGAAATAGCATTTCGAGAATCTACGAAAGTTACGCATAGACCAATCACCAGAATTATTAGTAAGCAAGAAGACATTAAACTAAGACTGTTTACTATCGAAGAACTCGACTCAGTACTGAAAAGAAAAAATTAAAAAGAGGAAAGCCGCAGGGCTTGATGAAATTCCCCCAGAAGTATGGAAGACCAGACAATTCGACGACGACATGGAAGACCAGAAAATTCAACGACGACATACAGCTCCGAGACAGTAACGCAGTTTATAATCCAAATCCAATAGACAGATGGATGAAGGGATGCATCTTCCCTTTCCCTAAAAGGAGTGACCTCGGATTAGCCAAGAACTACCGAGGTATAACGCTTACATACATAGCGGCCAAAATATAAAATGCCCTACTACGAAACCGCATAGAACCCAAAATTGACAAGATTCTTAGGAAAAACCAAAATGGCTTCCGAAGAAATAGATCCACAACCTCACTAATAGTGACCATCCGTAGAATTCTTGAAGGCGTACCGACAAAAAACCTACAGGCGACATTACTATTTGTCGACTTTACCAAGGCCTTCGATTCCATTCACAGAGAGAAGATGGAACAAACTTGCATACGGCATACCAAAAGAGACCGTAGCAGCAATAACGATTCTCTATAGAAACACCAAAGAATGGAGACATGGACTACTTCAACATAGTAGCAGGAGTACTGCAAGTAGACACACTAGTCTTATACCTCTTTATCATCTGTGTAGACTACGTGCTTGGAACATCGATTGATAAAATCAAAGAAAACGGCTTCGAGCTGACAAAGAAAAGAAGCAGAATGTCTCCCGCAAAAACAATTACTGACACCGACTACGCCGATGACATAGCGATTCTGGCAAATGCACCCGCCCAAGCTGAAACACTACTACATAGTCTGGAACTAGCTGCCGCCGGCAGATATGTGCTTTAATCAAACAGGCCATATTTCCACACTAGGTGGTAGTTCTCTGAAACTTGTAGACAAGTTCACCTACATAGGGAGTAGTGTCTCATCAATCGAAAAAGACATCGCCACGCATGGACAGCTATCAATAGACTATCGGAGAAATGGAAATCAAACCTGACCGATAAAATGAAACGTAGTTTCTTCCAAGCAGCGGTCGTGTCGATACTGCTATATGGATGCACTACTTGGACGCTAACTAAACGGATGGAGAAAAAGCTTGACGGCAACTACACAAGAATGCTGCGAGCAATTTTGAACACGTCCTGGAGGCAAAACCCCACAAAGCCTCAACTGTACGGCCACCTACCTCCCATCACGAAAACTATTAAAGTTAGACGAACCAGACATGCAGGAAATTGCTGGAGAAGCAGGGACGAGCTCATAAATGCTGTTCTTCTATTGGCCCCCAGCTATTTTGTTCAGTCGACTGGGGCTGTAGAATGCACCGACAGCACCTTTGCAGAGGAGTAAGACCCCTTCCTCAACGAGCGTCCTAGATATGACTGACTGTATCTCTGGAGAGGAGTAAGATTTCCCCAACAAGTGTCCTAGATATGACACTAAATAATCTGATGGTGAGGCTCGAGTAATACAGGAGCTTTGGGGAATGTGGAGTACCCTTTCATTGCCATTGCTCCCAGGTCCGCTCTGTCCCGGAATGGTAGCATCTGATAGGGCCCTATCTATGGGTTAAATAGAATTAAACTGCATACCCTCGCTAAACTGAATTATTTGAATTACAACTGTTTGACTAAACTGAATAGCTTGAAAAAGAAATGTTTTAAACAATTTAATTGTGTACTTGCAGTTAAATTGCGTACTAATGGTAAACTGAATTGTTTGGAATGGAACTGTTTTTGACATTGAAACGCTACTTACGCTAAACTGAATTGTCAAATATAGAACTGTTTTGACATTTAACCGTGTAAACAAAATCTGTACTTATACTAAACCGAATTAGCTGAATTAGAACTGTTTGAATAAACTGAATAGCTTGAAATAGAAATGTTTTTGACTACTAAACTGTTTACACATGCTAAACTAAATTGTTTGAAATAGAACTGATTGTTTACATAAAAATGGATTTGGCGTTAAATAACCTACAAAGGTTGATATGCCATAAAACCCAACCAACCAACTGTTAATCATTAAAAAAAAAACTGATGGAGACATTAGGCTTATACGTCCCAAAAATTCAATCGGCATTGTCTGTCATGGAGCAGTGGATGAGGTGTTTGGTTTGAAGGCGCTTCCGAGTGAAATCATCAGGATGTTGCAGGTTCAATCCCAACAACAGGTGAGAATAACAAAGAACACGTACAATAACGTAACGCTTTTGCCAGGTCATGGTTAATAGAAATGGAACAGAGTTTTCCTGTGCTTCAAATAAAGGGTTCATTTCGAGACTCTGTGTGGACACCCGAATTCGACATGAAATATCTGAAGAAGGCCGATTGACATATCGGCTGAAGCGTTGTGATTATAATAATAAAGAGTTCAATTGTCGGAATATTCTATGTAATATTAAGAGCTAACCGTAGTGGTGCGAGTCCCTTTTTTGAGAAAGGTCAACAAAACTATGCTAGAGATGAAATCAGTGTATTTTAAGCCTAACCGACATAGCAAAGCTAATCTTGACTTAAAACTTAAAACCCTAACAATACAGGATTAACTCCTCTTTTTATATTTTCCTTTTTTCCTTTTTTTAACACCTCCTCAGAGGAATTTCAGCGCCAATGCCGTCAAACTTTGTAGTTGTACTGTATCTTTTTAACGATTCTATTTGCTTTCTCTCATAAAAGTTTAAGCTATCAGTAAATTACATTTTCAACTCACTGAATTTTCTTTTTTTCCAATCACTAATTTTCTTTAGCGAGTTCTGTTATCCATAAATTCGGTTTTTCCGCTTTCACTTTAATAAATCCGTTTTTTTTCTTTTTTATTTTGATAAATGCTGTTTTTTGCTAACTATTTAATAAATTCCTTTTTTTCTGCTTTCATATTTGAAAAACGCTGTTTTTCTGTTTTTGCTTTTGATAAATACCGTTCTTCCACTTACACTTTTGATAAATCCCGTTTTTACGTTTTCACTTTTAATAAATCATTTTTTAAAATTTCACTTCTGATAAGTCCTATTTTTCCTTTTTCTCTGATGATAAATCACGTTTTTCCGCGTTTTATTAACAGTGAAAACGGAAAAACCAGTTCATACCAGTTTTTCGGTTTTCCTTTTTATAAAAACACTTTTTACGCTTTTCCCTTGGATAAATACAGTTTTTTCGTTTTCACTGATTAAAGGCAAAGCGGAAAAACCCGTTTAAACCTTTTTTCCGTTTTCACGGTTAATAAAACCCGTTTTTTTCCATTTCATTTTGTTTTTTCGTTTTTCCTTTTCACTTTTGATAAACGCCGTTTTTTCGCTTTCGCTATTGATAAAACCCATTTTTCACTTTTGCTTTACCTGTTTCCCTGCCTTCACTTTTGATCATTCCCGTTTCTCCGCTTTCACTTTTGATAAATCCTGTTTTTCCGCTTTAATTTGGTTTTTCCATGTTCCCTTTTGATAAATCCCGTTTTTCAGCTTTCGCATTTGATAAATCTCGCTCTTCCGTTTTCACCGTTGATAAACCCCGTTTTTCCGTTTTCAGCGTTTATCCCGTTTTTTGAAAGGGAAAGGAGAAAAATGGGTATAAACAGGTTTTTCTGTTTTCCCTGTTATTATTAACCCGTTTTTTTCCTTTCTGTTTCATTAATCCGATTTATCCCTTTCCCTTTCATTAATCCCGTTTTTCCGTTTTAACTAATTATAAAACCTGTTTTTATGCTTTCTTTTTCATAAATTCCGTTTTTCCGATTTCACTTTTGATAAAACCAGTTTTTTCCCTTTAACTTTAATAAACGTCGTTTTTTTTTTGTTTTTGCTGCTAAAACACCCGTTTTTTCACTTTTTCATGGAAAAACGACGTTTATCAAATTTTAAAGGGAAAAAACGGGTTCGTTCGCTTTTATTGTTTCTCTGCCTTTACTTTTGATAATTCTCATTTTTCTTGCTTTCGCTTTTGATAAATCCCATGTTCAGTTTTGATAAATACCATTTTTCCGCTATCACGTTTTACAATTCCTGTTTCTACACTTTTGCTTTTGATAAATCTGCTTTAATGTCATTTTCCTCTTTCACTTTTGATAATTCCAGTTTTTTGGCTTTCGTGTTTTATAAATCCGGTTTTTTTCGTTTTCACAGTTAAAAGGGGTAGCGGAAAAATGTGAATAAACGTTTTTTTTGGCTCATGATAAAACCTGTTTTGATAAATCTTGTTGAAAAAAACGAAACATTTGATGAAGTTTTTTCACTTTTTCTCGAAAAAACGACGTTTATCATTTGCATTTCGTCTTGTAACGACTAAATTGAAAAACTGGTTTTATTTATACACGTTTTTATGTTTTCCCTGATAATAAAACCCGTTTTGTCTCTTACACTTTTGATATATCCCGTTTTTCTGCATTTACTTTTGATAATTCCCGTTTTTCCAATTTCACTTTGGGTAAAAACCGTTTTTTCTCATTAACATTTGATAAACGCCGTTTTTTCGTTTTTGTTGTTCTTTCGCTTTTACTGCGTCTCTGCCTTCATTTTTGATAATTCTCGTTTTTCCGCTTTCGCTTTTGATAAATCCCGTTTTCAGTTTTGATAGATTGCGTTTTCACAGTTGATAAAACCATGTTTTCCGCTTTTACGTTTGGCAATTCTTGTTTGTCCACTTTCACTTTTGATAAATCCTACTTTTCTACGTCAATGTCGTTTTTTCTCTCCCACTTTTGATAATTGATTTCACAAATCCCGTTTTTTCGGTTTCACAATTGAAAGAAAAAGCGGGAAAACGGGTATAAACGTTATGTTTGGCTGTTGTTTTCCTGTTTCTCAGCCTCATCAAAGGTGATTTGATAATTCCTGTTTCTCAGCCTCATCAAAGGTGATTTGATAATTCCCGTTTTTGCATCCTCCTTACGTTTTTTCTGCTTTCATTTTTGATAAACGCAGTTTTTTTCGTTTTTGCTGTTGATAAACCCGTTTTTTCTCGTTTTTTCGCTCTCACATTTGATAAATGCCGTTTCTGTTTTCTCTGAAGATAAATCCAGTTTTTCCACGATTTACCTACAGTGAATACGGAAAAACCCGTTTACACCCGTTTTTTCGTTTGCACAGTTGAAAAACGGCAATACTGTTAATAAAAGCTGTTTCCCTGTTTTCATTTTTGATAATTCCTGTTTTTTTACGTTTGTTGATCGAAAAGCAAAAGTACAAAAAACGGTTTTATAACCGTTTTTGTACTTTTGCTTTTCGATAAATTCCCGTTTTTTCGCTTTCACATTTGATAAATGCTGTTTTTCTGCTTTTTTCCCGTTTTTTTGCACTCACTTTCCCCTTTTTAACATCAGAGAAACCACTCTGATGATAAATCCTGTTTTTCTGAGTTAATAAAACCAGTTTGCGCGTCAACATTGATGTTCATATAACCGGTTTTATTTGTTTTGTCTGTTTTAAACGGGAACCGGTTTTATTCGTTTTAAACGAAAAACCGGTTTTATTCCTGTTTTTCCGAGTTAATAAAACCAGTTTGCCCATCAATGTTGACGGGCAAACTGGTTTTATAAACGGAAAACCGGTTTTATTTTAAACGGAAAACCGGTTTTATTTTTAAACGGAAAACCGGTTTTATTCGTTTTGTTTGTTTTAAACCAAAAACCAGTTTTATTAAAATACACAAAACGAAGAAAACTTGTTTTCCGTTTAAAACGTTTTCAAAAGTTAAAATAGAAAACCAGTTTTATTCGTTTTGTCTGTTTTAAACGGAAATCGTTTTATTAAAACAGAAAAAACGAATAAAACCGGTTTTAAAAGTTTTCACTTTTGAAAAATCCCGTTTTACCGTTTTCACTGCTGATAAATCCTTTTGTTTTCCTTTTCAATTTTGATAAATCCCGTTTTTATGCATTCACTTTTGATAGTTGCCGTTTTTCGGTTTTCGGTTTTGATAGTTTCGGTTTTGATAGTTTCGGTTTTGATAGTTTCGGTTTTTTTTGATAGTTTTCGGTTTTGATAGTTTCGGTTTTGATAGTTGCCGTTTTTCTGTTTTCACTTTTGATAAATGCCGTTTTTACGCTTTCACTGTTGATAAACGCGTTTTCAATCCAGTTTTTCCGTTTTTCCGTTTTTCCGCTTTCACTTTTGATAAATCTCGTTTTTTCCGTTTTCACTTTTGATAAATCCTGTTTTTCTATTTTCCTTTTTGATAAATGACTTTTTTCCGTTTTTACTTTTGATAATTACCGTTTTTAAGCTTTCACTTTTGATAAATGCTGTTTTCCCGTTTTCACTTTTTATAAATCCCGTTTTTACTCTTTGATTTTTGATAGTTCTTATTTTTCAGGTTTTTACTTTAGATAATTCCCGTTTTACTCTTTCCCTTTTGATAAATGCTGTTTTTTCGTTTTCACGTATAAATGCTGTTTTTTTCGTTTCACGTAAAAACGGGATTTAAAACCCATTTATCAAAAGTGAAAGCAAAAAAAACGGGATTTATAATCCCGTTTTTTTGCTTTCACTTTTGATAAATGCGTTTTAAATCCCGTTTTTACGTTCTTACTTTTGATGATTCCGTTTTCCCGTTTTCACTTTTGATAAATCCCGTTTCTTCCGTTTTCACTTTTGATAAATCCTGTTTTTCTTTTCTCCTTTTGATAAATGACTTTTTTCCGTTTTTACTTTTGATAATTCCAGTTTCTACGCTTTCACTTTGTATAAATGGTGTTTTTCCGTTTTCACTTTTTATAAATCCCGTTTTCATGCTTGTATAAATGCGTTTTTTTCCGTTTTTACTTTTGATAGTTGCCGTTTTTCGGTTTTCACTATTGTTAAATGCCGTTTTTCCGTTTTCACTTTTGATGAATCTCGTTTTTACGCTTTCACCTTTGATAATCCTTGTTTTTCCGTTTTTATTTTTGATAATTCCTTTTCTTCGTTTTCACTTTTTAAAATAACATTTCTCCGTTTTCACTTTTGATAATTCCCGTTTTTCAGTTTTCACCTTTGATAAATCCCGTTTTTTCAGTTTTCACTTTTGATAAATCCTGTTTTTCCGCTTTTTTCCGTTTTTTCGCACTCACTTTTCCCTTTTCATTTTTAGAGAAAACACTCTGATGATAAATCCTGTTTTTTCAAGTTTTACAAACAGTTAATGAAACTAGTTTGCCCGTCAACATTGATAAGTTATCAAAAGTAAATGCAGAAAAACGGGATATATCAAAAGTGTAAGAGACAAAACGGGTTTTATTATCAGGGAAAACATAAAAACGTGTATAAATAAAACCAGTTTTTCAATTTAGTCTTTTAACAGTGCAAATGATAAACGTTTTTTTCGTGAAAAATTGAAAAAACTTTATGTGTGGTTTTTCTAAACAAGATTTATCAAAACAGGTTTTATCACCAGCCAAAAAAAAACGTTTATTCACATTTTTCCGCTACCCCTTTCAACTGTGAAAACGAAAAAAACCGGATTTATAAAACACAAAAGCCAAAAAACTGGAATTATCAAAAGTGAAAGAGGAAAAATGACATTAAAGCAGATTTATCAAAAGTGAAAGTGTAGAAACAGGAATTGTAAAACGTTATATCGGAAAAATGGTATTTATCAAAACTGAACACGGGATTTATCAAAAGCGAAAGCAAGAAAAATGAGAATTATCAAAAGTAAATGCAGAGAAACAATAAAAGCAAACGAACCCGTTTTTTCCCTTTAAAATTTGATAAACGTCGTTTTTCCATGAAAAAGTGAAAAAAACGTGTGTTTAAGCAGCAAATACAAAAAAAAAACGACGTTTATTAAAGGTTAATAGGAAAAAACAGGAATTATCAAAAGTGAAAACGGAAAAATGGCATTTATCAAAATTGAAAACGGAAAAACGGCATTTATCAAAAGGGAAAACAACATTTATCAAAGGTGAAAGCCTAAAACTGGGATTTATCAAAAGTGAAAATGGAAAAACGGCATTTATCAAATGTAAAAGCGTAAAACGGGAATTATCAAAAGTAAAAACGTAAAAATAGGAATTATCAAAAGTGCAAGCGTACAAACGGGATTTATCAAAAGTGAAGCGTAAAAATGGCATTTATCAAAAGTGAAAACGGAAAAACGTAATTTATCAAAAGGAATAGAGAAAAAAGGATTTATCAAATGTGAAAGCGTAAAAACGGGAATTATCAAAAGTGAAAACTGAAAAATGGCATTTATCAAAATTGAAAACGGAAAAACGGTTTTGTCAAAAGTGAAAGCGTAAAAACGGGAATTATCAAAATAAAATTTTCAGAAAAGGGATTATCAAAAGTGAAATCGGAAAAACGGCATTAATCAAAATTGAAAACGGAAAAACAGGTTCATCCAAAGGCATTTATCAAAAGTGAAAGCCTAAAATGAAAACAGAAAAACAGCATTTATCAAAAGGGAACGCGTAAAACGGAATTATCAAAAGTAAAAACCTGAAAATTATGAATTATCAAAAATGAAAGCGTAAAAACGGGAATTATCAAAAGTAAAAATGGAAAAACAGGAATTATCACAAGTGAAAACGGAAAAACGGCATTTATCAAAAGTGAAAACGTAAAAATGGCGTTTATCAAAATTAAAAACGGAAATACGGATTTATCAAAAGTAAAAACGGGAAAACAGCATTTATCAAAATTGAAAGCCTAAAAACGGGATATATCAAAAGTGAAAACGGAAAAACCGTTGTTGGGAAAAACTGTTTTTCCCTTTAACATTTGATAAACGCCGTTTTTTCGTTTTTGTTGTTCTTTCGCTTTTACTGCGTCTCTGCCTTCATTTTTGATAATTCTCGTTTTTCCGCTTTCGCTTTTGATAAATCCCGTTTTCAGTTTTGATAGATTGCGTTTTCACAGTTGATAAAACCATGTTTTCCGCTTTTACGTTTGGCAATTCTTGTTTGTCCACTTTCACTTTTGATAAATCCTACTTTTCTACGTCAATGTCGTTTTTTCTCTCCCACTTTTGATAATTGATTTCACAAATCCCGTTTTTTCGGTTTCACAATTGAAAGAAAAAGCGGGAAAACGGGTATAAACGTTATGTTTGGCTGTTATTTTCCTGTTTCTCAGCCTTCACCTTTGATAATTCCCGTTTTTGCATCCTCCTTACTTTTTTTCTGCTTTCATTTTTGATAAACGCCGTTTTTTTCGTTTTTGCTGTTGATAAACCCGTTTTTTCTCGTTTTTTCGCTCTCACATTTGATAAATGCCGTTTCTGTTTTCTCTGAAGATAAATCCAGTTTTTCCAAGATTTACCTACAGTGAATACGGAAAAACCCGTTTACACCCGTGTTTTCGTTTGCACAGTTGAAAAACGGCAATACTGTTAATAAAAGCTGTTTCCCTGTTTTCATTTTTGATAATTCCTGTTTTTTTACGTTTGTTGATCGAAAAGCAAAAGTACAAAAAACGGTTTTATAACCGTTTTTGTACTTTTGCTTTTCGATAAATTCCCGTTTTTTCGCTTTCACATTTGATAAATGCTGTTTTTCTGCTTTTTTCCCGTTTTTTTGCACTCACTTTCCCCTTTTTAACATCAGAGAAACCACTCTGATGATAAATCCTGTTTTTCTGAGTTAATAAAACCAGTTTGCGCGTCAACATTGATGTTCATATAACCGGTTTTATTCGTTTTGTCTGTTTTAAACGGAAAACCGGTTTTATTCGTTTTAAACGGAAAACCGATTTTATTCCTGTTTTTCCGAGTTAATAAAACCAGTTTGCCCGTCAACATTGATGTTCATATAACCGGTTTTATTCGTTATGTCTGTTTTAAACGGAAAACCGGTTTTATTTTTAAACGGAAAAGCGGTTTTATTCGTTTTGTTTTTTTTTTAAACAGAAAAGCGGTTTTTTTCGTTTTGTCTGTTTTAATAAAACTGGTTTTATTAACTCGGAAAAACAGGAATAAAACCTGTTTTCCGTTTAAAACGAATAAAACCGGTTTTCCGTTTAAAACAGACAAAACAAATAAAACCGGTTATATGAACATCAATGTTTTTGTTTAAAACGTTTCAAAAGTTAAAATTTTGAATAAAACATGTTTTCATGTTTTAAACAAACAGACAAAACGAATAAAACCGGTTTTCAATTTGAAAACGTTTTAAACGGAAAACCGGTTTTCTTTGTTTTGTCTGTTTTAATAAAACCGGTTTTCCGTTTAAAACGAATAAAACCGGTTTTATTCGTTTTAAACGGAAAACCGGTTTTATTATAAAAAAACAGACAAAACGAATAAAACCGGTTTTATTCGTTTTGTCTGTTTTTTTAAAACATGAAAACATTCGTTTTGTCTGTTTTAAACAGACAAAACGAATAAAAACGAAAGATCCCGTTTTTATGCTGATAAATCCTTTTTTTTCCTTTTCCCTTTTGATGAATCCCGTTTTTACGCTTTCACTTTTGATAAATCCCGTTTTTATGCTTTCACTTTTGATAAATGCGTTTTACTTTTGATAGTTGCCGTTTTTCGGTTTTAATAAACCCTTTTTTCCGTTTTTAATTTTTATAAATGCCATTTTTTCGTTGTCACTTTTGATAAATGCCGTTTTTACGCTTTGATAAACGCGTTTTAAATCCCGTTTTTATGTTCTTACTTTTGATGATTCCGTTTTTCCGTTTTCACTTTTGATAAATCCCGTTTTTTTCCGTTTTCACTTTTGGTAAATCCTGTTTTTCTTTTTGATAAATGACTTTTTTCCGTTTTTACTTTTGATAATTCCCGTTTTTACGCTTTCACTTTTGATAAATGCTTTTTTCCCGTTTTAACTTTTTATAAATCCTGTTTTTATGCCTTCAATTTTGATAAATGCGTTTTAAATCCCGTTTTTACGTTCTTGCTTTTGATGATTCCGTTTTTCCGTTTTCACCTTTGATAAATCCCGTTTTTATGCATTCACTTTTGATAAATTCGTTTTACTTTTGATAGTTGCCGTTTTTCGGTTTTCACTTTTCATAAATGTGTTTCCGTTTTGACTTTTGATAAATCTCGTTTTTACGCTTTCACTTTTGATAATCCTTGTTTTTCCGTTTTTACTTTTGATAATTCCCGTTTTCCTGTTTTCACCTTTCATAAATCCCGTTTTTTCAGTTTTCACTTTTGATAAATCCTGTTTTTTCGCTTTTTCCCCGTTTTTTCGCATTCACTTTTCCCTTTTCATCATTAGAGAAATGATAAATCCTGTTTTTCCGAGTTTTACTAACAGTTAATGAAACTAGTTTGCCCGTCAACATTGATAAATGCTATTTTTCCGTTCTCATTTTTGATAATTCCCGTTTTTACGCTTCCACTTTTGATGAATGCGGCATTTTTCTGTTTTCACTTTTTATAATCATTTTTTTTCCGTTTTCACTTTTGATAAATGCTGTTTTTCCGTTTTCACTTTTGATAAATCCCGTTTTTCTTTTTTCCTTTTGATAAATGACGTTTTTCCGATTTTTCAGTTTTCACTTTTGATAAATCCTGTTTTTCCGCTTTTTACCCCGTTTTCATAAATCCTGTTTTTTACGGTAAAAATGCCGTTTTTCCATTTTCACTTTGATAAACCCGTTTTTGCGTTTTCAATTTTGATAAATGCCATTTTTCCGTTTTCACTTTTGATAATTCCCGTTTTTACGCTTTCACTTTTAATAAATGCCGATTTTACGTTTTTACTTTTGATAATTCCCGTTTTTACGCTATCACTTTTGATAATCCGTTTTTACGCTTTCACTTTTGATAAATCAAGTTTTTCCGTTTTCCCTATTGATGAATTCCGTTTTTCAGTTTTCACCTTTGATAATTCCTCTTTTTCCGCTTCCCTTTTTATGAATCCTATTTTAACGTTTTCACAAGCGACAAAACAGAATATAAACGGTATTTTCCCTTTATATCTGTTTATATATATTTTTTATCCTTATATTATATTTATATTTCCGTTAATAAAACCCATTTTTCCGCTTTCACTTTTGACAATTCCCGTTTTTTCCTTTTAAATTTTGATAAACGCCGTATTTTCGTTTTCGCTATTGATAAAACCCAATTTTCTCACTTTCCCTTTACCTATTTCTCTGCTTTCACTTTTTATAGTTCCCGTTTTTCCGTTTTCACTTTTGATAAATCCTGTTTTTCCGCTTTAATGTCGTTTTTCATCGTTTATCCCGTTTTTTGGCTTTCACTTATAATAAATCCCGTTCTTCTGATTTCAATGATGATAAATCCCGTTTTTCCGTTTTCACTGTTAATAAAACCCGTTTCTTTCATAAATCCAGTTCTTCTGTTTTCCGATTTTTCCCTTTCCCTTTCATTAATCCCGTTTTTCCGTTTTTACTATTAATAAAACCTGTTTTTATGCTTTCTTTTTTCCCTTTACCATTTGATAAACGTCGTTTTTCGTTTTCGCTGTTGATAAACCAGTTTTGCTTATACTGTTTCTCTGCCTTCACTTTTGATAATTCCCGTTTTTTCCTTTTATCTTTTGATTAACGCCGTTTTTTCACTTTCCCCTAATCTGGTTTTTTTTCGTTTGCACTGTTAAAAGACAAAGTTGAAAAACGGGTTTTATTTATACCCGTTTTTTTGTTTTTACTGATGATAAAAGCCGTTTTCCCGTTTTTACTTTTGATGAAAACATTTTTTTCACTTTCGCTTTTGATAAATTCCTGTTTCTCTGCCTTCGCTTTTGATAATTCCCGTTTTTCCGCTTTCACTTTTGATAAATCCTGTTCTCCCGTTTTTTCCCGTTTTTTCTCTCTCATTTTTGATAAATCCCTGTTTTCTCTGATGATAAACCCTGTTTTTACAGTGAATACGGAAAAAACCCGTTTTACCGCTTTTCCCTATGATAAATCTGTTTTTTTTTTTTTTCGTTTGCACTGTTAAAAGACAAAGTTGAAAAACGGGTTTTATTTATACCCATTTTTCTGTTTTTACTGATAATGAAAGCCGTTCTCCCGTTTTTACTTTTGATAAAAACAGTTTTTTCACTTTCGCTTTCGATAAATTCCTGTTTCTCTGTCTTCAATTTTGATAATTCCCGTTTTTCCTCTTTCACTTTTGATAAATCCTGTTTTTTCGCTTTTTTCCGTTTTTTTTCGTTTGCACTGTTGAAAAGTAAAAAACCGGGTTTATCTATACCCGTTGTTCTGTTTTCACTGTTAATAAAAGCCGTTTTCCCAGAAATATAAGAAGAATACTTTTTCAAAATATGATATCGAGTAAAAAAATCATTGTGCGTTGTAAATTCCCTTGTTTCGATAAAAGAAAGAAAAGGAGTAGAATTTTGATCAGAAGCTGATAAATTAGAGATAAATTAAGTTGATCAGGCAGGGGACTGACTTGGGGCCACATTAGCTAAAATTGGTTAGACACAAAACTAAAAGCAAGGATTTGTTAGCATAGCTCAACATCCAATAGACCACACAAGACGCCCCAAGAGGGTCATAGATAGACTGATTGGTTGAGTCAGTGGTGAAGCAATGCTAGAGAGTGTATCTGTCAAAAAACGATTGAGTAATCGATTGATTTTTACGGCATGTCAAATCATCTTGGGTTATTTTTTGCCAAGAAGTTAGGGAATGGCATTCATTGAAAGTTCATATTTTCCTTTTTTAACGTAGATGTGATTTAAAAGTTATTTTCACACGTTCCAATAAAATAAGGATAATTTTCGAACAGATCTATTTGAGTCATAGAGGGGGCACTAACAGATATAACAACACAGGTTCAGAGTGGACCTGGGAGTAATGACAATAAAGAGGTACTTCACACTGGCCAGATTATCAGAACTGAAGCTTCACCACTAGATGCAACTTAGTGTCATTCCTAGGGACCCTTTTTTAGAGGGGGTAGGCCTTACCTATAAGCAGGGGGTGCAGTTGGTATATACCAAGGCTCACCAACTGAGTAACCACTCAACAAAGAAATCATCATCATCATGTCGTGCCGCCAGCACGGATATCCCTGACCCTCTCTCGCCACTTCTCCCTATCATTCATCGCCTCCGGCAGGTCTTCAGGGTTACATCCTGTGTCCTCACATAGCTGCTGTATGTAAGTTCGAGCTGGTCGTCCTGCTTTTGCTTGGCCATATGTGGGGGTCCATAGGAGTACATCACTGATGAGCTCGTCCTTGCTTCTCCAGCAGTGTCCTGCGTGTCTGGTTCGTCTAACTTGGATAGTTTTCGTGATGGGAGGCAAGTAGCTGTATAGTTGGTGTCTTGTGGGGTGTTGTCGCCAGGACTTGTTCAATATTGCTCTCAACGTTCTTGTGTAGTTGCCGTCTAGTTTCTTCTCCAGCCGTTTAGTTAGCGTCCATGTAGTGCATCCATATAGTAGTATTGATACAACCGCTGCCTGGAAGAAACTGCGTTTTATTTTATCGGTCAGGTCTGATTTCCATATGATCGGGAGCCTATATATAGCTGTCCATGCTTTCGTCAGTCGTGTGTCGATGTCGTTTTCGGTTGATGAGACGCTGTGTATTTTTTTTTTCTGTTTTTCTTTTATTTTAGTTTGGTAATTCCATAGTGCTTGGTTGGACGCGTGTGTATGTGTGTGTGTGTATACGTGTGTTTGAATGTATACGTCTGTGTGTGTATGAGAGAGAGAGAGAGAGAGAGAGATTTTTTCCTTCTCATCTTCCCTTCCCCTAAAGTAAGTTTTATGATTATTGTTTTCCATTAGATCTGAGACCTGTCACTTAAAGCCATTCTCAAGCAATTCCTCAAATGAAGGTTCCTCATTCGTCTTGACCAATTGCTTTTCTCGTTTCACCTCTTATAGTTTATTAAATTGCCAGACAAACAAAAGTCTACAATCAGTCAACACAGCTTTCAAAGCATCAGTAGCAACTAAAGGAAAAAAAAAAGTAGAAAACGTTACACAGAATGTATGAAATTATCAGAGAAAAAGACGTGAAGAAAGCAAAAACGAACCAACTTCAAATAGATAAAAATATGATAAAAAAGGGAAAAAGAAAAGTTAAGTTAAAAAAAAACAAAATATCAAACCTCATAAAATCTGACAAAACAAATAAACTCAAAATAAATGACATGACAAAAGAAAAGGATAAGAAGTAACAAACATTAAAAGTCACGTTTTTTGGAATTTGTGTGTTCCAGATGAGTAATTGTGAATAATAATAATCAAAATAATAATAGCATTGACACGACTCTTTTATAGTCTTAGGAAATGTACTAAGAACGACAAGTTTACCAAATCGTAAGAAATCACCTTATGTACATGGATGACGTCAGGCTGTGGGCCAAAAATGAAACAGAATAGGAGATTCTGATACAAAAAAATGAATATACAGCCAGGATATATGAATGGAATTAGGCATAATGTGCTGTGTTCATGATGAAAAGTGGAAAAAAGATGAATAACAGAAGGAATAGAACTGCCAAATCCAGAAAAAATGAGAACGCTCGGTGAAAAGGAAAATTACAAGTACTTGGGGATATTGAAAGCAGACAATATAAAAAAGCGATGAAAGAAAAAAGAAAAAAAGAGTACCTCAGACGAACGAGAAAACTTCTCGAAACCAAATTCTGCAGCAGATAATCTCATCAAATGGATAAATACCTGGGCATTCCTCTTATGGATAATCTTTAAAATGGACTAGGGATGAACGCAGACAAATGGACTAGAGGACAAGAAAGTTGATGTCGATGCACAAGGCCTTACATCTGAGAGATTATAATGACATTGACAGACATAATGTGTCAAAAAAAAAAAAGACGAAGAGGTTTCTCGTGCATTGAAGATTGCGTGGATGCATCAAAACAAAGACATGAGTACTACCTTAGAAAAAGCAAAGAAAGACTGTTTACAACGGATTGTAAGTGTTATATGTTGATCCTCGACTGAGCCGTCAATCAAGAGATGCACCTGAGTAAATAAGCCGTAGAAGAGTGGAAACAGCTGGGTGTCATGAATCGATATAAGCAGGTGCCCGGCAGGGTCGAGTTCAGTTGAGACAGGAATGCCAGTGTGAGAACCAGCTTGCAGACTGAGGGCTTTGTGGTCCTCAGTGACCCACGGTTGAGCAACCCCAGCCTAGATGCGAAAGAAGTGCTGCTATAGTCAAGAGAAGAACTTGGGTCAATATTGCAGTCTTCCCTTGTCTCCACTCATCTCTCACACACAACAGAATACCATTCTTTCGAAAATAAAGTGTGAGAGCTTATATTTTTACATAATCAACTGATAATGACGACTTCCATAACGAACGAATATATTTTTTTACAAAGTTATTGAAGTCGTCATTATCAGTTGATTATGTTTCCGCATATATGCATATAATTGTATATGTACACGTGTTGTTGTATGTGGCAATACAACATAAGAATCTTGACAACAGACAACAAATCGGAAACAGATAGTGGTTGAAAAACAAGTGTACGGATACGAGAAGAGACAAATTGGTAAAATTTCATACGGCGAGACCTTGATATGGCTATAAAAGGGAAAGATTCAGACCGAAAATTGATTTCTTTTGATAGTAGCACCAAACAACACCATACTAGCGTAAAAAGAATATAAAACTATATAAAAGTGGATGTGGAAGGTGATCAACTGGGAATTGTGAAATAAACTGAAATTTAACCTTACAGCCAAATGATATATTCACAACCCAGAATCCGTCCGAATCAGATAGAAGAAATTCTTTGGGATTTTGAGTTACAAGCGGATCACTTAATCCCGGCCAAGTAACCAGACATAGTGATAATTAACGAAAAATAAGAGAACTTGCCATATAGTGGATTTTGCTGCCTCAGTAAAAAAATTAAAGATAGAAAGAGACAAGTACTTAGACCTTAGTGGTCTAAATTTCTGAGACGAAGCTTGTTGATTTTTATCATTAAGGGTTTTCGGACTATTGTCTTCATCTTTATTTCCACATTTCGGTCGATATGTCCTCCGGCCTTCTTCAGGTGTTTGTCGAACTCGGGAACATTCACGGAACTACAAACTACGTCTTTCATTGAATCCACGGGAGTCGCCTATTCTGATTTCGTTAGCCATAAACCAGATAACCAGTTACAAGGGTTAAATATTCCTGTATTGTTATTCGCCTGCAGTCAGGATTGAACTTGCAACCTCCAGAGGATTGTCTCCTTAGAAGCTTAGGGAACCAACGCCTATAACCGTGAATTTTTGGGACTTATAAACCTTGCCTGAGAACTAAAAAAATCCGTGGAAAATGAAGATGACCCTGATACCAATTATGATTGCAACATAGGGAACGATCCCCAAAAGATTTGAAAGTGGAGTGGAAGAGTTGAAAATCAGGTAACAAATCGAGACAATCCATATAATATTCAAAAGAGTCCTGGAAACCTAAGGAGACATGCTTTAGCTCAGACTCCTGTGAAATACTAGCTAACGCCGGTGTGAAGAACTAGCTAAGAAGGATAAAATAATAATGATAATATTGATAAAGGGACTGGAGGACTCGTAACTAGGAGGACGAGTGGAGACTATCTTTGCCATTGCTAAAATCGGCCAGAATACGAAGAGAGTCTTGGAGACTTGAGGAAACTTGCTGTCACTCAAACTCCAGTGGAAGACAATCTGCTAGCGTTGATTTGAAAAACCAGGAAAGAAGTAAAATAATAATAATAATAATAATAATAATAATAATAATAATAATAATAATGAAAGGTGACAATTATACCAACAGTGATTGGTGCTTTTGGTGCAGTAACTAAAGGATTATTACAGGGCCTGGAAGATTTGTAAGTTAGTGGCCGAGTGGAGACCATCCAAAAGACAGCATTATTGAGAACGGCCAGAATACTGAGAAGAGTTCTGGAAACTTGAGGAGACTTGCTGTCACTTAAACTCCAGTGAAAGACCATCAGTTCACGCTGATGTGAAAAACTCTAAAGGAGATAACAATAATGATAATAATCCAACGAAAGACGACTAGTTAACGCTTGTATAAAAAAAAACATAAGAAGTAAATTACTACTACTACTACTACTACTAATAATAATAATAATATTAATAATCATAATAATACCATAATCTGTATTGGAGAATGAAATGTTGAAACTTCTTTGTGATTCTGAGATACAAACTGATCATTTAATCCCAGTCAATAATTAAAAAAAAAAAGAAAAAGAAAAAGAAAAGAAAAGAAAAAGCCAAAAAAGAGCACAGCTAAATAGTTGACTTTGCCATCCTGGTGGACCACAGAGTGAAAACCAAAGAAAACGAAAAGTAAGGTATGTACTCGGACCTTGCCAGAGAACTAGATAAACAACAGAACATCAAAGTGATAATGATACCAATTATATTTACGCAGAAAATGTAAATATAGATTCATAATGTTTGTGATTCCCTAATATCTAGGTGTGTAATAACTCAAGATTGGTTGACATGCCATTAAAATCAATCAAAATCAGCCAGTCATCAAAATTACATAATAACAGATAATACTTCACGTAAAAAAAGTAATATCGGTAACAGCAATACCAATGGTTCTCGTAAACAGCGGGTAAAGAGTCTGATGCGGTTAACTAGGCGTTTCAGTGGTAAAAAGGGACATGAATTTCATCGAGAGGGTTCTTCATTGTCGTAAAATGAGGAACTAAGTTACGATGAAAAAAGCAGTTGAAATTAAAAGATAAAAAAACTACTTGTCAAAATTAATGATAATAATAATAATAATAAGACTACAACAACAACAGAAAGAAACGTTTAAAAACGGGGATCAATAAACAAAAATTAATTAAAAGCAAAAGAAATAATCAAAAAATGACACATGTCACCCCGAAACACGAAAAGTAATTTTCAAAAACCAATAAGAAAATTGAGAAAGAAACAGTAATTGCATGATTTCATCTCGTAGGGTCAGCTTCACTTTCAAATATTTGGCTTATTGCAAAGACAATCAATATCAGACAAAAACTAATTTAAAATTTGTAAATTTTATTTATTTTTTTCTTGATTCTGTGGGTTTTTTTTTTTAATTTTTCCTTTATGCTAGCAAACTTATGGTTCACGATGAATCACTTGGCAAGGACCAAAAGAAAATATAAAAAATTTCAAACAAATTTGAAATATTATCCTAATCGAATTTCGAACTTCTATGAGGCACCAAGCAGAGGTTCTCCAATTATGATTGATTGATTATAATTCATTGATTTTAATGGCACACTAACCCGTCAAGATCTATTCTATGCCTAAGTGTTGGGGATCGCTTTCATATTTACTCTTACAAAACCAATTCACAAAAAATTGATTTTTTTTGTACACGGTCTTATCATATACGAATAATTCTAAAACAAATCTATTTGATTGATGGATCGAACTCAAACACGTACTGCCACTCCGGGTTTGATTGAACCTGTGACCAATTGCAGTTAATGGGTACCTTTACATTTCTCTGGTCTTTAGAACCGAACCCTTACAATCAGATACAGTTTAAAGACATACTCAGGACAGCCACTTTTCGTGGAGGGTATTACCTCTTTGTATCGGATAACGTATTCTAAGGCCGGTTGAAAAGCCGGGATTTATCAATAAATATGGAAATCTTAATACTACGAAAGACACATATTCAAATACTATTCAATAAAAATATGGAAATCTTAATACTACGAAAGACACATATTTAAATACTATTCAATAAAAATATGGAAATCTTAATACTACGAAAGACACATATTTAAATACTATTCAATAAAAATATGGAAATATTAATACTACGAAAGACACATATTTAAATACTATTCAATAAAAATCCCCTTAAAACATCGACTAACGACCGTCTTGATATCCAATTTAGTATGTACATTTATTGGATCCAGCTTAGGATTTATTCTTCAAGGTAAAAGTGGGATTATAAACTTGAGTTGCCGCTGAAGATAAAAGACCTGTGTGGGGTGTAATGGTTAAAGCGATGGACTGCGGAATCGTAGTAAACAAGTTCGTACTCCAGTCGCGCTATTACGTTCACTTTTGGGCAAATACCCTTGGGAAAGTTATGAACCCCCTTATCCTCCCAGCTATGGGTTAGATAGTACCACTTCTGTTCTTTTAGGAGAATAGCTTTGGCATTAATTAACATACAAAGGTTGATATGCCATTAAACAAAGAAACCAAACCAAACCTAAAAGACCTGTCGATGGAGCTTAGAATATATTGACTGCATCTCCTGTAGAGGGAGTAAGTGCCTCCCAAGGGGGTGTCCTGTGTATTATACTAAACTGCAATTGATGGTGAGGCTTTAGTTCTGGAGATCCGAGGAATGAGAGCTATCCCCAGTCATTACCTTTACTCCCAGGTACACTTTGATGTTTCAAATAGATCTGTTGAAAAATCATTCGCATTTGATAGGACTGAGTCAATAAATACAAACATACAAAGAATGTAATTGCTTGACACATGCATAAGATAACTTTAGACGAGTTGACATGTCGTTAAAATCAATCAATCTGAAAATATACAATAATCAGCGGGAAGTCATGTTGTTGCATGACATATTTAATCGTAGAGGATTTAAATTTCAATACTTGAAAAGATCATAATCACGAATTATTTTACCACAATGATTACACACATTTAAGTAAACAGCCAAAAAAATTATTATTTGTTCTTCGAGGTTGAAATGTAAATTAATTAAATTTTATCATTTCATTTTGTATAATATAATGGCCGTGGGATTTCGTTTTATATATCTTGCCTTACGGTTTAGTTGGGCTGATAACCTTTCGCTTAGCGCATGGGTTAGTTAGGTGCAACATGAAAGCACGTGTTCATGCGCGCACGGAGATGACGCGTCATTCACAGATGTCAAAATAAAACCCCAGAAAAGAAATGAGACAAGAAGATGTGAGTGACGTCACGCACCGGGAGCGTGGGCTGAGATTTGAGAAAAGTGAGAGTTGAGTTCCTGCCTCCGAACAGAAGAGTTGAGTTTTGGCGTCAGAAGAAGACGGTTGACTTTCGGAGCACACCGAGGCCTTGCGGCGGGTGCCGTACGTGGTGGTTAGGAGGAGGGGCAGATGGAAAAGTCGTCACAAAAAGATTGTGCCTCTCTCTTCCTTATGTCGAAAAACATTTTAACTCAAAGGTAATAAAAAGTTTCGTACCTGAACTAAGAAGTCGTCAAGTGTTTTTCGTGTTTCGGGATTCCTATATATGAGTTATGAACATTCTATGTATATTTCACATATTCATGTATAGGTATGTTACTTTGGGTTAAAAATGTTTAAATTGGTTGGTTGGGTTTTATAGCAATTTGACAATCGTAGGTTTTTATCCTGTTCATATATATATATTAAATAAACCAAAGGCCATTATTTGGCAAACAGTTAAATGGTTTTAAGTTTTGCTATGTGAGACTAACAATCTGATTTATCATCAGTCATTTCTTTGCACACAATGAAGTAGTTATACATGTAAGAGAATACTTTGCCAGCAATTTTATTTTTGAATAAGTTAGAGCTAATTTCTTAGTAGAAAATGGACGCTAACAAAACGGCTGGAGAAGAAACTAGATGGCAATTACACAAGAATGCTGCGTGCTATCCTGAACAAGTCCTGGCAGCAACACCCCACAAGACACCAACTGTACGGCCACCTGCCCCCTATCACGAAAACTATTCAAGTTAGACGAACCAGACATGCAGGGCACTGCTGGAGAAGCAGAGATGAACTCATAAGAGATGTACTCTTATGGATCCTCACACATGGCCGCACAAAAGCAGGACGACCAGCTCGAACGTACATTCAGCAGCTATGTGAGGATACAGGTTGTTGTCCTGAAGACCTACCTAGGGCGATGAACGATAGGGAGGAGTGGCGAGAGAGGGTCAGGGATATCCGTGCTGCCAGCATGATATGATGATGATGATTGTTTGGTTACAGTTTCAAGTACTGCTCATGATCATCAAGTTGCACTGGAAAAACGGATTTCCCTGACTCTCTTTCTCGATCGTCCCTATTGCCCATCTCTCCTGGCTTGTCTTCTAAACTACACCCTGCTGTGTCCGCACTGAGCTTAGGCAGATAAGTGCTTGCTGGTCGGTCAACGCTATGTAGCAATCCATAGAGAAGGTCACCTGAGTTCGTTTTTCCTCCAGCTGAGTCCCACATGTCTTGTTCATTTTACTTGAATGGTTTTAGAAATGGGCAGTAAGTGGCCGTACAGCCGTTGTTTCGTAGGGTGTTGCTTCCAAGATTTGTTCAATACAGCTCTTAATATTTCGGTGCAGTTCCCATTTAGCTTTTTCACAATGCATTTTGTCAGCATCCATGCAGTGCATCCATAGAATAGTATTGACACAACTGCTACTTGGAAGAAATCCCTTTTTATCATATCAGATACATCAGATTTTCATATAATCGATAGCCGTCTATGCTGTTCCTTGGCGCATATTAACATCGCTTTCAGTTGATGAGACACTGCTACCGAGGTACGTGAACTTGTCAAGTAATTTCAGAGGACCGTCATTTAGAGTGGAGGTTGCTCCTTCTTGGTTAAAACACATGTACTCCGTTTTGTTTGCGTTCACGTGGAGACCAATGCCTCCTACTGCCTGCTTCAGACGATGTAGCTGGGATTCGCCTTGGGTAGGTGCGTGACACGATATGCGGTCAAATACCTAATTAATATGTAAAAGTTAAAATTTACGAAATATATGAAAATTAATATATATATCTAAAAAAAAAAGATCCTTAAAATAAGTACCTTTTTGTTCAAGGCGTAAATTGGCCCAACTACCTCGCTGATTGTTCCTAAAGGTCAGTTAAGTGCGAGACAATTGTTATATATTTTAAAGGTCAGCGAATTTACTTAATTTTTCGGTTGTCATCTAACTCCATCTTTCAACAGCGACAACAAGTACTGTGACTAGTAGTCACACCACATTAGGCACCGTGACTAACATAGGATCTCAAGTATATTTGCAAGAAGCCATAGATCATCTGCATTGTCTGCGTCTGTAATAGTTTCTGCTGGATAACGTCTGCTTCTTGCTTTTTTTTTTTTTTACTGTAAAGCCATTTTCTTTTATTAGGCCCATCAACGTTCGAAAAACCTAGTCCAGGCAGATTATCATATTTACCAACCCCTCCGCTCAGGCAGGGTATGATACAATGTCAATTTTTAAGCGGAGTTTAACGGGTTTGAATTCAGAGTTTTCCTTCTCCTACACTAGTTGCCTTACCAAGGCTGAAGAACCTAGTCTGCCAAACTATTTACCCATAGCTGGAAGGAGAATAATTGGATTCATCTTCCCTTTGTATATGAAATCAAATACCTTGGAGAAATCTACAAAGAGTAGAATTATCTCGAGATTTTTTCACGAAGTCCTTCGATAATTTGACAGAACCCTAATAAGCTTATTCATCACAATTAATTTGCATACAGTCAAAATATTCACAGAATTACAATATATCATAAATAATTTAATTCAACTGTGAATTTTTGGACAAAGTTAAATGGTCAAGCAGTTCTATTTGGCCCATCGACAGAACCCTAATAGGTACTAACTACTAATGGTGGGCCTGGGAGTAATGGCAATAAAGGGGTATTCCACATTTTCCAAAGCTCAAAAATTGGAGCCGCATCATCAGATGGTTTAGTATCATATCCAGGACACGTATTAAGGAGGGTGGTCTTACTCCTTCTGCAGGGATGCAATGGATGTATTTTACAACTCCATCTTACCGGGCAGTGATGAAATTAAAAAGGTGGAGACGGGTAGGTCTACTTGTAAGTATATATCTAGTCTCCCTGTTAATGCGAAAGCAACCCTATTTTTTTATGAGAATAGCGGTGAAAATATTCATATTTTATTTTTGTCTTCGTATTCCAGTACCTATGAGTCTGAATGTCGTCTCGTGTTATTTTGATTCCTTAGTGAGATTGTCGTTTCTTCCAGGAACCATTAAGTTGTTTTCTTCTTGCCGAGAAAGACGCCAATCGTCTTTAAGACATGTCATTTTGGACTAGCATGATACAAAGCTGTGCCCGTATCTCTAACCTCATGTGTGCCAGTTTTTCTAGATTTCCACGAGTCTTAAGACACAATTGCATTTCTATATTTGCCCAAAGGAAGAACAAAAAGGAAGAAAAACAAGGAGAAAGGTGAAAAGAAAGATAAAAAGAGAAAGAAAATTCGAAATAGAAAAGGAAAAGCAGAAAAACTTAAAAGGAAAGAAAAAGAAAAGAAGAAAGGAAAGTAAAAGCAGAAAAAAGTGAATGAGAAAAAAAATAAAGTAAAAACAGAAGAAGAAATAAAAGAAGGAAGGAAGGAAAGAAAGAAAGAAGGAAAGAAAAATCAGAAGAAAACAGAAAAATCAGAAGAAAAAAGAAAAAAGTGAGAAAGAAAAATAAAGTAAAAACAGACTGAGAAATAGAAGAAAGAATGAAAGAAAGAAAGAAAGAAAGAAAGAAGGAAAAAAGGGAAAATCAAAAAACGAAGAAAGAAAGAAAGAAAGAAAGAGAGGAGTTAGAAAAAACTTGTATCAAATCAATCAAAATAAGAAAGAAAGAAAGAAAAAAAAAGGAAGAAAGAAAGAAAGAAAGAAAAAAGAAAGAAAGAAAGAAAGAAGGAAGAAAGAAAGGAAGGAAGGGAAAATCAAAAGAAAGAAAGAAAGAAAAAAAGAAAAAAAGAAACAAACAAATAAACAAACAAATTGAGAGAAAAAGTATTATAAAATAAATCAAAATAAAAATTAGAAAAAAGAAAGGAAGGAAGGAAGGAAGGAAGGAAGGAAGGGAAAATCAGGAAATAGAAAGAAAGAAAGAAAGAAAGAAAGAAATCAGAACAATGAACAGAGGAAGGAAGGAAGAAAGGAAATGAATATCAGAAGAAAATAGAAAGAAAGAAAGAAAGAAAGAACGAAAGAAAGAAAGAAAGAAAGTGAGAGAAAAAGGTTATAAAATAAAATAGAATAAAAATTAAGAAGGAAGGAAGGAAGGAAGGAAGGAAGGAGGAGAAAATACACAAGAAAGAAAGAAAGAAAGAAAGAAAGAAAGAAAGAAAGAAAGTGAGAGAAAAAGGTTATAAAATAAAATAGAATAAAAATTAAGAAGGAAGGAAGGAAGGAAGGAAGGAAGGAAGGAAGGAGGAGAAAATCCGGAGAAAATACACAAGAAAGAAAGAAAGAAAGAAATCACAACAATGAACAGAGGAAGGAAGGAAGAAAGGAAAGGAAAATCAGAAGAAAATAGAACGAAAGAAAGAAAGAAAGAACGAAAGAAAGAAAGAAAGAAAGTGAGAGAAAAAGGTTATAAAATAAAATAGAATAAAAATTAAGAAGGAAGGAAGGAAGGAAGGAGGAGAAACCAGGAGAAAATACACAAGAAAGAAAGAAAGAAAGAAAGAAAGAAATCAGAACAATGAACAGAGGAAGGAAGGAAGAAAGGAAAGGAAAATCAGAAGAAAATAGAAAGAAAGAAAGAAAGAAAGAAAGAAAGAAATCAGAACAATGAACAGAGGAAGGAAGGGAGAAAGGAAAGGAAAATCAGAAGAAAATAGAAAGAAAGAAAGAAAGAACGAAAGAAAGAAAGAAAGAAAGTGAGAGAAAAAGGTTATAAAATAAAATAGAATAAAAATTAAGAAGGAAGGAAGGAAGGAAGGAAGGAAGGAGGAGAAAATCAGGAGAAAATACACAAGAAAGAAAGAAAGAAAGAAAGAAAGAAAGAAAGAAAGAAAGAAAGAAAGTTAGAGAAAAATTGAATAAAATAAAACAGAATAAAGATTAGGAAAGGAAGGAAGGAAGGAAGGAAGGAAGGAAGGAAGGAAGGAACAGAAAATCAGAAGAAAATAGAAATGGAAAAAAAAGGAAGGAAGCGAAATAAAAATTTACCCATAAAAATTATGAATGAATGAATAAATAAGAGACGAAAAGAAAAAAAACGAAAACTAAATGTATACATTATAAATAAAAAAAAACAGACAAGAAGAAAGAAAAACATAGAAAAAGAAAAATCAACAAGAAAATAAATTGATTCGTGTGTGTATGTGTGTGTGTGTGTGTGTGTGAGAGAGAGAGAGAGAGAGAGAGAGAGAGAGAGATTTTCCTCAGTTGACCGCTTCAAAACAATGTCAAATGATTGCTTGAACGTTGTAGAAAGATGTCAACTGATTGGCTGATTTCATTTGATTGATGCTTTTCGATTGATTGATTGCTTTGGAAAGGTGTCATCTAATATAAGGCTGTTGTGATTGCAGCTGAAAGGCGTCAGTTGATTGGCCAGTTTCTGTGCAAAGACGCTCCTAATTGATTGACTCTTTCCCATTAACGACGCCTGTAAGTCATTCACCTGAGATGCGCCTTTTTGCACATGATAAATATCACTACATAAAAAGGAACACCAAGTAAGTCATAGTTACACAACTCCTTGATTGAAGAATTAAACCGTGTAGACAATAAAATAAGAATATTCACTTTGGAACTGCAATTATTGTAGGAACATTGCACACGGAATTCGTTTTTAGAGGAGACTCAGCGAATAGGACCTTGTATTGGAGTTCATCAACACTTATAAATATGAAAAAAAAAACAAATGATTGACTGATTTTAATGGAATGTCATTCCATCTAGGGTTATCTTATGCTTTGAGGTTAGGAAATCTTGTTTAGTGTCCGCTCAGATTTGTATTTTTGGGTTGTTATTTAAATGTTTTTGTGAAATCAGTTCTATCAAATCGGAATGATTTTTAGATGTCTATTTGAGACATAGTTGTGACAGATTATAATTAGTAGTAGATTATTAGTAGGGGTAGTACTGGAAGTAATGCTAATCAGGAGGTACTCCCCACACTTCAACATTTCCCAGAGATCCCGGACTGGACTCCAACAATAAGATTCAGTAATTAAGTATATACAATCACGTGGTGTCCCACTGAGAGTAAGCAAGTAAGATTTAATTTCCCTTGTATATATATATATATATGTATATATATATATATATATATATATATATATATATATATATATATATATATATATATATTTACATTCACTTTCGGATAAATAGCCGAAGAGCTGAACTTTCCTTATTCCCTTAGTTATGGGTTAAATAGTACCACGGCTATTTTTCTTCGGGAATGTCTTTGGCATTAAATAACTCACGATGGTTGATATGACAGTAAACAAAAAAACCAAACCACATCCACACACATATATATATTTATATATATAATTAAAGATACAAATAAATGAAATGAAATAGATAAACAAGTGAAAACAAAATAATGAAAATGACAACATTAATAATAACAAAAATGATTTAAAAAAAACAAAAGAAAAGAATACTTTAAACATAATTGACTAAGTAAAAAAAAACGAATCACAAAATTAATACAATATGCCTACGTAAGTAACTATGCCGTATTTACTCGACTGCCCTTTCTCTAATGCTTCTCAAACGAGATCATATTTCCCATCATGCACCACACAACAGTATGTAAATGTTTCCTATCGAAGTTAAAGATTATACTAATATGGTTCATGTCGTCGTTTATTTTCCTGTCAGTTCTTTGTTTTGACAAAAATAGCGATACTTGAACGCTTAAATACTAAATAATGAAACTGGGCATAAACCTGTTTCATGCACGAAGTGGAGTTGAAAATCATACTATCTGCAATTTTCATTGTGATGATATCAAAATATCAACCATTTTGTCCATCTGTATCTAGGCAACCAGAGAAAAGAGGAGTGGATTAAATATATCATCACCTGCGTTTTATGAAATAATATTTAGTTGCATTAGTTTTTTGACGATAATTTAGTTCTCTGGAATTTCTCTAAGACTATATTCTCGGGAAGGCTGTTGTGTATCAAATTGGAGGGAATTAAGAAATAACAGAGAAAAAATAATTAAACAATTTTAACAACAACATGACAGAAAGAAATCACTAAAAAAAAGGTTATAAGTGATAAAAAAAAAACAGATATGCATTATATGCTAGGTTAATAGATAATGGAAACGATGATTACTTTTTTTTTTAGAATTAATTTTCTCAGATTTTCTTCCGAGAAGAGAAGAAACGACAAAAATAAAATAACGATACACTGATATTACAAACATCAAAATAGAAGTCTATTATATTCACATTGACAAGTCACTAATCCTGTGTTTAAAAAAATCACTTTAGTCATTCAATTCAATGTCAAGTCAAATCTTATTCATACTTGCCCTGTCGGCTGGGGCTGTAGAATACACCAACAGTATCTTTACTGAGGGGTAAGACCCACCACCAACGAGTGTCCAGGATATGACACTAAACTATCAGATGGTGTGGTTCCAATGATGCTGGAGCTTTGGGGGATGTGGAGCACACCTTCCTTGCCATCGCTCCAAGGTCCACTCTGACCTGGAGTGTTCGCAAATGATAGGAACCGATCTATGGGTTAAATAGAACTAATCTGCGAACTTATGCTAAACTGAATTGCTTGAATTAGAACTTTTTGATTAAACTGAATAGCTTGAAATAGAAATGTTTTTGAAAATTATACTGTGTACTTACATCCAAATTGCGTACTTATGCTAAACTGAATTATTTGAAATGGAACTGTTTTTGACATTGAAACCGTACAAAATCTGTAATTATACTAAACCGAATTGGTTAAATTATAACTGTTTGACTAAACTGAATCGTATGAAATAGAAATATTTTTGACCATCACACTGTATTTATGCTAAACTGAATTGTTTGAAATAGAACTGATCATTTGTATAAAAATGAATTTGGCATTAAATAACCTAAAAAGGTTGATATGCCATAAAACCCAACCAACCAACCAACCTATCTATACAATATATTAGGAGTTGTAGTTATCATCGTAGAAAGTGGACTCGGCTACTCGAGTTCAAATCCAAAGCAAGGTTGTCTGTATTTCATATCGGGTTAATTTCCCTGGGAAAGGTATTGATCCAACTAGTATCCTTCAATCTATGGATAGATAGTGGGCGATACTTGGCAATTTACCCTCGTATGGCAACTAATCTTGGTGAAGGAAAATCTAAATTCTGGAAAGACATATGTTCCACCAGGCAATTCGCTACCTGAGTAGCGCCATCAGGACCAAACCTGGTTACCAGGTATATCTGACCCAATAGTATGTTTACTAGAATTAATGACGAATAAATGAATTCGGTTTGTGATCTATAATTTATATTCGATATATATCTTCCCTTGTCCCCTTGTAGTACTCCTGCCAAGGGGACACGCTAGCCCCATCCCTCTTTATCATCTGTCTAGATTACGTGCTTTGAACATCGATTGATAAAATCAGAGAAAACGGCATCGAGCTGACAAAGAAAAGAAGCAGAAGGTACCCCGCAAAAATAATTACTGACGCCGACTATGCCGATGACATAGTGATATTGGCAAATACACCCAACCAAGCCGACACACTACTTCATAGTTTGGAACGAGCCGTCGCAGGTATTGGCCTCCATGTCAATTCACACAAAACTGAATATATGTGCTTTAATCAAACAGGCGACATTTCCACACAAGAGGGAACCTCTCTGAAACTGGTAGACAAATTAACCTACCTAGGAAACAGTGTCTCATCAACCGAAAAAGACATCGACACGCGGCTAACGAAGGCATGGACTGCCATCGATAAGCTATCGATCATATGGAAATCAGACCTGACCGATAAAATGAAACGCAGTTTCTTCTAGGCAGCGGTTGTGTTGATACTGCTGTATGGATGCACTACTTGGACGCTAGACGGCAATTACACAAGAATGTTGCGAGCAATATTGAACAAGCCCTGGCGTCAACACCCCATAAGGCACCAACTATACGGCCAGCTGCCTCCCATCACGAAAACTATCCAAGTTAGACGAACCAGACTTCCAGGACACTGCTGGAGAAGCAGAGACGAGCTCATAAGTGATGTACTCCTATGGACCCCCACATATGGCCGAGTAAAAGCAGGACGACCAGTTTGAACATACATACCGCAGCAATGTGAGGATACGGGATGTAGCCCTGAAGACCTGCCAGAGGTGATGAACGATGGGGAGAAATGGCGAGAGAGGGTCAGGGATATTCGTGCTGGCGGCACGACATGATGATGATGATGATATATCTTCAGTGAAAATCACTTGATCATTATTTTTTCGGCCATTAATCCCCACATCAACTGGTTGATTTTAGCGGCATATCAATCTATCTCAGGTTATTTTATGCCTATCATTTTCATTATACTTAAAATTTACATTTTTTGTGCAGCTGTTTCTTAAAGTTTTTTTTTTTTTGCACACGGTCCTATCGAATACGAATAATTTTAAAACAGATTTATTTTTTTGGTATATGGGACTCAAACGTGTAATTCTACCCCGGGAGAGTGGACCTAGAAGTAATGGCACTTCCAAGATCTCCAGAGCTGGACCCTTGGTATTAGATGCAGTTTTGTGTCATACCCAGGTCATTTACTCCTTTTCAGTCAGCGTATTCTAAATTCGGTTGACATGGATTGCTCTTTGTCGAGGTCTCTTCCTATTTAATTAGTCATTGATCAATTGTAAATAAAGTAGAGAAATCAAAAATAAATATAATTTCTTAGCCATCTTCATTACAAAGTTTTTAATTACCTCGATGAGTTCTAACAAAAGCTCTCAAATAATGTTTGTTCTTCATAGTATGAGAAATTAATTTGATCTCTAAGTGTATATAACTCACTTTCACAATTAAAAGGGTCTCGCTAAGACGTACCATATTTATTGTGTTGCGGAAACATGCATGAAGAAATCGTATTATTAAAATATAGACTCGTTTAAAAGCTGCACAGGGTTTTAAGGTTGATCTTGAGTTACATACGATTCATTTAATGTATATGGTAATTCATGGAATATAAATCAATTCAACCCTTCACTCACGAAATCAGCTGCTCTCTACTTAAAAATTGATCTAGTATCAGTTTTTAATACGAGTACAGCTGATTTGAATTCGGAATTTTACTTCTCCATGACTGGTTGCCTTACTAAGATTAAAGAGCAAAGTCTGCCCAACTATTTACCCACTGCTGGAGTAGAACAGACTGATTCATGCCTTTCCCAAGAGCATAAGCGCAAAATAAAGCACAAACAGCGTCGTCCAGAAATTGCAGGGAGGAGTCTCCGAAGCGTAATGTCTAAAGTGCTAGACTACAACATCGTAGTATTCGAGTTCGATCTCTACTCGAGGTATTACGTTCCTTGGGAAAGGCATGAAACCCCTTATTCCCCTAGCTGTTAGTTGAATATCGTCAATGCTCTTCTACAACGATGGATCTGGCATTACATAGACCATGGAAGTTGATATGCCATTAAACAAAGAAACCAAAGAAAACCAGGAATTAAAGTTGGGTTCCCGATTATATATCCTACGCTAAGGGCTCTTCCTTTAATTCAGGTTTGTTTTTGTTTGTTTGGTTTATGGCATATCAACCTTTGTAGGTTATTTAACGCCAAATCCATTTTTATGTAAATAATCTGTTCTAATGAAAACAGTTCAGTTTAGCATAAGTACACAGTTTAATTGTCAAAAACATTTCTATTTCAAACTATTCAAGCAGTTATATGTATTAATTCAGTTAAGTGTAAATACGGTTTTAATGTCGAAAAACAGTTCTATTTGAAATAATTCAGTTAAGCATAAGCACGCAGTTTAAATGTAAGTACGGTTTAATTGTCAAAAACGTTTCTATTTCAAGAAATTTAGTTTACTCAATTCATTTTAGCATAAGTATGCTGTTAGTTCTATTTTCCCCATAGATAGGGCCCTATCAGGTGCTACCACTCCGGGCCAGAGTGGACCTGTGAGCGATGGCAATGAAGGGGTACTCCGCATTCCCCAAAGCTGCAACACTGCTGGAACCTCACGATCAGATTGTTTAGTGTCATATCCAGGACACTCGTTAGGGGGGTGTCTTACCCATCTGCCGAGGTGCAGTCAGTGTATTCTAGAGCCCCAGCCGACTGGGCAATCCTTTAATTCAAGTTATAGATGCATCCATTGAGAAATTATAGCAAGGTTGAGTTTAGGCTTCTTTCGGAACAATATTTTATCTTTACGATATATCCACCGAAACGTAAAGTTGTAAAAAGTAAATAGGATTTTTATTATAATCATATTCAGTTGATGTATGACCTCATAATATGCCTGAAGGATTATAAAATCTTTGAAAACGGAGATTAGTGAATATTGTCAGTATAGTTATCCAAACAGAGTTCGTGCTTATCGTTATATTCAAAAGCGGAGGGCGTAAGTCTGTAGCCATCAGACGAGATGAGATAAACCACCAGAAGGAATAAGAGGTTTATAAATATATGAATGAATTAATGATATGCACAACACCAAAATAAAATATTGTTGGATTCGTTTCATAATCAAGACAATGCTGACTCTTGGAACAAGATCAGTGCAATAAATAATCACATAGTGCCAATAGCGATTTAGTATGGCATTGTAGAACATGATTGACAGGAAGTATCAATGCTTGTCAGGCAAAAAAAGAAAATAAGAATCTCTAACATAAGTTTGATTGAAAATGTCAATATATTCGGTTGAAGAATGGTCGCATTGGATTGCTTGATTCGGAGGTTATTGTATATCTCTCACTAGAGATATACATTCACCTCCGACTAACTAGTCAAAGTAAAACTCATTATCACTGTTGGGAGATGATTGTTTGTATCCCTTGTATAATAGAGGATTGTCTTATGGATGCCCCATGGTCACATGAGAATCCAAGAATCTGTCTCGCTCTCTTTCGTCTCTGTTCTTTGAACGATAAAGACATACTGTTTTGTCTCTGTTCTTTGAATATTTAAGTCGTGGCTCTTTTCTCTTCATTGGACAGATAAGACGCATATTTTTGCCTTTGATCCTTAGAGAGTTGAGACATTGTCTCCTCTCTCGGTGAAGGACGTTGTCTCTCGTCTCGTTAGCGAAATGGAAAGTTCAAGTTGTTCTGAATAACAACAACATCAAGTAAGTCTTTTATCATTTCTGAACACGGTTTCATAAACTGACCAACTATTTATTGGGGTAGAGAAGTTGAATTCATATATTTCCTAAGGGTATTAGCGCTAAGTGAAATTCAAACAGTCTCAGGATTTGAATTCGGATCGCCGTGTACATTTTCCAAAGCGATATCCATTACACTATGATCGACTCCAGATATAGATACGGCCAATTGACCCAGTGGGTAGAGTGTTCACCAATAGCCCGGGAGACCTGGGTTCAATCACAGGTCGAGTCATACTAAAGACTCAAAAAATGGTACTTGATAATTCCTTGCTTAACACTCATTATTAAAAGGTATGTAACAAGTGTAAAGTGAAGCAGCCCAGAGAAAGAAGTAGCGACAACTTCTACAATTCCGTGTAGTAGCTTTTGAAACGGGAGCCTTCAGGTCACCCTCAACAAAGGTCACCAACTTTAATTTTTTTCATATATATGCATTTATTAAATGTTTCTATATATGTAAATGAGCTTACCTTACTTTCCATTTATTTTATGTTAGAATCTTATGGGATATGCTAATGCTAAAATTGGACCTTGGTGAGTCACCAACCAGCCCAGGACAGTAATGCATGGTTTTGTTTACAGAAAGCTCATTCTGAAGAACTTTGTCTTAAAAATATTGTACTGTAAAAAGCTGTGTGTTTTGACGAGGTAGCCAACGTCCTCTTCACCCTTTTCATCCTTATCATCAAGATGTACCGACAGCATGTATTCCTTTTTTCTCTCTCATCATCTCTCACTATTAGTCATCATTCTTAGCAAGTCCTCTACCCAATAGCTAATATCCACACAGGACTGATGAATGTGAGATTTTACTGGCGAACCAACACTGGTGTGTCCATGTGTAGTAGTCAATTGGAAAACTTCTCTTATGCGCTCATTCTTACTTCATCTGCAGTGATCAGTTTGTCCTGATCACCTTATATGGATGGTTTGTGAGATAGGAGGTAAATGGCCGTACAGCTAGTGTACTACTTCCAGGATTTGTTCAAAACAGTCTGTTACATTCTTGTGTAGTTCGTATCTTGCTTTTTCTCCAGAGTGTTTTTTTTTCGAAGTGGTGCAACCATACAGTAGTAATGATCTCTAGTCCAGATGTTTCACCAAATTTCAAAATAGGAAAAACCCGTATGTTTCATAATATCCAAAAATGACATTTATCGCACCCTGGCTTTAAATCATCAATTAAAATTATTAAAGCGAGATATCTGTGGCAAGATAATAAATGAATTTTGTACATCTTGTGAATTCTGCCAGTAAGAAAACAGATAATCACTGTTAACCAGCAGTACAAATATTAAAAATACCATCAACAGGATTTTATATGGTTTATATATATATATATATATATATATATATATATATAAAATTTTATATGATATATATATATATATATATATATATATTTTATATGATATATATATATATATATATATATATATATATATATATATATAAAATAGGACCAGTACCGAATTTCATGACGATAACCAACTTTTAACGGCAGATTCAGGACTGACACGCAAATAAGCGATTAAAAAGAACACTAAAATATACGTATGTTGTATATAGACCTCCAACCTGGCCGGGTTGTCAAAATAGGAAATGCACCAGTGTAAATAACAGGTGCATCCAGTCGAGGAATATCAGAATATAACCTTGACCGTGGACGGGTTGAATGAGTGCGATCTGTGACGCCCACCAGAAGGTGGAAGTCGAACTATTATATAACTTGATGCACAGGAAGTTCAATCAGTTGGAGAGAAGATGCGGTTGAGCAGCCCAGGAGAACGGGAAAGAAACGCTGTTATGGCCATAAGAGTGGGGGTCAATATGTTGCAGTTCTGTTCGGCCTCCAACTCACCTCTCACAGTAAAACCTTGACTAACCCTTTCGAACCCTTTCAAATAAAGTGAGAGGTATATTTTTCTAAAGAACTGTGTCTTTATTGTTTCGTCGTTATGATTAAGCATACATGCATATGTATTATGTGGCTACACAACACGTAAACTGAACAAACAAACAAAAATCATACTCACACAAAAACATATTTTTTAGATTATTGCTTATTGCCCAAAATAATACATAAAAGATATGTTTCATCTCAACATCCTCTTATGTATTTGAAGTTTGCTTGTTTTATTCTTTATAATTCAACTAATCATCTCCAGTGACCCGGAATACACCTCTGTTACAATATCAAGCAACATTTTGAGGTGTACTCGTTACACATAAATTCACGCTATTCTTATAACACACCCATGACTTTTCCATTAAGTCATTACCTTGCTTAGCCTCCTTTGAAGAGACTTGAAAATCGAAAACTGTTCACAGGCCGTTTTTTTTTCGAGCTATTAAATCCATCAAAAGGTTGTGTTAACTTGTTTCATATTTCTGTTTCATAGCTCTGAAATTTGATTCCGAATCTGACATTGCGTCCATTTTTCGTGAAACATTTAACCAAACACATTTGTGATAATCTGAGGAGAGCGTGAATGTGAATTTTTAGCGACAAGCAGGAACTGAATGCTTTTAAAGAAGTTCAATATCTACATTGATTTACTCATTTTTTTTATTAGGGTTGCCAATCTGAAAGCTTTAATACATTCGAGACAGACCCCATACATTCAGCTTTATATAGACAGGTAGAAAGGCATAGATCTACCCAAGCCAAATCCCAGCTACAAACTCTGGTGCAGGTAGCAGATTGCTTTGGCCTCCATGTCAATGCTAACAAACCATGTCAATGCTAACAAACTTTGGCCTCCATGTCAATGCTAACAAACCAGATGTGTTTAATCAAAAAGGAGACATTTCCACATTAAATGGTAGCTCTCTGAAATTAGTGAATAAGTTCAACTACATATGAAAATCAAATCTATCCGATAAAAAAAAATGCAAATTTTTCCAGTAGCGGTTGTGTCGATTCTACTATATCAATGATCTACATGGGCGCTGACTTTGGGTATAGAAAAAAAAAATAAACAGGAATCGCACAAGAATGCTACGATTCATATTGAACAAATCCTGGAAGCAACACCCACCAAAAAACAGCTGTATGGCCACTTACCTCCCATCTCAAAAACCATCCAAATAAGATGAACCAGACATGCGAGATATTGTAGGAGAAGTAAGAACAAACTCATAAGCGACGTTCTCCTATGAACCCCTTCACACGGAAATGCAAGTGTTAGCTCTGTACTGACCTACTGGAAGCGATGGATGATAGAGACAAATGGCAAAAGAGAGTCAAGGAAATCCGTGCTAGTATAATGACAGGATGCTGATGGTGATAACTCGAGAAAAATCTGGCTACAAGAAATCACATTCACTTCGTGGAAATGGCATTTAAAGAAACAACGTGTCCGAATACTTTGAGGAAACGTTAAAATCGAAAAGTGTCCTCGAGCAGTTCTTTTTTTTCGAGCTATTAGATCCATTGCACATTGATAAAGAGGTATCTTCTATATGGCTTCAAGGTAAGAGATCCATAACAAAAATTGAAGGTCTGCTAATTGCACAACAAGACCGAGAAGTGAATACGTGATTAATTCACAGGAAAATACGAAAACAAAAAGTTAAGAAAGTACCGAAAACCTGAAGAAGTTATTGACTATATCGAAACTAGCTGCTCAATGTTGCTCTTAACTAATCTTTGCTTAGTCTGAAGCACATGTCTTAAGTAGCTTATCGTTGCAAATTGAGGAGTCATTCGTAGCGCAACGATTATCGTGGTAAGAAAATAGAATCAGCAACCTGAATCCAAATGCAGGACAATACTGTTTACATTTTACATAGCACTTGTAATTTTGGGAAAGGCATGACTCCACCAATTCGCCTTCCAACTATGATTTAAATTGTAGGGTAGATTTGGTTCTTTAACTTTAGATGACCTAGTCAGCTTGGACTGCAAAATACACAGGCTGCATCTCTGAAAAGAGCTAAGACTCCCTCAACGAGTGTCCTGAACATGACATTAAACATCTGATGGTAAAGCTTCAGTTATGCGGGAGCTTTGGGGAATGCGGAGTACTCCTTTATTGCCATTGCTCCCTGGTTCACTCTGGGCCAAAATGGAAGCTGCAGATGGCGTCCTGTCTATGGGTCAAATAGAACTAAAATATGTTATTATGCAAAACTGAAATGTCTGAAATTAACTGTTTTTAGATAACTGCGTTTAACCAGCGTACTTATGCTAAACTGAATTGTTTGAAATCGTACAGTTTTGATATTTAACTGTGTGTAAACAAAACCTGTACTTATACTAAACCGAATTGTTTGAAATGAAAGTGTTTTTGACATTTAAACTGATACTAAACTGGATTTTATCAAATTGAACTGTTTATTTGTATAAAAATTGATTTGGTGTTGAATAACTTACAATGGTTGATATCCCATAAAACCAAACCAAACCAAACAGTTTAACTTTAGTATGGCAACCAGTCTAGGAGAAGTAAAACTCTGAATTCAAATCTGCTAAACATTGTTTAAAACTTGATCTTCCGTTGCATCCTGTTCATGGTGGAAGAGTGGATTAGTAAGCGTTAAGTGGTCATCCATGAAAGCATTGAAACTCTTTCAGTGATTTAACACGAAGTGATATTTTCTACGTGACTTGACTGTAAGTCAACTGGCTCTATTCTGTTTGGTGCCGAACATCAAGAGAAAAAAAAGGACTTATAAATTTCCTGAGTCAGTTTGATGTTAATATTAGTTGAAGAACTCCAACGAACTAATTTGGATATGCGGTTACATAGACTATGACTCATTACAGAACTAATTATGGTAGGGTTTTTACAATGGGTGGAATCTACGGAATTTTGGCGGAATTAAGATGGTTGTTTTGTGGTGGAGAAAAGCAAATAACAAATTATGACAAGGTTATTATAATTGGTGAAATCTACGGGTTGATGAGTTGAGTGATATATATATATATATATATATATATATATATATATATAATATGAGATAATATATATGTATACAATATGAAATAATATATATTGATATATGATATATGAGTGACGAACCTAAGATATTAATTATATATATTCATAAAATATATAATAAAAAGTTAAAAGATCAGTTTTCAATAAAATATTATATATATATATATATGAGTTAAATCAAAAAACCTGGCCGCTGATTTCCTTAGAGGTGGAATTGGTCGATATGTGGTTCGAATAATGGATGATAGATTGAGTGATTGATTTTAATTATTCTTGGGTTATTTCAAGCGAAACAGTTAGGGAACTGCATTCATTTAACGTTAACATTGACATGCTTTGTCTTATTTCTTGAGATTGTTTTGGAACACGGGCGAATAAGAATAAATTTTAAACCTATTAGTTTGATTCATCGATGGGACTCCAACAAGTATTTCTACTCTGGGTTAAAGTGGACCTAGTAGTAATGGCAATGAAGAAGTATTCTTCATTCCCCAGATCCTCAGAACAGGAATCTCCCCATCAGATTCAGTTTAATGTCATACCAAGGACATTTAGTTTTTTTTTTTAGGTTGACGGAATCTAATAATCTGCAGAGATACAGGCAGTGTATCTAACGCCTCCGCCCACAGGGCAATGAAAACTAGGGTGATCGTTTACTCGTGATGGGTGATCATCTTGTAAAAAAAAGAACACAAATATTCTCAGCAACTGAAGAACGTTTCCTATCGAAATCACTAACAGCTTCTTAGCCTAGCTCGTTAACCCTAACAGCAAGTTTAGCTCCCTGATGCAGTTCACTGTGATTTCTATTCGAAGCTTTGGAAAAATAGCAAAATAATCACGAATCAAAAGTCACCAATTGTCTTTTTAGTAAATTTTCTTGTGCTTGGATAACTTGAAGATAACAAAAGTTAGGAAGTTGAATTCTAGTTGGAACTCTGGAATTGTCTCCAAAGGAATGGAAAAAAATGAGGAAAACTGGAGATTAAAGGAATAATTGAGACCATCCAAGCCTCAGCACAGATAAGATCAGCTTAAAAGAGCCTGGGAAACATGAGGCGACTTGTTGTCACTTAATGAAAAGCACTTCTTAAAACCTTTGCGGAAAACTCATGAAATGTAAAACAATAACAGCAATTACGTAGACAGACTCTATGTGTCAAGAAAAGAAAGAATAAGAGGACAGGCCATTTTTCAAGATGGCATCTATACAACGACAAGAAGATGATATAAAAGTGCGCAGAGGAAGTCTGATTACAGCAACTAGAAACAATAGAGACAACACAAGAATCAACAGAATAACATTAACTAGAAAATAAAAATGAAAAGAAAAACAACTATATGGGCATTTCGAGCGACAAACAAGCGAAACTCACACGAGAAAACTTGGAAATGGTTAAGAAAAGGAAATCTTAAGACAAAAACTTAATTTCTTCGGATAGCAGCACAAAACCTCGCCATGAGGACTAAATATGTCAAAACAGAAATGGACAAGACGCAGCAAAATAGCAGAAGTAGATTATGTAATGACAGAGACGAAACGATCAATCACATGATAAGCAAAACAAGAAAATTAGCACCAAAAAAGTTGACACGACTGGGCGGGGAATGTAATCCAGAGGGAACAAGTAAAAATTTTAATTTGACCATATGAACACGTGATATATTCCCAACCTAGAACCCATCCTGTAGAATGAGGCGCACAAACTTCTCTGGTATTTTGATATACAAACGGATTATGCAATCTTGGCCAGACGACCAGACCTTGTGATAGTAAGTAAAGTCAGTAAAGTTGGCGACCGTGGTCGTGGGCGACCAGAAGGCTTCCTTTTCAAAAGCTACTACACCGAGGTGTAGGAGGCGCTACTCATTTTCCTGGATTGCTCCACTTTACCCTTGATACGTACTTTATATAGCTGAGTGTTAAGCAAGGAGGTATTAAGTACCATTTTTAAAGTCTTTGATATGACGCGACCAGGGATTGAACCCAGGTCTCCCGGACCATTGGCAAATACTTTACCAACTAGACTAATGAGCCGGTTAGTAAACAACAAAAAAGAAAAAGAAAAAAGAGAACCTGCCAAATCGTGGACTTAGCCGTCCTAGCAGATAACAGGGTGATAATAAGGGAAAGCAAAAAGAGAGATAAGTACGTAGACCTTGCTAGAGAACAAAAAACAGTGGAACATGAAGGTGACGTTAAGATAAATTGTGGTTGCGCCCTTAGGAAAATTGCCAAAGGATTGGTAAAGGGAGTGGAAGTCTTGGAAATATGAGGAAAAGTAGAGACCATCTAGACTACAGCGTTATTAGGATCGGCCAGAATACTGAGGCGACTCCTGGAAGAGTGAGAAGACTTGCTGTCACTTAAACTCCTGTGAGAAACTATCATCTAACGCTGTTGTGAAAAACTCATGAAGGAGTAAGTAATAACAATAAAAATAATCAATTGGTTAGCATTTTGAAAATTCCTCTGGTAATTTGCATAACGCTTTCGACATGAACTTTATTATCAGAAAATAAAAAATTATTAGAAGCGATTCGATCAATAGCAAATATATTTCAATTTTATCTATAATAATGGGATCAATAATAATAATAATAATAATAATAATAATAATAAGAAGAAGAAGAAGAAGAAGAAGAAGAAGAAGAAGAAACCAAGACGACCAGATTTACAGTGTAAGGTACAATAGACATAAAAGCAGACTTAGAAAATAAATGTTGTCGCCGTGTCATTTTGGATGTGATGTCTTTCATTGAATTCGAAATGCATTCAATCCAATGAAGATTGCAATAGGAAATCAAGTCAGAACAGAAGCATCATCTTTCTGAAATCGACCTGCTGTTTTCGCCGTTTATTACCATTTTTATTGCTTTTACAGAATCCAACAAACAAATTAATTTTGAACAGAAGCAAATGAAAAAAAGGAAAAGAAAAGCTATGGGAAAATGTTTTTGGTGTTAATACTAAAACAGCATTGCTGTTTGAACGGGTCGAAAGTGTCGTACAATGAGGAATAATAATTAGAAATAAGTGATTAAGAAATCCTCAGTGATAAAGAGCATGTGCTGGAAATCCCACCTTAATAAACATCAAAAAGTGAGAGAAAACTAGTTTTATATTTTTATATATATATATATATATATATCAATCATACATCTTATATATATATATATATATATATATATATATATATATATATATAATATATTGAAAAGTAGAAATAAATCCATCAGTATGTAAATGTATAAGCGTGGAAAAACAAGTTATTCAGGATATATATATATTCTAGACCTGAACGTCTCACTTTGTGTATCACTGTGTGTCCATAGGACAAAAATGAAAACGAGACATAAAAACAAAGTTTTATTCTTACGTAAAATTTTACGAAAAAGATAATGAGCAACATAGAATTTACATTCCAGTTCGATTAGGATGTGTGGAAAGACCCCCCCACCACCACCACCACCAATGGTAAAAATTCACATGCATCCGATTTCGATTAAAATAAGAACAGAACTACTTGGCCGGAAGTAAAGTCAATTTAAAAAATTTCACCATCTTACAAAATAATCACCTCCCATTAATAAAGTTTATAACACGGTTTTGATTACATTAAAGATCAGTTTACATGGAAGATAGATAAAAATAAATGATTTAGTCCTACGTAAAATTTTACGAGAAATACAATAAATTACATGAAATTCACTTTCGAGTGCGATTAGGGGGCTCAAAGGAGGTCAACGCCCCAGTGAACATTGAAATACCTCATATTTTAATGTATATGTGTATACTTGAGTATATATGTTGTATAGCCGTTATACAACTATACGTATATACATATATATGCGGAAACATAATCAACAATAATGAACGAACGAACACACTCCTTTAGAAAAATATTCCTCTTACACTTTATTCTCGAAAGGGTTGCGAAAGGGTTGTGTGTGAGAGGTGAGTTGGAGACGGAACAGACTGCAACATATTGACCTCAAGTTCCTCTGACTATAGCAGCACTTCTTTCTCATTCTGCCGGGATGCTCAACCGGGGGTCACTGTGGGCCACAAGCCCTCTGTCTCGAGTTGGTTCTCACTGCCTCGAACTGCAACTCGAACTCCCACTGCAACTGACTCCAACTAATCCAAGTCGTCTGCGGCACCCGGTTATATAATTGTTTGACGTACACCTGCTTCCTGTGGGCGTCTGCACCGAATTCAACCATGTCCACAGGTCAAGGTGATACCCCGATATCTTCGACCGGATGCGCCTGTTATTTACACCGGTGCATCTCTTAACTGACAGCTCGGTCGAGGGCCAATACGTTACATACTTTTTTTTCAAAATTCCACATGTGGAATTTTTCTTCATGTCCGTCCGTCTCCCCCCCCCACATTTTACAAATAATGCTCAAGGACAACAATACCAGAAAAAAAATACAAAAAGAAATTACCTGAACCACAGCAAAATACAAAATCTTAATTAGAAGGCGAACTTCTCACTATGTAACACTTGCCCGGCTAATTATTATTTAAATTTATTTTATAATATTTTTTCGCGGTTGGTTATTATGACATGCGTGCATCAAAGTACAATACGGATGCATCTTTCATCCTCCCAAACACAATAGGGCCTTCTGCAATTCCTTGAAGAAAATTCCTTGTGAAAATTCAAATACTTATTTTAATGAAAATAAAAAATCATACTGCTGATATTTACTGGATGTCAGGATCTGTATCTGGGAGTGTATACCGATTTGATTATTGACAACCGGGAAAAATGCAGAATCACATATTTCAAGTGTTAGTTGATTTGCTAAATCATTATATTTGAGAGTTTTAATTATTTCTCTGTTTTCTTTTGAAATTGCTTTACTTCCGGAATTTTAGTAGACATATCTATATCTCCATGAAACGATGTCATTTATATAAAGTTTTTCATCATCATACTTGATTTGTTAAGTATCATAAATAGTTACAATGAAGATGTTTCATTACTTCATTACATCACAAGAATCACAAAAATCCTTATTAGTTATTAGTGTTTGTTGTGATTCTTGAATAAAAATTGCAATATATATGCCTATATAATTTTCTTCAAGCTTTTATTCACTTGTATATTACATGAAAAAGCTGCAGTCTATATGATGGCTGCTTCAATTTATTAACCAAAATATTGAGATAAAGAATATGAAGATTAAATCTGGTATAAAGGAAGCATTTCTTTTACAAAAAAAATGGCATTCATTATTTTAGAGTTATAAGAATGGATATATAATTATAATCTAAATGATTGTTAACCATATTTACCCAACCCCTCCGCTCAGGCAGGATATGACACAAGGTTAGATTTTAAGCGGAGTTTAACAGGTTTGAATTCAGAGTTTTCCTTCTCCTAGACTAGTTGCCTCCCCAAGGCTGAAGAACCTAGTCTGCCCTACTATTTACCCATAGCGGGAGGAAGAACAACTGGATTCATACCTTTCCCAATGGTATAAGTGCTATGTGAAATGCAATCAGTCTCGTCGAGGATTTGAACTCGTGTCGCCGTGTCCATTTCCTACGACGATAACCATTACACCACGGGCACCCCCACCTCTAAATGATTGTTAATAATATTTTCATTAGAGTGACCGAGTATCAGATTCATAAGTATATTAAAATATATCAAAATTTTTTGGCAGAAGATTGGTAATGAGAGCTTGTGGATATTCCGCTCCAAAACATTCGATAATATTGAAGCAGTAACTTTTTATATAACTTAGAGTACAATACTTGAAGGCTTTATCTAAACCCAGTCAATATTTTTTGTAAAATCATTGCTGTATATTACTGTACTTTAAATGCAAAAAGACGAAAACTGTAATTTCAAGTAACAGTTGAAACTTGTTAATAGATACTAAAACTTTTGGACTATTTTAAAAATTGAAAACCCAAGTTAACGTAAAAATATAACCCTATAAGCATAACTGATGAAATAACAAAAAGGTAAATTTAGACATTAACTAAGTTAAACCTAAATACAGGCAGAAGGGGAAACAGTATGGCGGACGTAAAGGTAAGCTGACAAATCCGACGACCGTTCAACGCCATGCCTAACCAGGTCCTTAGCGTATTAATCCTACGGTTCAACGGCCTGGATCAAATAGTTTGATCGAGGAACTACTGCTGCTCATCTATTAGGGTGACTTCTATAGATGAGAATAAAAACGCAGCCATCGAGGGATTACCATGATTCACACTCAAACCACTTGTCCAAACCACGTCGCTCTTCGCGCAGGTAAAAAAGGGAGACGTCCTGCTGAGGTTGGAACCCTGGCCCTGGTGTTCGAAATATCAGCTACAGAGCTCAAACTAAAACATAGATTACTAAAATGTAAACGCACAATACAAAGAGCGACCTTCAACTTTTGAATAGGCCAACTACTGGAGCTGACAGCTTCGGTTATAGATCATAACATAGACATAAAATGCATACAAGAACTCAGATACATTCACAGTGAAGATATTAAATATCATAATACCGGCAATTGATGGACGTTTGTCTCTGCATCTGCAAGGAAAAATTCTGTTAATGCTACGATAGGAGGTGTAGATATGCTTATAGGACCACGGGCTCGAAAATCACAATATAGTATCGAGAAAATACAACCAAGGATGATGGTAGCTATTTTTAATGGCAACCCCAGCGCAACAATCATTTCCTGCTACGTATTTGTCGCTGCCTCCTACCAGACACGACTTGACACAAGGTCAAAAGCCCGAAGGCCATTTAAAGTGGGGATAAAGTGGAGAAGAAGTTCGGGAACGAGCCGAGACTCGAACCCTGCTTGTGTGTGCTGCTCATCGGCTCACTTAGTGCAATGAGGCAAGCAGTTTCACGAACCCAAATGTGAGTCCGGGCACGTATGCCAGTTTACGGCTTAAACTAGACGCTTGGTCTAGTGCCGTATATGGGTGACAAAGGGGGCAAAAGTGCAGCTCGCCAACCCGAAGGTTGCCCATCCGAAGCTGGGGGCCTATTCGGCCCCGAGTCTGCTCTTGGTTTCGAGCACCCATCCGGCACGAATGCCAGACGGCCCTGCTACAGTCCTATCAATATCAGTGAAGAAACTGAACTCATCGCCTTCTATGATGAGTTATCCTTCCTTGCTGGTTGCATACACAACGTTCTCGTTATCGACGGAGACATGAATGCCTAAATTGGTAAAAACGTAAACCACAAATTCAGCTAACAGAACTCGTCAAACAGAGATGGGAAATAATAAAAGATTTCACCCTCGAAAATAGATTAACATGCCTCAATACTAAATTTCAGAAAAGAAAAAGAAAACTATGGACCTACACCTACGCAGATAATACTAAAGCACAGATAGACTACGTCTTTATAAATAAGAAATGGAATAATAGCGCATTGAATTGCGAGGTATATTCCTCATTTGGGGGTGTGTCCTCCGATCACGGAATTGTCACGGCAAAGATACGACAGAGCCTACAAAGGAAAGCAGCCCGAACAACAGTAACCGTAAACTATGACTGGTCCATGCTTAACAACAGGGATACTAGTGATAAATATACGTTAACACTAAGAAACAAATTTGATGCACTACCGGAGATATCAGAAACACCTACTCCGAATTACGAATATGAGAATTTCGTCATACCAAATAAACAAAAAGCTTGAACTAGAGTCCTATAGGAGACAGCGGTTAGAGAAAAAGCGTGCAGGCGTGAAAACCGCTTCCAAATGCATTAGGAGGAATCTAACAAATATCAATGCCCTGAAACTTACGAAGACACAAAATGAATTAGCTAACATATACCTAAAAGAATAAACAGAATACATACAAAATTAGATCACAAAGATTAAAGACTCAGTTGAAGATAGACAATCTAGGATAGCATGGCAAACGGTAAACAAAGTGAGCAGAAGGAAGAGCACGGCTAAAGCTAAACTGAAAGCTACTAGCCAAGAAGAACGAACACACCTGTGGAAACAACATTTCGAGAATTTACTCGGAAAACCTCCGAAAGTTACGCATGAACCAATCACGAAAATTATTACAAATCAATTACACATCAAACTTGGAGTGTTTACGCAAGAGGAACTCGACTCGGTATTAAGAAAAATTAAAAAATAGAAAAGCAGCAGGGCTTGATGAAATACCCCCAGAAGTTTGGAACACCAGGGAATTCGACGACATAGTGCTGAAATGCCTTATATAACCAAAATCCAATAGACAGGTGGACAAAGGGGTGCATCCCCACTTCCCTAAGAAGGGTTACCTCAGAATAGCTCAGAACAACCGAGGTATAACCATTGCGGCTAAGATATACAGTGCTCTGCTACTCAACCTCCGCAGTCATAATAATGCTATATAAAAACACGAAAGTTAAAGTCCGCTCCCTGGATGGAGACACAGACTACTTTGACATTGTAGCAGGTGTGCTGTAAGGAGACACATTAGCCACATACCTCTTTATCATCTGTCTAGACTACGTGCTTAGAACGTCTATTGATAAAATCAAAGAAAACAGTTTTAAGCTGGCAAAGGAAAGAATCAGAAGATACCCCGTACAAACAATTACGGACTACGCTGATGACTTTGCACTTCTGGCAAATATACCCGCCCAACCCTGTTACAGAGTCTGGAACGAGCAACTGATAGCATAGGCCATCATATCAACTCAAACAAGACGGAATACCTGTGATTTAATCAAAGAGGCGGCATCTTCACACTAAATGGTAGTTCTCTGAAACTTGTTGACAAGTTCACCTACCTAGGAAGTAGTGCCTCATCAACCGCGACTCACATCAACACGCAACTAGCAAAGACATGGACAGCTTTCGATAGACTATCGGTCATATGGAAGTCAGACCTGACCGATAAAATAAAATGCATTTTTTTCCAAGCAGTGGTCGTGTCGCTACCGCTGTATGGATGCACTACATGGATGCTTTCTAAAAAAAAAAAAAAATTACACAAGAATGCTGCGAGCAATATTGAACAATTTCTGGAGGCGGCACCCGACAAAGCAGCAGCTGTACAGCCACCTACCATCCAGTACGAAAACTATCCAAATTAGACGGACCAGACCTGCAGGATACTGCAGGAGTAATGATGAATTGAAAGCGGCATACTCCTGTGGATTCCTTCATATGGACGAGCAAAGGCAGGACGACAAACAACAAAGGCTAGAACAACATACAACAGCTCTGTGGCGATACAGGATATAGCCTTGTAGACCTCCTGGAGTAATGGACGATAGACACAGATGGCAAGAGAGGGTCAGGGAGATCCATGCCGGTGGCGCGACATGATGATGACGATGATATATATATATATATATATATAAATAATTTGCAGTATTTCTGCTTTGATTAGCAGATTTCTGTGACGGCCGTTTTCTTGTGAAAGGCTAAGATGCGTTCATTTGATAGAGTCGGACGTGTGGAATAGCATTAGCTTACCTGAAAATTTAACCATGTGCAAATAAATGAGCTCTGGATCATTTCAAAAATAATGTTACCAACGAACTATTCGCATGTATAAACAGGATTCGCATTAAATTGCCATCGGGAATTGATATGCCAGTAAACCAAATAGCCAACCCAATCTATCTATCTATCTATCTATCTATCTCAAACTGTTAATATCTATCTAAGTCTATTAGTATTATTCGGTCCAGTTAAACCAGAGTTGGGAGTAATTCCTTCAGGACAAGAAAATCATTCAGGAGCTGAACATTTAAATTTTTCTGGTAGAGAGCTCAATGTAATTGATTTTACAGAGCAATATTTCTTTAAAGAAAAAACCAAAGAATATCTAAGTCTATTAATATATATCTATCTATGCAGATCTTTTCTTTACCTAAACTTGAAAACTTTCAGTATATAATGGAAAAAGAAACATCTTTCACCTCGGATTTGCACCTCTTTACCTGTTTGTAATATTCCGTTTGTGTCTTTGACTTTGAAATCTATGGTTCAAGATTTAGATTAAACCAATTTAGACTCCTGAAAAGTGACATAAACTTACGTTTCTTCTGTCTCATTATAATTCACATTTCTTGTTTGGCATTATGAGATTGTTTTTTCCTCAATTAAGCAAAAGCGTTTAAAATGGATTGATTACTAAGACTAGAAAATAAAAAATAAAAACTTTTGCCTAATCAACAGACTATTACAAACTGTTCGGTTTTAGTCATCAAGCATGTCACATGTTCTGATTGGAAATTTATTACTATTCTCTCTCTCAAAAAAATGCTCTTAGCATATAACCTTAAGAGATCTTTTAGCTTTGAGGTCCTACACACCCTATCCGATTCTTATTCATTTCTTCTCTGTCTGGTTCTTTCTTTCTCTCTCTCTCTCTCTCTCCCTTCTCTTTTCCCTCTCTATCAAACATTGCATTTTCTTTTTACGTGTGTTGGTGCTCGTACGTACGTGTTTATCAAGCCGGGGAGTCGCCAAGTTTAGCCGGCAGACGTCCATAAAACTAATCATTGACCAATAAAAGTGAAACTCTATAAAGATATTATAGTGCGAGCAAGCGATAGGGTGGATGTTATTGGTGATTGGTATAATGTTAATGGTGTGGGCGAGGGCAGTCGAGGGTCTTAATTCATTTACTGTGGTCAGTTTGATCGAGTAGTTTAGTAAGATGGACGGACAGTTCGGTGAGAAATTGAATGGCGGGACATATAATTGCAAGGGAAAAATAAAACCCAAGAGAATGCACAAAAACGATAACACTATCGCAATTTCTCGCATACTACTACTACTACTACTACTACTACTACTACTATTACTACTACTACTACTACTACTAATAATAATCTCGATGATCATCATCATGGTGAGGCAGATGATGAAGGTGAGTCTACTACTAATATTACCATTATAATTGGTACTAGTACTTACTATTGTACTTTTCTAATTAGTATAATTACGATAATTATAATTGTTATCATAATACTTGCTAATCATCATAAACATGATTTAGGTGTTAGCGTGATCATTATGAATACTATTTCTGTAACTGTAGCTATTATTATTAGAAGTAGTACTAGTCGTAGCAATAGTACTACTACTAATAATATCTGACTAGACAGGACTGGGTGGAAAAGGTGATCCACTGGGAATTGTGCAAGAAGTTTGCATTTGATCACACGAACAAATGGTATATGCTCAACCCAGAATCTGTCTTCAAAAATGAGACCCACAAAATTCTCTGGGATTTTGGGATACATCACGGATCATCAAATCTTGTGACTTGATGATGATGATAATGATGACAAATAAAAAGAGAACCTGCCAAATAGCGGACTTTGCCCTTTCGGTTGAGCAGAGGGTAAATCAAAGAAAGCGAAAAGAATGATAAGTACCAGGAGTTTGCTAGAGAACTGAAAAAAACTATTGAACATGAAGATGACGGTTATATCAATTGTAATTGGTGCCCTCGGTACAGTCACCAAAGGATTAATATAGGGTCAGGAGGACTTAGAAATAAGAGGACGAGTGGAAACCATCCAAGCTACAGCAGTTTAAGATCGGCTAGAATACTGAGGAGAGTTTTGGAGATTTGAGGAGACTTGCTGTCAATCAAACTCCTGTGAGAAACCATCAGCTAACGCAGGCATGAAAAACTCCAAAAAGAGTGAAATGATAATAATATATATTGTGGATTTTCTTGTGTCTGCGAACCACCGAGGGAAAATGACGAAAGCGAAACGATAGACAAATACATGAATTTTGCCAGGGAGCTGAAAAATCGATGGAATATAAAGGAAAGCACTTGGGAGAAAGACTAAAAGAATTGGAAATCAAAATAAGAATCGACAACAGCATTTTAAAGATTGGCTAGAATACAAAGAAGAGTTTTGGTACCATAAGGAGACTTAATATCATTCAGATTTCACTGACAAACGGAAAAGGAAACGGATCATCCAGTCTTGGCCAGATGACCAGACCTGATGACAGTCAACAAATAGTGGACTTTGCCGTCTCAGCTGATCACAAGGTAAAACTGAAGGAAAGCGAAAAGAGAGATAAGTACCAGGACCTTGCTAGAGAACTGAAAAACTATGGAATATGAAAGTGACGGTGATACCAATTGTATTAGGTGCACTCGATGCAGTCACCAAATGATTGATAAAGGAAATAGAGGACTTGGAAATAACAGGACGAGTGAAGACCATTCAAACTACAGCATTGTTAAGATCGGCCAGAATACAGCGAAGAGTCATGAAGACTTGAAACTTGCTGTCACTCAACCTCCAGTGGAAAACCATCCACTAATGCTGATGCAAAAAAATCTCAAATGAGTCGAATAAAATGATTATTATAATGATACAAAAGAATGCCATAAAGATCAACTATGTTAAATCGAAAATTGATTGTATGTAACTGAATAGCGTAGGTTGTGAGGTGAGAGAGATGTAACCGTTAATCATATTTAAATAAATTCAGAAAATTAGCGCAAAAAAATAAAAGACTAGACACGACTGGATGAGGAAGGGGATCCGCTGAGAATTGTGCAAGAAACTTAAATTCAACCTTACCACTGAATGGTATATGCACAAACCAGAATCCCTCCTAATGAATCTTGGCCAGTCGACCAGACCTCATGATTAAAAAAAAGTGAGAGCCTGCCGAATTGTGAACTTTACCGTCTCGGTGGGCAACAGAGGGAAAACCAAAGATAACGAAAAGACCAGCAAGTACTTAGACCTTGCCAGAGACCTAAAAAAGCTATGGAACATGTTGGTTACAATGATAGCAATTGGAATTGGTGCAATTGGAATGATCTCCATAGGCTAGGTAAGGGGTCTGGAAAAGTTGGAAACCGAAGGACGAGCAAAAATCATTCACACGTCAGTATTATTAAGAACTGCTAAATACTGAAATGAATCTGGGAGAGCTGAGGAAATTTGCTGTCACTTTGACTCCTATGAAAAACCATATTATTTACATCAGTTCTGTGCGGACACTGGGTGTAGTTTGGAAGACCTGCAGGGAATAGTGAATGATAGGGATGGATGAAGAGAGCAAAAGAAAGAGTCAGGGATATCCGTACTATCATTGCGACTCGATAATGATGACTAATAACAATAATTCTATGAATAAATGGGTAAAAGTGTGAATAATCGGATGCAACTGTAATAAAATATTTCTCGAGCAAACTGAAGGAACAGAGACGGGAATAAAACACAACGACTGATTGCTTAATGAGCACCCAAAAAAATTGCAAAGTATAAAAGAAGGATTTGAAGAGAAAATGCATATTGAATCTCTATGAGGATCGCAGGAGAAAATTGCTAATTGGAAAGCACCAGATAACGATGGTATCTATGGATTCTAGATCAAAGGATTAAAATCGATTCACGGCAGATTAGCTGAAAAACTGCTCAATTGCCTACAAGTGGCAAAAATTCACGAATGGATAACGAAAGAAAAACTTACACTGAATCAGAAAGGTAACCACTCCAAACAACTATAGACCGATAACATATATGCCAATGATGGGGAAGATTCCAACCGTCTAGATAAAAGAAAAATATATCACTTCATTGAAAACCGTGGACTTTTCTCAGAGAGAATATTACAAGGGAATTAGAAACACGAATGACCAATTGAACATAGACCAATATTTACTAAAAAAAAAAAAAGGTAAAAACAAAGAGATGATATCTGTCCATGCAATGGATAGATAAGAGAAAGGTGCATTAAACAAACCTACAACAGTGAAAAATACTATGTTTGAAAATTTTCAAAAGCTCTGCGCATGTAACCAACCTTATGTCGAAATAGCTGGAGATGTAAGTGGGTGAGCAAGGAGGGGGATAATTGGATATCCCATGAGGAATTGAGACTGTCCTGACAACAGCACTATTAAGGGCGACAAGAAAACTTTGACGAATTCAAGAGAGCTCAGGAGATTTATCATTACTCGGTATTAAGTGAAAGCCACTAGTTTCTAATCGGATGAAAGACCGTGAAATGCTGATAATAGTTGTTGTTGGTGTTGGTGGTGTTGGATTATCTTTGGTATAAACCATAGGCAACTAATTGTCAGAAATATATTTTGGAGAAAATGAATCTTTTAATTACCATGAAAAAAACTAAGCCATGTAAGCTATTTAATTTGAAATTTTTAGCATCCATCCTAGCATTTTTGCATTCAATGCTGAAAATATATTAAAGTAATCTTTAATGACTTGGAATTGAATATAAACCATTTGTGAGTTAACGGTTGTATTATTTGTATTGCTGTTTGATATGACAAACCCACCCAAATCTTATTTGAAAGTTTTTCACACCAGCGTTAGTTGGTGGTTTTACACTGAAGTTTGAGTGACAGCAAGTGTCCTCAAGTCTCTAGGACCTTTCTCAGTATTCTGGTCGATCTTAGTAATGCTGTAATCTGAATGGTCCCTACTTGTCCTCTGATTTCTAAGTCTTCCAGTCCCTTTACCAAGTCTTTGGGGATTGTTCCGCGTGCAATACAATTGGTAATACCGTCAACTTCACGTTCCATAGTTTTTTAACATCACTGGCAAGGTCTTGGTACTTATCTAACTATTTAGCAGGCTCTCTTTTTAGCTGACTATCAGAACGTCAGGTCTTCTGGCAGGGATTAAGTGATCTACTGGTATCTCAAATTCCCAGAGAATCTTGTGCTTGAGTCCATGTGAGTTCTTTAAACCAGCGTTAGTTGGTGGCATTTTACTGGTGTCTGGGGGATATTAAATTTTCTTTAGGCTCTGGGACTCTAGCTTAGTGTAACAGTACTGTAGTCTGAATAGTCTTGATTTGTTCTTGGATTTCCAACTCTTCCACTCCTCTTTTCCAGCATTTTGGGGACCGTTCCAAGTCCACGGTTCCCAAACGATATCACTGTCACCCTAATATTCGACAGCTTTCTCAGTTCTCTAGCAAGTTCTAAGTACACATTTTTCATTTCGAAATCTTTGATTTTTATTCTAGGGTCCGATGGGACTGCAAATTACCCTATACCACAAGTTCTCTGTTTTTTGTTATTTATCACTAGGTCTGGTCTTCTGGCTGGGATTAGGTGACCCGTTTGTACCTCAAAATCCCAGAGAATTTCATGTGTTTAATTATCCAGTACGGATTCTGGTTTGTGCAAATACCATTTGTTAATATAATCAAATTTCAATTTGTTGCTCAGTTCCTTCCTAGTAGATCAGATTCCCCATCATTCGAGCATAGTCTTATACTCCTATTTGCTACATTCACTTACAATGAAATTAATCGCTTCATATTTGTCAGTACATGATCTACACTTGCAATTCTATTGCGCATCATTGATTTTGGCTTTAATATGATTGGCAGTCGGTTTTATTCTGCGATTATTAGAGATTCAGTTTCTCTTTTAAGGTTTCCTTCTCTTGTTACATTTCGCCAGTTTGTCACTTGAAATACTGATACAGTTGTTTTTCTTCCTATTTCGTCCTCTTCCTCCTTCATTTCCTGGCACATGTTATTATTTTCATTATTATTTTTGTTATTACCAGGAATTTTGAGCTAGAGAACCACCCAAATAGTGGACTTTACCGTCCCGGTGGACCACAGGGTAAAACTAAAGGAAAGAGAAAAAAGAGATAAGTACCAATACCTTGCATTAAAATACACCGACTGTATCCCCTGCAGAAGGGTAAGACCCCTTCTCAAAAAATGGAGTGTCCTGTTTACGATAATAAACTTCATCTGATGGTGAGACTCCAGTTTTGGAAATCTGGGGAGTATATTATAAGTAAGTAAAGTTTGCGACCATAGTCGAGGGTGACCCGAAGGCTCCCTTTTCGATAGCTACTACACCAAGGTGTAGGGGAGGGCGCTACTCCATTCCCAGGATTGCTCCACTTTACCCTTGAACCGTACCTTATAATGCTGAGTGTTAAGCAAGGTGGTATCAAGTTCCATTTTTAAAGTCTTTGGTATGACTCGACCTGGGATTGAACCCAGGTCTCCCGGGCCATTGGCGAACACTCTAACCGCTGGGCCAATGTCCCGGTTTCCATTCTGACACCAAAATGATAGTACCTGTTAGGGTCCAATATATGGGTCAAAAAATGTTTGAAATGATTCGAATTGGATGAGACCGAGTGCCAAATAAACAAAAAAAAAACCTTTTTAGAAACAGCTACACAAAAATGTAAATATAAATATACAATGACCGCGATTCCCTTTCTTCTAGGCATAAAAAAAGTCTATACAGGTTGACATGCCGTTGAAATCAATCAACCAATCAACCACAATAGTTATCAAAGAGTCGGTCTCAATAAAATTTTTGATACCCTGATTTATGTAACGATTACTTCTCTACAACAGCCAAACGAGATCGATACCACCAGGCGACGATATGTTTATTTAATCAATTAATTTTCTTACTTTTCAATTGATTTTTTTCTTCTTTTTTTTTAATATATAAGAAAAAAAAATCATGCCAGAAATAATGTAGACTTTATTTTTTGAATCTTTTTTACACTATTGATTTAATTTAAAAAAAAAATTAATCTCTTCTTTTCCTCCTTTATTTTTTCCAGATCCTGTGATTTGCTTTGGAAACAAAAGATGACAAGGGAAAAAAAAAAAAACAATAACAAAACCAAATCTAACCATCCATGGAAAATGCCGTTGCTGTGTCGAAGATTTTTAAGAGTAAGTATTATTTATCTAGTCTTAAATAAACATAATTTGGCGCAAAGGAGAGAAAAAGAATAGAATAGACGCTATCAACCAACTATACATTGCCATCAGCTGTTTTGATGCCTGACGATCACTAAACCCTCAACAATCCTGCTAGTGCCAAACATCCGCTCATCAGTCTCATCTATTGGTTTGTAGTTGGTACGTTCGATGGTTTCATCATTTGTCGGTTCAAAAATTACTCAATAGATTGTAGATATATAAAAACACTCACGAATAGGTTGAGATGACTCAGATTAAGTCCTAGACCTAGCTAGAGAACTGAACATATCAGCTAATTCCAGCCAGACAACTAAACATAGTGTTAATTAGCGAAACGAAAAGAAATTGTCAACTTGAATTACAGCTGATAACAGAATAAAAGAAAAGGAATGAAAAACTAGAAGGTGACAGTTATACCAATCGTAATGGGAGCCCTTGGAACAGTCATGGAGGACCTGGAAAAAGAGACTGGCTAAAATTGAACAGAATCGAAACAATCCAAACTACTTCACTGCTAAAATCAGCAGGAAAACAGGAGATCTGAGGAGATTTGATATCACTCAGACTCCAGTGACAAATCATCTGTTTGTGTAACATATTTGAACAGTTCATAGAAAATTAAAATTGAATGAATGAATGAATAGATAAATAAAGCAGACAGCCTCAGAATAGCCAGGCCAAAGCACTCGTGGTAAGAAAAAATATCTGGGGCGTTCGAAACCTTCTGCGCCTGTGCAGAGCCGGCGGAAGCGGATGTTCGTCATTTTGATACCAGATTGAAGTTTTCTTTTTTCTTTTTGAGGAGTTGACAGCGAGACATCATAAGGTAAAGACGTACAGTTGAACACCACTCACGATAATGTAAGGAGATGAAAGTTCACGAGCACCGATTTTGGGGATTCGCCTCAAAGGGGGCCTTAGGTGCAGTCCAGCAGATAATCATGTGAGAACCATGAAAAAAATTCAAGCTTTGTGTCCGTTCATCTTTTTATCTCCAGGATATGTTGCTTATCTTTGTCTAGCTAACGTGGTTGTCTCAGTTTCCATACTCTTTTTTTTTCTCCTGGTGGCTACCTTCAAATGGTAGTAGTGAATAAACCTTTGGGTTGATATACAGGTTTTTTTCCGTTCGTCCACTTTTACAACGGTGGGGTCTAAATTCTGTTTGGTACCACACGGTACATGAGAGCTGATGTGAATAACTTTCAAGGGGTAAAATAATAATGATAATAATACTAAGCTGGAAAACGACAGGCCATGATGGCATCCAGGGATAACGGTTTAAAAAATTCACTTCCATCCATGACTTTTGAAATGAACAGATGCCTACAAGAAACAGATATGCCAAAATGGATAACAAAAGGAAAATCCATCCTGATCCAAAAAGACCCCCCCCCAAAAAAAAACACCCCAGCAAATACAGACTCACAATGTGCCTACCGATGATGTGAAAAATACTAATGGGACAAATTAGAGAAGAGATTTACGATTCGCTTATAAGCCGCAAACTGTTTCTCTCGGAACAGAAGAGCTACTATACATTGATCAACGCATCCTCAAGGAAAGCAAAACGAAACGGAAAAATCTAGCTATGTCATGGATTGACCACAAAAAGGCATATGATATGGTCCATTAAAGCTGGATTATAGACAGTCTCAAAATGTACAGATGACCGGCGAACTCATAAAGTTTATTGAAAATACTATGTAAAACTGGAGAGTTGAACTGAGCGCAGGAGAAAAGCTTAAGAAAAGTGAAAATCCAGAGAGGTATCTTCCAGAGAGACGCGCTATTACCATTACTACTTGTAATAGCGATGATGCCACTCAATTACATACTTAGGAATACTTTGAATTCTTTGCAAAAGATAAAAAGAATTGGAACCCTAATACAGGCAGTGTGGATATACAGTGATCATATAGGGATGGGAGTTGGTATAGAAAATTAACCTTGCTAATAATGAGAAGTAGAAAACGACAAATGACGGAAGGAATAGAAATACCAAATCAAAAAAATAATCAGAATACTTGGAGTAATGGAAACTTACAAATACCAGGGAATATTGGAAGCGGACGGCATCAAACTTGCGGAGATGAAAGAAAAAAAAAAAAAAAAAAAGGAGAATACCTTAGGAGAACGAGAAAACTATGCGGAAAGAGAGATTTGTACCTGGAATGTTCAAGGGAACTGAAAAAAATTAGGTGCATAAAGTTGACTGTGATACCAATTGGAATCAGTGCGCCCAGTACAGTTACCAAAAAATTGGTAAAAGAACTGGAAGAGATGGAAATAAGAGGACGAGAGGAGGCCATCAAAACGACTGCACTGCAAAGATCGACCAGAATACTGAGAAGAGTCCTGGACACTTGAGGGGACTTGCTGTCACTTAAACTCCAATGAAAGACCATCAGCTAACCCTAGCGTGAATAGATCTCCAAAAAGAAATTCTATTAATAAGCATGACTGTGTTGGAGAGTTAATCCACTAGGAATTGTGCAAGATATATAAGATATAAGATATAAAATTCGACAATACTTCCAAACCGTGTTTGCACAAACCAGAAATACATCCCGAAGAATTAGATGCACAAAATTCTCAGAGATTTTGGGATAGAAACAAATCACATAATCCCAGCGAGAAGACCAGACTTAGTGTTAAAAAGAAAATAAGGCTTTACCATCAAATTGCCTTTGTCGTGCTGTTGGACAACAGAGCGAAAATCCCCAAATGCAAAAGGATTGATAAATCCCCAGACCTTGTCAGAGATCTGAGAAAATTGTGGGACATAAGGTTGACCACGATAATAAGTATTGTGGTGCATCTAGAAAGGTCTTTAAGGGGCTTGAAAAGGAGTCTGGAAAAATTGGAAATCAGAAAAGGAACTGATTGCGTCCAGATTATAGCATTGTTTAGATCTGCAAGAATACTTTGAGCAGTCCTGGAGAGACTTGTTACTTCATTGAAGACCTCTTGCAAATAATGGTGTGATAAACTTGCAAGGAAACAAATAATAAAAAAATAATAATTCACTAGTAAGCAATTTGTATTTAGTTTGCAGTAGTATTGATACCATTGATAAAATGAAGCCATGATGTAGCGAGGATGTCCGTATTTAGTTAAAATACATTTGACAAGAGTTCTAATGGCTGGCCGACCACAGGTGAAAGTTATCGAAAGCATTATTTTGTTGTTTACATTTCGACTTGATTGATAATTCTTGTCAAAATGTTCCAAAATGTTGAACACTGCATCTAAATAACACCTATGGAAGTAAATAATAAAAAAAATGTTTTTTCTATTGAAATACACACAAAGTTATTTGTTATGAATTCATTTTATTTAGAGAGATTTTATATTTTTTAAGGAGAACAGATCATTTTCAAGAAAGTTAAAAAATGTTCGGCTTGGTTTGGTTTCTTTGTTAAATGGCATATCAATCTTTGTGGGTTATTCAATACCAAAGCCATCCTTGCAGAAGAATAGCAGTGATATCGCTCTGGAGATAGTAGGGGGATCTTACATTTCCTTAAGGCATTGGCCCAAAAGTGAATGCAATATTGCAACTAGAGTTCAAACTCGCTTACGATTATGGCAAAGCCATTCACTCAATGCATATTCAAAATGATCATTAATTACGTTTCATTTTTGAATGTTTAATATATATATATATATATATATATATATATGTAAATATATATATATGGACCCCCACACATGGCCGAGCAAGGGCAGGACGACCAGCTCGAACATACATTCAGCAACTATGTGAGAATACGGGATGTAGTCCAGAGGACCTGCCGGAGGCGATGAACGATAGGCAAAGGTGGCGAGAGAGGGTCAGGGATATCCGTGCTACCAGCACGACATGATGATTATATATATATATACCAACCCCTCCACTCGGGCCGGGTATGACACAAGGTCAATTCCTAAGTGGAATTCAACAGGTTTGAATTCAGAGTTTTCCTTCTCCTAGACTAGTTGCCTCACCAAGGTAGAAGAAACCAATCTGTCCTACTATTTAACCATAGTTGGAGGGAGAGTAATTGGATTCATACCTTTCCCAATGGTATTAGTGCTATGTGAAATGCTATCAGTCTCGTCCATATATATATATATATATGTATATATATATATATATATATATATGTGTGTGTGTGTGTGTTGTTGGGTAGCAGTTTTTCATTTAAGCATGTTTGATTAACTAATAAAGACTCATTTTGTCTATATAATTTTATTAATATCCTCATCAACAGTCTTGAAAGGATCTTAATAAAGTTATAAAGATAAAATGTGTTTATATTATTAAATCAAACATGCATATATATATATATATATATATATATATATATATATATATAAGGCGCTGGTGAGCACGAGCGGAGCATTGGCAATAGACTCTTCAAAGTTGTAAGTTTAACCTTAACAATTCTTTTGGAAACGCATTTTAAATTTCAAAACTATTGTTCTCACCCCACCCACCAACAAAATGGGGAACCTTTTTTTGTATATTTTGTAAATACTGTGCTGTGTTGACTAAGGTCGAACTGGAGCGTCATTGGTGCTTACGGCACAGTGTCCACTTAGCGACAGGACTCAGGATCTTCTACTAATTTATTTAGCTTTTTGCTTAGATGTGGCACAAGGTCGAATGAATGGGTACACCCAATCACACACGAACTCACTTGTGAGGGTTTGCTAGTCTTGCTTGCTAACCATTACACCACACGAGGCACCACTCTGGCGCTTTAAGACGCCGCTTATATACCTGCTACATGTGTGCTGTATGGATATATTTGCATAGTAAATGTGTGGGTGTGCGTTCAGATATATATATTCATAAGCCGACGGCGTTGCATCATCGAAACATCCCCGAATAATATTTTTCCACTACCATAAATATTAAAGTGTACGAAAGCTATTCCAAAAAAAAAAAAACTGCGACAGGAAGAAGTAGAAGACAACAAAATACCGCCTAAAAAGGGCTGGGGGAATAACTAAATCAAAGCTTTATTTATAAAGTAACGAGCAATATGCTTGGAAAATGTGTGAACCCTCTTATTGCCCCAACTCGAGTTAAATAGCACCATTACAGATCTTCTATGAGGATGACTTTGGTATTAATTAACCCACGAAGGTTGATATATCATTAAACAAAGAAACCAAGCCAAATCAAAACGTTGAAAGAAAAATTAAACAGGTATTCCCCATCATTAAACGCAGAAGATTATGATTGGATTTGAAACACTTTTATAAAAAAAAAATCAATAAAAAAAGATTTGGTAAAATGAAAGTTAAATCTATAACAGAAATTAAATTTACCAATTATATTTTTCACAAAAATGAACATAGGAGGTGCATACAATAAGTTTACAGGCTTCTTTTGTACAGGTATTTAAAATTGTCGTAGACTCTTGAAAATTCAGTATGTTATTGCTATACATCTTATGAGATGACTAATTTTTATGATTTCAGCTTCAAATGAACAGCTACGGCAGGAAGTGGAATACACCCTACTAAAGCCTAATTGTCACAGCTGGTGAATTTCAAAAATGCAATCTGGACGTGAGTACACTTTAGAAGAATGATATGCAATAATATTCTGTTTTAAACTTGGAAAAAATGATGCCACAGAATCGTATGGAATGCTTTAGACTGCTTTTGGAGCATCTTGCATGAATCGAGCATCAGCTTTAGAGTGGCATAAGAGAATCAAGGAAGACAGGGAGACTGTGAGGGATGATGAGAGGTGTGGCAGGAGTAAGGAAGTCAATACACCAGAGTTGATTGGCCAAAGGCTTAGGGTTAGGGTTACTATGTTGAGGTTTTAAGGGAGTTCAGGAAGAGATACCGAGGGAAGAGGTCAGCAATCTCCAAATCAGCTCAGTAGCATTTCCTCCAGGACAATACACCAGTCCACAACTCCATCCTTATCACAGACTCTTTGAGCAAGATGGGCATCAAGACAGTTCCTCAGCCTCCCTATAGTCCAGACGTTGCTCCCTGTGACTATTGCTTATTTCCTAAGCTCAGTGGCTGCCGTTATGAGGCAATTGAGGAGATGAAAGAGTCTGTGATAAAGGTCATTGACACGCTCACACAAGAGGACTTCGATGGGGCCTTCCAGGAGTTGTTGTAACGGTACAACGAGTGGATTGTACCCGGAGGAGATTACTTCGAAGGGGACTAGAGTTTCATGTGTATACTATCAATAAAAGTGACCATACGAAAAAAGTCTGGAAACTTATCGTATGCCCGTCGTTGCTGTCCCATAAATTAACGTAGCTCTCAATAATTTCCTTTTAATTTCGACGTAGACAATTGAAAAAATATCGATTTAAAGAAATTGTTTTTTTCTTCGCATTGTTAGCCTGAAGTAAAAAATGTTATATAATTTTAAATATTCAGTCTGAATATCTATGAATAAATAAGTGATGTCTAATCAATAATATTTATTCGTCTTTCCACGAAGTCAGATTTGACATGGAGTTATTTTATTATGGGGAGTTATTTCGTACTAGGGAGTTATTTTGTAGAGGGAGTTATTTCGTACTGGGGAGTTATTTTGTAGTGGGGAGCAACGTACGAATCGAAACTCGTGCGTTGCTATAATAAAAATGCTTAGTCCCGTCGGCAGTTCACTTTTAGGGTGCCTCATGTGTCTAGCAATAAACGCAGCTCTGCTAAGCAGATATTGCCTTGTGGCAATGCTTCCTGGAACCAAGATAATATTGTGTTCTCACTCACCCGACAGGATTTTTCCAACTCTATGTAAGTATTGTGATATCTAATTATATGTAGTTATTTCAGTCAAGAATGTAATTTCTTAATATTTTCTCTTTTGAAGTGTGTAAATTTAAATACTTTAGGAATAATTGCGTCTCGCATCGATATTTTTTTCCTGCTGACTGTTGCGTCTCGACGAAAGTATGCCTGTCTCTGTGGAGAAAAAAAAAAAAACTAAAAAAATTTTCTTAGTTCCAATATGGTGGTGCATCCATACAGAAGTACCAACATGGATACAGCTTGGAAGAAATCCCGTTTTATTATATCTGAGATAAGTTTTCCTTATTGTCGACTACCTGTCAATAGAGTTCCATGTCTTTATGCTCATGCTGACATCGCTTTCAGTAGATGAGATATTGCTACCGAGGTATGTTAATGGGTCTACTTATTAGAGAGGCTTAGCATTTAAAGGGGAGATTGCTTCATCTTGTTTAAAACATTCATATTTACCAGATTCTTTTTTTTTTTTACTGTTTTGTGTGGTGAGTTTACTTTTAAACAACTGGGGATATAGAATACACCAAATGCATCTCAGCAGAGGGATAAGACCTCCTCCCCACCAACGAGTGTCAAGTATATCAAACCAAACGCCCTGATGATAAGGTTCTAGTCTTGGAGCTTTGGGGAATGTGGAGTATCCCTTTATTGCTGTTGTTCCAAGGTCCACTGTGACTCATTGTAGTAGAACCTGATTGGATTCTATCCATGAGTCAAAAAGAACTTTTTGATATTTAAATTGTATGCAAAAAATGGCATGTTGAATTGAGTTGATAGAAATAGAATTATGACCATTCACTGCATGTAAAGAAATGACTCATTAATTGAATTGTTTGTGATACAAAGCGAAACTTGGAGACATTTAATTGAGTGTAAACGAATAAGTAATATTGAATAGAGTTATTAGTGCTAAATAGCAATACTTGAAACCCTGTAACAGTTTGCCTGAATTTAATCATATATATATATATATATATATATATATGTGTGTGTGTGTGTGTATATAAAGAAGATGTGGAATTAAATAAACTCCAATGGGAGACCTGCCATAAAACCTAACCTAAGCAAATTATATATATATATATATATATACGTGTGTGTGCATGTATGTATAAAGAAGATGTGGAATTAAATAAACTCCAATGGGAGACCTGCCATAAAACCTAACCTAAGCAAATTATATATATATATATATATATATATATACGTGTGTGTGCATGTATGTATAAAGAAGATGTGGTATTAAATAACCTCCAATGGCTGATCTGTCATAAAACCCAACCTAAGCAAATTATATACATATATAATTTGCTTAGGTTGGGTTTTATGGCAGATCAGCCATTGGAGGTTATTTAATTTATTTGGCGGTTTTTTTTTCTTTTTTTCTGGAACCGTGAATGCTGGTCGATATTAGATTAGTAAATATATATATATATATATATATATGTGTGTGTGTGTGTGTGTGTGTGTGTGTGTGTGTGTGTGTGTGTGTGTGTGTGTATAAACAAGATGTGGAATTAAATAACCTCCAATGGCTGATCTGCCATAAAATCCAACCTAAGCAAATTATATATATATATATATATATATATATATGTGTGTGTGTGTGTGTGTAAAGAAAATGTAGAATTAAATAACCTCCAATGGTTGATATGCCATAAAATCCAACTAAACCAATCAAAATTTAGTTACCAACAGGTTTCATTTCTTTATCATCTACGCACGAGGAGAACATTTTTATTTGGCTGAGTATATCATCTATTTGAGTTGTATGCTTATTGATTATTTCATTCGTTAGCAATACTTTTGCTAAATGGTTGAAAATCCAGAATGTTACATTTCTATCATCGAAAAAAGGAAGATTGACAAATTGATGGATTGATTCTAACGGTATATCAACCTGTCTAGGATTCTTTTTATGCCAAGACGTTTTGGAAATGTAATCATTGTACGTTTATATCAACATTTTTATTTGTTACTTCAAAAGAATTTGGTTTTCCCCGCAATTCTATCGAATAACATTTAAACAGATCTATTTGATCAGTTGATTGTATTCTAACAGTTTCTACCACTCAGAGTCAAAAGAGATCTGATTGTGATATTTCACACTCATCAGGAATGGAGCCTCACTATCAGGATGCCCATCTTTTGTGGGATATTCCCTCTATTGAGAGGACAAAATGAGCGCGAGTGACAGGGCGGAAATTGATTTTTTAAAATCTTTCGATTAATACATAAAAAAACAAAAAATTACAAAAAAAAAGAAGCCAAAAACCAGCATAATAATAGCGAGGCATATAACTTCAGTATGCCGTATAGCGTTTCTAAATTAGGAGACTACTAAATTTACTTCATCAGAAAAAAAATCCTCAAAACAAAACCATCCAAAACAATCCAATTGGTCTACTGACAATTTAGTAAATCATTTTTACATTTATAATTGATTTTGTTTTATGGCATATGAAGCCTTGGTGGTTGCTTCATGTAAAATCCTGTTTATATATACGTAAACAGGATTTTACATCTCCAACCCACTGGACTATTTTACATCTCCAGCTCACCGGGCTATTTTACATCTCCAGTCCACTGGACTATTTTACATTTCGAACCAACTTGGCTATTTCACATCTCCAGCCCACCGGGCTATTTTACATCTCCAGTCCACTGGTCTATTTTACATTTCCAGTCCACTTGGCTATTTTACATCTCCAGGTCACTAGACAATTTTAAATCTCCAGCCCGCTGGTCTATTTAACATCTCCAAGCTACTTGGCTATTTTACATCTCCAGCTCAACGGGCTATTTTACATCTCCAGCTCAACGGGCTATTTTATATCTCCAGCTCTTATAGCTATTTTACATCTCCAGTCCACTGGACTATTTTACATCTCCTGCCCATTGGGCAATTTTACATCTCCAACCCCCTTGTTTATTTTATATCTCCAGCACACTGGTCTATTTTACATCTCTAGCCGACCAGGCTATTTTATTTCTCCAGCCCACGAGACTATTTCAAATCTCCAGCTTACTAGACTATTTTACATCTCCAAACCACTTGGCTATTTGACATCTACAGCTCACCGGGCTATTTTACATCTTCAGCTCACTGGACTATTTTACATGTCCAACCCAATTGGCTATTGTACATCTCCAGCTGACCGGGCTATTTTACATCTCCAGCTCACTGGACTATTTTACATGTCCAACCCAATTGGCTATTGTACATCTCCAGCTGACCGGGCTATTTTACATCTCCAGCTCACTGGACTATTTTACATCTCCAGCGCACTAGTTTTTTTTACTTCTCCAGCACACCCAGCCATGTTAAATCTCCAGCCCACTGGACTATTTTACATCTCCAGCTTATCGGGCTATTTTTCATCTCCCGCCCATTGGACTATTTCATATCTCTAGCCCACCTGACGATTTTACATCTCCTGCCCACTGGAAAATTGAACATCTCCCGCCCACTGGACTATTTTACATCTACAGCTCACTGGGACATTTTATATCTCCAGCTCACCAAGCTATTTTTCATCTCCAACCCACTTGGCTATTTTACATCTCTAGCCCACAGGGCTATTTTACATCACCAGCTAACATGGCTATTTTACATCTCTAGCCGACCAAGCTATTTTACATCTCCAGCCCACGAGACTATTTTAAATCTCCAGCTTACTAGACTATTTTACATCTCCATACCACTTGGCTATTTGACATCTACAGCTCACCCGGTTATTTTACATCTTCAGCTCACCCGGCTATTTCACATCTCCAGCGCACTGGGCTATTTTACATCTCCAGGTCACCGGTTTATTTTACATCTCCAGCTCACTGGACTATTTTACATCTATACATACAGAAGTTAATAAATATATTCTTTATATTAATGATTCTTGACACTATATTTAATATTTTACAGGAGTAAATAAAATAATGCATTCTTTATTTTGTTTCGAACCAAAGGATGCGGCTCATATTCTCATATTTTCTATGGCATGTGGTTGAACAATATTTGTGAGTAATATTTTCCAAATATTTGGTAATTTCTTACTCCCTTCTGCCAAATTTTCATGCAGGAGAAGGGTATAATATAACTCAATACTTCAGTCACTCCCATTTTAAGATCGAATGGTGAAAAGCAGAAATAATCCAATGTTATATACATTTTAAAAATACTCCATTGGAACGTTGGTGGGATCAACAGCGGATTATTTCAAAGACCTAGAGTGATGAAGGTCTGAGGAAGTCTACATAAAATTAACTCACATAATAGGACTAAATAGAAATTTTCTTTTGTTTCATAACATATAAGTTAACTGATAGCTCTGAGTTCAATTCTTGGGTAAAGTAGTGCGTAATGTCATATAATATGGATCTGGCATCTCACACTGGTCACATACTACTTTTTTTTGGCAACCTGCATAATTTTCGCTACTAATATTTTCCCAAAAACTTGGTAATTTGCTCTTCGGCCCTGACAATATTTCTTCTCATAGAAACGGAGAAGGTACTATAATATTTTAGTCACTTTACGATCAAAAGATGAAAAGTAGAAAAATCCTATCTTATAAACATAAAATTAGATGTTTAAAAGAATGTTAACAAGATTTTTTCTTAAATATCGATTGCTGAGAAATGCCGACGGAGACTATATAAAAATAACTCACACTATAGAACGAGGGCATTTTTTTAATTCATATCGTGAGCAAGGATTGATTTGACAACACATATTGGAGGCATAAAGGATGTACCTGAGATAATAGATAACTAAACCGCACAGCAGACGCGAGGAAATTTGTTTTCTTTCAAAACATAGCAACAAATAGATTTGTCAATTCATATTTGCATGGGGAATATGTACCTGAGATGACAGACAACACGCACGAATAGAAAGTTAAAGAAAATGTTTGAGAGTGGATTGGTGAATATACAAATTCCTGCTATCTCTATAAATGAGATAAAACTTTTTGTATTTTCTTTCTCTTTTCGATAATAATTATGAGACAATCGTTTTTTTTTATTTACACTTGAAATATAATAAAACGAGAAAAGGGAATTTAATAAAAGTGAAAACGGAAAAAGGGAATTTACCAAAAGAATAGATGGAATAAATTATGATTGATTGTCTTATTGTGCTACTCTATCATGCGCGTATTAATCTTGATGGAAAAAATAATTGCAGTTTATCAGCTGTATTACAGATTAGCATTAAAACAAGTGGAAATCATCCCTTTCATCTAACTTTTGGCTCGCTGTGCCTCATCCCTAGGATGTAATGGCTTTTGAGTCTTCATTTTACGTTCCTTGCTGCAGAGTTTGGTACTAAATAATATCTAATTATATCTATTTTAATTTTATAATGTCCGAACAAAATTAATAAAATACTCGTATCTTTGTGTTCGAAGAAACTTTTTCGTTTAAAAAAAATGGTAGGAGGGTTTCTTATTTACGGGGATAATGTATATCTAGAAAATTCGCAGAACTTGTCTTCGATTAAAAAACATCACCACCTGCAAAACGAAGGAATTGTTTCGAACCAAGTATTGACCTCTTACTCTGCGTGGACGTGCATTTCAGTTTGTTTATATATTATGTCTCTACATTTTAGGATTAGGAAATAACGTTATGAAAGACGTTGTAACATACCCATGATACGGATATGTGAAATAGACATCATCATCATCATCATGTCATGCCGCCAGCACGGATATCGCTGACCCTCTCTCGCCACTTTTCCCAATCGTTCATCGCCTCAGGCAGGTCTTCTGGACAACATCCTGTATCCTCACATAGCAGCTAAATGTATGTTCGTGCTGGTCGTCCTGCTTTTTCACGGCCATGTGTAGGGGTCCATAAGAGTACATCACTTATGAGTTCGTCCCTACTTCTCCAGCAGTGTCCTGCATGTCTGGTTCGTCTAACTTGAATAGGAGGCAGGTGGCCGTACAGCTGGTGTCTTATGGGGTGTTGCCGCCAGGACTTGTTCAAGATGGCTCGCAGCATTCTTGTGTAATTGCCGTCTAGCTTCTTCTCCAGCCGTTTTGTTAGAGTCCATGTAGTGCATCCATATAGCAGTATCGATGCGACCGCTGCCTGGAAGAAACCGCGTTTCATTTTATCGGTTAGGTCTGATTTCCATATAATCGATAGCCTATTGATAGCTGTCCATGCTTTCGTTAACCTCGTGTCGATGTCCTTTTCTGTTGATGAGACGCTGCTTCCTAGGTACGTGAATTTGTCTACTAGTTTAAGAGGGGTTCCGTCTAGAGTGGAGATGTCCCCCGTTTGATTATAGCACATATATTCCTTTTTGTGTGCATTGACATAAAGGCCTATAGCTACGGCTGCTCAATGTTCATAAACATATATAGGAATCCGAAAACACGAAATTGATTCAGGTACGAAATTTTTATTCACCTTTTTGAGTTTAAAGGTTATTCGACATGAGGAGAGAGAGGCACAATCTTTCTATGTTGACTGCTTTTACATCGTCAGCTCTCAACCCAACCAACGCGCGGCGCCCGTAGTGCACCAAGTCATCTGGCCTCGTCCAAGTCTGAATCTCAACTCTCTCGTTCGGACGCAGGAACTCAACTCACTGACTTTTTCTCAAATCCCCCAAATCCTCAGCCCACGCTTCCGGTGCATGACGTCATTCACACCCCCTGGTCTCATTTTCTATCTGAGGTTTTATTTTGACATCTGTGAATGACGCATCCTCCCTGCGCCCGCGTGAACACCTGCGCTCATGTTTGCACCTAACTAACCCATGCATTGAGCGGAAAGGTTCTCATCCTAACTAAACCGAAAGGCAGAATATACAAAACGAAATCCTTCCACAATTATATTGCAACGTTTTATCAATGTAGATATAATACAAATGATTCTAATTAAAAAGAAATATGATCTAATACTTCAGTACGTTTGATAACTATTTCAAAGGAAACTCTTCTTAGAATAAATTAAGTCATATTTACCCCAATTATTGTTTGAAAGGAAACTCTTTCCAAATATAAATCAATATATATTTTACCCAATTATAGTTTGAAAGGAAACCCTTGTCAGAATAAATTAAGTTCTATTTATCTCGATTATAGTTTAAAAAGAAACTCTTCTCAGAATAAATAAAGTTATATTTACCCTAATTATTATTATAAGAAATTTTTTGTTAAGGTCCTATGAAATACAAATAACCTTTTAAAAGATCTATTTGACCAATAGATCACACCCTAACAAATACTACTACCCCAAGTCAGAGTGGAAATGGCAATAATGGCTGTAAAAGCGTACTCTTTGCTCCCCAAATATATAGAATGAGAGCCTAACTATCCGTTGCAGTTTAGTGTCATACCAGGATATTTTTTAGGGAGCCTTACCCCTCTGCAGGAGATACTGTCAGACGATTGGTCAACTAATTAGCTTTTCTTTTATAATTTAAGCAGATTGGTCCCAATTAGGATTCAGTTAATATCGCACTATCGATGAAAGCTAAAGTCAGCAAAATGAATTCATTTAGATAAAAACAAAACAACAATTTATCAAAATGAAAACAATTTATTTCTGTTGAAAAAATTTAATTTCTTTCAATATAAATGAAAAACAATCAAGATTTAAAGAAATTATAAAATGACATTTAATCTATTTTGTAACGAAAAACGAACTGTTAACGTTAATATTGTGTGTCTAAAATCGTGTCCCTTGGTAATGTCAGTTGAATTCAAATCGGGATAAGTGTGTTTAATATGTACCTGTTTTTCTGATAACACTGGTTTACAAAGAAATTGAGGCAAGCACAAAAATACCCGTTTTTACCAAATTTGAGGGTGCTGAAATACAATTTGAAATCCGTTTTTACTCATCACCTCTAGTTTTTTAGATATGCATTGTGCCATTTTGTTCATATACGGTACATAAAGGCGTATATGAATTCAGGGTTAATTCTAATATTGTGAGACTTATGGTTTATTTTTTAGTTATTATGCACTAAATGTAGGCGATAGCATTACATTATATATATATATATATATATATATATATATATATATATATAGTTATATATCAAGACGGATTTTGACAGTTAAGGCAGCAGGTCTCAATCCACACTCTAGCAGTCATTGGAAGAGGTTGTCTCGCAGGCGGCGCAGGAGGTTGGTGTCCCTCAACTATCGTGTTACACATCTTTTGGGTTACTAAATATTAGTATTACATTTTCAAATGCACATTTAGTTTTACTTTGTTATATTTTCAGATTCTCCAATGGCTTCAAGCATGTCAAAATGTCGAGGATGCCTCAACAAGGCCAATTCTTTCTGCTACGTGTGTGGGGATTTCACAACAGTTGCACAGCGTCGAACCATCACTTCCCTCCTTAGAACCGCCTACTTTCACTATTTTGACTGTAAAATTGGTGATCAGGAAAGGTCTTTGCCTCTATGCATCTGTTGTAAACCCTGCTACAATGGACTAACTGCATGGTTTAATGGCAAAAAACCGGCTTTCAATTTTGCAGTCCCGATGGTTTGGAGAGAGCCGCGAAACCACGCAGATGATTGTTATTTTGTTTAACTAATATAACTGGTTTCAATGCATCTTCTAGGATAAAGATCAAATATCCCAACCTTCGATCTGCTATGAGACCCGTTCCCCATTCAGATGATCTTCCTGTACCCACACCTCCAGTAAATAAGGATCTTCTTTCCTCATCGGATGAAGAAATGCCTTTTGCTGAGTCAATATCTTTGGAAGATATTGAGTCTAAATATTCAGGAACAAGTGGTAATGAGCCACACTGGATCACGCAAGAAGACCTGAATGATCTTGCTCGTGATTTTTATCTGTCAAAACAGCAGTCAGAGCTCTTGGCTTCTCGGCTTAAACAGTGGAACCTAGTCTAGGAAGATGTAAGGATCACCAGTTTCAGAAATCGGAACAAATAAGGTCATTGGTCTTCTTATGGGTATGCAAGCGGGTTTCACAAAGTACTGTTGTTTTCTCTGTCTGTGGGATAGTCGAGCTGTATCCCAGCATTACAAGCAGAAAGACTGGGGGTCTAGAAGCACTTTTGTTCGTAGCGAACACAGCTTCAAGGAGAATCCTCTGGTGGACATGCTTGGTTAGATCAAAAATTTCGTGAAGGCGTTGCACAAAAATGGTGCTGCCTTCTAACACTTGTCTATTGTGTTCCTAGGTCTTAGTGCTGCTAAGCTCAAAGAGGGCATCTTTGTCGGACCTCAGATCCGAGAAGTGCTGAAAGATACTGATTTTGAGGAGCTTCTTAACTTAAAGGAACTGAGAGTATGGGAAGCGTTCAAGTCAGTCTGTAGTGGCTTCCTTTGTAACACACGCGTACCAGATTACCAAGCCTGTATTGAGAAGTTGCTAAAGTCTTATGAGGATATGGGGTGCCGAATGTCACTCAAGATTCATTTTCTCCATTCCCACCTCAACTTCTTCCCACCAAACCTTGGAACAGTGAGTGATGAGCATGGAGAAAGATTCCACCAAGACATTACGAAGATGGAGAGCAACTATCAAGGCAAATGGAACCCCAGCATGATGGGAGACTTCTGCTGGATGCTCTTGCGTGACATCCCAGAGGCAAAATCCACCAGATCTTCAAAGAAAACACACTTTTGACTGTCTGTGGTACTATGAATTGTGTAATTGTGTCATCCTAGTATATTGATTCAATCAGTGTTCTTTATCTATCCTGTTTCATCTGTTATAAGCTGCTGCAACTCTTGAAATATGAACATATATTCTCTGTTTATACTAAAATGAGACTATTTAAAAGCCAGAAAACTAGAGGTGATAGAGCAAAACAATTTATAAATTATAATTCAGCACACCCAAATTAACAAAAAACACTTATCCCCATTCTTGCCTCAGACCAAAAATTTATTTTTGTAAACCAGTGTAATTTTAAAACTGAAGAACGATTGAATGAAACTGAAAAAATACCGTCAGAATTGAAATGTAAAAAACAATGCTGGAAAAGCAAGGGGAGACAATTGTCTCTGAAATATTGACTTATTCCTTGTCTAATTTATCAAAACCAAATAATCAGTCTGGTTCTTAAATGACACTACAAGGTGGAACGATAAAATTGTCGCCCTAAAAAAGAAGACATGATTCCATTTCCGTTTAATAAAAACCGGTTTTCTTTTTTTTGCTGCAGACAATCTACGAGTTTGCCAGTTGTGTACGAATCCCAAGAGCGATAGGAGCCTTCTATCATGTCTGAATGTGACACAATGTTCAACGAGCGAGATCGGAGATGCGCCGCTGTAAAACTCATGCTCTCTACCGATCCAAGTTATGACAACAGGACCACTGCCAGCACCCTGAAAATGCAAATCTGGACGGCTCAACGCTTGAGTGCACAGCTCAACGCATCGGACGACCCTTTGGAGGTGGTGGAGCGGAAGTTCACCGCCAGGAAGACCCAGACCAAAGAGTTCTTCGAAAAGGTCCAGGCAATCATTGATGAAACTCGCCAGCGGACTATTCGGCAGATTGCCAGAGATTTAGGCGTCTCACACACAACTGTGAATGCATGTGTGAAGGAGGACTTGAAGTGTAGGTACTACAGGCGCCAGACAAGCCAGATCTTGTCTGAGAAGACAAAGAACCTCAGGCTAATCAAGTCCATCAGGTCCCCCTCCTCCCCCGACCTGAACCCGCTTGACTACTTCGTTTGGTCATACGTTGAGAACATCACAAACATGACCTCCCATAACACCAAAGCCAGCCTGATAGTCGCCATCAACCGAGTATTCGCCGAGCTCCCGCCGGTGCTTGTGGTAAAAGCATGCTCCCAATTCCGGATCCGTATCGAGGTTTTGATTGAAGCTGAAGGCGGCTACATTGAATAGATGTCAGCTCTACTACATAATCAAGTTACCTGAATTGATTTTTTCAATAAAAGTTTTAAAATAAATCTGTAGAGTTGTTTTCTTTAGGACAATTTTATTGTTTCACCCTGTATTCAGAAGATTATTTTTTAATTACAAAAATTCCCATTCAGTATAACTATTTTTATGTATTTGTTGTATAGCATGATGAAGGCATGAAGGCCCATAACCCTTTCTTTATAAAAATATGACTCTCTCTTCTTTATAACTCGAAAGATTCTAAATTGGTTGTGAGAGAAACAGAGACGATGGAATCGGACACAGACTGACGGAGGACAGCTATATTGACACTTTTCTTAACCCTAGTTACGAATCCATATTAAGGGTCTCACGTTTTTGCTTCTTTGACAGGAGGTTCTCAGCCGGGGTCCGCCACCTGCCCCTCCCACACTCAGGCCAGAGACCAACTGCTCTCTGAATCCAACTCTCTTCAGTCTGCCCAACTGATCGCTGACTGATTGTTCTGGTTTGGTTTGGTTGGATTTTATGGCATATCAACCTTTCTTGGTGATTTAATGACAAATCCATTTTTATACAAATAAACAGCTCTATTTCAAACAATTAGCATAAGTACATAATTCTATTTCAAGCAAGTCAGTTCAGTCAAACAGTTCTAATTAAAACAATTCAGCTTAGTATAAGTATAGTTTTTGTTTACGCATAGTTAAATGTCAAAACAATTTTATTTCAAACAATTCAATTTAGTGTAAGTACTGTTTAAATGTCGAAAAACAGTTCTATTTCAAACAATTCACTTTTATACTAGTACGCAGTTTAAATGTCAAATCATTTCTATTTCAAGCATTTCAGTTTAGCTTAAAGAGTTTAAAAGTCAAAATAGTCCCACTTGAAGCAATTCTGTTTAGCATAAGTTCAGTTTAGTTTTACTTGACCCATAGATGGGACCCTATCAGGTGCTACCACCTGGGCCAGAGTGGACCTGGAAGCGATATTAATGAAAGGGTTCTTAGCATTCCCCAAAGCTCCATCATTACTAGAACCTCACCATCAGATTGTTTAGAGTCATATCAAGGACACTCGCTGGGGGGTCTTTCCTCTCTGTAGAAAAACAGTCAGTGCATTCTACATCCCCAGCCTACTGTGGAAGGATTGTTCTATCTATGGGTAAGCGTGTATATATAATTTCATTACACCCATACGTTCTGGTTATTCTTCCGGTTGACAACCCACGTAACCTGCTTCTATTGTTCGCTTGTTTACACAGCTAGAACATTCTGTTTTTATAAATTCCTAATTGAAGGGTCAGTCAAAGGTCAATATGCTAAATATTTCTCTCTTACAAAATAGATAACTGAGCTTGATGTAATGGAATAAGCCCGAACAAAGGTGAATAAACAAATAACTAGATAAACAGTTAAATGGGAAGACACACACACACACACACATATATGTGTGTGTGTGTGTGTGTGTGTGTGTGGTTAAGCAACAGTCGTTCATTTAAGCATGTTTCATTAAGCAGTAAAAACAAATTTTGTCTATATAATTTAATTATGATCCTTTCGAGTTTCCTGATAAGGTTTTTTGGTTGGAATTGGTGGATGAATTTACCAAAATTGTCCCGAGCGCTTTTTTTATTATTCCAGGTTGTTTGATAGTATTTTGTTTCCGTTTTTAGAGTTATCTTTAAAATTCATCGGCAACTCAGTTTTATCCAACTCTGCGTTCGCAAATTCTTGTCATGGGATAAAAACTTTCAAAACTCATTAACAACACCAACACTCCTTACATGCAAGCAACCCCTGACGATGGCCTATGAAGCCTCCGGAAGCGCTCGGGAAAATTTTGGAATATTCATCCACCTTTTCCAAATTAAAACCAAGACACTTATCAGGAAACTCGAAAGGATCCTAAATAAATTATTCAGACAAAATTCGTCTATACTATCTAATGAAACATGCTTTTATATATATATATATATATATATATATATATATATATATATATATATATATATCCTGTCATCCACAGACAGACTGTTTTGTTGTATCACCACTCTTCTGTGTGGCTAGACACGTAGGTTGCATGAAGCTGGGATGGAAACACGTCCACCCTTACGTTAGACTGTGTCTCATACCGCTCAGCCAACAAGCGAACCACATCAGTTCGGGAATTATTAGTCATGTTTTTTTAATACCAAATCCTGTTTATATATATATATATATATATATATGTGTGTGTGTGTGTGTGTGTGTGTGTGTGTGTGTGTGAATTGTAAGTGAATAGTTTGTTGGTAACATTTTGTTACCGAGCCAGACCTTTTTTCTTTCAATACAGTAAAATGGTTTCACGCATTGTTATTTAACATGGGTAATTCTATTTATCAAGTATTCCTATCTAATTTCATATTAATCATTTGTATACATTCAATTAAATGCTTTCAAGTATACTAAATGATAGAATACTTCCATTTGCCTCCTTGATGGAACCCTAACAGGAATTACCATTCCGGATCCTTGAAGACTTGGGAGTTATGGCACTAAAGTGGTTCTTAACATTCCTCAGAGGTCCAAGACAGGAGTCTTATAATCTGATGCAATTTTGTGTCATATGCAGGACACTCATTTTAGTATTTGTCAATTTATGATATTAGATTGATCTAAATTTCTTTATTTAAAAAAAATGTTACTTCATAAACTTATCTGATGAAAAATCACTAGTTTATATCTAACTTGTTTTTAAATTTGGTGCAACGCTCCGAACTTTATTTATAGTTTAACATCATAAATAGATACTTAAATTTTACAGATCGCTATCTGTTTGTTTTTTTGTTGATTTTTTTATTCGAGTGAGACGAATAAACTTCTTTCGAAATTTGAAATTTCCTCATCCCAGCTGGAAAATAAGAAAAAAAAAAAAAGAACTTGCTATTTTGAATATTTTGCCATTCTGGCAGACTATAGGTTGGAAATAAAAGAAAGCAAAACGAAAGACAAATACTTTGATCGTACAAGAGATCTATGAAAAAATTCCAAGAAACAAACCAACAGTAGAACATGAGGTTAACGGTGTTACCCTTTGGAATCTTTGCGCTTTGAGTGGTTCTCAAAAGCATAAAAAAAGATTGGAAGAGTGGTTAATCAGAGAAAGAATCCAGACTATCTGGACCACAGCATTGTTAAGACCAGTTGGGAGGAATCCTCGAATCCTAAGGATACTTCCTGTCAGTCAGACTCCGCTGAAAGACCGCCAGCTAACGCTGGTGTAAAAAAGTCTAGAGGTAAAATAATAATAATACGGAAACAAAAACCAAAAAAACAATGAAATTCGTTTAAGGGTCTCTTTTTGAATATGTTATTTACGTTTTACCTGTTGATATATTTCTAGCAACTCAAGGTCAGACAACCAGCCTTTCTTAAAAATCAACCTGGCTTAATCAGTAAGTCTTTGCCTTCTTTTATATTTAGCAGATTCTCTTTCGGTCTTTGCCCAGTCAGCTGTGACTGTAGAATACAATGACTGCACCTCTACAAAGAGGTAAGTCCCCCTTCCAATGAGTGTCCTGGATATGACACTAAACAATCTGATGTTGAGGATCCAGTAATTCTCGGGCTTTGGGGAATACGGAGGACCCCTTCATCGCCATTGCTCCCAGGTCCACTCCGGCCCGACGTGGTAGCACCTGATAGGGCCCTATCTATGGGTTAAAAAGAACTACCGGTTTACTTATGCTAAACTGAACTGTTTGACTAAACTGAATAGCTTGAAATAGAAATGTTTTTGACAATTAAACCGTACTTACATATAAACTGCGTGCTTATGCTAAATTGAATTATTTGAAATGGAACTGTGTTTGGACATTGAAATTGTATTTACACTAAACTAATTTGTCTAACATAGAACTGTTTTGACATTTATCTGTGTGTAAACAAAATCTGTACTTATCTGAATTAGCTGAATTAGAACTGTTTGACTAAACTGAATAGATTGAAATAGAAATGTTTTGGCAATTAAACGGTGTACTTATGCTAAACTGAATTGTTTGAAATAGAACTGATTATTTACATAAAAATGGATTTGGCGTTAAATAACCTACAAAGGTTGATATGCCATAAAATCCAACCAACCAGCCATCTCTTGGTCTCCATCATCCGTTTCCCAGTTTCTCTTTGTGAAGGGCTGCTTTTAAAATAACAATGTTGTCACCTCAGAAGATGTTTCTCAGATGCATTGTTTTTTTAAGTATTTGTTTATTAACCTGAAATAGGAAAAGTTAATATTTGCAGGATGCTAATCTGATCCCCTATGTTGGATATCAAAGGATCATCTACTGATCTTCACCCCCATAATTTTTGTTTGGGTTCCACGTTGATTTGATTTGGATTTGTAATTTTTGATAGGTATATAACAACCCTTTTGTCTTGTATAGCGTCATTATACATAATGGTTTGTTTTATACTTTTGATCCTGCAACAGATGTGATCTGGCACTCTTTTAAAAAAGAGATCGCTTTAGCAGACCACAAAAAGTACACCCTTTTAAATAATATGCTTTTATTTATAAAAGTCTAACGGTCATTATTTTTGTTTGAGTTTGAAGGTTTAAAAACGAATTCCTTAAGTAAGCTCCGAGATTTGATTGCCCAGTCGGTTGGGGCTGTAGAATACACTGACTGCACCTCTGCAGAGGGGTAAGACCCCCCCCCAACGAGTGTCCTGGATATAACACTAAACAATCTAATGGTGAGGTTCCAGCAATGCTGGGCCTTGGAGAATACGGTGTACCCCTTTATTGCCATTGCTCCCAGGTCCACTGTGGCCCGGTGTGGTAGCACCTGGTAGGACCCTATCTATGGGTTAAATAGAACTAGCGGCATACTTATGCTAAATTGAATATCTTGAAATAGAAATGTTTTTGATAATTGAACCGTGCTTACATTTTGAACTGCGTGCTTGTGCAAAACTGAATTATTTCAAATAGAACTGTTTTTTGACATTGAAACTGTACTTACACTAAATTATTTAACATAGAACTGTTCTGACATGTATCTGTGAGTAAACAAAATCTGTACTTTTACTAAACTCAATTAGCTGAAGTAGAATTGCTTGACTAAACTAAATAGCTCGAAATAGAAATGTTTTTTTTTACAATTAAACTGTACTTACATTTAAACTGCGTGCTTATGCTTAACTGAATTGTTTTAAATTGAACTATTTTTGACATTGAAACTGTACTTATAATAAACTGAATTATTATATATAACTGCTTGAATAGTTTGAAATAGAAATGTTTTTGACAATTAAACTGTGTACTTATGCTAAACAGAATTGTTTTAAATAGAACTGATTATTTACATAAAAATGGATTTGGCGTTTAATAACCTAAAAATGTTGATATGCCATAAAACCCAACAAACTAACAAACCAACCAACCGAGATTTGACTTGAGTTTACTAATGTCTAGAAAGTTGTAATCTAGATTAGAGATTCAATGATACCATACTCTCGCTGGACAACTGAATTTTCATTTTTTAAAAGACATTTTTTTTTATTTTATTAATAGCAACCTTTCGTTTGCAACTTTTGCAAAAATAATTCTCGTCACGTCCCCCGGTGGAAAGAGGGAGAAAGAGTCAGACAGACAGAGACAGAAAACTGGTGTAGAATTACGGCAATACCCTTTTAATTTTAGTCTTCTTTTTCTTGTTTACTTTTCTTCATTTACCAGGTTGTTCCTTATTAAATTTCCGGGATTTTAAAGACTGAATTTTAATTCGATAGGGAGACAAAGATTTTTAGAATTTTTTTATTCTTACAAATGGGCAATTTCAATAAATATCAATGAATATAAACTTTTTTTTTTTTACCCCTTTTCGAGTTTTCACACCAGCGTAAGCCGACGGTTTTTCACTTGACAGCAAGTCTTCTCAAATCTTCTGTACTCTTCTCAGTATCTTTGGTGATCACAACAATGCTGTAGTTTCGAAGGTTTCCACTTCTCTTATTTCTAAGTCATTCAGTCCTTTGGTGACTGTAACAAGAGCACCAATTACAATTGGTATCACCGTCACTCTCATGTTTCACAGTTTTTTCAATTCCCTAGCAAAGGTCGAGGAACTTATCTTTCTTTTCGTTTTCTTTCATTTTTACTCTGTGGTCAGACGGGACAGCAAAGTCCATAATTTAGCAAGTTCTCTTTTTTGTTGATTATCACTAGGTCTGGTTGTCTGGTCGAGATTAGGTAATCCATTTGTATCTCAAAATTCCGGAGATGTGCGTTTCATTCTTCAGGACAGTTTCTAGGTTTCAGTTTCTTGCACAATTCCCAGATCACATTGCCCACGCAGTCAGGTCTTGTCTTATACTCTTCCCGTACTAATTAGCTGCCTTCCCTTATTATGGTATTGAGTGTTTCGTTTCTGTCACCACATGACCTACATTTACTGTTTTGTTACGTCTTATCTATTCTTGTTTTGATATGGGTGGTCCTTATGACGTTGTTTTGTGCTGCTATTAGAAGAGATTCAGTTTATCTTTTAAGATTTCCTTTTCTAAGCCACCTCCACGTCTTCTAGTTTGAGATGTTGCTTATTAGTCACTTAAAACGCCCACAGAGTTGTTTTTCTTCACATTTTGTTTTCTGGCTATTTCAGTTTAGTTGATCCTCGTGTTGTCAGTATTGTTTCTGGTGGCTGCAATCAGTCTTCCTCCGCGCTTTTTTTTATATCGTCTTTAAGTCGTTGTATTGATGTGTCAACACTGTCTTCAATGCTGGCAAGTTCTCCTTCCCTTTTTTTTTCTTGATACGTATAGTCTGTCAATGTCATCTCAAGTATGCAAGGCTTTATGCATCGTTTTTAATTTTCTCGTTCTCTGATCCATTTGTTTACGTTTTTCCCTCGTTCACTTTAAGAATGGTCCCGAGAATGTTACGAAAGGGTAAAGCCCAGGTATTTATTCCTTTTATAAGCTTCCTACTATATAGCTTGGTTTCGAGTAGTTTTTTCGTTCTCTAGAGGTACTCTTTTTATTTTTTATTTCATCTTCCCTTGTTTGATCGTACCAGCTACCAATATTCCAAAGTATTTGTACATTTCCTTTTCACCGAGCATTCTAATTTTTTTCTTGATTTGGTTGTTGCATTCCTTCCTTCATGTATCGTTTTTCCGTTTTTCATTATTAACACGACGTATTTTTCACAGCCAGATTCCATCCATATGTCCTGACTGTATATTCTTTGTGAGTGTATTAGGCTTTTCAATTCTTTTTCGTTTTTGGCAAACAGTTTGATATCATCCATGTACATTAGCTGATTGATTTTTTTCTTGCGATTTACTAAGACTGTATCCACCTGTATTATTATTATCATTACATCACCTCTTGTGAGTTCCTTGCACGTGTTAGTTAGTGGTATTTCACTGGAGGCTGAGTGACAGCAAGTCTCCTCAGCTACCCAGAACCCTTCTCAGTATTCTAGCCGATCATAACAACGCTGTAGTTATTGTCTCGATTCTCTCTCTGATTTTCAAAATTTCTAGTCCCATTTTCAAGCATTCTGGGGAGCGTTCCAAATGCACTATTCACGAATGGTATTTCCGTCTCACTCATCTTCAACAGCTTTCTTAGTTCTCTGGAAAGGTCTAAATACTTGTTTAGTTTTTCATTTTTTTTTTTCGCTTTTCACTCAGTAATCAGCTGGAGCTGCAAAGTTTTCTCTACGACAAGTTTTTTTTTTATAATCATTACTAGGTCTGGTACACCTGGCCGGCATCAGGTAATCCGTTTGTCTCAGAAAATTTAATGTGTCTCAGTCTCTATATTCTCATAATTCTGTTTAATACCAGTCATTTGTTTGCACACAGTTAAATGGTTTCGAGTATTGCTATTTAACAGTGGTCATTCAATTTATCAAGTATTCCTATGTAATACAAACAGTTTAGTTTCTTTGATTCGGTTTCATGAATTAATGGTTCATCAACACTTGTGGGTCATCTAAGGCGAAAGAAATCCTTATAGACGAACAGTGGTGCTATTTAACCCATCGCTGGCGATGGGAAACACATTTCATGAGGGCATTAGTCTAAATGTGAACGTAACAGCGAGACTTGAGATCGAACTCGCTTACTACGATGTGGCAGTCCAGAACCTTAGCCATTACGCCACGGGGACTTTCGTCTTTGAATAATTTCCATACAGATGCATGACTTTCAAATAATTTATATCTTATAATGATAGTTCTTAGTAAACGATTGAACAGTTCTATTTGACCTATAGATGGGATCCTAACATGTATTAACAATCCAGGTCAGAGTTGGCCTGATAATAATGATAATGATGGGTTATAATGTCATACCCAGGACACTGAAAGTCTTGCTTTCCTCAATGCGATTGACCCTCAACCATCGCCTTTTAGTTCCTTTAAAATAAAAGGGTTAGTGTAATATATGCCCGTGGTATAATGGTTATCGTCGCAGGCATTGGACACGGCGACACGAGTTCAAATCCTCGACGAGACTGATTGCATTTCACATTGCACTAATACCCTTGGGAAAGGTATGAATCCAATAATTCTCCCTCCAGCTATGGGTAAATAGTAGGGCAGACTAGGTTCTTCAGCCTAGGTGAGGCAACTAGTCTAGGAGAAGGAAAACTCTGTTAAACCCCGATTAAAAATTGACCTTGTGACATATCCTGCCCGAGCGGAGGGATTGGTCAATATGGGTTAGTGTAATATAGCCAAGATACGAATATGCGAAACATTCTGATACGTAAAATATACAAATATATGGATGGGTAAAACGTTTATATGGATAGGAATCCCGAAACACTGACGACTTTCTTTGTTCAGGTACGAAACTTTTATAACCTTTTTGACTTTTAGGTTTTCAACACGAGGAGAGAGAGACACAATTTTTACTATGCTGACTGTTCCATCTGACGCCACCACGCGCAGCGTATCTCGTAGACCCAACTGGACTCGCCTAGGTTCGGATCTCAACTCGATTCGTCCAGCTTCAAATCTCAACTAACTTTTTTTTTCAAAAATCACCCAAAATCCTCAGCCCATCGCTTCCGGGTATGACGTCATACACATCCCCAGTCTCATTTCCTATTCGGGGTTTTTATCATGACATCTGTGATTGTCACATACTCCCCGCGCGAGCGTGAACACCTGCGCTCAATGTGTGCCTCTACCCGTGCAATAAGTCGAATAGTTCTAAGCCTAACTAAACCGAAAATTCTTATCTTATAACCAACGAAAAATGATAATATAAAAAAAATCCTACCGCAATTATATAACATTAGGTGTTAATTTGATTGAATGACAATTTTAAGAATATGGAATTTTGCTGGTCACTTTGGTTGTCATGGTAGAAAAATAACAGACTGACGACATTATGCTGATAAGAGAATAGTTATAAAGATAAAAAAAAGATGTTTATCATTGACCAGACAATGCATCGTATTTTAATAACCTGTTCTATTGTCTTCAAACTCCAGGTAAACAAATTGATACTCTTAATGCGTAATGGAAATTTAAATTGCTTTTCAAAGATCTCTTCGCTTCTTCCATAGTTTTCCTTGAGTTTACGGAACGATGAAGAAGCTAGAGCTATTTTTCTTAACTTAAGAGTTTTCTCTTACTAAAATAAATTATTCAAGTAATTTTAGGATCAATAACAAAGTTTAATTCACAATGGATTTCAAGACTGATACACAAGTAAGCAATTTAAAAAAAAATACTAAAACATATATATATATATATATGTATATACATACATGGAACTAATGAGTGAGTGAATTCTGTCGGATTCAATTCACTTCCTCTGACATTTATGCAAAATCAAGAAACGGTTGCAATGACATCTAACGGCCGTAAGTAAAGGCATTTTTAAATCACAAACTGCACCAAAATGAAGAGGAACGAACGTCCAATGTAATGTCCGCTTTTAGTTGATCTTGTGTATATATAGATATATATATATTTCTTTTAAATACCCTATCCGGTGGCAAAAGCTGCTCGGTAGCGCCAGGAGTGGCAGTACCGCCTTGAGCTACCGAAACTGTGTTATCACCCTGGTTGGCGTCTGATGAGGCTAGGGTATCGCACGTGCTTTCACACGTTGTATGATAAAAAAAAATTATATGTTAGAAGAAGTGAATTGAATCCGATATATATATATATATATATATATATATATATATATATATATCGGATTCAATTCACTTCTTCTGACATATATATATATATATATATATATATTGGCTTAATGAGCAGAGTGTTCGCCAATGGTCCGGGAGACCAGCGTTCAATCCCAGGTCGAGTCATACCAAAGACTCAAACAATGGTACTTGATGCCGCCTTGCTTAGCACTCAGCACTATAAGTTGAGGATCAAGGGTTAAGTGGAGCAATCTAGGGAATGGAGTGGCGCCCTCCTCGACACCTTGTTGTGGGAGCTATTGAAAAGGCAACCTTCGGTCACCCTCGACTAAGGTCGCCAACTTTACTTATATATATAAGTTATATTTATATATATATATGTAGATATATATATATATGTGTGTGTGTGTGTGTGTGTGTGTGTGTGTATACAGTACCTATACAAAATTAACACACACACGAAAACATATTTGTAAATTATTAAATTATTGCCACAAATCAAGAACTGAATACACGTCCTGAAAGCAGCTTGCACAAATGTGCAAGTAGTACGCCCTGTCGGAGTGAATTCGACTTATCTAAAGAGACAATTGAGCTGAATGTGCCAGGAGATTTCTCGATTGATAAAAAGAGGTTATCATTCTTTCTGTATGAGAAACATATTATAGATGAGTTCCACTTAAATTAAGGTGTGGATTTGAAACCTCGATAATCTAAGACTGGGAGATTCTTTTAATACGGTACAATCTTTTGCAATATGACAGAATTGATTGATTGATTGATTAACAAGATTTAACAGCATACTAAGCCGTCTAAGGTGATTCTATGCCTAGACGTTAGAGAATTGCGTTCATTGTAAATTTATATCTATATTTTTTGCGTTCGTGTTTCTTAAGACATTTTCTTTTACACATGGTCTAATCGGAAATAAATAGTTTCAAAATAGATCCATTTGAACCATAGATGGAACTGATACTCCAGGTCAGAGTAGTTCTGGGAGTAATGGCTGTGAAGAGGTATTCTATAATTTCTGGATATTCAGAACACAGATCTAACCCTCAGATGCAGTTTAGTATCATACCTAAGCTAACTCTTTCTGTAGAAGTCTTACCCCTCTTAGGGAGATACAATTACCGTTTTCTTAGCTTTACCTGCAATCCAAGGCAAAACATGGCAAGGCAAGAGAAATTCATGTGTATCGACAGGAATTTCATTTTCGATGTATTGAATATTGCAAGCACCGAAAAAAACCAAAAACATTTTAACGAATAAATGACAGGAACTACAATAAAAAGAATAGTGAAGGCTTATCTTATTTACTGTCTAAATTAGTCTGGCTAGATATGTTGGGATCAAACTCACAAAATCAGTAATAATATGCAAAACTAGCTTGTTAACCATTACTTCAGAAGGAAACCTATTTATATTTACAAAGTTTAAATTAGTCAGGTGCAAGACCAGATGTGTTAAGTACCCAGTGGGGATCAAACTCACCAAATGAATAATGATATGCAAGACTGCTTGTTAACCATTAATTCACAGTAAATCCTTCTCCGGCAATATCGAAAAAGAAGGCAATCAGTCAGGTTTCATTTAAATTGGCAAAAGTTTGTAACGAATTTAATCTTTTAATAATTGATTTAAAAAGAAAAGCTATTTTTCCTATCAGCCGCAGTTTCGAAGAAAGATCATCAGAAGGCTATTCTACTCGTCTGTATATCGTTTAAGTGCCCTTGACAGTTTTTTGAGAAACCTATCTCAAGTGTAATTCTTGGATTGCGAAACAAGTCCGCTGATCGCATCCCACTTGAATGGAGAATGGTCTGTCTTTGGCTGGCATTATTGTGGAAGGATCAGGATATTCAACGCAGATGAAAGCGTTTATTTGAAAGAATCATGCATGCTTTTTTCCAACCTTCACTTGTTGAAAATTTCCATACGTTATAACCACAGCTGGTATGACTGAGATAAACAAATTGCTTTTTATGGAAGTCTTTTGAAAACGTTTGACATTGATTCTGAATATATATATATATATATATATATATATATATATATATGTGTGTGTGTGTGTGTGTGTGAAAAGAGAGTTATTATGCTTCACATATCGCTGGTCTTAAAAGCAAGTACACCTGCGAGAGCGCATGCATAGAAATCTTTCTAGAAAAAGGAATATATTGTCATAATGTAGTAGTCAGGAAGCTGGTCTTACAGATTGGATGAAACTGAGTATTGAGGACGGTGAGCTTAGCTTAACGTCTTAGGAAATGGAATCGGTGACCTGGACGAGGTTTTTTACGTTCCACTTGTCGCTGATGCCCGTAGGTAAAACATAAATCCATTTCTTTTCTTCAGGATATGGTTAAAATATAGGACAGATAGGACTCTTTTGCGTTGATTAGGCAAACAATCGAGGAGAAGGAAAATTCTGAATTCTGGCCTGGTACGAGATCTAAACCACACTAAATAAATAACTAGAGAGAGAGAGAGAGAGAGAGAGAGAGAGAGAGAGAGAGAGAGAGAGAGATTCATCATAAAACCAATATTGGCAGATATTGACATCAGTATACAACCTGTTGATGAAAAACTTTACCCAATAGTTTTAAAAAAGATATTTTTGTTAATGCACTTAATTCAGTGAGTAGTAATAATCCCAATGAGCGAATGCTTTAAACGAAAATTATCCATTGCGGAAATAGCGATGGTTTGTTTTAGTTTATTTGTTTAAAGGCATATCAACTGCTTATGGGTTACTTAATCTCAAAGTTCGATTAATTTATAAATGTTTGCTCGTAATCATAATTATCTATATTTGCTTTGGTTTGCTTTACTTTATTTCATTAACGGCATACGAAATCCTTATGGGTTATTTAATGCTGACATATGATTCGTTTATAATGTTCGATTGTAATAGAAAAGGACGAAGAAAGAAAATAAAGTGGAGAGAGAGAGAGAGAGAGAGAGAGAGAGAGAGAGAGAGTGGAGAAGAAAAGAAATGGGAGTGTTTAGACTTCCTCAATCTCACGCAAAGCAATTTCACTGACAGCTAATGCAATGGCAAAACTAAATCCATTTCTTCTTTTTTTTTGCACACGGTCCTATCAAATTGGAATTGTTTTTTTTAAACATATCTATTTAATCTATAGATAGGACTTTAGTTGGCCGACTGTAGTCAAAAGTGATACGAAGGCTTGCTTTTCAATAGCTACTACACCGAGGTGCTAGGGAAGGCGCTACTCGTTTCCCTGGATTGCTCCACTTACTCTTGATACATACCTTTTAAGCAAGGAGTACTATTTTTTGAGTCTTTGGTATCACTCGACCTGGGCTTGAACCCCGGTCTTCTTGGCCATTGGCAGAGATTCTAATACACTGGCTTTGAGGAAACCAGGGATTAATGGCTATGAATGGGTTCTTCACACTTTCAAGAACTCCAGCCTCGCCATCATAAGCTGTTTTTTGCCCTTTATTCGGGGATTGTACTTCCTCTGTAAGGGATTCAGTCGGCATATTCTAAGCTCTACCAACTGGGAGTTCAGAAATTACGAGATTTCTTACAGTAATCGTCATCCTCTTCTCATCATTTAAATTTTATATTATTTCCTGGGTGAACTAATTATGGTGAAGGATGAAAAATGTATCAAGATATTTTGGCCTAAATTACCTGAAGAATTATACGTCTGCAGTATTAATAATTTGCCTGCTTGATGGAATTATATTGTCGACAATTCAGGAAATTATTATTTTGATTGAATTTATAAATACTCTTTAGATATAAATCAGTTATGTCTCATAAAAAAGTGACAGAACTTATTTTTCTACCAAATAGATATGTATTTATCTATCAGCACACACACACACACACACACACATATATATATATATATATATATATATATGTGTGTGTGTGTGTGCGCGCGCAGAAAGAGAGAGAGAGAGAGAGAGAGAGAGAGAGAGAGAAGGGGAATAAAATTTCTTTAAAACCTTTTTTTTCATAAAAAGAAACATTAAAGTAAATGAATGTTTACTCCCCTTCTCACGGCACTCTCATTACCAATAGTTTCATGTATTTTACTAAGAGAGAAAGAGAGAGAGGGAGAGAGAGAGGGAGAGAGGGGAGAGGGAGATAAAGGAAGAGAGAGAGGGAGAAATGAAGAGAGAGAGAGAACGAAAGGAAGAGAGATAAAGAAAGAAGAGAGAGAGAAAGGAAAAGAGAGAGAAATGAAGAGAGAGAGAGAGAAAGAAAGAGAGAGAGAAAGATAGGAAGAGAGAGAGAGAAAGGAAGAGAAGGAGATAAAGGAAGAGAGAGAGAAAGGGAGAACTTAAGAGAGAGAGAAAGAAAGGAAGAGAGAGAGAGAGAATGGAAAAGAGAGAGAAAGGAAGAGAGAGAGAGAGAAAGGAAGAGAGAGAGAAAGGAAGAGAGAAAGAAAGAAAGGAAGAGAGAGAAGGAGAAAAGAAGGGAGAGGGCGAGAAAGAAAAAGCGAGATAGAGAGAAAAAGGAATAGAGAGAGAGAGAGAGAGGGAGAGAGAGAGAGAGAGAGAGTCCCCGTAGCAGAGACGTTAATGTGCTGGACTGTGACATCGTAGCGAGTTCTAACACCAATCGCATACAAATATCCCAAGGAAGAATATGAACCCCTTACTCTTCAAGTTGGGGTTAAATAATGACACCACCGTTCTTCTCCAAGCGTGCCTTTGGCATTAAATAACCCACCAAGTTTGATATACCATTAAACAAAGAAACTAAACCAATTAATCATCAGTCTTTCATTCTTACTTTCTCTCTTACTTTCTCTCGCTATCTCTCTCTCTCTCTCTCTCTCTCTCTCTATATATATATATATATATATATATATATATATATACGAGGTATGATAAAGCTTTAATTTTTTCAGTCAAAAATTTAAATGATTACTTGTGTAAAGCAGTTTAATTTATTGAATAAATTCTTAATGTTTCGACAACTGTCTCGATTTTATCGAAACGAGTCAGTGCCGATTGTCAAAAGTAAAACCCCTCACCAAAAATCACCAATTATTTAACCAGTTTCAAAACAATTCTTTTTATCATCATCAGCACCTTCATCATCATGTCGTGTATCCCTGACCCTCTCTCGCCACTTCTCCCTATCGTTCATCGCCTCTGGCAGGTCTTCAGGGCTACATCCCGTATCCTCACATAGCTGCTGAATGTATGTTCGAGCTGGTCGTCCTGCTTTTGCTCAGCCATATGTGGGGTTTCCATAGGAGTACATCACTTATGAGCTCGCCCCTGCTTCTCCAGCAGTGTCCTGCATGTCTGGTTTGTCTAACTTGTATAGTTTTCGCGATGGGAGGTCGGTGGCCGTATAGTTGGTGCTTTGTGGGGTGTTGCCTCCAGGACTTGTTTGATATTGCTCGCAGCATTCTTGTGTAATTGTTTTGTTAGCGTCCAAGTAGTGCATCCGTATAACAGTATCGATACGACCGTTGTTGGAAGAAACTGTGTTTCATTTTATCAGTGAGATCTGATTCTTTTTATATGGTGGGATAATGGACGATCCTAAATCTTTTTATGTCCCCCGCCTTTTTCGAATCTTATCCATGATGTTAATTTTCACTTTAGGAGGGAATATAGAAGTTACAAAGCGCGAGAACTTGTGAGAATGAGTATGTCGCACTTACACAATCCTGTGATTCACTAGAAAGATTTTACTAAAAAAACATCGATACTGGCTTCATATTTTTGCACTAATCCATTTTGAAAGCATTCAAAATGTTTGGACATAATCAGTTTATAATATTATTTACGCAGCTGTGCATATGGCTTTATTAAAATTTTAAATCTTAAAAAGAATATAGTCTTAATAATTTTAAAAATCCCACCTTGTATACTTTCAAGAATTCTGTAACAAAAATCTGTCTTATATTTAATGCCACAGTGATTATCCAAAACACGCAAGCTTAGAAGCAAATGATTGGAAAGCCTTGGGGAAAAAAGCGCTAAAATGCTTCAGCATTTTGTTTATAGCATAAATCTTTAGATAGGAACCTAAAAGGTACTACCACTCTGGGTCAGAGTGGACCTGGGAGTAATGGCAATAAAGGAATACTTTACATTTCCCAAAGCATCAGGACTGTACCCTCATCGTCAGATGCATTTTAGTGTTATACTTTGGACGATCCTTCATGATGAGTCTTACTCTTCTGCAGATAATACAGTCAGAGTATTCCTAGCCCACCGACTGGGCAATGAATTCTGCTGTGATCCTTTACTGGTGATAGGTGATTGTATCGTTGTAAGAAAAAGACACCAATTATTCTCAGCAACTAAATAACTTTTCATATCGAACTCACAAATGATAGATTGTTACATATACTGTCGGTATGTTCAATTTTGGCTGTTGATTAATATTAGGTCTGAGGATACTAAAAGTGATTTTAACTTTAATTTTTAAAGTTGTTTTTCAGCGTTCAAATGGAAAAACGAAATTGGTGAAAGGAAACAAAAAGTCAATTTCAATCTCAGGACCAAAATGAACTTTTGAAGATGAAATATTAATGTTGCCATAAAAAATGAATCGATTCTAAGATATGAAAGAAGAAAATCCGTTATATTATTGGTAAGGAAATAAGTATAGTTTTCATGTTAGGAAAGATTCATGTGCACCGTATAACTCTGTTTATAGGGAAAGACCATTTTGGGTTCTTGGTACAATTCATTCTTTTCAAAATTAAGTAGAAACCATGAAGAAATATAAGTTAAAAAATCCTGATGAAAATTTAAATGGGAACTCATTTAACATCGAGGAGTGTTTTAATTCTCGAGAGATGTATGTAGTGGCTGCACAACTGAATTTCCCAATCCCAGAATATTCATGGGACATTTTAGCTTAAAACTAATGAAGAAGGTCTAATTCATCTAGAAGCAAATAAAATTAACTCCCAACCACAAATATTCGTGAGTATTTATCCGTACAGGTTATCAGTTTAAAAAAATAATCATTTGAACGTTATTTCAAGTTTATAGCGTTTGATGTAAGGTTTGTTGCCAGCACAGCTGTTTTTTAGGATATATATATATATATATATATCCTTGTCACGCCATCAGCTGGGATATCCCTAACCCTCTCTCGCCACCCCTCCCTATCGTTTATCGCTTCCGGTAGGTCCCCAGGGCTACACCCCGTATCCTCACATAGCTGCTGTATGTAGGTTCGAGCTGGCTGCTTTTGCACGGCTATGTGAAGGGGTCCATAGGGGTACATCACTTATGAGCTCGTCCCTACTTCTCCAGTAGTGTTCTGCATGTCTTGTTTGTCTAACTTGGATAATTTTCGTGATGGGTCGTAGGTGGCCGTACAGCTGCTGCTTTGTGGGGTGTTGCCTCCAGGACTTGTTCAATATTGCTCGCAGCATCCTTGTGTAGTTGCCGTCAAGCTTTTTCTCCAGCCGTTTAGTTAGTGCATCCATATAGCAATATCGACACGATCGCTACTTGGAAGAAACTGCGTTTCATTTTATCAGTCAGGTTTGACTTCCATATGACCGATAATCTATTGACAGCTGGCCATGCCTTTGTCAGTCGCATGTCGATGTATACGACATATATATATATATATATATATGTATGTGTGTGTGTGTGTGTGAGAGAGAGAGAGTGAGAGAGAGAGAGAGAGTGTGTGTGTGTAAATGATTAAATAACACAACTAATTCAATAAATTTAATTTCTTAAAAAAATTCTTAGTAAACAATAAAAGTTGCAATGTCTTTTGTTGTAAGAAAATGTCCCAATATGATATGTACAAGAATTAAGTTAGCAGTTTACATTGTTTTACATTTAAATAATATATTTTGTGTTTGTAAAAGATCTTTGCGTGATTATATCACGATGAAGGTGGAATAGTATGTTTAGAAGCTGATATGTATGCTGCTGGGCTATCAACACTAAGAAATGCAATGTTAGAAATAGTACACGTCAATCAAGAAGAGGGTTTTTGCTTCAGAAAACAATTAAGCCACGTTGAAACTAAATAGTTTCTTGAAAAAACAAAATTATCGATTTTCGTTTAAGAGAAATAAAGTAACAAAATTTGAGTAGAAATAGAAATGGATCTATATTTACTAAAGATCTATCTATTTCACTGCTTTATTAATAGAATTTAGGCAGCCTCTATTTTAGATAAAAAGTACATTAATTTATCTATGATTCTAAATGGTTAAAAATGTATTTTAACAATACAAGAATGTAAAGATTTTTAAAGTTATTACTTAAAAATTATCATCAGGAATCTCAAATACATTTTAAAAAGGATGGCGTCCTGAACGAATGCTCTGATTGGTCAATGAATACAAAAATACGGGTGCAAAAAATTACAGCTTCTTGAATCTATTATTACACGAAAATTAACATTTATTTAATATGGAAATAAGTTGATTTTCCATATATACATATATATATATATATATATATATAGTCATCCAAAGACAGACGTTTTCGTTCTATCAGAACTCTTCAGTGTAGCTAGACACGCAGGACACTCGAAGACGGGATCGAAACCCATCCGACTTTACGTTAGACTGTGTTTCAGACCTCTCGGTCACCAAGCGGACAACGTTGTCTAAGGGAATCTTAAGGTATTTTATTTAGCAACAGCAGCAGCAACAGCCTTTTTTTAACAATTTTTTATACCCTATCGGCTACCCGAGTGCTCAATTCTTTCGAAGAGCTTTGCATTACGCTAGCGGCGGCCGACAATTTATATATATATATATATATATATATTGCGAGGCATACTCCTCTTTTGAGGGTGTGTCCACCGATCACCGAATAGTCACGGCGAAAATACGGTTAAGCCTACGAAAAAACGCCAAACGAACAGCGACCACCAAACACTATGACTGGGCCCTATTGAACAACAAAGATATAAGAGATAAATCCGTATTAGAATTAAGAAACAGATTCGAAACACTACAAGAAAGGACGGAAAAAAGTACACCAAACGACGAATATGAACATTTCGTCAATGCACACCTCGAGGCAGCAGCAAAATACATTCCAACAAAACTTAAAACTAAATATAGAGTCCCATGGGAAACTTTAGCGTTGAGAGAAAAACGTGCACTAGTGAAAACAGCCTCCAAAAACTATCGAAAGAAAACAACAAACACAAATGCCTTAAAACTAAAAACGGCACAATATCAATTAGCAGGAATATATATAAAGGAACAGACAGAATACATTCAAAATCAGATAGATAAGATTAGAGACTCGGTGGAAGATAGACAATGTACAATAGCCTGGCAAACAATAAACGAAGTGAGCAGAAGAAAGAACACAGCCAAAGCAAAACTGAAAGCAGCAAACCAACAAGAAAGAATAAAACTGTGGAAACAGCACTTTGAAAACTTACTTGGAAACCCACCAAAAATAACACATGAACCAATCACCAGAATAATTAGCAAACAATTAGACATTAAACTAGGACCGTTCACACAAGAAGAACTCGACTCAGTTCTCAGAAAAATTAAAAATAGGAAAGCTGCAGGGCTGGACGAAATTCCCCCGGAAGTATGGAAGGCCAGACAATTCGACGACATATTGCTCCGACACTGCAACGCAGTATACAATCAAAATCCGATAGATAGATGGATGAAGGGATGCATACTCCCCTTCCCTAAAAAGGGGGACCTCGGATTAGCCAAAAACTACCGAGGCATAACACTTACATCCATAGCAGCCAAAATCTACAATGCCCTACTACGAAACCGCATAGAACCCAAAATAGACAACGTACTTAGAAAAAACCAAAATGGCTTCCGAAGAAATAGATCCACGACCTCACAAATATTAACCATCCGTAGAATCCTTGAAGGTGTACGGGCAAAGAACCTACAAGCGACGTTAATATTTGTCGACTTTACCAAGGCTTTCGATTCCATTCACAGAGGAAAGATGGAACAAATCCTACTAGCGTACGGCATACCTAAAGAAACCGTAGCGGCAATAACGATTCTCTATAGAAACACTAAAGTAAAAGTACGATCACCGGATGGAGACACAGAATACTTCGACATTGTAGCAGGAGTACTACAAGGGGACACACTGGCTCCGTACCTCTTTATCATTTGTCTAGACTACGTACTTAGAACATCGATTGACAAAATCAAAGAGAATGGCTTCGAACTGACGAAGAAAAGAAGCAGAAGGTACCCCGCAACAACAATTACCGACGCCGACTATGCCGATGACATAGCGATACTGGCAAATACACCTGACCAAGCAGAAATACTTCTGCATAGTTTGGAACGAGCAGCAGCAAGCATAGGCCTCTATGTTAATGCACACAAAACGGAATATATGTGCTATAACCAAACGGGAGACATCTCCACTCTAGAAGGAACCCCTCTTAAACTAGTAGACAAATTCACTTACCTAGGAAGCAGCGTCGAATCAACCGAAAAGGACATCGAAACGAGGTTAACGAAAGCATGGACAGCTATCAATAGGCTATCGATTATATGGAAATCAGACCTAACCGATAAAATGAAACGCAGTTTCTTCCAGGCAGCGGTCACATCGATACTGCTATCTGGCTGCACTACATGGACGCTAACAAAACGGCTGGAGAAGAAGCTAGACGGCAATTACACAAGAATGCTGCGTGCAATCCTGAACAAGTCCTGGCAGCAACACCCCACAAGACACCAACTGTACGGCCACCTGCCCCCTATCACGAAAACTATTCAAGTTAGACGAACCAGACACGCAGGACACTGCTGAAGAAGCAGAGATGAACTCATAAGAGATGTACTCTTATGGATCCCCGCACATGGCCGCGCAAAAGCAGGACGACCAGCACGAACATACATTCAGCAGCTATGTGAAGATACGGGATGTTGTCCTGAAGACCTACCTAGGGCGATGAACGATAGGGAGGAGTGGCGAGAGAGGGTCAGGGATATCCGTGCTACCAGCGCGATATGATGATATATATATATATATATATATATCAGGGCATGTTTGGTGGTGTAATGGTTGGCAACCTTGACTAGCAAATCTACACGAGTGAGTTCAAGTCTCATTGGGTGCCCCATTCATTCGTCCTTGTGCCACATCGAAGCAAAGAGCTTCGTAAATTACTATATAACATCAACCGCCGAAAGTTAACGCGTTTTTTTTAAATCACAAACTGCTCACTAAAAATGAAGATTAACGTCCAATGTAGTCTCTGCTCTTAATTGATCTGATATATATATATATATATAATTCTCTTAATACCCTGTCCGGTGGCAAAAGCTGCTTGGTAGCGCCAGGAGTGGCAGTACTGCCTTGCGCTACCGAAACTGTGTTATCAACCCTGGATGGCAGCTGATGAGGACAGGGTATTGCACGTGCTTTCACACGTTTATATGACGAAAAAAATATCAGAAGGCATGCCTACAGCACCGATTCCTTTGACTCTTTTGCCATCCCTTCCTACCAGTCCTCTAGGTGGCATTCAGTGTCCGCATACAACTGATGAATGTAAGATTTCTTTGGTCGAAAAATTCCATAAGGTCGCTTTTGAGTTGGACCTTACTTTTCCAGCCCTGTCCACCATATCTTGCTCGACTTTCGTGGATAGTTTGCAAGATGCGAGGTAAGTGGTTGTACTATTGTCATTTTGTCGGATCCCACTACTAGGATTTATTCAAATCTGTTTGTAGCCTCATTGTGTAGTTCTTACCTAGCTTTTTCCCCAGCGATCGTTAGTCCAAGTGGTGAAACTATACTGTAGTACTGACACGGCTACAGCTTGGAAGAATTCCTGTTGTAGTTGATCAGAGAGATCAGATTTCCATATGATCAATAACCTCTCAACAGTTGCTTTACCAATTCTTCTGCTGATATCACTTTCAGTTGATGGGATAATGCTACCGAGGTATGTGAAAGGGTCTCCTAATTTCAGAACCTTGCTCTTTAATTAGGTTTGGTTTAGTTGTTCAGCTTATAATTACATATTAACCTTCGTGGGTTATCTAATCTCAAAGCTAGAAGAAGAAAAGTAATGGTATTATTCAACTCATAGCTAGGGGTGATAAGGGAGTTTCCCCCCTTTCCCTTGGGTATTAATCTGAAAGTGAACCTAATAGCATGACTGGAGTTCGAACTTGCATCCTACGATTCCACAGTCCAACACGTTAGCCTGTAAGCCATTTTTTGAGGAGATGGTACCATTGAGATTAAAACATATAATCTCAATTTTAGCTGAGTTCTAATTCTTCTTGTTGTCTTCTCTAGGCCATGAAACAGAGATTCGGTTGGGCACATATATTTTCAAAAAGCTCCAGCTCATCAGCGTAGTCTGCATCAGTTTATGCAGAATATAGTCTGCTTTATAGTTTCATTTTTAGAATGAGACTATTTTCTTTCATAAGATCTCTTGACATCCATAGAACGTAAGTTGTAATAGAAATGGTGTTAATCTATTTACTTGGGAACTCTAGACACAATGTCAAAGAAATATGTATCAGTATCAAGGGAGGAAACCATTGCTTTCCTGTTTTTCTAGAGCATCATTATAGCTGAAACACTTCCTTTGCAAAAATCATTTGTTTTGGCGCTACTATCTGCATATATCATAATCATCATCATCATCATGTCGTACCACCAGCACGGATATCCCTTACCCTCTCTCGCCACTTTCCCCCATCGTTCATCGCCTCTGGCAGGTCTTCTGGGCTACATCCCGTATCCTCACACGGCTGCTGTACTTATATTCTAGCTGGTCGTCCTGCTTTAGCTCGGCCATATGTGGGGGTCCATAAGAGTACATCATTTATGAGTTCGTCCCTGCTCTTCCAGCAGTGTCCTGCGTGCCTGGTTCGTCTAACTTGGATAGTTTTCATGATAGGAGGCTGGTGGCCGTATAGTTGGTGCTTTGTGGGGTGTTGCTGCCAGGACTTGTTTAATATTGCTCGCAACATTCTTGTGTAGTTGCCGTCTAACTTCTTCTCCAGCCGTTTAGTTAGAGTCCAAATGGTGTATGCATACTGCAGTATCGACACAACCGCTGCCTGGAAGAAACTGTGTTTGCATATATAATCAGTTAATATACGTCTATTTTTTTTAAAACATTGTTCGCTTTCAAAAGATTATACAGCGCCAATTTTTTCCCGAAAAAAGAGATGACTTGAAAACTTGATTTATAACTTGAGCAGCAGATTAACCGATTATTTTTTTATCTCCTTCAAGGCAAAAAGAAGGAAAAAGTGATTTTTCATTATCAAATGTCTAAGTCGGCTGTTCGTTTATAAAAGTTTGTGAGTACAGCCTATGTCTTTAGGCATTCGAGCAATTTGTAGTACAATTTATTTACAGGATTACTACTCGACTATATTGTTTGTGTATCTGCTTATGTGTGAACGTGTGTGAGCGCAAATAGGAGCCCATACATGTGTATGTAGGATTAAGAGCGAAATACAGCTTAGTGTTTCAAAAAAAAAAAAAAAAAGATGAAAAGGAGAAAAGAAAAGAAAAATAACTGTTGAATTTCATTCAAGTTCCTACAGACGTGAGATCAAATGATTTAAACATGTTGTTAAAATGATTCTGAAACGTTGAAAAAAGAAATAAAATTTAATTAAAAGAAAACACTGATAAAAACCTGACAGCACAAATACTTATTCTCTTCCCGAATCCTTCTGGACAAAAGAATTGTATGTACTTCTGCAGAAATGTGTGTCTTAACTTATCTGTCAGTCTGCCAGCCTGTTTTTTCGTCTGTCTGACAATCTGCCGGTCTGTTTCTCTGACTCTTAGTCTGTCTCTCTATATTCTTTTCTATTTCTCAGTCAGTTAATCTGCTTGTCTATCTGTCTGTCTTTCTCTCAGTCGACATTCTTGTCTGATTCGCTGTCAGTCTGCCTGTCCTTGTCTGTCTGTCTGTCAATCTTCTTTTCTGTCTGTGAGTATTCATAAAGATAGAATGATTGGTGATAGAGAAATAAAAACTAGATCAAGATAAATATACTCATTCCCTCATACACTATACATATAAATACATATTTATATGGCAGAAAAAGAGAGACGGTTGTCTATATATATATATACACAAACTTCTCTCTATCTATCTATCTCTCTCTCTCACACACACACACACACACACATATATATATATATAGTTATCCACAGACAGACTGTATCACAACTCTTCTTCAACTTTACGATAGACTTAGTATCATACCGCTCGGCCAACAAACGTACCTCGTCAGCTAAGGGAATTATAAGGTATTATGTAGCAACAGCAGCAGCAGTGTTCGTTTGTTTACATTTTATACCTTACTGGATACCAGCGCGCTCAATTCGTTCGAAAAGCTTTGCAATATATATATATATATATATGGAAGAGCTTTTCATTATATATATATATATATAGATAGATAGATTTTTGTTGGGCCAACTAGAGCAAAAGAGATGTTTTAAAATGAATAGGTCCGCAAATGAATCTGAATTTAGTATTAGCGTTTTAAGAATTTTATATACTTGAGTTCTAAACGTATTTCAGACCTGATATCTTCTTCCGAAGATATTTAATAGCTAGGGCACTCTTTGGTTCTCGTTTTTCTTGTGAAGATTCTTTTGATAGGGATGCCATCTAATTTGTTGCAGGATTGGTGTCTATGAATGTTCTTTTGGTGTTAATTGTCCGTGAATACCTCTGGTCTCTGCAAATGTTTTGTAAATATGAGACCATGATTTTCTTGTTTTTTATACATATATACTCTACAAGAATTTACTGTGTATGTCTGCTTGTGTGTGAATATGTACATTCGCATACACCAATATATACACACCCCCGTAGACACATTTTTAGGGTCGCTGTTTTTCCTTTCTCTCTCTCTCTCCACTCTTTCTCTCTCACTGTATACACACTTTGAACGAAAATGTATACGTATATATACATATGTTTCATCACACCACTGAACAATTGAGTCGCTTCACATAAAAGCAACATTAAATTACCTGAAAATAGAAAACGTTATGAAGCAAAGTACATTTATGAATGCAACAAATGTGACTTTAAAATAATGCTAATATACATGAATGATTATTACTAGTTACTCAAAAATATAAAAAAAACAGAAAACAGATCTAAACCAAAATTAAACAGATCCTACTTTTACATACACAAGCACGCAAACATACACACCCACATGCAAACATAAGGACACAGAGATAGTTTAAAATATGTCTATGCGTGGAGTTAAATGCGTTCTCACACACACTAAACTAAACTCATTCCATTGGAAAACATCTGTATATGAAGGTATACATTCATGTGAAATTGTGTATATATATATATGTATAAAGAGAGAGAGAGAGAGAGAGAGAGAGAGAGAACACAAATGCCCCGAGAATATGTGTTTATGTGTGCATGTATATAAGGGTGTACGTGGATGTATGTGAATGTACACACTTATGCACATACGCACACACAGAGTACATATATATATATATATATATATATATAGAGAGAGAGAGATACATTTTAAAACAAGAAGTGGTATGCTTTTATCAATACAAAAAAAAACATGGGGGGGGGATCAGAAGTCTTCATTTATAAATGAACCCCAATAAGAAATACATAGACACAAATGCTGGAATGAAAATGAATCACATCGCTATCAAAACAATTTTCATTATAAAGGCAGCAACCGAAGTTAACCGTGGCCATTATCAATCTCCTGAAGAAGACAAAAACTCTTAAACACACGTAGAGCACAAGCATATGAAATAATGAAAATTGGAATACCAAATTCAGATTAATTTGTCAACTTATACATTTTGATATATATATATATAGAGAGAGATATACATTTTAAAACAAGAAGTGGTATGCTTTTATCAATACAAAAAAAGACAACATTGGGAGGGATCAGAAGTCTTCATTTATAAATGAACCCCAATAAGAAATACATAGAAACAAATGCTGGAATGAAAATGAATCACATCGCTATCAAAACAATTTTCATTATAAAGGCAGCACCCGAAGATCACCCTGGCCATTATCAATCTCCTGAAGAAGACAAAAACTCTGAAACACACGTAGAGCACAAGTATATGAAATAATAAAAATTTGAATACCAAATTCAGATTAATTTGTCAACTTATACATTTTGATATTTATATATATATATATATATAGAGAGAGAGAGACAGAGAGAGAGAGAGAGAGAGCAGTACACCAAACACGAGGGTTATTTCGCTTCCGATCTGATGACTGTTCCATGGTCGGCAAATTATTACGGTGACACGACTAATCCGTTATCTTCATACGTTGTGTTTTTTTTAGATCCAGATAACAGATAAATCGCTAATCGGGGTCCCCGGCTGATGACTAGACGGATTAGACCGCACAATTAAGAAAGAAAAGAGTCCACGAAAACAAAAAGAACAAAACACCGCAAATAAGAATAAACATTTTAGGTAAAAAAAAAAGTCTTTTTAAAGATGGAAGCTGTATTCACCTATCACAGAATTGGGAAGTTTTAGTCAGAGATCTAGTTCACAAATTAACAGTCAGTTAGTTTATCAGGTTTCAAAGTTACGCCCGACGCCTCTCAATTTCTCATAAAATTTTTAAGCTTTTCTATTCTCACTTTCTTTTGTCTAGCACAAGGCAATCTCAAATGGTTGTTATGTTTGCTTTTTTCAATCCTTAGTGAGGCTTCTTTCAATTTCTCTCCCCAGAGTAGTCTGGTACAAGGTAGTTTTTGCCCAGTCGCCTGGGACTGTAGAATACACCGACTGCTTCTCTGCAGAGGGGTAAGACCCCCCCCCCCTAACGAGTGTCCTGGATATGACACTAAACAATCTGATGGTGAGGTTTCAGCTGTGCAGGAGCTTTGGGGAATGTGGAGTACCTATTCATTGCCATCGCTCCCAGGTCCACTCTGCCCCGGAATGGAGGCACCTGATAGGGCCCTATCTATGGGTTAAATAGAACTAACAGCATACTTATGCTAATATGAATTGTTTGAGTAAACTGAATAGCTTGAAAAAGAAATGTTTTTGACAATTAAACCGTACTTACATTTAAACTGCGTGCTTATGCTTAACTGAATTATTTGAAATGGAACTGTTTTTGACATTAAAACTGTATTTACACTTAACTGAATTGTTGCATATAACTGCTTGAATAGTTTGAAATAGAAATGTTTTTGACAATTAAACTGTACTTATGCTAAACTGAATTGTTTTAAATAGAACAGATTATTTACATAAAAATGGATTTGGCATTAAATAACCTACAATGGTTGATATGCCATAAAACCCAACCCAACCAACCTACGAGGTGATTTCATGTAGCGTGTTATGTTAATTTCTTCTCACATCTTAACTTTTGCCAATCTGGTATAAGGGCATCTCAAGTATTGTATTGGTTCTCAAAGTATCGTATTGTGTTTTCGCTTTCTATACTCTATTATACAAGGTCCTTTTGAAAAATCATATAATCTCGATTTATCTTCGCTTATCTATCTCCGCAGGTCTGGCACAAGGTCATCTCGAAGTAACATATCTTTGTCTTTCTTTGCTTCTTCATAAGATTGTTTATCGGTTAGACTACATCACGACCAAACAACATATAAAATGTTTTTTCTCTACCTCTCCACACTGAGAAGTGTGACGAAAGGCGACGTGAATTCTATTTGCTGCCTTCTGATCGTTTCCAGTTGGACTCTCCAATATTGTATGTATGCATTTTCTCTCACTAATAGGTAGAGGCTGGCAAAACTATTAAAATATTAATTTTCTCCTTTTTTGGACTTCAATAATTAATTCCATCTCTCCGATTTCCTGCCCTTCAATATGTAATTCCCTCCCACTCTCATCCAAAAGGGACGGTTTTCCCCAATTTGGAATTACTATTAATTTCATGCTAACGTATTATTGCATCAGAAAATGTTTTAAAGAAAATTTTCCAAATTTGAATTAAAAAAAAATGTGTTGTTTGAAATCCAGGGTTTTCTGTACTCGTCTGCCTTTGTCTTCCTGGGTCAAATCTTCGGTCGATTTCGCTATGTCCACTATGGACAATCAAAACAATAATTCCCTTTAAATTTCTCTTGTCAAATCAATTCATCTATCTTTCTGACTGCTTCCAATCAAACAATAACAATATTTTTCTACTTTTCCTTACAAAAAAATAATTATAACTATGCAACTCTATTTACACTTCATTTCAAAAATCTTTTTCGGTCGATTTTTTTTTTCTTTTCTGATTAAAAGAAATTCTCTGACTAGGTCTTCGACCTCATGGGTTTACATATATATATATATATATATATATAATGAACAAAAGGGATCAAATAAATAAGAATATTTCTTCCGTGCTATTCAGTTTTTGTATTGTTCTCAGCTAATTTCGACCTTAATTTATCGTCAGGAAAAAGGGTTTTGTGAAATTTATTTCTGAAAATCAACAAAGTTCTTTATAGTTTTGACATACGACAAGAGAAGTGACGAAAAATTGTTAACTTGAACATTTGCTGAATGAAAATTATTTTTTGGTATCTAGTTGTCTTTGACTAACCTTTATATATCTGCTTTCAAGACACCTAACAATGAGCTTTGGGAAGTATATGATAATCATGGCAGACTGCTTCGTTTGTTTTTGTTTAATTAGGTGTTTATGAGTCACACCAAATCTGCCCAGCTAATTTCAAAACAACAGCATACAGGTAGATCGATTGATTTTGATGGCTTTTTAGGATTATTTTGTATCCAGAGATTAGAGAATCCCATTCATTTTACGTTCATATTTAAATCATTTGCAGTTGTTTCATATTTATCCTATTGAACAGGAATGATTTTTAAACAGATATATTGGACCCATAGTCAGAAACATAAAGGGTAATACCAGTCCAGGTCAGAGTGGATCTGGGAGTAATGTCAATGAAGGGGTACTCCACAGAACCCAGTTATCCAGAGTTGAAGCCTCACCATTAGATACAGATTAGCGTCATATCCTGAATACCCATTTTGAAGGGTTTTTACCCCTATATAGGGGATACAGTTGGCATATTCTAAATCCTCCTATTTACCAACCCCTCCGCTCGGGCAGGATATGACACAAGGTCAATTTTTAAGCGGAGTTTAACAGGTTTCAATTCAGAGTTTTCCTTCTCCGAGACTAGTTGCCTAACCAAGGCTGAAGAACCCAGTCTGTCCTACTATTTACCCATAGCTGGAGGGAGAATAATTGGATTCCCAAGGGTATTAGTGCTATGTGAAATGCAATCAGGCATATTCTAAATCCTGCCGACAGGGCGTTATACAGTTTGATGTTAAAGGCACACACACACACACACACACATATATATATATATATATATATATATATGAGGATTGGCTATCTACTTTTTATATCTTGAATTAATCTATGTTTTTATAAACCATATATATTGTAATACTTTTATTAATTGTCTTCCAAATGCAAAAAATGAGTAGTTGAAATGGTCACTGAGTACCTTGTATTCCTCCCTGGCTGGGGTAATGATTACCCGAAAATAATATCTAATAAGGGTCTGCGACCAGACATTGTTCTATTTTCGAAGGAGAACTCAAAGGTCATTCTGGTAGAATTAACAATACCATTTGAGAGCCGACTAGAACAAAGCCACGTTTACAAAACAAGCAAATATGAAGATCTCAAAAAAGAACTGGAAAAGGTAAGGTTTAGCGTTATCGTTAAAGCTGTGGAGATTGGAGCAAGAGGTTTTGTTGCAGGCACCCTGTACCAATTTCTGGGACAAACTGGAATCAATCGGCGTAATAGAAGCAAAAGTATGAAACGCCTTACGGAAATAACTGAAAACTGTTCAATGTGGATATGGAATAAAAGAAATGTCCTGTGGAACATTTCAAAATAAAAACGTCATAGCATCACCTGCTCGCGAATGCGCAACAATATTCTAATTACGCGAGCAAATTTGAAAGTTTTTACATTTCGCCATTAGACATTGATTTGATTGGATGCTTTAATGGGGCCTCATGTCAGTGAGGGGGGGGTGCGATGTGCAAATCAAACCATCGAGAGGAAGGCCCCGAAACGGTGCACATTCTCTCCTGATGACCTCAAAACAAGCATGGAGTTTAAACTGCTCGGTGGAAATAAAAATGGCTAAAGGAAAGTTTTCTATCCGCTCACTTTTTGGTGAGTTTCTATTACTTGGTAAGTAACTTCCTTCTTCATATTCAACTCAATATATTTTGGTCAATATATTTTGCTCAAAAATTTACCCATTGAAAACTAACTGTAAAAGAGGCGCAGTGTCTTGCCTGCTGGACTGCGACATCGTAGCAAATAAGTTCATACTCCAGTCCATATATTACGTTCGATTTCCGATTGATATCTTTCTGAAAGCTATAAAACCCTTATTTAATTAACGGGTTGAATAATATCACTATCGTTCTTTTACAAGGATGTCTTTATCATTAAATAACCCATGAAGGTTGATATGCCATTGATCGATGAAACCAAACTTAACGGTAAAGTGTGGAGAAAAAAAAGCAATGACTGAAATTTTGCCTGTGCAATCCCTGCAACAATATTAGCCATATTATTTCGTACAAATAACATATGTCTGGTCATCCCGAAATATCTAATTGATTTCTGGTGTCTTGTAGACCTCCACTAGAATTAGATGTTGAATGTGATGCATCAAACGGTGACATTCTAAGAATTATATTTTTTGTTCATTCCTGTCAGTAATCCAACGTGCTGACAAAGTTAAAAATGAAATATTTACCGCATTAGCTCCCCATCAATCACTCGTAAAAGATAAATGAATAGCTATAATAACCTAATCTTGTATTTTTTTTTTCTGTACAATTGTATATCTTTCGTAGTATTGTGTTACATATTTTCAAGAAGGCATATGATAGTTTGGGTATATGATTCTAGAGGATTCGAAACTCTTTATCTATTCAGTGTGGTCGATCGGAGTTGTAAATACATCGACTGCATCTCTGCAAAGCGGTAAGACCATCCCAACGAATATCCTGCATATGATGTAAAACAATCTGATGGTGAAGCTCCAGTAAAGCTGGAGCTTTGGGGAATGAGGAGTACCCCTTCATTAGCATCGCTTTCAGGTCCACTGTATCACGGAGAGGTAGCACCTAAGAAGGTTCTATAGATGAGTCAAATAGAACTGTTTGGCATTTAAACTGAGGGCAAACAAATAACTTATGCTAATCTAAATTCCGAGAACTGTTTGATCATTTAACTTTGTGTAAACAAATGACTGATATTTAATTGAATTTTTAGCAATGCATAAAAATATTTGGAACCATTTAACTGGGTGCAAACAAATGAGTAATGTTGAACTAGAATTATAAATGTTATATAACAACAACTGAACTGTGTAGAAACAATAGCAATACCATTGTGCAAACAAATTAGCTTCTAACTCATTTCAAAGGGAAATTACTAATGAACTAATTTCTTGCATATCTTATATATTCATTTAACTGTAGGCAAACAAATGATTGATACTTAATAGAATTATTCGTATTTGATAGCAATACCTGAAACCATTTAACTGTGTATGTCCAAATAAGAGCCCAGGCTCGTTGAAAAAATGTTATCCACAAAATGTGGGTAAAAATCATATATACGAGGTGCATATGTTAAGTTTTCAGACTTTTTTCGTTTGGGCATTTTTATTGATAGTACACACATGAAACTCTAGTCCCCTTCGAAGTAATCTCCTCCGGCTGCAATGCACTTGTTGTACAGTTCCAACAACTTCTGGAAGGCCCCATCAATGTCCTCTTGTGTGAGCGTGTCAATGACCTTCGTCACAGCCTCTTTCATCTCCTCAATTGTCTCATAACGACAGCCTCTGAGCTTAGGGAATAACCAAAAGTCACAGGGAGCAAGGTCTGCACTATAGGGAGGCTGAGGAACTGTCTTGATGCCCATCTTGGTCAAATAGTCAATGGCAAGGATGGAGTTGTAGACTGGTGTATTGTTCTGGTGGAAATGCCACTAACCCGATTTGAAGAGTGCTGGCCTCTTCCAACGGAATCTCTTCCTGAACTCTCTTAAAACCTCAACATAGTAACACTAACGCTAAACCTAACCGTTTGGCCAATCAACTGTGGTGTATTGACTTCCGTACTCCTGCCACACCTCTCATCATCCCTTACAGACTCCCTGCCTTTCTTGAATCCCTTATGCCACTCTAAAACTGATCCTCGATTCATGCAAGATGGTCGAAAAGCAGTCTGAAACATTCCATACGTTTCTGTGGCATTTTTTCCAAGTTTAAAACAGAATTTTATTGCATATCGTTCTTCTAAAGTGTCAGATTGCATTTTTGAAATTCACTAGCTGTTACAATCAGGGTTTAGTAGTGTGTTTTCCAATTGCTGTTGTAGCTGTTCATTTGAAGCTGAAATCATAAAAATTGGTCAGTCATCTCATAGAATGTATAGCAATAAGATACAAGAGTCTACGAGAATTTTAAATGCCCATACGAAAAAAGTCTGGAAACTTATTGAATGCACCTCCTATTTAAAATATATGTATATAAAGACTGATATGCCATAAAATCCAGTAAATCCATACCAATTAATATCTTTTGCATAACAGTAGAATATAAAAGTTACTAAATGTTTCACTAATAGGATAATGTATTTATCTTTAGGCTTACGGTGATTTATATCTTAAATTTCATTTTTTATTTGTGACTTCTTATAATGGTAATGGTTTTGAAAAGTACAAAGAAGTTTTAATTGTTTTGCACTGGTCTAGTTTACCGAAAATGTTTTTTCCTTTTTTTATAAATAAAATCTTTTTTTTTATTACTATCAATTAAGCACTAAAGAGTCCGATTTAGATCTGGGTGGGAGGACTTATATTTGGGGGTTTATGATGAAGTTTCAATTTGCCTGGTCTGGTGAAATTCACCATAAATCTCAAATCCATTTATATGCATAGGCGGTTGACCAACTTAAGACTGTATTCGTCAAGAGGTCGCCACGATGCCATTCTGGTATTGTAATTTTATCGATGGTTGGCGCTACACGATCAACAGTCATTGGCTCAGCAATCATTCAGAGATTAAAGTAGCTACGCCCACGCAAACCTTTGCCCATTAGGAAGGCTAGGAAGGCGTTAACCCGGCTTTAGACATCAGCTGGTTTGTTTGTTTTAGATTCCAGATAATATGAAAATCTTATGCATTTCTTTCTCTAGTTGTTTAACTGCTTGATATTATTTCTCAAAAATCAGCAGACATTGATGATTTCTGCTGATTATTACCGTAAAATAAATAAATAAAACCCTAAAAATAATCAAAATAATTTTTTCTAAAATTTTCCATAGGTTATTTGTTTAATGGCATATCAACCTTTGTAGGTTATTTAATGCCAAAGCCATTCTCCTAGAAGAACAGTAGTGGTACTATTTAACCCATAGCTGGGAGGATAAGGGGGTTCATACCTTTCCCAAGGGTATTTGCCCGAAAGTGAACGTAATAGCGCGACTGGAGTACGAACTCGCGTACTACGATTCCGCAGTCCATCGCTTTAACCATTACACCACGAGGACCCCCCCCCCCAGGCCCTGAGCGTAAAATGATAGATTTCGGATATGCAATAAGCCCCTGTCAGGGAGCATTGTAAAAGACATTTATATCACTAATTGAACCCCCCGCCTCTCGCAAAAATAAATTCCCTCCCCCAATTTTTTTAGCGGATTTTCAGTACTTAATTGAAGATAATGAAAAGAAATTTGTGTCAAAAAAAAAAAAAAAAAAAAAGAGAAAAAGATTTTTTCAACATGAAATCGCATCCACTTACCTTGTTCATAATCTTTAATTCACTTGTTTTTCCCTGTCAATCATTTAATTTATTGCTATTTTTAGAATTTAAAAACTTAAGCATTTTAGATATAGATTTTTAAGTTCAACACCATATCCAGATTGGCTTTGATTGGCAGACTAGCTTTGATTGGCAGGTTGGCTTTGATTTGTTGATTGGCTTTGATTGGCTGATTGGCTTTAAACATTATTTAACAATTTTGAAAAATTATCAAACTTATTTATATGGTTTGTCTGGTGTCTATAAGTATTCATAGCTTTGCAAATTGTGTATAAATTGCTTGCTATAGAAGTCTTCGGTCTGAAAATCTTGCCGAAATATCGAAATGAACGTAATAAGTATTTCCCATTGGCCCTGACACGTCTATATTTCGTCTAGATGTCTAGATATCAGCATTTTGCTTCCTACATTTTTCAGCTGTGCACACGTCTACATTCAAATTTAGAATTATTTGAGCAAATCAAAAAGTTTAGCAAAATTTTAGTAACGTGAATCACAATTCCGTAGCATATGATGCCTTTGTCCTGTTCGTGTAGGTAATGACCCACACAGTGAGAAGCCGAGTTCGCCCTTTACCCAATCAATGCTATTCACCAGGTTTTGCTTTTTATGGCTTTGAACACAGCTGCGGAATCCACAATTTTTGGCCTACTTGACCTTTCCTGATCATCAAAGTACTTGCAAGCTGAGAGAAATTTCTGTGATCTAGAGAGCATCCACCTTTAAACAATTTTGTTTGTTTTCGCTGCTCAGTTAGAACACGTAAAGCAGGATTTCACAAATTAGTGCGGCGTGAGAAAAAGAAAAACGCAACATGTCAGCACACCAACTACCACGATACTACCGACCTCAAGTGGAATTTACATGGCTTGAGCAGCTACGGCCACGTGATATACAGGTCACAGACTTGCACATGACAAAACTTTCGTGGGGGTTCTCTTGGCATAGTGGCAAACTTAGTGGATTGTGGCATGATAATAAGCAAGCTCAAATTCCAGTCACTCTTTTATGTACACTTTTGGACTAATGCCCTTTGAAAAGGAATGAACTCTTCTATACACTGAACAATCGTAATACCACTAATACCCTCTTACAAGGATTGCTTTGGTATTACATAGCAACTAACGAAGGTTGTTAGAGCGTTAACAAATATTGCAAAATTTTTAACTCACACTCGTAAATAGAAAAAAAGAGGAGATATTCTCTTATTCTCGAATCCTAGGAGCCCTACATATAAAAACAAAACAAAAAAAAACAACCTAAAATCAATAGAATTAATTTCGAAAATAGCGACAATGTTTTGAAATGATATTAATATGTTTTCCTGTATTCTTTGATAGAATTCTATTTCCGTTGATAGCATTCCCTTTTTAAATAGCGTTCCCTTTTTTAAACACATCAGTTACCCTGTTTTTATCCAACTCTGCGTTTTCGTATTTTTGTTATGTTATAAAAACTTTCAAAAACTTTCAAAACTCATTTTTTAAAAACAACACACCTTACACAAACAAGCAACCCTTGATGATGGCCTATGAAGGATCTGAAATCGCTCGGGACAATTTTGGGAAAGTCATCTACCCATTCCCACCGGAAACTAAGACACTTATTAGAAAACTTGAAAGGATCTTAATTAAATTATACAGACAAAATTTGTCTTTATTATTCAATGAAACAAGCTTAAATGAACGAATGTCACCTAACTACACAGACTTCAAAATATATGATCCTGCAGCTCACCCCGTCACTGACACCCACAAGTATCGCTGTAGTCTGGTTAAAAGACAAATTAACCACAATATATATATATATATATATATATATATATATATATATATATATATATATATATATTTCTTCATTAATACATATTTCATTGAACATAATAGAAATTTTTTGTCTTCGTATTTTTTTGTTGATCCTTTCGTATTGCCGTATTGAGTTTATGATATTCGGCGGGAATTGGTTGATGAATCTTCCATAATTATCCATTTCCCAAGTACTTTTGGCCCGATTTGGCACCATCATCAGAGGAGGATCTATTACAAAAGTGATGTAACTTTTGTATGTACATTACTACTTTGTAAGAGCGTCTGTACCGTTGCAGTATGTAGCGTTTACTTTTAGAATTGTTTCTATAAATAGTATCAGTAGCTAATGACATTTAAGTACATTAGCACTGGTTTAAAAATGAATTCTGTTAAGTTTGGGTTGTAGGTTCCTAATACGTAGGGCTTCGAGAATCTGTAGTTTTTGCTTGTTATTTTGATGCTCTAATATTGTTGTGTTTTCGGTGAGAATTTTCATTGCACATTATTTTATTTTATACGATTGAATTAATTTACTGGTCTATTGCTATGCGAAATAGTAATTATTTGCGTCTAATTAATTTCAAAGTAAAACTTCATCGTCAGAGACTTTTCTTTGATAAATGAACACGATGTTGGAAGTTAAAACCTTGGTACTTCCAACATTTGATGCAATTTGTAAATAACAAAATATTACGCAAACTGATATCTGGAAAAAAAATCCATGAAAAAAGAAAAGGCTAAAAATATTCGTAATGCTTAAAAATAATCAATCAATATCACAATGTCTAGTCAAAAGTAAAAACACCGACACGGTAGGTATTCATATTGTAAACATCATTTTAAAAAATACGTTTTTATAATTTGATTAAACAAACAAGCTTAAAGTCAAGTGATTTGTTCAGCACTTCTTATCAGAGAGTATGTTAAGGACAAAAGAATCGAGAAACCCGTTTCCTCTGTATAAAAACAACAAGCATTTAATGAATTAATAAAGTAGCAATGGTAAGATTCAGACAGTATTTTCCGAAATAAAACCGCGGCATCTTTTGAATATTGGCTTTAAGCAAATAGATTGATGGAGTTAAGTGTACAACACGCAGCCAAATTCATCTCCTTTATTAATGAAAATACTTTATATATATATATATATATATATATATATATAAACGCGCGCGCACGCACACACACACACACACACGCACCCATATATATATATGTATATATACATATATATGTATATATATATATGTACTTGATGTACGTGTATGAGTTTGTGTGTGGATATACATATATATATATATATATATATATATATATGACAAAAGCATAAATGAAAGTGAGAAAAGTTTGTAAGATAAGTAAGTGCTCAACGTTAGTCCAGCAGAGCATGTATACACCTAGAAAAATATCAAATTATCAATACTAGAAGTTCATCACTTTAAGTTTCATGTGACGTGCACAATCATCAGACAGAAAAGTTAGAAAAATGGCCAGTCAATCGCAAAGTGTGGTTTAAAATAGCATGTTCGAATGAAGATACACGTAACACTCACACACGCCAGAAAAATGGAACTAGTCGAGTGGGAAATGCCACATAAGAAATTTATTAATAAGTCTACATTTTGTTATGGTGAAATAGTTATGGTCGTTGCAAATGAATACAAAGAAACGAGTTCGAATTCTGGTCGAAGCTGATTGCATTTTGGATAGCACCAATACCGTTGGGATGGTTAGGAATACTACTATTTTCATTCCAGAATAGTAAGGCAGACTGTGTTCTTTGGGCAACCAGTTTGTGAGGAGGAAAACTCTGAATTCAATCCTATTTAAACCCCGCTTAAAAATTGGCCTTGTATCACATCCTGTCTGGGTAGAGGGGTTGCTAAATACAAACATTTTGCTTTCTCTCTCTCTCTCTCTCTCTTTCTCTCTTTCTCTCTGTACACACACACACACACACACACACACATATATATATATATATATATACAAATGCACGTGCATGCAAACAGAGATGCATTTTTTTTTACTTACTCCTTCAAAAATATTGCTTGGAACCGGAAGTAATGGACAGCCATAGAGAGGTATGTGAACTGCGTTTTTTTATTTTAATTTCATTCACCTCAGGCGCCTTTCTTTTGATTTTTGGAGATACTTAAAAAAAAATGTGTTCATTCTATATATGAGAGTCTGTTGAATATTTCGAATACCGAGCAAGTTTCTTTAAGCCTTCCAAAATGCCAAAAGCAACTACAATCAAAACTGGTCTGGCTGCGAACTTTTTAAGTAGCTTCTCTATGTTATATTGAGGATAGGGTGGATAAAGTTCCAACTCATGTAGAAAAATTCGAATTGTCGGGGGGTGGGTTATTAAACGTGTATAATATTTCGTCCTCGCATTCATGAATAATTTAAACCTGGATAAGTTGTTTGCTTAATGTATTATAATATACAAAGATCTGTCGCTACTGAAAATCGACAAATTTGATAAGATATTGTTTTTTGTACCATTAACTTTGAGAAGATAGTGAAAAGATTAATTAACCCATAGTTCATATTTTCAGATGCATTGTGTTTTTCGTTTTTTGGAGGTATTTATAGCGCATTGGTTATCTTTATGATGTACTCTGCTACCCATGTTCACACCCTTAACACAGGGGGTGTCCTCGTGGTGTAATGGTTAAAGCGATGGGCTACGGAATCGTAGTAAGCTAGTTTGTACTCCATCGCGCCATTACGTTCACTTTCGGGCAAATACCCTTGGGAAATGTATGAACCCCCTTATCCTCCCAGCTATGGGTTAAATAGTACCACTACTGTTCTTTTGGGAGAATGACTTTGGCATTAAATAACCAACAAAGGTTGATATGCCATTAAACAAAGAAACCAAACCAAACACCCTTAACACGGCTGCCTGCTATTCATATAGCGCTCATATTCTAGGGAGACGTTTGAATCCAACTATTCTTCTCCTAGAAATTGGTAAATAGTAGGGCAAACCGAGCTCTTTAATTTTTATCTATAATCTAAATCTATTTAGTATAAGGTAGAAATCGTTTCTAGAAGCATGATCAACTGAAGACTTACAGATGAAACATAAAATCAGCCAAACTTCCCAAACAAATAAAATAATTCCATCTCACGCACAATGCTAATGAAAGCTTACAATGAGATCGATTTATATTATAATTTTCTTGGCAACTCAAAAACGACCACCCTGCAGCGCCCTCGTCGACCCGGTGACCCTAGTTCAAATATTGGACGAATCTGTTCGCATTTCATATAACGCAAATACTCTTTGGAACGGTAGAATCCAACTGTTTCCCCTCTCTCTGTGGGTTGATAGTGGAGCAGTCTGGAGTCCTTAACGTTGGTATGGCAACTGATCTGGAAGAAGGAAAATTCTGAATTCAAAGCAGCTGTAGACCCGGAGAGAAATGGGCACCAAAATACTTTACCTCTCGAGACATTTTAACATGACCGAACCAAGTTACTGGATAAGCCTCTCTCTCTCTCTCTCTCTCTCTCAGCATTCACTAAATTATCCTTTAGAAAATTCGTTTATGTTGAAGATTTTTTTGACAAAATATCAAATAATTTATATCATTTCTATATTATAAATTACTCGATTTTTTGTCAAAAAATACATCAACATAAATAAACGAAATTTCTAAAGGATAATTTACACATTACACAAAAACCTATAGAACCTACCGAATATAGGAAATAGTGAATGCTGGGATAGAGAGAGAGAGAGAGAGAGAGAGAGAGAGAGAGAGAGAGAGGCTTATCCAGTAACTTGGTTCGGTCATGTTAGAATGTCTTGAGAAGTAAAGTATTTAGGTGCCCATTCCTAAAGGATATTTTACACATTACACAAAACCTTATAGAAACCTACCGAACATGTCAAATAGTGAGAGGTGGGAGAGAGAGAGAGACAGACAGACAGACATACAGAGACGGAGGCACTTTTCCAATAACTCCAGTAACTTGGTTTTTATAATATCATTTCTATATTATCCGTGCCCATTGGTCGAGTGGGTAGAGTGTTAGCCTATGGCTCGGGAGACCAGGATTCAATCTCTGGTCGAGTCATACCAAAGACACAAAAATTGTACTTGATGCCACCTTTCTTAACACTCAGCATTATCAGGTATGTATCAAGGGTAGTGGAGCAATCCAGGGAGAGAAACAGCGCACTCTACGCCTTGGTGTAGTAGCTAATGAAAATGGAGCCTTCGAGTCGCTAACTTTACTTTTACTTGATTTCTATATAATTTTTGAACCATATAATTTTTTTGAGTTAAGCTAGTTAGGATAACAATCCAGTAGGAGAGAAATAAAGGACAAGACAACTTTTAAGCTTTAAATTCGTTGAAAAATGAGCAACTAGTCTTTTTAAGCATCGAGCAAATACTTAAGCATTGGTCATTGATTCCGAACTGGACGTGAACTGAGCCAAGAAATAAAAGCCAAACTAAATCGAGTGGTTATTTCCCTTTGGAATCATCACAGTAAGAAAAAAAGAAAAATCAAAAATTGTTTGAGAAATCGAAGACACTGTAAAAGAAAAAAAAGCTTGGATGTACTCCATTGATGAATTAATGAGATCAACAGAATTATAGTCTACATAACTTGTTGGTCTTTATTATTTTAAATTTCGCGTAATATTAAATGTACACACGAACATGTATGTAAACACATACATACACAAGTGCATATATATATATATATATATATATAATTTCAACCACTGAGCAATATTAACAATACACATTTTTTTAAATATTGTTCAATGACTAAAATAATATGTTGTTTTATATACAGGGTGGAACGATAAAAATGTCGTCCTAAAGAAAACAACACAACAGATTTATTTTAAAACTTTTGTTGAAAAAATCAATTCAGGTAACTTGATTATGTAGTAGAGCTGACATCTATTCAATGTAGCTGCCTTCAGCCGCAAACACCACCTCGATGCGGAACTGGGAACATACCTTTTCCACAAAGAGGAGGAGCTTGGCGAATACTCGGCGGATGGCGGCAATCAGGCTGGCTTTGGTGTTGTAGTCATGCTGGTGGTGTTCTCGACGTATGACCAAACGAAGTTGTCCACTGGGTTCAGGTCGGGGGAGGAGGGGGCCAGTGAGAGAAGGGTACAAAGTCGTATCACTCCTTCTGAAGTCAAGCCTGGGTTTCTTTGGACTTGTGGGTGGCGCCGAGTCCTGCTGCCACACCCAGGGTCTGCCAACCGCCACCTGATTGCACCAAGGGATCACCACACTCTTCAGTACATCCAGGTACCCTTTGGTGTTGACTTTCAAGCCGACTTCGAAGATCTTAGGTGGCATGATGTGGCACTCACTTGAAAGCACACCAAAGACCATAACCGTAGCCAGAAACTTTGTTTTCATCACCCTGAGAATGTCCCTGTTATTCGTGGCAATCCCAATTTGCATTTTGAGGGTGCTGGCAATGGTCCTGCTGTCATAACTTGGATTGGTAGAGAGTGGTGCATCTCCGATCTCGTTCGTTAAACATTGTGTCACTTTCAGACATGATAGAAGGCTCCTATCGCTCTTGGGATTTGTACACAACTGGCCAATTAGTAGATGGTCTGCAACAAAAAAAGAAAACCGGTTTTCATTAAACAGAAATGGAATCATGTCGTCTTTTCTAGGGCGACATTTTTATTGTTCCACCCTGTATATGTAAAGCAAAAAAAAAAAAAAGAAAACTTGGTGACCTTAGTCGATGGTGACCCAAGGCTTCCTTTTCAATAGCAACAAAACCAAGGTGTAGGGGAGGGCGCTACTTCATTCCCAGGATTGCTCCATTTTACACTAGATCCTAACATTATACTACTGAGTGTTGCTGGGTAGATTTTCTCTGACTCTGCTGGCTATCATATTTCGCTCTACTTAGTATATTGAGCACTTTTACGTTTAGCTTAAGGAATTCTATCGATGTTTTTTTCTTTTGACAAGGCCTTGCAGTATTGATTGATTATTTCCAAGTACTATATATAATTTTAGTTGTTTCTTTTTTCTGAGATTTTTCCTGGATATCAGTTCGTGTAATTTTTTCTTATTTACTAGTTGTATCATCTATTTTTTCTTACATCATGATTATAGAAGAGTTAAAAAAGTTAATTAAACACACACACACACACACACACACACACACACACACACACACACACACACACACATATATATATATATATATATAATATTTTTTTGCAAAATAGTAATTAAACTGTCACAGCAAATGAGTAAACATTAATTCGTTTTATATCTAATCTTCCTCTATGGGCCAGAACTGGACACTTTCTGATTCATGAACGATTTATTTACCCTATATATATATATATATATATATATATATATATATATATACTTTTCTGCGAGAGCGTGTAGCGATACAAGGTCAATTATAAGCGAAGGTTTGCATTCTGAGTTATAGTTCTCGACCGCTTGCCATAGCAACTGTTAAGACTACGCCTACCCTACTATTAATCCATACCTAGAGGTAGAAAAGAATATTCATACCTTTCCCAAGTGTATTATGTAAAATAGCCTGAAACAGGATTTGAACTCGTGTCATCGTATCCGCTTCCTGCTATCAAAATCATTACAACACGTACGCCTTTAATGGACACAAACGCATATATATATATATATATATATATATATAGCCATTCACAGACAGACTGTTTCGTTGTATCACATTTTTCAGTGTGGCGAGACACGCGAGATGCTTCAAGCCGATTGGTTTGGTTTGGTTTCTTTGTTTAATGGCATATCAACCTTTGTTGGTTATTTAATGCCAAAGTCATTCTCCCAAAAGAACAGTAGTGGTACTATTTAACGCATAGCTGGGAGGATAAGGGGGTTCATACCTTTCCCAAGGGTATTTGCCCGAAAGGGAACGTAATAGATCGACTGGAGTTCGAACTCGCTAACTATGATTCCATAGTCCATCGCTTTAACCATTACACCACGAGGATCCCCCCGCTTCAAGACGAGGTCGAAACCCGGCTAACCTTAAGTGAGTGGGATATATATATATATATACATATATAACTTAAAATTCATGTTGCACTTCGATCTATTTTATTAATGGTTAGCTCAGCTGAAAAGTACAGGCTAAATTGTTAGTTGAAATCCTAGAACCATTTCTAAGAATCTATTCAGATCATTGTGTTCTAGACTCTACAGTTTGTTGCCCTTAAACGCAAATTGAAATGTTCTATTGACATAGAATGTGTGTGTTATTTTGACATCTTTAACCTATTTGTTCATGTCTATCTTGATAAAACTATTGTTATATATGTATGGATTCACTCTATTGTATCTCCTCCTTTACCGGAAATTTTTTTTTCAGAACTTAAAGAATTGGCTTCTAAGTCGTTATCTGTTAGTTTCAATGATGAAATGTACGAGAAAATAGATGGAATCTCTATAAAGAATTCTGAAAGTTCAATTTGGTGAACTTCTATCGAGGTTTTTACGGAAAACTATAATTTGAAAAGTTTGTTTTACTATATAGTTGCTGTAATTACAATAGAGCGATTAACCCGGTGTTAGTAGGAAGAGTTCCGTCATGAATTTGAAGTATTGAGGGATTTTACATTCTGACTTTATATCTATTTATTTATTTCATGTTTTATATTTTGCTCCTTTCCTCTTGTTTGAGATCACATTACAAAATATTTCAAACATCTATTACTTTTTATTGACAATTATTATTTGTTCCTTTTGAAAGATGCCTCAGGATTTATATAGATTTGGTTTGGTTTTCAATGGTATATCAATCATTAAAGGTTAATGCCAAATCTTCTTAATAGATATATATTATATATGATTAGTAAACACCTTCTGTTGAGGGGGGTGTCCTCGTGGTGTAATGGTTAAAGCGATGGTCTGCGGAATCGTAGTAAGCGAGTTCGTACTCCAGTCGCGCTATTACGTTCACTTTCGGGCAAATACCCTTGGGAAAGGTATGAACCCCCTTATCCCCCCAGCTATGGGTCAAATAGAACCACTACTGTTCTTCTAGGAGAATGGCTTCGGCATTAAGTAACCTAAAAAGAGTTGATATGCCGTTAAACAAAGAGACCAACCAACCAACCATTCTGTTGATAATTCATTTAAATAAGCCTGAGCGAATTCTTTTGCAGACAGTTACATGACTCCTACTATGGCTATGTATCCCTAACAATTCAATTAAACATCAATTATTGGTTTACAAAGAGTTAACTAATCAAACAGTTCTATTTTTAACAATTCAATTTGGCAAAGTCATTTGTTTGCTCATTGTTTAAACATCAAACAGTTCTATTTGACTCATAGTTAAGACCATATCTGGTGTTACCGGTCCGGGACAGAGTGGGCCTGGGAACAATGGCAATGAAGGAGTAATCCAAAATTCTCCACATCTCCAAGGTTGGAATCTTGCAATGAGATGGTTTAATGTTATATCCAGGACAGTCGCTGGTGGGGTCTTACCCCTCTACAGAGATGCAGTCGGTGTATTCTACACCCACCAGCCAACTGGTCTTACAACCGCGTCAGAGATCACAGGAACTATCCTAGCATTGATATTGTAAATTTGATTATAAAGTCATGTGATAATATTTCACGGTACTTTATTTTACATTATATTGCTTAATGATTTTTAGGATGCAAAATTACTCTTTCATCTAATGACTAAGATATTTTAATAATCATTGAGAAAATCTTTCTAATTTCAAATAACCTTTATTTTCCGAATAATGATAATAAAAATATTGCTGGCGTGAGTGTTTGTGTTTTGTGATTGTGGATTATATCAATATAAGTAATAGTGAGCAACCTTAGTCGAGGGTGACCCGAAATCTCCCTTTTCAATAGCTACTAGTCCAGGGTGTAGGGGAATGCGCTACTCCTTTCCCAGTATTGCTCCAATTTACCCTTGAGATTACCTTATATTGCTGAGTGTTAAGCAAAAAGGTATCAAGTACCATTTCTAAAATCTTTGGCATGACGCGACCTGGGATTGAACCCAGATGATTGGCGAACACTCCACCCTCTAGGATAATATTTTTGGCCAAACAATCTCTCAAGTAATCAATAAATTTTATTTAAATTGACATTTTCTCTCATTAAATTTTATTTACTGGGTTGTCTTAAGAAAAGCCCCCCTAAGCCAACGTTTTTAAAGTTATCAAGATAACTTTTGTATCAAACATGAATGCTGAAACTTTTCCATTTTTGTGTGCCTTGTTTGTTTTCAGTTTTGATTAATTAGATACGGTCGATTATTTTTGCTAATTTTTCCTCTATCTTTTTGTCGTCATTTTTATCTCTGTCTTGCAAATTGTTTTTCTGTACTCTTTAAATTTCCCTCGCTATTCACGCGATAATGAAAGACATACAACAAAAAACACAAATAACAATCTATATCTCTTTGTCTTTCATTGCAGCTTTAGAATATCCTTCCTGGCTCTGTCATCTTTTCTTCGACTCCGCGTTCTTTGTTTTCTTTTATTTCTATACAAATATGTCACTGTTTTCTACGAAGTGCTTTTTCGCTGTCTTTTATATCCCATATATGGGTTGAAAATGATTTGCTGACTTATTGTATACGAGCAGAAAATCTAACAATAAATCTATCTGATCCACTTTTTCTGACAGCAATAAACGCGTGAATAATATTACTTAGGGGTATACTGAAAGCGCCGATTACTGCAAGATCATGGAAGTTAAGATGCAGTGAATCATCTCAGAACTTTGATGAGTAACCTCTTTGGGTCAGAAGGTTGTGCAAACAATCTGAGGAAAAAGTTAGTAAATTCTCGATAAACACAGGCATAATACTGAATTATAGTTTTATGAGGAATTATGAGTTATTAAATATCGTCGAGAGGTTAGTGTTTAGGATCCCCTCCCTGTTGGCTGTTGCTTATTCTACAAAACTATGTATTTAATTAAACTCCCCACCACGTGTAGGATGAAATCAGACTGTCCAACATAAAACTGGGAAAGAGAATATATTGATTCATACCTTTCTCAAGGGCATTAATATGAATTGAAACATAAACAGTTCCGACCAGGAATTGAACTCGGATCGTCTTGTCCCTTTCCTTCGACGATAACAGTTTTGCAACGAGCACTTCCAATATCGCTATACTATAAACTGTTTTTGAACTACAAATGCAAAGTCATTCGTTGCGTAAGAATTATCGCCGGAGGAAGTGGACTGAGTTTCCCGAACTAAAATTACAAACAAAGATGTTTGGATTTGTTATAGCGCTATGGCTCCCGAAAGATGATATTAAATACTAATAGTAAAGTAAGTAAAGTTGGTGACCGTAATCGAAGGCGACCAGAAGGCTCCCTTTTCAATAGCTACTACATCAAGGTGTAGGGGAGGGAGTTACTCCTTTCCTTGATCACTCCTCTTTACCCTTAATACGTACCTTATATTGCTGAGTGTTAAGCTAGGAGGTATCAAATACCAGTTTTAAAGTATTTGGTATGCCGCGACCTGGAATTGAAACCAGGTTTACCGGACCATTGGCGAACACTCTACTCGCTAGGTCAATGAGCCTATTATTAATACTTTATATACTGACCAACTCCGACCGTTGTCTCGTGGTGTAATGGTTAAAGCGATGGACAGCGGAATCGTAGTACGCGAGTTCGTACTCCAGTCACGCTATTACGTTCTTTTTCAGGCAAATACCCTTGGGAAATGTATGAACCCCCTTATCCTCCCAGTTATGGGTTAAATAGTACCACTACTGTTCTTCTAGGAGAGTAGCTTTGGCATTGAATAACCTACACAGGTTGATATGCCATTAAATAAAAAGAAACCAAACCACCATCCTTTAAAATGGAATGAATAGATAGCTTAACCCCCCCCCAAATGTACCGCTTGGAGAGATATTTGAATTTTGGGAGACTTAATGTTTTTCTCGGCTTAGATACAGGTTTCAGATACAGGTTTCATGAATACCAAAGAATTCAACTGATCCATCTTTCTTTTCATTATAAATTTTTTTCAAGCAATCATCTTTCTTTTATTTCTCCCACGCTTTCTCTCTTTTTTGTACATTCTTTCTCTTTTCATCCTGTTATTCTTTTATTTCGGTCTCATGGTGACATTTTTATTTGTTGGTGACAAATCAAGTTCTTTTGTTTTATGTTAATTTTCAGCTATGTTTTCTCTTTCGTTTCACTTTCATATTTTCTTTACTTTCATTTTCACTTTCATGCCCTGCATTGTCAGTACGATCGCTTCCAATGTCATTGACACTTTCGGCATTCTACTGTTCAGTATTCCACTATTTGGCGCCAACAATCACTCCATATCCAAGACGCTTTATAATTATCAACAGTTTCTCCAAACCCGGATGCATCTGACTTGGCTTATTTTCTGTCCGCAAAGATGGTCACTTCTCCTTGTATAGATGAATGCCTTAATTATGCCTGGCCACATTAACAGTTACTTCCATGCCCCTTCCCCTGCATCAACATATTCGTGGTCACGTGGTGCAAAAGAATGCTATTCTGCAACAGGAAGCAGTGATGTGAAATTGATATTGTGTTTATTTCTAGGGAACAATGAATCTCTTGACTGTGATAAAAGGTGGCGTAGGCAATGGTCTACAAGTCACGGAATGTGTCAGAGGCTTCGTGTCAAGCGGAAATGAGAAATATCAACAGGTACAACAATAGAGAATCTGCTGGTAAATTTCAAAAACATACAGAAAGGTAATTGTAGTTGTAGTGGTAGGAGTAATGAATTATTTATACAGTATGAAACAATGATATTGAGAGATAGTATAAGATACTGAAAGATAGTAATTTACTAAGCTTACCTTACATTAATACAAAGCAAGAAATATGCGGCACAAAGTGAGAAGTAAACTCACAAGTAGTCCTATTTACCAACCCCTCCGCTCGGGCAGGATATGACACAAGGTCAATTTTTAAGCGGAGTTTAACAGGTTTCAATTCAGAGTTTTCCTTCTCCTAGACTAGTTGCCTCATCAAGGCTGAAGAACCTAGTCTATCCTACTATTTACCTATAGCTGGAGGGAGAATAATTGGATTCATACCTTTCCGAAGGGTATTAGTGCTATGTGAAATGCAATCAGTCTCGTCCCGGATTTGAACTCGTGTCACCGTGTCCATTTCCTACGACGATAACCATTACACCACGAGCACCTCCAAACTCACAAGTAGTATTCTGATGGCCTAGCTCGCTAGCAATTGCACTTCGAGATACACCCACATACGAGGTGCATACGATATGTTTCCAGACTTTTTTCGTATGGGCACTTTTATTGATAGTACACACATGAAATTCTAGTCCTCGTCGAAGTAATCTCCTCCGGCTGCAATGCACTTGTACAGTTCCAGCAACTTCTGGAATACCCCATGGAAGTCCTCTCGTGTGAGTGTGTCAATGACCTTCGTCACGCCTCTTTCATCTCCTCAATTGTCTCATAACGACAGCCTCTGAGCTTAGGGAATAACCAAAAGTCATAGGGAGCAAGGTCTGGACTATAGGGAGGCTAAGGAACTGTCTTGATACCCATCTTGGTCAAATAGTCTGTGAAAAGGATGGAGTTGTAGACTGGTGCATTGTCCTGATGGAAATGCCACTGACCCAATTTGAAGAGTGCTGGCCCCTTCCGACGGAATCTCTTGCTGGACTTCCTTAAAACCTCAACATAGTAACCCTAACCCTAACCGTTTGGCCAATCAACTCTGGTCTATTGACTTCCTTATTCCTCCTACACCTCTCATCATCCCTCACAGACTCCCTGCCTTCCTTGAATCTCTTATGCCACTCTAAAACTGATGCTCAATTCATGCAAGATGGTCGAAAAGCAGTCTGAAGCATTCCATACGTTTCTGTGGCATCATTTTTTCCTAGTTTAAAACAGAATTTTATTGCCTATCGTTCTTCTGAAGTGTCCTCATTGCATTTTTGAAATTCACCAGCTGTGACAATCAGGCTTTAGTTGGGTGTATTCCAGTTTCTGCTGTAGCTTTTCATTTGATCCTGAAATCATAAAAATTGGTCTGTCATCTCATATGTTGTATAGCCAAAACATAGTGAATTTTCAAGAGTCTTCTACAATTTTAAATGCCAATACGAAAAAAGTCTGGAAACTCATTGAAGGCACCTAGTATAATAATGAGGTGAAATGGAAAACACGGGAAAGTCAGGATATTTCATCTATAGTATCGCCATTTCTTTAAAACGAACGGAGAAATCAATATTAAAAAAAGGTTTAAAAGCTCTATTTTGCACAGCCGAACTCTATTTTTCTTGACTTGTCACTGGTATGACACAAAATTCAATCTGATGGTAAGACCCCAGTTCTGGAGATATGATATTACTTCCAGGTTCGCTCTGACCGGAAGTGATTATAGCTGTTCGGTTCTCATTCTCGGGTCCAAAAGATCTGTTTTGAATTCAATCGTATTCAATAGGACCATGTGCAAAAAATTCCCCCGAAGAAATATCTACACAAAGCAAATATAAACGTACAATGAACGCAATTCTTGAACTGCTCGGCATAAAATAAACCTTGTTGAGTTGCCATGCGTTTTAAATCAATCGATTAATCTAAAAAGCTTCAAAGGTTTCAAGCAAAACATTTCATTAAAAAATTAGCAGAATTTAGGCAACATTTCTGACGTCATGACGCCCGATAAATCCAGGATCCCATATACTGACCTGAAACCAACAATTAATAAATTCCTTCACTCAAAATGGCAACAACAATGGAGCAATAACATCCACAATAAACCCTTCCAAATTCAGCCCACCTTAGGAGAGTGGAGACCAGCATCGAGGAAACCAAGAAGAGAACAAGTTGTTATATCCCGATTGCGAATTGGTCATACAAGGCTTACTCACTCTTTCATTTTGAAACAGGAACCACAACCACAGTGTTTGACGTGTCAGACAACTTGCATGGTTAAACACATTCTTATAGAACGCAGAGCTTTCGCTGTTATCAGAAAGCGATTTTTCAAAGTAATTAGCTTAACCGATCCGTTCGAGAACGTCAAAATAGATCATGTTCTGTCCTTCTTGAGAGAGACAGAGTTGTACTAAAAATATGACAATTTAAAACTGGTTAAAACAAACAAATGAAATCTTGCTAATAGAAAATTTTACCTACCTAAGTATTCATTTGGAAATCTATGGTTGAATATGTCTGTATATATAGACAGAATTTGGCGTTAAAGGACTTACAAGGGTTGATATGCCATAAAACCCAAACAACCAACCAACCAACCAACCAACTGACGTCACGAAAAAAAAACTAACAAAAAACAAAACAAAAAAGTACAACAAAGAAAAATTATGATTCTTAAAGATGGGTAACCACTTTCCAAATAAGAGAAACTGCCAAACCATTACTATTGATTTCGAATCTCACTGGGGGCTTCATAATTTCAGTTTCGTGCAACAAGTAAGCAAAACTAAGTAAATAGCTATTTTTCATCCTTACGTTTACTTGGTTTAGTAGTAAACTATGCGATAGTATGTTGCCAAAATGTCTATATTCTTTCTGGGAGGATCAAATGATATTTCAGTTTAGCTGAAATTCCTTCGTATTGCTACACTTATTATTTATGTTCGATCGAAAATGCCATCTGACCACATGGTATTTATTTCAGTTAATTGGATCAACGTCTGAAAGTTATTCGGGTCATTACACACACATTCTCTCTGTGTTTGGGAATCAACGTTTTCATAGAAATTCCGGACTTTTACGTAATTTGATTATTTTGTCAACTTGATACGGAATATAAAAGAGAGTCTTTTGTTTCTTTGTCGACAAAACGTAACATAGTCTTCTCTGCGGGTCTATAAACCCTTTAATAGAATTTCTTTGTTACACGAATATATATATATATATATATAACCGAAAACACACACACGCTCACACACACATACACACACACACACATACACACACACATATATATATATATATATAAAGTTAGACGATAGTCGAGGGTGACCCGAAGATTTCCTTTTCAATAGCTACTACATCAAAGTGTAGGGGAGGGCGCTACTCTTTTCTCTGGATTGCTCCACTTTACCCTTGATCCATACCTTATAATGTTGAGTGCTAAGCAAGGCCGCATCAAGTAGCATTTTTTGAGTCTTTGGTATGACTCGACCCGGGATTGAACCCTGGTTTCCCAGACCCTTGGCGAACACTCTACTCATTAGACCAATATATATATATATATATATATATATATATATATCCGAAGGGTACAAAATAAATGGACATACTCAGAAATTTATTCTTAAAGATATTTAAGACATTGACACATACGATACACATTTTTGTAGAAAAACACTCGAAGTTAATTAATGAAACTTTCGATAGCATCACTTTTCAGTCAGGGTGGTAAAACCTGTTGCTGTTATATGAATACCTTAAATGGTAATGTCCTGCGATAGAACATTTGGTTTCTTTGTTTAACGGCATATAAATTTTGTGGGATATTTAATGCCAAAGCCATCCTTACAGTAGTGCAGCAGTGATACTATTTAACCCTTTGCTGGGAAGATAAAGAGCGTTTATACGAGGATCATTTAATGAGTTTCCAGACATTTTTCATATGGGCACTTTTATTGATAGTACACACATGAAACTCTAGTCCCCTTCGAAGTAATCTCCCCCGGCTGCAATGCTCTTAGTGTACCATTCAAACAGCTCCTGTAAGGCCCCATGGAAGTCGTCTTGTGTGAGCGTGTCAATGACCTTCATCATAGCCTCTTTCATCTCCTCAATTGTCTCATAACCACAGCCTCTGAGCTAAGGGAATAAGCAAACGTCACAGGGAGCAAGGTCTCGACTATAAGGAGGCTAAGGAACTGTCTTGATACCTATCTTGGTCAAATAGTCTGTGAAAAGGATGGAGTTGTGGATTGGTGCATTGTCCTGGTGGAAATGCCACTGACCCGATTTGAAGAGTGCTGGCCTCTTCCCTAGGAATCTCTCCCTGAACTCCCTTAAAACCTCAACATAGCAACCCTAACCCTAACCAATCAACTCTGGTCTATTGACTTCCTTACTCCTCCCACACCTCTCGTCATCCCTCACAGACTCCCTGCCTTCCTAGAATCTCTTATGCCACTCTAAAACTGATGCTCGAATCATGCAAGATGGTCGAAAAGCAGTCTGAAGCATTCCATTCGTTTCTGTGGCATTTTCTCAAGTTTAAAACAGAATTTTATTGCATATCGTTCTTCTAAAGTGTCCTCACATCCAGATTTCATTTTTTAAATTCACCAGCAGTGACAATCAGGGTTTAGTAGGGTGTATTCCAATCGCTGCTGTAGCTGTTCATTTGAACCTGAAACCATGAACATTCGTCAATCATTTCATAAGATGTATCGCAATAACATAGTGAATTTTTAAGATTCTATGGTAATTTTAAATGCCTGAACCAAAAAAAAAAAAGGCTGGAAACTCATTGAATTCACCACGTACATTCCCTGAAAGGGAATTAGTACGAGAGTGAACGTATCAGCGTGACTGGAGTTCGAACTCAGTAACTTCAAGGCTGCAGTTTTGTACTCAACTCATTAAACCACCTTGTTGCGCTTTCATTCCCTTTTTTTTACACACACACGCACACACACACACACACACACACACACACACATTTGTATTTATTTAGATATTTATCCTATGTTTGCATGTATATTAGTGCATGTGTACAACCCTAATTTACAGCTACATATTCTCTATCAACAATATGGAACAATCTTTATTCATAAATATGCCATCATCATTATCGGCATCATCGTGGGCTGCCAGCAAGGATTTCCCTAACTCTCTCTCTCGCCATTCGTCTCTATCATCCATCGTCTTCTACATTATAGCCAGTGTCCGCATAGAGTTGTTGTAGATAAGTTCTAGCTGGTCATCAAGCACTCGCCCGTCCGTGTGAATGGGGTCCATAGGAGAACAATGCTTATGTGTTCGACCTTACTTCTCCAGCAGTATCCCGCATATCTTGTTCGTTTATTTGGATGTGTTTTGAGATGGGAAGTAGATGGCAGTACAGCCGATGTTTTGTGGAATGTTGCTCCAAAGATTTATTCAATATAGCTCGTAACATTCTTGCGCAAATGCTGTCAAGCTTTTTTTCTAAACACTTAGTCTGCGTCCAGGAAGTGCATCCATACAGTAGTATGGACACGACCGCTGCTTGGAATTGTAATTTACATTATCATATTTACCAAGCCCTCCGCTCTGGCAGGATATGACACAAGGTCAATTTTTAAGAGGAGTTTTAACAGGTTTGAAATCAGAGTTTTCCTTCTCCTAGACTAGTTGCCTCCCCAAGGCTGAAGAACCTAGTCTGCCCTACTATTTACCCATAGCTGGAGGGAGAATAATTGGATTAATACCTTTCCCAAGGGTATTAGTGCTATGTGAAATGCAATCAATCTCGTCCAGGATTTGAACTCGTGTCTCCGTGTCCATTTCCTGCGAGGATAATCATTACACCACGGCCATTATCAAATAGCTCTCCATGCCTTCGCTAGTCGGGTAGTGATGTTTTTTTTTAATAGTTGAGACGCAATTTTTGATGTAGATGATCTTGTTCACTAGTTTTAGAGAATCATCATTTTGTGTGGAGATGTCACCTCTTCGATAAAAACACGTGTACTCCGTTTTGTCTGCGTTCACATGGAGGCCTATGCCACATGCTACCCGTTCTAGACTATGCAGCAGGTATTCATCTTGTGTGGGTGTATTTGCCAGAAGTGCTTTGTCATCAGGATGGGAAATAATTTGTTCGGGGTATCGCCTACTTCTTGCTTTCTTCTATGTAAAGCCATTTTTTTTTTCATAACATCTATCGATGTTCGAAGCACACAGTCTTGGCAGATCATGAACTGGTATGGGGCTAATATGCCCCCTTATAGTCCGTTATAATTGTATACGTATGTGTATAAGTGTTTCTGTGTGACTGTGTGTGGATGGGGAACACATGTATCCATATTTATACGAAGATTATTCATTAGAGTCATAAATAACATTTATCAACATCTTACTTTCTGCGTTGCCTAGTGTGTTCATCTTAGTTACTAAAATAGGAAAGGCCGGGTGAGTTGAGTGTTTACAAATGGCCCGGGTGACTGGGGTTCAATCCCAGGACGAATCATACTAAAGACTTAAAAATGGTCACTGATGCCGCCTCGCTTAACACTCAGCATTATAAGCTACGGATCAAGGGTAAAGTGGAGTAATCCAGGGAATGGAGAAGCGCCTTCCCCTATACCTCGGTGTAGTAGCTAATGAACAGGGAGCGTTCGGGTCACTCTCGACAAAGGTCGATAGCTTTACTTTACCGGGGAAAGGTATAGCGCCCTCCTCTACACCTCAATAGGGGGGTGTCCTCGTGGTGTAATGGTCAAAGCGATGGTCTGCGAAATCGAAGCACACCTCAATGTTGTAGCTATTAAAAAGGCAGCCTTTGGGTCGCCTTCGACAACGGTCGCTAGCTTTACTTTACCGGGGAAAGGAATAGCCTCCCCCTCCACTACACCTCATTGTTATAGCTATTAAAAAGGTAGTCCTCGACTACAGTCAGTAAACAACAACATGGTATTAGCAGAGATAGGTTCTGAAAACTTTGCAGTGTCAAATTCTGTACACGTATGTACATTTTAAGTAAATATACGTGAGTGTGAATATTCAATGTAATGAAAACAGGACAAGAGATTCTGTCTAGTAATCTTTTATTCAATTAAGTATCTTACTACTCGTCTACTTGACAAGAGGAAATGTACAGCTTTTATAGCTTGGATTATCAAAGAGGAGATAATCCATATTCACAACAGTTAAGTTATTATTTAAAAAAAAAAAACAGTAGACGGAACAAAGATAAATTGACTAATTTAAAATCTCGTCGAGTGGGCAAGTTCAGCGTAAATTAAGTCTCCCCAACATGGTGAAATGACCCCCTACAAACTACTGAATGCGGAAGCAAAATTAGGAATGTTCTAGTATGATAACAAGTGACTCAATTAAAAAACAAGATTAATTTTAATCTTAAAAAACTAACAATCAAATAAGAAAATTGACAAAACAGTAAATCTCCTTAATATGGCCACATTTTATTTCAATTATTGTATCAACACGCCTTCGAAACGATTTGCATGTCTTCAAAATAAATTCTTCAGATATTTTATTCCATTCCCCTTCAATAACAGTCTTAAGCAAACCAATATTTGGATGGGAAATTGCATTTATTTTGTTTTCTAAAAGGCCCCATAGAGCGTAATCAAGGGGAGGGTAAGGTCTGGGCTTGAATCTCATTTAATTGTTGTCCTCACAGTTTTCTTGTAGACTTTCAATTTATAAGCATGCTTTTTTATTGACGTTGTGGGCTTCTTTTTAACCGCCATATCGAGGACTGTTAAAAAAACTTTTCTTTTTTTTTTTCAACACTCAACTCCCCTATTCGTTAAAAAGCGTTTTTTCAATAAAATAATTTTCTGTACTTTGTAAACAGAAAACAAAGACACTTTGGCTTGGTTTCAGCGTTAAGCAAATCACAGAATCTTTGTCGTTTCTTTTTTTGCTCACTTATATTGGGCTGAATTTTAATAAAAATATGTTTGAATAATAGAGCTAATCATGAAAATTTAGATTCATCAGGTTATTTAATTGGACTTAAACACGTTTTAAAAATGATTCCATATTTTGATTGTGCACCCGGTACAGACAATGCAAAGACTTTCTGATTCCGTTATATAAATTCTGGAATATTGTGAAAATAAACATGAGTTTATGAAACGTCTAATTCTTATCGATGAATCGTTTCAATTCTATTGGCTGACTGTATCCTCAGCAGAGGATTAAGTCCCTCCAAAAAGTAGTACCCTGGGTATGACAATAAACAGTATTTCATTTTAAGGGTTTAGTTCTGAAAATCTGGTGAATGTGGAATACGCCTTCATTACCATAACTCCCAGGTCCACTTTGACCTGGAGTTGTTGTACCTGTTATGGTCCCATCTATGGTTCAAATAGACCAGTCTAAAAATTATTCCTTTTCAATAAAACCGAGTTCGACACCCCCTAAAAAACTCCCAAAAACAAACTGCATAATAATTGTAATTATGAACGTACAGTGAAGGTGACCTTGTAACCTGTTGGGTTAGAAATACTCTCGACTGTTTGACATGCCGTTAAAACCATTCAAAATTGATCCCGACCAAAACTGGTAAGTGGATTGTAAATTGCAGAAATAAAATTTGAATATCGCTCTGTAAAATTGAATATCGTGAGTGTCACTATCTTAAATACCGAATACAAAGTGAAACGATAAATTTGTCACCCTAGAAAAAGACGACATGATTCCATTCCTGTTTAATGAAAACTGGTTTTCTTTTTTTTTTTTTTTGTGTTGCAGACCATCTACTAGTTGGCTATTTGTGTACAAATCCGAAGAGCGATAGGAGCCTTCTATCATGTCTGAAAGTGACACAATGTTCAACGAGCGAGATCGGAGATGCGCCGCTGTACAACCCATGCTCTCTACCGATCCAAGTTATGACAACAGGACCATTGCTTGCACCCTCAAAGTGCAAATTGGGATTGCCACGAATAAGAGGGACGTGCCCAGGGTGATGAAAACAAAGTTTCCGACTACTGTTATGGTCTCTGGTGTCGTTTCAAGTGAGAGCCACATCATGCCACCTCACATCTTCGAAGTCGGCTTGAAAGTCAACACCAAAGGGTACCTGGATGTGCTGAAGAGTGTGGTGATCCCCTGGTGGAATCAGGTGGTCGGTGGCCGATCCTGGGTGTGGCAGCAATACTCGACGCCAGCCCATAAGTCCAAAGAGACCCAGGCTTGGCTTCAGAAGGAGTGCTACAACTTTGTACTCTTCTCTCACTGGCTCCCTCCTCCCCCGACCTGAATCCACTGGACTACTTCGTTTGGTCCTACGTCGAGAACATCAGCAACATGACCTCCCACAATATCAAAGCCAGTCTGATCGCCGCCATCCGCCGAGTATTCGCCGAGCTCCCGCCGGCGCTTGTGGAAAAGGCATGCTCCCAGTTCCGGATCCGTATCGAGACGTTGATTGAGGCTGAAGGCAGCTACATTGAATAGATGTCAGCTCTACTACATAATCAAGTTACCTGAATTGATTTTTTCAATAAAAGTTTTAAAATAGAGCTGTGGTGTTGTTTTCTTTAGGACGACAATTTTATCGTTCCACCCTGAATACTCGAGTATCATCCGACCTCACATATCGTGCCCCCACCAAATTTCATCATAAATCTTCTATTTAATGTGAGTTCCATTTTCGGTTGACTAAGCAAAGATTCATTGATGTCTGTAGAAATATATTTTCTCTTCAGCTTTTGTTTTTTTTTTTGCAAAGTACTGATAGTCTAAGATAGGCAGCGGCAGTCAAACTATGATAATCAAAGGTAAATTGTTAACACTATCCTAATTACAACACTTTGTTATTATTATCCTAATTGGAAACGACTTTATGAAACTTTTAAAAGTTGCCTCGCTGTTGTCAGCTTGTTAGTTTTACAGTAGATCTAATACCCTACGGTAACTTCCGTTAATAAAATATAATAAAGGCTAATGATAAAATGTTTGCATCTCAACCACCCAATAGGCTAAAATGTAGGGTCTCAGAAAGTCACTTGATACACGAGTATATAAGGTAGGTTATCTTTGAATACATTCTTGAAACTATTTTTGTAAACATCCTGTACTTGCTAGCACGGAGTTCTCGAAGCGTAATGGCTAATGTCTTGGACCGTGACATCGTAATAAGCTAGTTCGAACTCCAGAATTTTATTACGTTCACTTTCGGAAAAATAGTCTTGGAAAAGGTTTTAACCCCTTTATCTAACTTAACTAGATAGTACTTCTAATACTCTTCAACAAAAATCGCGTGGGCATTCAATAACCCTCGAAAGTTGATACATCATTGAACAAAGTAACAAAGGAAACCATGTACATACCAACAAGAGTTTAAAACTTCGAAAAATTTGCTTCATTAATCAATTGAGACTTTAAAATTTTTCTCGATTAATTTAACCCTTCCATTGCAGTACGCTGATGTAGCAGTCACAGATCTATTTCCTTTCGCGAATCAATGCCCTTGCGAAGCGATTCAGCTATACACTGACCAATCAGGGACGGAGCGCATTGATTCCTTCTTCCTCTCGAGAACTATTTTTCTAGTCCTTTTTGGTTTTCGGCCGACGGTCAGAGAGCACCTAGTTAGTAGCCAAGACAGACCTCTCTCGCGACTTCTACTAAGGACATTCCACATGGAACGCCTTCCCTGAAGAACACGCTGCCACTAGCTTCATACACAGAAGAACCAACCTTGCGGTCAGTCACACGAGCTATTTGCTATAATGACACACACTTCCAACAAACTCAAGGACCAACATACTAACCGGTGACACCAAAAAAAAACCCTTCTCACTCTGACTATTTTACTTCTGCTAAAATAATAAACCTTTCGTTTTTGTGTTTCATAAGAAGTTTCGTTATTTATTTGGATTGTTAATTAATCTATAGTGTTATGGAAACTAACCACTTTCATCACTGAACTATAATACAAAGATGCAGTCGAAATAAATCTATACCCATAAATAAACCTCTTGTTTGTGTATTTGTTGTTGCTACTTTTACGCAAAAAAGACAAGACCTATCGATAAATTCTTTGTCATGAACACTCAGAAGACTTCGCTTATGACATAGGTTGCGTGAGGTTGATATCGGAGATCATTTAAAGTCACCAGGGATCAAAAAGCAGAACTCACCACTTCTACAGATTTTTATATAGGAACTTTGCTCTATTCAATCTTCTTAACAAAGAAACAATGATATGCTAGAATGAAATAGACTTTTATGGGGACTTTTTTCTTTCGTCATATATAGCTTTTTATAAAACGAGCATTGAGCTAGCAATTTCTTTGACAATTTTCAACCTCTGAAAAAATCTACTTTCATAATCATTTGAGGAAAAAAAGGACCGAAGACCATTCTTTTAAAGACATTTTTCAAGGAAAGATATTCTGAAGAGATATTTTCCATTGCGTAAAACAGTGAGTCCTTATAATTTGCATTATAACACTTTTAGGACAAAAAAAAAACCACGTCGTTTCTAAAATTTTACTAAAAGTCAGTAATCTATTAGATTTCAATAATATTCTTAGCAAATACTTTAATAAAGAACAACATTTTTTACTGAAATTTGTATTCCAAAAAATATCATTTTATGTGACTACATTCAACTTAATTTAAATACTTTTTGTCAAAAATCCATAGAACAAAATATGATTGCTTGATTTATTGATGGCTTTTAATGGAATGTCAACCCGTCTTGTGTTAATTTACGCCTAGAAGTTATAATATTAACTTTATTGCAATATTTTTTTACATTTTTGTATTGTTTATCTTAATTGTTTTTTTTTTGTTTTTTTTTACAGCAGACGATTCATTAAATATGAATAATTCAGAAACAGAATTATTTGACCCATCGATGGGTACCTAACGGGTACTACTACCCGATGTTAGAATGCACCCGAAAGTAAAGTCATATCTCCAGAACTGGTGTCTAACCATCAGATGGATTTTTGTGTCATGCCAGAGACAACCTTTTTTTAAGAGGTAGGTCTCACTTCTCTGCAGAGGATACGACAAGGCAGGAAAAACTGGAGCTCGGCTGTGCAAAATAGAGCTGGTCGTGTTCTGCACAATTTTTCCTGATGAAAAGTGTGAATATTCTCTCAGCTATGAGTTTATTTGTACCACTACAAGCCTTCTACAAGGATGACTTTGGCATTAAATAATCCATGAGGGTTGATATGCCACTAAACAAAGAAACCGAACCAGGACATCCCCTTTTTATTGGAGGCTCTTACCCCTTGCAGTCTGCATACTTTAAGCCCCACCAACAGTGATTATTTAAAAACAGGTAAAATCCTTTTTTACGAAAATTTCTATTCCAAATAAAAAAAAAAAAATTTGTGTGATTTAAGTTACATAATTTTTCTGAAAAGTCTTCTACCCCTAATACATGTGTTATATAATTAAGCTAATGAATAATTATATCAATCATTTTCATTAATTATATTTTATTATTCAGTTTGGTAAGGCTTTGAACTACTCGGTGTCTCTTGGTTCAGTTATTGTAGTCAGACGGTCCACTTGCAAACTCGCGCGGAAAGGATATGACAATCATCATCTGTTATAATAAACTCCCTGACAGGAAATGGGGCTGGACACAATGTTGGAGTGAAGTGAGTGCGTGAATGACGTCACACCCGGAAGAGATGGCCAAAGAATTTTAAGATTTTGAAAAAGACGAACAGTTGAGGTACGACCGTCGAAGGGGACAGTTGAGTTTTTTTCGGATCTGATCGATCAGATCAGTTTGGATCTCGACCGGCCGAGATGAGTTGAGATCTAAGACACGACAAGATCCTCCGCACGTGGAGGGGTGTTAGCATACAATGCATGTCATGGTTTGGTTGTTAAAAGACTTATTATAAGATACCTATCTCAATAGACTTGTGGGGTCACTGTGGTGTAATGGTTCGAAATAAGTGAGTTCAAACTCTAGTCTCGCTAATCCAAATATGGGTTAGATAGTATCCTTACTGTGCATATGCTTTGGCATTAAATAATCAATGAAGGTTTATATGCCATTAAACGAAGAAACTAAAATTTTAACTGAGTTATCATATTTCAATATGTTTTCTTGAAAGAATGATGGATATAATTGCTATATATATATATATATATATATATTGTAATTATATTCTTAGCATAGATATTTCTATAGCTGTATGTGACATAACTAGTCTCTATTCTACCTTCTTCGTGGTGCCCAGTCGGCTGAGGCTGCAGAATACACCGCTTGAATCTCTGCAGAGAGTTACGACCCCGCAACGAGTGTCCTGGATATGACACTAAACAATCTGATGATGAGGCTTCAGTAATGCTTGAGCTTTGGAAAATGCGTAGTACCCCGACATTGCCATTGCTCCCAGGTCCACTTTGGTCCAGAGTGGTAGCCCCTGATAGGGTCTTCTCAATAGGTTAAATAGAAGTATTTGACATTTAAACAAAGAGCAAACAAATGACTTATGCTAAATTGAATTGTTTGAAACAGAACTGTTTGATCGTTTAACTGTGTATAAACAGATGACTGATGTTTAATTGAATTGTTTGTAATACATAGCAATACTTGGAACCATTTAACTTTGTTGACTTATGTTTGCAAATCATATATATCTAATTTATATGTATAAACCGGATTTGGTATTAAATAACCTACAGTGGTTGATGTGCCATGAAACTAAATCAAACCAAACCAATTTTTGAGGTAAACAACGTTTCGCTTTCAAATAAAATCGCAGGCAAAACGGTGCTATCAAAGAGATTGGTTCATAGGGTCTTGTCCAGTTTTTATCGAAGCAAATACCTTTCACCCTGTTCTTGTTCCCAACGAGGTTCTCGCATTTACATCTCGGCACATATTTACCATCCGTCCTAAGTCGATGTACTTTTTCCCTTTTCCAGTTTCATCGCTTTCCATCATCTGGAGATGAAAAATAATTACATAGCATTTTTACTCAGTTACATCTATGATAATCTGCAGCATATCTGTACATGATGTAGCCAAGTAATAATGCTATGTAATTATTTTCCGTCTACAGCTGGAAATCTTTTTTACAAAACTAACTAGTGATATTTAATTAAACATAAAAATTATTTAAAATCAAACTTAAGCATTATTCGTAAGAAGACAGTGTGTTAATCTTTCACTAATCATGATTTTAATGTTAAAAACCATTCGATTAGCTTCTGCAGCAATATGTCTTCCCACTAATAGTATTTAGTGACACCTTTTTAATGAGAGACGAAACTTTTTATTTCATTAAACTTTCCTTTGCGTCTAATACTCTTTGGCTGCAAATATTTAAGGGGATTAATATATGCATTAATAAATATTACAATAAAATTCACACACATATACACACAGGGACGTGTATATGCACACACACACACACACACACACACATATATATATATATATATATATGTATTTGCCTAGTCGGCTGGGGTTGTAGAATACAACGACTGCACCTCTGCAGAGGGGTAAGACCCTCCAAATCAATGTTCTGGATATGACACTAAATAATCTGATGGTGAGGTTCCAGTGATGCTGGAGCTTTGTGGAATGCGGAGTACCCCTTTATTACCATCACTCCCAGGTCTGGCCCGGCATCTTAGCTCCTGATAGGGCCCTATCTATGGGCTAAATAGATCTAAAGGCATACTTATGTGAAACTGAATTGTTAGATTAAACTGAATAGCTTGAAATAGAAATGTTTTTGACAATTAAACCGTACTTACATTTAAACTGCGTGCTCATGCTAAACTGAATTATTTCAAATAGAACTGTCTTTGACATTGAAACTGTATTAATACTAAACTGATTTGTTTAACATAGAACAGTTTTGACATTTAACTGTGTGTAAACAAAATCTGTACTCATACTAAACTGAATTAGCTGAATTAGAACTGGTTCACTAAACTGAATACCTCAAAATAGAAATGTTTTTCAAAATTATACTGTATTTATATTCAAACTGCGTGCTTATGCTAACCTAAATTATTTGAAATTGAACTGTTTTTGACATTGAAGCTGTACTCACATAAAACTGAATTGTTATATATAACTGCTTGAATAGTTTGATGTGGAAGTGTTTTTGACAGTTGAACTGTGTGCTTAGGTTAAACTGAATTGTTTTAAATAGAACTGATTATGTACATAAAAATTGATTTGGCGCTGAATAACCTACAAAGGTTGATATGCCATAAAACCTAACAAACTAAACTATATATATATATATATTAGTGACTCTGTATGCATCCACTTATATTCATATTATGTATTTACCAAACCATTTGCAGCGGGAAGGATGTGACACAAGGCCAGTTGTTAGACTGAGTAAAGATGGTTTAAATTCAGTTTTCCTTCTCTTTGATTAGTTGCCTATTCAAGGCTAAAGAAATCATTTTGACCAACTATTTTCTCATAAATGGAGAATACACGAAGTAATGCCTTTCTAGAAAGCATTAGAGTGAAGTGAATTGCAAAGAGTTCGTCGAGGATTTGAAGTTTGTTCGCCAATATCAGTGTTGTATAATTTGGTGATGTCTGTAATAATAATACAGATATGAAAACACAGGCAAAAACAGGCAAATACAAATACAGGCGGACTCTGTCGTTTCAATTACGAACGGTTTATTAACTTCTGATTTCGATTCTTCGTCACGAGGAGAGAGACATAATTCTTACTATGTTAACCATCCCCAACGCGCGGCATATCTTGTGATGTTTAAGATCTTTGTCGGCAGAGATCCGAAGAACCCAACTACATCATCCCAAATTCAACTCTATGCCTCAACAACAGGAACTCAACTCTCTGCCTCCGTGGTCCAATCTCAACACTCAACTGACCCTTTTTCAAAATCTTCAAATTCTGAGGACCATCTCTTCCAGGTATGACGTCTTCTACACTCCAGCTCCATTTCCTGTCAATGGTGATTGTCAAATCCTTAGCGCTCGACCGTAAACTGCACCAATTGACAATATACCTGGGCTCTTAACCCGAATAGTTTAAAGCCCAACCAAACTGAATGATAAAATAAGATTAACGAAAAATGATTAATATAAAAAAAATAATTCCTTAATTATATAACACCAGTTCCAACGCTAAGCAGGCCTTTATTTTATACATTTATACATACTTTTTGTTAATGCTTATATAAAGAGTCCACACTATTCTTTAATGAACTAGAACTTTCGATGCAGGTGCCTTGCAGAAAATACTTGATGCTTTTATCCGGAAAAGTTTTTAAAACATTTGACTCAGACATAAAATTCGTAGCTTGGGAAAATTTCTGATTTAAAACTCCAGTGCACTCATAAATAACTCCACAAATAATTCTTTTTTTTCCTCTCGTTTTTTACTAGAAAATATATCGGTTCAAATTCGATGTACGTACCCAACTGTGCTTCCGCAATGAGTAGAGATAATCTGTTTTTAATTAACTTGTACATGAATAAGACGATAATTGATAAGGATTGAACAGTGAAATGGGTTTTGTTATCAAAGTGTAGATGTATATACGTTTATAAGGAATTCAGTGAAGGTGTATATCTCTGTGTGTATTTGTGGGTGCATGTATTCTGACATGAGCACACATTCCTGTATATTTGTGGGAGATAATGGTCAAGTCACACTGAAAGCATCGATCCCTGACAGTTCACTGAAGTTAAGTAACAATTTTCGGTGGTCAAACGAGTGACCACTTTGCAATAGCGAGTACCGAAAGCAACCTAAATGAGATACAGTCGATGAGGGAAAGAATACCCTGACTTAATCACTTGCAGAGGGGTAAGATCCATCCCTCCAAAAAGGGTGCCCTTCGTTAGCTATAAAACTGCATAAGGTCGTAAGTTTCCAGTTCTTGAGTACCCTTTCATTATGATTTCTCCCAGATCCAGTCTGAACCGGAATGTTAGTACCTGTTATAATCTCATCTGTAGGTTAAATCTATTTAAGATTATTTTTATTCGATAGGATTGTGTGAAAGACAAACAAACAAAAACCTCTTAAAAAACAACACAAAAAATATGAAGACGAACGTACAATGAACCAGATTCCTTATCTTCTGAGCATGAAATAACCCTACACTTGTTGACATAACATTAAAATAAAAAAAATAACAAATGAATAAACGAAGTACATAGCAAAGAATGTTGTAAACTGGTATTTTTGTTAGTACTCTTTATAAAAAGAAACACTTTTGGTTCAGTGAATAATGTCTTATTTCATCATTATTATTGATCATTTCCCTCACTCACACAATCGCTGTCTTTTTGTCTTCATCTGTATTAGTCATCTAAAATATTTAAAACAAATCGGGTGATCTTTAAAATGTGTTTCAGGGCTGTACGCCAAACTGACCGAGACAATAATAAAAAATGCAAATAGGATTCAAAACTGTGATTTTCTTATTATAATAATTATGTCGGCAAATGATCCAGACATTAAGGAAAAATTAGCCTCCCTAGTATAATGGCACCTTTGGACACACAGACTCCTTCCAACATTTCTTTGATTACCAAAAATTCTATAAAGCCTCAGTTCGATTGATTGTTTAAGTGATTAATTTTTACGGCATGTTAAACCATCAAGAGTTATTTTATACTTAGAGGTTAGAGAATTGGGTTCATAGTATATATTTATATTTTTGTGTGACAAATTCACGTACCTAGGAAGCAGCGTCGAATCAACCGAAAAGGACATCGAAACGAGGTTAACGAAAGCATGGACAGCTATCAATAGGCTATCGACTATATGGAAATCAGACCTAACCGATGAAATGAAACGCAGTTTCTTCCAGGCAGCAGTCACATCGATACTGCTATATGGATGCACTACATGGACGCTAACAAAACGGCTGGAGAAGAAACTACATGGCAATTACACAAGAATGCTGCGTGCAATCCTGAACAAGTCCTGGCAGCAACACCCCACAAGACACCAACTGTACGGCCACCTGCCCCCTATCACGAAAACTATTCAAGTTAGACGAACCAGACATGCAGGACATTGCTGGAGAAGCAGAGATGAACTCATAAGAGATGTACTCTTATGGATCCCCACACGTGGCCGCGCAAAAGCAGGACGACCAGATCGAACGTACATTCAGCAGCTATGTGAGGATACAGGTTGTTGTCCTGAAGACCTACCTAGGGCGATGAACGATAGGGAGGAGTGGCGAGAGAGGGTCAGGGATATCCGTGCTACCAGCGCGATATGATGATGATGATATTTTTGTGTAGCTATTTATTAAGAGTTTCTTTGCACACATATTAAGAATTCCTATCAAACAAATAATTTGCACACATTTGTATCGTTTCCGGTATTTCCATCTAACAGCAAAAATTAATGCACAGTTACTTGGTTCTAAATACCTAATAATAATCTATAGTAAATAATTAAAAGTTCAAGTAACTATAATCAATAAAATAATGTATAGTTCTGAGCTATCAAATTGCCCTATAAAATACTAATAATTTTTCAAACAGATCTATTTGAGACATAGATAGGACAACTGCTTCGGGTCAGGGTTGACCTGGGCGTAAAGACAACGAAAGGGTACTCCACGTTTTATGCCAAAAAGACCTTTCTTTTGAGATCGCCATCAATTACCTTATCGTACGGTTTGGAAATCCCCCAAACGATTTTAACTCACAGGGAGCCATATTTGGAACTATGAGATACCTAACGATACAACATTTTAGGTCTATTCTCATACGTCAAGTTCGACAGAAGAAGACAATGATTAAATTGTCCTATCACGGTGACCATCCCACAAAATCTTCAGACAAATCTAGCCACATTAGTATGAAATTGGGTGGTGCTCCATCGGGTCTGAATCCCCAGCACCAGGTTTCATAGAATCTTTTTTGCTAGTTCCCTGAAAACAAAAACATGGTTTAGGGGTTCACTAAAAATCGCCTGTAGTTTATCAAATATTCAAAGGCCGGACAGAAGATATCTGATGAATCCAGGGTTGATCCGATATTTTGCCTTAAATTAGGGAAAATAGGCAAACATTTAAAATAGCTGCATCCATGTATATAAAAATCGCATAAAAGTATCTGTTAACGACAGCCGATATCAACAAGAGTATATTGTAAGCCGTTGACACTATTTTGGTAAGCAAAAAATAGAATGTCGTTTAAATCATGAATCTAGAAATGAAATCACTTCGCAGATTAAGGGAGAAAGAAATAGGAAGTGTAGGGGATTTTACAGTTGCTTGTAGCGTTACAATTATCGTTGCAGGAAGTTTGTAGAGCGACCCGAGTTCAAAATCCTGAACGAAGCTGTTTGAATTTAATATAGCGCCAATAATCTTGAGAAAGATATGAAATCAACTACCCTCTCGCCAGCTATGGGTAAATAGTAGGGCAGGTTGTGGTTTTTAACTTTGTAATAGAAATCGGTATAGGGTTGGCAAAACTGAATTCAAACCAACTGTAGACCTGGAAAGACATGGACTTCGGCAGGTTGATCCTGTCCAAGACACGCTAGATGCTTAGCACCCCAAAAAGCTAACTAGGTCAGGGCATATATCTACATTGGGCAGACTGGGTTCTTCAGCCTTGTGAGGCCACTAGTCTAGGAAAAGAAAAGCTCTGAATTCAAACCTGTTAAACTCCACTTAAAAATTGACCTTGTGTCAAATCCTGCCCGAGCGGAGGGATTGGTAAATATGTATATCTGCATTTTTTTGTGAATGTTTATAGACACATCAATCAATTTATGACCCACACACCGTTACATATGAAATATAGAATCAATGAAACATTAATTTTCTTCACGATTGGCATTTAATACTCTTATTTCAGTAAGTTTTCCATTAATTAAATCATCTTTGAAACTTCTGCTGATAAAGTGGGAAGTTGTGCCGTTATTTCTCTTGGTGTCCTCCAGTCTTACTCTAGAGATAAATTTATATTTAGAAACGCAAGAAAACGTTGCAGAACGATAGTTTTCGTGCTATGTAGAGTATTGCACTTGCATAATCCAGTGTTTCACAAAGAAAACTGCAGTTAAAAAAAAGGACTGAGAATTGGTTCTGAATCATTTAGTCATCGTTTGATTATTTAAATTACTCGGCTGTATAGACATCTTTTTAGAAGTTAGTGTAACGCAGCAAAAAAGGACACATCGTTGAGAAATCTATGAGTGAAATGCTATTTAAATGCTCTTAGAGAATAAATAATTCCAAATTCATTTGGATTTTTATAATAATAATTATAGTGTTGTGAGTTTTTTTTGTGTTCATTCCGATGATTATAATTTCTCAAGGGAGATAATTAAATGTTGATTGAATTGTTTATTTGCATTTGGTTATAATGTAGATTGCATATATAATAAGTGACTCGATGCAGAACGTCATACCCCACCGATATAGTGTCACCCGTAAACAAGTACACATCTAAACATACGATTTGAGAGAGAAAGAGAGAGAGAGAGAGAGAAAAAGAGAGAGAAACAGAGGGAGATATAATGAGAAAGAAAATATAGGAGAGATGAATGAGGTAAAGAAAGGAAATATAGAAGCGTGAGAGGGAGTGAGCGAGCGAGCGAGAGAGAGAGAGAGAGAGAGAGAGAGATAATGAGAAAGAAAATATAGAAGCCTGAGGGATTAGAGAAAGTAGGAAAATATAGAAGCATGAGGTAGAGAGAGAGAGAGAGAGAGAGAGAGAGAAAATAGAGGAGCATGAGGAAGTGGAAGAGAGGGAGCGATAACGAGAAAGAAGATGTAGGAGAGAGAGATGAGGAAAAAGAAGAGAGGAAATACGCATGAAAGAGAGAGAGAGAGAGAGAGAGAGAGAGAGCAGTAAATAATTTAAAAAATCTTGAATGAGAAATGAATTATAGAAAATATGTTTAAGTACGTGTGATACAGAATCAAGGAACATAAATAAAAAAGCGTAGATCATGAGAGTCACACACACACATACACATAGATAGATAGATAGATATAAATTGTTACATGAATAGAAAAACGAAAAAAACATAAAAAAATAAATAGATCAACAAAAATAGATAAATAAAATTCAAATAGATTAAAAACAAAAGAGCAAATAAATCAACAAATCACAAATATCGCCACGTAAATATCCTTGCGGTATAAATTAGATCTTCAGCTCTATCAACAGTATATGAAGGATACCTACCACGTGGTAACCACCTGGCTGACAAACGCATGGGAAAGAAACTGACTGTCACTAGGACCGTTGACGCAGTGTCTAAGCAATCCTAACAAGCATACACACATATACATACACGTGAGTCTATGTGTATGTGTGTGTGTGTGTGAGAGAGAGAGAGAGAGAGAGAGAGAGAGAGAGAGATAGAGAAAGAGAAGACCAATGTCTATTATGAAAAAGGTAGAAACAGCTTTTATGAAAAGAGAAATGTATTTTATGGGAGGAAGAAAAAAGCACGTATTTGGTAGGAAACTATTCGAGACTGAATCAATTTTTACACCAAAAGACAGAGCTGATATTTATTTACTAAGCTTAACTTTGTGTGACTTAAGGTCATCAATGAGTGAGTTCCAGCAAAGATTAAATTCACTTTGCTAGGAGTAGTCTTCCAAGCATGCTAAATGCTATAGGAAGGCAAAGTAGTGAGAGGATAAACTATTTGCCGAGAAGATGTAAAAACAGAGAGAGATAAAGTATTTACAGAGAGACAGAGAGACAGACAGAAACAGAGACAGATATAATGAGAAAGAAAATATAGGAGAGATGGATGAGGTAAGGAAAGGAAAAATAGAAGCATGAGAGAGAGAGGGGGGAAAGAGAGAGAGAGAGAGAGATAATGAGAAAGAAAATATAGAAGCCTGAGAGATTAGAAAAAGTAATGAAATATAGAAGCATGAGGTAGAGTGAGAGACAGAGAGGGAAAATATAGGAGCATGAGAAAGTGGAACAGAGGGAGGGATAAAGAGAAAGAAGATGTAGGAGAGAAAAATGAGGAAACGGAAGAGAGGATATACAGAAGCATGAAAGAGAGAGAGAGAGAGAGAGAGAGAGAGAGAGAGAGAGAGATGACGAATGGGTTTATAGAGAATGTGAGAGTGCATACTTTCAAACAATCTTACGTTTTCTACTGGGAGCAAACGCCTTATACTTTTTCTCACTTTGTAATTGAATCAATATTTTTATTTATGTGTGGTTGACCATATTTTCGTGATCCGAATTTTTTCAGACTGTTTTTTTTTTTTAATTCTTAACTGAAAATTATGTAAATATATTCTAAAATGTTTTGGACACATTTCCTAAATACCAGTGGTGATAAAGAAGGGAAATTTTTCCAAAAACGGCGAAAAAAATGACAGCAAAGATCTGATAAAAAATCTACTGTTACTACAATTAAGATTAATACTACAACTACAACTGCTGCAACTAATACTGTTACTACTACTGATAATAATGCTGATGATCATAAAAAGAATAATAAAGAATTTAACATTTTAGAGAACATCGTTACCATTTGCCATTTGTAGATTTTCATACTATTTTAATTTTGCCTCTTCATTTTGTTCGTAGTACCACCATCAGCAATGATTAGAATAAAAAAAATTCACTAATCGCTAAGATTGTTATACTTAGTTTTAATAATAAGGCAACCGCGGTACTATCTGGAATAGGTCCTCATGACTAACGTGATATTGTAGAAAGTGAGTTCGAACTCCAGTTACGCCATTGCACTCCTTTTGGACTAATACACTTAAAAAAGGTATAAACCTCCCTTATTACCCCAGCCATGGCTTAAATATTACCACTACTCTTCTACCAGGATGGCTTAGGTGTTAAATAACCCAAGAAGTTTGACATGCTGTTAAATAAAGAAACCAAATCAAACCAACGTTATCGACTTGCAATTAGATGGGATATATCTTGATATTCCATTCGACCAGTAAGCGAATTCTAATTCATCAGAATCAATCGTTTTTTTAACAGACTCCCTTTTTATTCTCATCCACTTGATCTCATATTTTCGACCAGATTGAGCCAGTACCAACTCATTTGCAAAATATCTTATTCTCCAAAGACAAGAGAACATTGTACATTGATAGCATGACACTGTAAAATGTAGAATGAAAGTTGAATTGCCCGAAAAATTCACCGGAAAACGAGATATGAATATTTTTGCCATTAAAGCACCCTACCAAAAAAAATAAAACAAAACAAAAAAAATTCTTAAATTTATGATGTACCTGGCATTCGTTTTGTCACTTTTTTGGGGGTCTCTGTAGATATTCGCAAGTTTTACGAGTCTAAGTGCGTTCGTGGATGGAATTCTAATGCTACAAGGCAATTATAAAATTCCATTGGACAAAAAACAAGAAAAATGATATAAAAAGCTTAGATGTTTGATATTTGACCAGAACATGAATATTTCAATGAGTTGTCTCGCTGTGGGACATTTACTTCCCGTGTTAGCAGTTCTAACCTGGATCGCCATTGTTTTCATATTTCAAGAAACACATCTGATTTCCCGTTGTAGTGATTGGAAGTGAACTTTATGACAGCCGATTCCGCAATAAAAAATCCTTAAAAATGACTGGACAAGTTCCTAATAAAACCCGTCAAAAACCAAAACAACGTCACTTGGAGATACACCATCGTCCAAAGGTAGGAAGTCACCTTCCAATAATTCAAGAATACGCTGACCGTACTATGCGATAAGATTCTCCCTCCCTAAAAAGAGTGTGTCATGCATTTGACGTCAGACAGCATCTGGTGGTGAGGCTCCTGTTCTGAAGCTCTAAAGAATGTCCTGTACCTCTTCATTGCCACTACAATCAGTACAACTCTAAGCTGATTTGGAAGTACGAGGTGTATACGATAAGTTTCCAGACATTTTTCATATGGGGATTTAAGATTGGCGTAGCCTTTTAAAAATTCACTATGTTATTGCAATACATCTTATGACATGACTGACCAATTTTTATGATTTCAGGTTCAAATCAACAACTACAGCAGCAATTGGAATACACCCTACTAAAGCCCGATTGTCACAGATGGTGAATTTCAAAAATGCCATCTGACACTTTAGAAGAACGATACGCAGTAAAATTCTATTTAAAACTTTGAAAAAATGATGCCACCGAAACGTATGGAATGCTTCAGACTGCTTTTCGACTATCTTGCATGAATCGAGCATCAGTTTTTGAGTGGAATAAGAGGTTCAAGGAAGGCAGAGAGTCTGTGAGGGATGATGAGATGTGTAAGAGGAAGTCAATACACCAGAGTTTATTGGCCAAACGGTTAGGGTAAGGGTTACAATTTTTAGGTTTTAAGGGAGTTCAGGAAGAGATTTCGTCGAAAGTGGCTAGCACTCTTCAAATCAGGTCAATAGCATTTCCACCAGGACAACACACCAGTCCACAACTCTATTCTTGTCACAGACTATTTGACCAAGATGGGCATCAAGACAGTTCCTCACGCTCCCTATAGTCCAGACCATGCTCCCTGTGACTTTTGGTTATTCCCAAAGCTCAGGGGCTGTCGTTATGATACAATTGAGGAGATGAAAGAGGCTCTGACGAAGGTCATTGACACGCTCACACAAGAGGAATTCCATGGGGACTTTCAGAAGTTGTTGGAACGATACAACAAGTGCATTGCAGCTGGAGGATATTACTTCGAAGGGGACTAGAGTTTCATGTGTGTACTGTCAATAAAAGCGCCCATGCGAAAAAAGTCTGGAAACTTATCGTATGTACCTCGTATCTTAAAGGTCCGATCTATTGGTCAAATAGATCTGTTTGCAAATTATTAGTAGGAATACGTGACGGCATATATCTTTATATTAAGAATAGTTATTTAAACAAATAAATATTTACAAGAGATTATGATTATTTACTTGAAACAATATAACTGTGTGCAAGTAAGTGTCAATTATCAAATGGAAATAATAATTCGAAACAATATAGTCATTGATACGATAGGAATACTTGAAACCATAAAATAACCCTTGAAAGGTTGGCATGCCATTTTAATCAATCAATCAATCAACTTATTTAATATTTTCTTTTGTTGTCTCTCAACAGGACACTCCAAGTTGTTATCACTGAATTGTCTTCAAATAATTTGACATCCAGATTAATGTTACATCTTTTTATAAAACTTTATGGTACTTATGCATCTATGTTACCGCAAAAAGCTGAACTTTCCCGAGCATTTCCGGAAAGAATCAGAATATGTCGAAACGCCTAGCTAATCAAATTTAAGATAAATATAAGTCAATCAATTTCATACTAAGTTATAAACAATTGTAAACATGAATTTATCGCAGCTAAGCGAAAATCTACAATGTGCAGAAATGGTGATCCAATTCTGCCAAGAAAAAAACCTTATTGGCAAAATTAAAAGTTGCCTGGCATGTGAGCATCCTTGCCATCTAAAAAAAATGAGGAAAAGTTATACCTGGAGATGCCGTAACATCAAATGCAGGACCTGGATTATTATTAAATTGTTAGGTGAAAGTACAGAATAGTTACAAAACACCCCCTCCCCATGGTTAAAATGGAGTTCTAATCGTAACATTATCCATTAAGAATTGTCTTTTTCTCTTCCTTTTTTTTTTTTTTTTTTGGTCTTCATGCGTTTTGTCCACAAATTGGTTGACTTATTTTATCGTCTGCTTGCTTAAATTTCGTTGCTGAATATTCCGATTCTTTCCGTTATCGGCTCGGAAACGCTCGGGAAAGTTCGGCTTTTTGTGGTAACATAGATGCATTAGTACCACCTTTATTACACTGTCAAAAACGTAACCTAATACAATTATAGAAAACATATACACACTTTTGAAACTACTAATGTGCTGAACAGGATTGAACCACACAGACAAATTAAATTCAATCCCCAATTCAAACATATTTGATTACTTTGCTACATAAAATGATATATCTTTAAGTGACCTCGTTTCGCGTAGAAACAAAGCTCTTAAACTACTTTTGCAGGTTCCTCGAGAATCATCGTTCGGTAATTCAAGCGAACACCTGATTGGTCCAAAAGAACAAGACGGATTAAGTACTTTTTTAAGTTTTTTTTGTTTTTGTTTTTTTGGTACTGATCTGGTCATTCTTAAAGGACCTGTATATCTTGAGTAGAAATAATTTTCCTTCAAAGTATATTTTGTGCATATCTAATATTATCGCTGTTTTACATTACAGGGAAATACTATTATAAAGTTTGAAGTAAATATATTTCGTCAGCTGTCTATAAGTCGGCTTTATCTGGACTTCCACCTGTGACAATCAGGCAAGGTCTTACGGTCAACTCCTTCTGAAAGCAACGCAAGAGGAATCCCTAAAGTTAAGCAGAGATGATTCAGCATATTAGTGAGATCGAGAACTACTATTGTAATCAAACAAAAAGTTTACTGAATGAGAAATAACTAAAGCGGGGGTTGAAAATAAAATGGAAATCTTTATAACACTAAAAAAATGCTATACTAGCCAGCGGCGTGAAGAAGGTAACCGTTGCTAGAGGTGACTACTTAGTATATTTTCTCTATTTGTCGTACGTCCTACCAACTGGACAAGTTTGGCACAAGGCTTTTTTAAGTTGGGTGAGAGCGCAAGGCAGTAGCCCAGACACGTCCGACTGTTGTATAGCCATTTACGCAAATATATGCAGAAACATAATCAACTGATAATGACGACTTCAATAAGGAACGAATACACTTCTTGACAAAAATATAAATATCTCACACTTTATTTTCGAAAGGGTGATGTTCTGTTGTGTGTGAGAGATGATGTGACGGACTGCTATAATGACCCACGTTCTTTCTCTCCATCATAGCAGCACTTCTTTCTTATCTTGGCTTGGGTTGCTCAACCGAGGGCCACTGCATGCTGGTTCTCACATTAGCATTCCTGTCTCCTACTAAACTCAAACCGCCCGGGCACCTGCTTATATTTTTTTCTAACGTCCATCTGCTTCCGCTGTTCTTCCGCTTATTTACACAGGTGCATCTCTTAATTGACGGCTCGGTCGAGGGTCAATATATAACTCGGCAGCTCAAATTTTGCCTCGGGTTCCGTCTGCATTCCGCTAAAAAAGGGTACCTTAGGCTCCAGGCGATAAACCTAGCTTCTCCAAGGAGTGTTAGAGCCAGAGGGAAAGGCCTCCTGACTTTTGAGGAGGGTCTGCCACGTGACGTGAATGCTCGGCTTCCCCGGAACCCACATCAGGCAGCCTCGACCGAGTGAAGCACCACTGCCAAAAGCAATTAGTCTATTTCCACCCCCTCACAATTGTGTCCAACGTATTTATGAGGAATGAGACATACCCATTAATGTTTATAGGCACCAAATCAGGAGTATGAGTAACGTTGCCTCACCGACCCGGCACCATCTCGAATATTAGTTGGTGCTATACTGCTCAAATACAGGACTGGCCCTTTACTTCAAAATACGAAACAGTTTATTGACTGTAACATTTCATACAACCGTCGTCATCTGCAACATGAGAAAAACAGACTGAAAGGTATTAGTACTTAAATAGAAACGCGATCAAATACAGCGGGTGGGGGGGACGAATAGAAACATCCGACTTCGATTCATTCACTCAGCTCGTTCCCTCGCCCCTGAGGGTCCTGAACTCAACCGACAGTCTCTGCCTTTGAAGTATGAACGGCTCCAAACTCTGTCCAAACTCAATTAGATAACTTTGCTTATATTATAATCCTAATTACCCCATTCTCTAATGATATAAGAATACGTGTCGCTATATTTCCATACCCGATTGCAAAATCAGGTATCATTGAATTCAAAATCTGTTCATCTCGCCCGAAACAAAATTTCAAAGCAGAACCACTGCTATGTCAGGCTGTCATCTCATCCTGCTACACTTGCCACAAGTGTATCATATGACTTTCGCATGTTGCCTACACTTCATTCAAATATTTTAGCTAACGTACAGTATATCACCACAATAAAACCATTACCTAATATGATTAATTATCATCGTTAATTCCATTACATTAATAATAGCTGGTATTGCAAACAAAATGAGGCCGATTTACCTGAGTAAATGAGAACGATCATGCAATATGTTAAAGTCCAGTCATTTCGGCTGCAGTTGGAAAGAGATCCTTGAAGTTAATCTGCGTTGCCCAATAGTCAGATGGGTAACCTCTTTGTATTAAAAGATATGGTAAAAAATCTGAGGTCGGTGTTCTAGACTAGGAAACAACAATCAAGAAATGTCAGTTTTAATAATTTGGAGTGAAGTTATCTAAATCCAATCGTATTTACAAACTACGACCCGTAAGCAAAATTTGCATTATTTTCGTTGTTTTAAGTACTCCATTTAACAAAGATTGTTAGTGTTCGTGCAACTAAACAGGCATTTGTAAACCAATTCATCCGAGTAAAGCTTAAAATATCATTCCAGAATATTATTATTATTATATATAAAACATTATCAGAAAATTTAGCCCAGCTCAGGTGCTCTGCTAATGTGATCTTCTGCTCGGCTAGGAGAAATTCAGCAAATGTCAGTCGTATAATTGACGGTTGAAGTAGTTGTGTATTCAACATCCTAATTATTTCTTTTGGAAGGGATAATCTACCCTTAAAAATAATTGGTATTAGATAATCCTTAATTTCCCATAGAGCTTTGCATCAAACGAAACGAAGTTTTATAAGTATGTATAGTGATCAACATTTAAACGTACTTGTAAAATCTGTAACTAACGGCAGTGCAAACATAATATTCTTGAGCAAGCTTTGACTGGTGGTGAAGGAAATAGAAAAAAATTAGTGTTGAAAAAGTGTGGATATTTCATTTGTTTTGAGGATCAAGTTCTTGGCTATTCAGTATGAAGATATACAAAAATTTAACATTTTAAGTTGTTAGGTATTTTTTGTACAAATGAAACATTTTTATGCGCTAATAATAAATTGTGTTGATATTTGCGCACTCTACTTCCACAGGTAAACGCTCTACTTTTAACTGTCTAAAAATTCCAACTAAGTACGAATCAATTATGTGAAGATCCACATTTTTTCTCTGGTCGTGGCTGACTTCTGATTGTCTCATGACGACAAAGAAGCGTGAAGTTTGAGCGTAGATCTTTATATATATCTGGTGATACAATTCTAGAAAAAAAAATCTACGGCTATGACATACTTTCTGAAAGATTCCCAAGTGTTTAAAAAAAAAACCAGTCATCTTTGTGTATCTAAACTTCTGACCCACTGGGAATATGATAAAAGAAAAATAAGTTAAATAAAACTTTATCTCTACAATTATTCTGAAATTATTTAAAGAAAGTGGTTATCCTAACTGAGCTAAGACAGTGAATCATGAGAATCAAATGTCAGGAATTGTAAAAGTCTCAATTTAAATGCTAATGTGTGACTCAGCAATTCACACACACACACGCGGGCGCGCATATATATATATATATATATATATATATATATATACGAGGATCATTAAATAAGTTTCCAGATTTTTTTCGTGTGGGCACTTTTATTGACAGTACATGCATGAAACTCTAGTCCCCTTCGAAGTAATCTCCTCCGGTTGCAATGCACTTGTGCCGTTCCAACAACTTCTGAAAGGCCCAATGGAAGTCCTCTTGTGTGAGCATGTCAATGACCTTCGTCACAGCCACTTTCATCTCCTCAATTGTCTCATAACGACAGCCTCTGAGCTTTGGGAATAACTAAAAGTCACAGGGAACAAGGTCTGGACTATAGGGAGCGTGAGGAACTGTCTTGATGCCCATCTTGATCAAGTAGTCTGTGACAAGGATGGAGTTGTAGACTGATGCATTGTCATGGTGGAAATACCACTGACCCAATCTGAAGAGTGCTGGCCTCTTCCGACGGAATCTCTTCCTGAACTCCCTTAAAACCTTAGAATAGTAACCCTTACCCTAACCCTAACCGTTTGGCCAATCAACTGTGGTCTATTGACTTCCTTACTCCTCCCACACCTCTCATCATCCCTAACAGACTCCTTGCCTTCCTTGAATCTCTTATGCCACTCAAAAACTGATGCTCGATGCATGCAAGATGGTCAAAAAGCAGTCTGAAACATTCCATACGTTTTTGTGGTATTTTTTCGAAGTTTAAAACAATTTTATTGCATATCGTTCTTCTAACGTGTCCTCACGTCCAGATTGCATTTTTCACATTCACAAGCTGTGACATTTAGGCTTTAGTAGGGTGTGTTCCAATTGCTGCTGTAGCTGTTCATTTGAACCTGTAATCATAGAAATTGATCAGTCATGTCATAAGATGTATAGTAATAACATACTGAATATTCAAGGGTCTACAACAATTTTTAAATGACTGTATAAAGAAACTTATTGAATGCACCACATATATTCCCCATAGTCTCTGATAAAAAAAACAACTTCTGGCTGCTATGCCTTTATGAAATATGCTTAACCCTCCATCAGACAGTTTATCTCGCAACATAACTAAATAAGGGATTCAAATTAAGAGGAAAATACCTCAAGAAAAGTTAGGAACCCCAACAAAAGACAACCACTTTTAGTCTCAACATACAAAAGAAATAACCCAGAATTTTTCACAGAAATATTAAAGAACAAAGATCAACTTAAAAACAAATATTGAATTTAAAACATTGTACATAATCAAAAGCAAAGTACGAAGTAAGTATTTAAAACACACACTAACGACATCTAAATGCGAAAAACGCACAACATATTGGGTCTCAAAATGCAAAAATAAAAGATGTATGTGATATAGTCATAAAATGAAAAACTTATACTTTCGTAAAACCTCCAAAACAACATTCATAGTAAATAGAAATATGTAATAATAATAAAAAATAATTGAATACCAAATTTGAAAATATTTGTGGATTTTTTTCATTTTAATTCACACACACACACACACACACACACACATATATATATATATATATATATATATACAAATAAAGCTTGTTATAAAGTTGGTGACGCGAAACATAAGTATAAAATTTACTTGTACGTAAATTTCTTTCTACCGTCATGTGATGACACTGTATCTGGAGAATGTCATTTAGCAGTTTATATGGTTGGATTATGCGAAAGCATCCTTTCCTTTGTCTTGTGTCAGGGTTAGAAACTTATTTCGCGGATAAATCTTATGTAGGAGACGAATTTTGTGTAAAATTTGCTTATGCTACATTTACAAGTCAGCAATATTTACCGATCCACTCTGCAAAAGCGGGATGCAACGTAAGATCAATTTTTTAAGTGGAGTTTAACAGGTTTGAATTCACAGTTTTCCTTCTCCTAGATTGGTTGCTAAACCAAGACTAAATAGTCTAGTCTGACGTACTATTTACCCATTAGCTGAAAGGAGAATAATTAGATTCATACGTTTCTCAAAAGTATTGCGCTATATAAAATGCAAACTGCCTCGTCCAGGGTTTGAACTCGTGTTGCCGTGTCAATTTCGAAGGATCATAACAATATACAAGGACAGACTGGGTTCTTCAGCCTTGGTGAGGCAACTAGTCTAGGAGAAGGAAAACTCTGAATTCAAACCTGTTAAACTCCTTTCAAAAATTGACCTTGTGTTATATCCTGCAGAGGGGTTGGGTAAGTAGGATAAAATAAGTAAACACAAAGACGTGGAAATAGAAATTGAAAAAAGGGGGCACTTTATAACTATCACCATGCCAGAAATAGTAAGAACCCCGGGTATGATCAAGAAAATGGCAAATGAACACATGAATAAGATACCAGTTAGTCCCAGTTTGTTGGAAATATAAAAGAATTCCTGTTTGCAGAACTGCTCCTCTCCTTAGGGGAGTTATATCAATGTGATTGGAAAAAGACGTAGCAAAAATAGAAAGAATACATATAATCACAGCGTTTCCCCACGCTAGGTCTTGGATAAAGACCCAATGAGGGCTCAGAAGAAACCGAAAGTAAAGGGGAAAATTAATAATAATAATAATAATAATAATAAAAATAATAATGCAAAAAGAGAGAAAAAAAGAGAATTTGCAGAATTGTCGACTTTGCTGTCCCGGCTGATCACAGAATAAATCTGAAGGAATGTGAAAAGTACCTCGACCTTGCTAGAGAATTGAAAAAGTTGTAGAACATGAAAGTAACGATTGTGCCAATTGTCATTGGTGCTTTTGGCACAATAACTAAAGGATTATTAAAAGGCCTGGAGAATTCGGAAGTTGGCGGACGGGTAGAGACTATCCAAACGACAGCATTGCTAAGAACGGCCAGAATCCTGAGACGAGTCCTGGAGACTTGAGGAGACTTGCTGTTACTCAGACTCCAGTGAAAAACCATCAGCTAACACTGATGTGAAAAACTCTTATGAGTATAATAATAATAATAATAATAAAATTATGGAACATGAAAGTGACTGTGATATCAAATGCAATTGGCGCGTTTGGGCCAATCACCAAAGGAGTGGCACAGGGACAGCAAAACTTGTGAATAAGAAAACGATTGGAGACCATCCAAACTACAGCATTGGTAAAATTGACGAGAATACTAAGAAGAGTCTTTAAAACTTGAGGAAACTTACTGTCCTTCAAACTTCAATGGAAAACCATCAGCTAACTCTGGTATCAAAAACTCTCAAATGAGAAAAAGTAATATATATATATATATATAAATATATGTATATAATTATTACTAATGGGTAAAGCGGCTATGTGACTTGGTCAAATCAGATCCTTATCGTAAAAAGCGAGACTAGTAAGCATAACAGGAATTCGACTTCATTTTACACATTCCATTTTCCTTGATAGCTAACAAGCACTTTATTTCGTGTCCATGCACGCAAAACAACATAAGTCAATAATGATTACGTCTGCTTACAAGAAAATGACATTTCCATTGGCCATAGGCAGCGCTGTTGACGACAGTCAGCATCTAAAATGAATTTATTACTGAAGCTTTATATGGTTTGCTACCAGCCAAATGACAGGTCCTCCATTTTAATGGTTATTATGTAAGGCTGTAGATTGAAGTATCATACAGAGAATACGATAAGGTAGACATATTGTCTTGTTTGGGAGCATTTATTTTTTTTAAGAATATGGTTAAATGGCAGGTTTTTACCCTGACACTCTCTTTATAACGGTAGGGGTTCTAACAGCATTGTTTTAGAGATACTCTCATTCTTACAGCAAATGTGTCTTTATATTCTCTCAAGATAAATTATTGATTGATTAATGTGATGCCAACCCATCTCGAGTTATTTCATGCTTCCAGGTTAGGAAATCGCGTTCATTGTACGATCATATTTACATTTTTGTGTAACTGTTTTATAAGAGAGTTTTTGGCCACGGTCCTATCCAATAGGAATATCTTTTAAATAGATTTATTTGACCAATAGATGGGACCCTAACACGTACAATCATTCTTGGTCAGAGTAATGATAATGAAGGGGTGCACCGCCCTCCCCAGATCTATGGAACAGGAGCCTCACCATCAGATGCAGTTTTGTTTCATACTGGGGACACTTGCTCATTTAGAGTTGAAAATCTTCTTGATATGAGTACGGTAGTTAACTCATAAAACTGCTGGTTTAAAAATGTTTTAAGGTTTCATGTTTATTGAAAATAGAAGCTTGGATTTTATCCAGCTTTATAGATTTCTCGTGTAAAATAATCAAAGCCTGCCAACCTTTACAATTTAGGCCATGTTTCTCTTGAGATTTTGCCATATTTTAAAGCCACTTCCTCATAAATTCATTTTTATAATTTGGAGGTGCTTGTAGTGTAATGGTTATCGGTGCGTATGATAGAATTGACTTCTATCAGCTGGAATGTCTAGGATATTATTTTCAACCCCGTTTTGACATAATACTAAACTTATTGAACCTTTGCCCTCTAAAACTGTTTGATATTTAAACTGAGTGCAAATAAATGACGTATGTTCAATTGAATTGTTAGAAATATAACTGTTTGATCATTTAACCCTATGTAAACAAATTACTGATGTTTAACTGGATCGTCAATGATACATTGCAACACTTGGAACCATTTTATTGATTTACCCGAAATTGAATTGTTTGAAAGAGAACTGTTTGATCATTTAACTGTGCGTAAACAAATGGCTGATGTTTAATTGAATTGAGGGTGATAGATAACTATCTTTGGAACTACTGAACTTTGTTGACTTATGTTTAGAAATCATATATTTAATATATATGTATAAACCGGATTTGTCATTAAATAACCTATAATAGCTGATATGCCATAAAACCTAACCAAACCAAACTAAACTAATCCAAATCATTATTCCTGGGGATGCTGAACAATAACTCTTCTTAATATGGATGTGTGTGTGTGTGTGTGTATAAACAAAATCCGGTCACTTTGGAATTATAAATTTATTTCCATCCTGCTGTGAGTATTGATATGAATCAATAACTCTAAATTTAACAGGACTTCTTCAAATCCTAATGGATATAATAAAGTAACTAGATATAGGTTCTAACTTTATTTCTACACTAAGTTAATCAACATTTTAACGTAATTCTTTCGATTTATTAATTTAAGGAATTATTACAATTCCTATCAACCATAAGCAAAGATTACAGTAATACTTATCATAAACTCAAATTTTGTCCTCGGGCTCATTAGTCTTTGTTTTTTTTTTTTTTTTTTAAGGAATTGATGCTCTTTAATGTCAGTTACATTTAGCTCTTTACCAGGAATATTTAAATATTCGAAGTTTGAATAATCTAATTGTCCTGACTGAATTATTCCCGAATCCAGTTTGACTGGACTGAAGCACACACACACACACACACACACACACACACACACACACACATATATATATATATATATATATATATATATATATATGTATATATATATATATATATAGATAGATAGATATTGAATTTCATAAGTATAATTGCATGTATATTGTATAAATCAATAGTAAATTTTTTTGGCCGAAAGTGCAATTCAGAAACAATACTTATTTATTTATTGATCTTAACAGCACTTCAACTAGTCTTCTGGTATTTTATGCCTAGAAGTAAAGGAATCGCATTCATGTGTACATTTTTGTTTAATTATTTCTTTAGAGTTTTTTTTTTGCTCGAAGTCATATGACATTACGTATTTCTTTGTAATACAAAGAATGTCCATATGTTTCTATAGTTTCAAGTATTCATATAAAGCACTAATAATTATACGGTTTCAAGTAATTATTTCAATTTGATAATAGTCATTTGTTTGCACACAGTCCTTTGGTCATAAGTGACTAATGATAATTCTTTGAGAAAAAGAATTATATCTCCAAGTATGTAAAATATAAAGAATTATTCTTTCAATTGTTAATACAAATAATTTACACATAGGCAATCATTTCGGCTTCGTGGTGTAATGGTCAAAGTGTTTGATTGGGGCCTTGAAGTTAGCGAGTTCGAACTCCAGTGGCATTGGTGCGTTTAGTTTCGGGACAAGTACCGCAAGGAAATGGGTAAATTTCTATTACTACTATTCTTCAACAATTTTGGCTTTGACATTAAATAACCCACGAAGGTTAATATGACAAGAAGCTAATCCATTGTTATCTTATTTCTAGTTTGACTCCAGCTTAATAAAACTGCTTTAGAGATGAATCACTCTTGCAAATGCCACGACAGTTCTTCTACAAGGCTGGCTTTGGCATTAAATAACCAATGAAGGTTGATACCACATTAAAACAAAAAAAGTTGAAACTTAATCGATTACGATTCGTGGCCTCAAATGATATTAATAACCTCTGATGTCATTCAATGAGAATGTTTGAAAGATAAAAAAATTAAAATTCATGTAAATATGAAATTAAAATTGTTCAAAATCTCTACCCGTCTGTCGCTGGGGCTTAGAATTCACAATTTCCCCCACAGAGAAGGAAGACGTCACCAACACCAACGGGGATATGACACAAAACTGAGTCTGATGATGAGGCATAATTTTGGGAGAATTAGCAAAGAAGGAATCCACATTCATTGCTATTCCTCCAATGTCTACTCTGACCCGGAGTGATTGAACCTTTTTAGGTCTTATCTAGAAGTCAAATGATTGTGAGGATCCTGTTTTGGAGATCTGAGGGGGCGTGGAGTAACCTTTCATTGCCATTATTCGTTGGTGCACTCTGAAATTGAGTGGCGGTACCTGTTAAGGTCCCGTCTATGGGTCAAATAGATCTGTTAGAGTTGCATCTGTGGGTCAAATAGATCTGTTAGTGTTCCATCTATGGGTCAAATAGATCTGTTAAGGTCCCATCGATGGGTCAAATAGATCTGTTAGGGTCATATCAATGGATCATATAGATCGTTAGTGTTTCATCTATGGGTCAAATAGATCTGTTAGAGTTGCATCTGTAGGTTAAATAGATCTGTTAGTGTTTCATCAATGGGTCAAATATATCTGTTAGTGTTCGATCTATGGGTCATATAGATATGTTAGTGTTTCATCTATGGGTCAAATAGATCTGTTAGTGTTCCATCTATGGGTCAAATAGGTCTGTTACAGTTGCATCTGTGGGTTAAATATATCTGTTAGTGTTTCATCTATGGGTCAAATAGATCTGTTAGTGTTCCATATACGGGTCAAATAGATCTGTTAAGGTCCCACCGATGGGTCAAATAGATCTGTTAGGGTCCCTTCAATGGATCAAATAGATATGTTTGTGTTCCATCTATGGATCAAATAGATATGTTAGGGTCCCCTCTATGGATCAAATGAATCTGTTACTGTTCCATCTATGTTTCAAATAGATGTTTGTGTTCCATCTATGGGTCAAATAGATCTGTTAAAGTCCCATCGATGGGTCAAATAGATCTGTTAGGGTCCCATCTGTGGGTCAAACAAATCGTTTAAAATTATTCGTCAAGGAGATTTAGAATATCAAAAGAAAAGCTTCGGATATTCTCAGATTAATAGAAAACTCGCTCGAAGAAATATCAAAACTAATTTCAAAGAACATTAACGTTTCATTCATTGTTTTCATGAATACAGCTTTCCAGATATACAAAAGAGACATAACAATTATTTTCATTGGAAAAAAACATTGATCCGGTTTCAAATCCTAGATTAAAGTGTTTGTGTTTCATTTAGGGCTAATATCGTAGGGAAAATTTGGTTGGTTGTTTTGTTTTTCGGCATTTCAACCTTTCTCATGTCATTTGACGCCGAATTAAATTTCAACCCATTCAGTTTAGTATAAATACGGTTTTGGTTTACAGTTAGATGTCAAAACAGTTCTATTTCAAACAATTCAGTTTAGCATAAGTTCATAGTTTAGTTCTATATGACCCATAGGGTCAGAGTGGACCTGGGTGCGATGATAATGAAGGGGTACTCCGCATTCCCCAAAGCTCCTGCATTACTGGAACCTCACCATCAGATCGTTTAGTGTCATATACAGGACACTCATTGGGGGGGTCTTACTCTTCTGCTGAGAAGCAGTCTGTTTATTCTATAGCCCCAGTCAGCTGGGCAATCTGGGGAAAGGCATGGTGGTGTATAGCCGTATACGTATAAATATACAAATATATGCAGAAACATAATCAACCGATAATATACGAACTCCAATGAACGAACGAACACACTTCTTTATAGAGATATAATCTCTCACACTTTATTCTTGAAAGGGTGTTGTTGGTTGTGAATGAGAGATGAGTTGGAGACGGGACAGACTGCTATATTGACCCCAAGTTCTTCTTCGACCATAGCAGCACTTCTTTCTCATCTTGGCTGGGTTGCTCAACCGTGGGGCACTGAGGGCCCAAAGCCCTCAGTCTTCAAGCTGATTCTCACGCTGGCATCCTATCTCAAACTGACTCAAACCGTCTGTGCCCTGGTTATATTATTGTTTAACGTCCACCTGGTTCCGCTGTTCTTCCGCTTATTTACACAGGTGCATCTCTTGATTGACGGCTCAGTGGAGGGTCAGTCTATGGATCCATCTCTTCTCTTTTGTGCATTGGTAAGTAGAAGGGCAGACCAAGCTCTCTGGTTCTGGTAAGTCAGCTGGTCGAGCAGAAGGAAAACTCTGCTTATGACTGACCTTGTATAATATCACGCTCGAGGGTCTGCGTAAATACTTACCCAGGCATACAAAGAAATTTTCTAATGTAGCTAGTTGCCAAAAATATATCAAGATATCGCTGTCTCTGCTTTGGGCATCAAAGTTTATCCCGTTTAATACAATGGGGAGTTACTGCCGAGAAAACAGATCCCACGTTACCAAACTACTTTTGTTTATTGGCTGTCTTCCCAAAGACAACTTGAGTGATGGACTTCTATGTATGTAAGTTGGGACAAATCTGTAAAATGTTTTTTCTATAAATGTTCGTATCAAGGCGCTTGTGTGTTTGTGCCACAGTCTAATTATTTGTTAGCATATGCATGAATTCAAACTTACTTAAATACATGTATAATCATTTGAATATATTTTCTGGAAAGATGATTGCGTGAGCGAAGGTATATATGGGAATTATCTATATTTTCTGTCGGCCAAAAATTGATACTAATTCAAATATTTTTCTTAACACGCCAACTCTTGGCTTTTAAATCAACTTAACATCACTTTTAATAACCCAGAATTTCTTAGATCTATACTTATAAAATACCATTCCTTTGTGTGATATTAATTTTAAAGAGAAAATTGGTGTTCGTTATATATATATATATGTATATATATGTACGAGAGTGGTTCAAAATTCTCTAAACCTCACCCTGAGATATTGCAGGACATTTTTTGTTGTGGCAAAAAACTTATAAAACTAGAAAAACTAATTCCGATTTTTCTATCTTTATCAGAAGTGGTAATGTGTTGGCACAATAAAAAATGTTCATTTATTTTATACTTCCTGGGTAAAGTGTTGGAACTTTTGAATGCTCTTCGTATATATACGTTGTGCATTCAATAAGTTTCCAGACTTTTTTGGTACAGGCTTTTAAAATTCAGTATGTTATTGCTATACATCTTATGAGATGACTGACCAGTTTTTATACTTTCAGCAGGAATTGGAATACACCCTACTAAAGCCTGATTGGCACAGATGGTCAATTTCAAAAATGCAATCTGGACTTTAGAAAAACGATATGCTATAAAAAATTGTTTTAAACTTGGAAAAAATGCCATGCGATGAAAGCTGGATCTACTGTTATGACCCAGAGACCAAGAGACAGAGTTCCCAGTGGAAGCATGCTGGTTCTCCCAGACTCAAGAAGGTCAGACAGAGCAAATCTACCCACAAGCTTTTGATGATCCCTTTTTTGAGAGCACTGGCAGGATCTACATTCACTGGGTTCCCACTGGACAGACAGTCAACAAGGAATACTCTGTTTAGGTTTTAAGAGATTTCAGTAAGAGATTCCGTCAGAAGAGGCCAGCACTCTTCAAATCGGCTCAGTGGCATTTCCTCCAGGAAAATGCACCAGTCTACAACTCCATCCTTGTCACAGACTATTTGACCAAGATGGGCATCAAGACAGTTCCTCAGCCTCCCTATAGTCGAGACCTTGCTCCCTGTGACTTTTGGTTATTCCCTAAGCTCAGAGTCTGTCGTAATGAGACAATTGAGGTGATGAAAGAGGCTGTGACGAAGGTCATTGACACACTCACACAAGGGGACTTCCATGGGGCCTTCCAGAAGTTGTTGGAACGTTACAACAAGTGCATTGCAGACTAGAGTTTCATGTGTATACTATCAATAAAAGTGCTCATACGAAAAAAGTCTGGAAACTTATTTAATGATCCTTGTATATATATATATATATATATATATATGGGTTATTTAATGCCGAGAGGTTAGGAAATCACTTTCATTGTACGTTAACAGATCTATTTAATACGTAGATGGAACCCTAACAGGTGCTGCCACTCTGGGTCAGAGTTAACCTGGGAGTAATGAAAATGAAGAAGTTCTCCACGTTCTTTAGATCTTTAGAACGGAAGCTCTACCATATTTGAATTTTAAGTGTATTTGTTTCTTAAGACCTTTACTTTTTTGCGCACGGTCCTACTGAATACGAATAATTTAAACAGATCTATTTAACCACCGATGGAACCCTAAAAGCTATATATATATATATATATATATATATATATATATATATATATATATATATATATATCAGGCTTTGGCAATCTTAGGCTATGGACTCGGCAATCGGCGAACATTTGTTAGCCATAAATAGCTGCAGGACCAATTGACTGTTTTTCCGTTCTACATAGAGCTAGGAACAAAGTACAACTAAACATCTTAGAGGCGATCTATATTGCTATAGACCGCCCCTCTCTATGTAGACAGGGAAACAGTCAAATTATGAATATATTGGGGGACGTATTGGACACTGGTAGGCATAAATTTATTTTTTTATTAATTTTTTTTCGTCACCCAGTCCTTTCCCACTTTATATTAATTATCCGTTTTTATCAGTTTCCGGCGTTATTGCATGAATAGAGCCGGACGAAAGGGCCCTCGTAGTTTTTTTTTTTTCAAATTGTTTTCCCCCTCTCTACCGATGATTCCGTTAATCCTTTGTTTGTATAAATTTTCCTGGACTGTTAGTCTTATATATATATATATATATATATATATATATATATATATATATCCATGGTTAGGTAAGTTTTAAGATATGAGGGAACATGTTTGTATAGTATATACTAGTACAATCAACTAAAGGAAATTCTAAAAAACCTTAACAGCTTAATTCTAAATTGAAAAGACCGTACTTTGCCTCTCAGTCGGATTGAGGATACTTATAAAATGCTGGTTGAATCGACTCTGAAAATATATAAATGAAATTTTTGGCAAAACTCCAGTGGAGTAAAATATAACCCTTTCAATTCAAAATTAAGTTCCTTAAATTTTATATTCGTTTATACATTAAAATCATGTCTCCTATTTTAAGCTAATACTTGATTGGAGTTGTACCAAAAATGTATTTATATATATCTGTGAGAAAATGGAAGACAATACGTTCTAATATATAAAACGGCTGGAGAAGAAGCTAGACGGCAATTACACAAGAATGTTGAGAGCAATATTGAACAAGTCCTGGCGGCAACACCCAACAAGGAACCAACTATACTACCACCCTCCTCTCATCACGAAAAATATCCGAGTTAAACGAACCAGACATGCAGAACACTGCTGTAGAAGCAGGGACGAGCCCATAAGTGATTTACTCCTATGGACCCCCACATATGGCCGAGTAAAAGCAGGACGACCAGCTCGAACCTACATACAGCGGCTATGTGAGGATACGGGATATAGCCCTAAAGACCTGCCAGAGGCGATGAACGATAGGGAGAAGTGGCGAGAGAGGGTCAGGGATATCCGTGCTAGCAGCACGACATGGTGGTGATGATGATATATATATGAGAAAATAATGAGAAACACGTATAGAGTTATGTTATGCAGAGAGTTTAGGGAATCACGTTCCTTGTGTGTTCATATTTTTATTTTAAGTGTAGTTATATCTTAAGTGTTTAACTTTTAGCGCACGGTCCCACAGAATAAAAATATTTTCTTACAGATCTATTTTACACATAGATTGAACCTTAACAGGTACCACCACTCCAGGACAGAGTTAACCTGGCAGTAGTAGCAATCAAAAAGTACTCGATACTCATTAGATCTTTAGAACTGAGGCTTTACCATAAAATACAGTTTACTGTCATACACAGGAAATCCTTGCATATTCTAAGCCCCCCACTAATCTGGTGATATATGAGAAAAGGAAAACAATACAGAAAATCAACTTGATCTTGATTTTTTTTTAATAAGAAAAGCTTCTTTAGAAAAAAAAATACAGATACTCCCCTTTTGCGCCAAATGTCATTTTGATTTTCCCTATGCTCTCATTTTTTTTTAATGGCGTCAGATTTTATTTCAAACTTTTGTCAGATCGCAGCATTCCCGAAAAGTTTATCATTTCATCCCAACTGATAGAAGATTTGAACAAACACTTATACCTCATGTTTATTGATGTTTCTTAAAGTTGTTCAGGAAATTTCGAACCGAACTTACTCGTTTTCGTATACTCGCAAAGTTTCAGACACCTTATCATTCAGTCGTTTTCTTCTTTTTGACATGGTTGGTAGGCTTTAGGGAATTTTGAATTTAAACCTTTATTCACCTCGGGAGGATAGACTCTTCTCATTTCGCTGTTTATGTCTTTGGATATCTCGTATCAGTTAATTTATTTTCTCAGTTATTTCGATTTTTTAATGTCACTTTTATTTCCTTTAGAAGTCTTAAGTTCAATCCCTGGGTCCATGTTCAACGGAAAGATAAGCGATATATTACAAGCGCACAATAACTAAGACAAATTAATTGACACGAAGTATTCCGAGGCATTGGCAGTGAAATAAGAAGAGTTTATCCTCATTGGGCTGAATAAAAGGTTCTTTTAGAAATTCCCTGAAGCCTACCAACTATAGGAAAAGAAAAAGATGGATAGACGATAAAGCGGTCGAAACGGTGATAGTATACTAACACGAGAACAATAGTCTGAAACATGTTAATAATGTAAATAATAATAAAAAAAACCTCAGATACTCTCTCTCTCTCTCTCTCTCTATCACAAACCCATTCACACGCAAACAGGTGCGTTCGTGGGATAAAGGTTTTAATTCCAGGAACGGACACAGTGATACGAGATCAAATCTTGGACGACTCTGTTTTCATTTCTCAAAGTACTAATTCATTTTATAATTGATGGTTTTTTTATCGTTAAGATGTCTTTTTCGTGGATATTCAAATTTTATCTCTTTGCAAACGCCGACACATCGTCAACAAAATAGCGGTGTATTGATAAAAAAAACATGAGCTCCTATTGTTGACTTATATATTGTTGTTTTTGGAGGAAATTGTTGTTGTTGGAGGAAATAGACACAATAAATTAAGTTAAAATCTTGAACGTGGCTATTTGCCCTTATACTCTTAGGAAAGGTGTAAATCTAATTATTTTCCTTCTTTTTAGCCTTGGTATGACAACCCGTATAGGAGAAGGAAAACTCAAATTAGTTAAACGCTGGCTAAAGATTAACCTTGTGTCGTATCCTGCTCGTTGCAAAGGATATATATATATATATATATATATATATATATATATATATATATATATATATATTATCATCATGTCATGCCGCTAGCACGGATATCTCTGACCCTCTATCGCCACTTCTCCCTATCGTTCATCGCCTCCGGCAGGTCTTCAGGGCTATATCCCGTATCCTCACATAGCTGCTGTAAGTATGTTCGAGCTGGTCGTCCTGCATTTACTCGTCCATATGTGGGGGTCCATTGGAGTAAATCACTTATGAGCTCGTCCCTGCTTCTCCAGCAGTGTCCTGCATGTCTAATTCGTCTAACTTGGATAGTTTTCGTGATGGGAGGTAGGTGACCGTATAGTTGGTTCCTTGTGGGGTGTTGCCGCCAGGACTTGTTCAATATTGCTCTCAACATTCTTGTGTAATTACCGTCTAGTTTCTTCTCCAGCCGTTTTGTTAGCGTCCAAGTAGTGCATCCATACAGCAGTATCGACCGCTGCCTGGAAAAAACTGCATTTCATTTTATCGGTCAGGTCTGATTTCCATATGATCGATAGCTGTCCATGTGTTCGTTAGCTGCGTGTCGATGTTTTTTTTTTTTCGGTTGATGAGACACTGCTTCCACGGAATGTGAATTTGTCTACCAGTTTCAGAGAGATTCCGTCTAGCGTGGAAATGTCGTCTGTTTGATTAAAGCACATATATTCAGTTTTGTGTGCATTGACATGGAGGCCAATACCTGTGGCGGCTCGTTCCAAGCAATGCAATAGTGTTTCGGCTTGGTTGGGTGTATTTGTCAGTATCGCTATGTCATCGGCGTAGTCGGCGTCCGTAATTGTTATTGCGGGGTACTGTTATATTTTGACCTTTCCCTGGCCAAAAATGCCATTCAAAGTGATGCACCGGAAGGAAGTGACACATTCCAATGGCAGTTATGAGAGAAAATCGCGTAGGCGTGCTTGGCTGATATGAATGGGACAAGGTAAAAAATCCCATGATACACCCATAGACTGATACACCAAAAGAGAGTGACCTCTGAACTGCATGACAGTTATTTCCGCTTGATGACGATCCAACATGCCATTCCAAAGACCGAGTAGGCGATTGAGTGGGCGTTGAACTATTATATAACAGAAGTCAGACAGTTGGATATTAGACGAGTTAGAAGACAATATGTGGTAGAGAAGCCCAGCGGAGGGGGCCCTCGGGGCCCCTGATGAGTTGGGCTCTAGAGAAGTTGCTGATAAGATATAGTAGAGAAAGCCAGTAGAGTGAGCCCCATCAGGAGAACGAGAAAGACACAACGCTGATGGCCATAAGAGGGGGTGTCAAAATATTGCAGTTCTATTCGGTCTCCAACTTCCCTTCACACGCAAACGTTACAAATAAAGTGAGAGGTACATATTTGTTAAAGAAGTCTTCGCTTGTTGTTATCATTGTGTCGTTGTGATTCTTTCTGCATGAATTTGCATATGACAATATAACAGTACCTTCTGCTTCTTTTCTTTGTCAGCTCAAAGATATATATTTATATATTAGGTCAAGTGGTCGCGCATTGTCACCACTCGTTAATTTGGCATCGCTTATATGTGACATGAACCAGTGGCCCAGTGGTAGAGTGTCGGCTTCTGCATACTGTGGTTGTTGGTTCGATTTCCAGTGGTGTGCACTGCTGATGAGATCCAACAAGATTAAAACTACTGTTCAGTGTTCCGCCTGTCGCATGTAGGTGTTCGCCAGATTTTCTAGTCATGATAATTCATATATATATGTAGCAGCTGTACGGCCACCTGCCCCACATCACGTAAACTTTTAAAATTAGACGAACCAGACATGCGGGACACTGCTGGAGACGTAGGGATGAGCTCATAAGTGATGTACTCCCGTGGACCACTTCACATGGACGAGCAAAGACAGGACGACCAGATCGAACCTAAATACAGTGGCTCTGTGCCGATACGGGATGTAGCCCTGAAGACCTACCGGAAGCAATGGACGATAAAGAGGGGTAGCGAAAGAGGCTCAGGAATATCCGTGCTGATAGCGCTAGATGAAATATATACATATATATATATATATATATATATAATGTAATTGGAAGAAAACTCAACCATGGTAAAACACTTACATAAACCTGAAAAGGAATATATAACAATAGCCATATCGACTACTCCAATAGATTTATATGAAATCTCTCATATATTTTATTCACGAATAATCTACACCCTGGCCCAGTCAGCTGGGACACCAGAATACACCTACTGTATCTCTACAAATGAGTGTCCTAGATATGACACAAAACAATCTGATCGTGAAGCTCCAGTAATGCTGGAACTTTGGTGAATATGGAGTATCCCTTTATTGCCATCGCTCCCATGCCCACTCTTTCCCGGGGAGGTAGTACCTGATAGGGTCCTATGTATGGGTCAAATAGAACTAAACTGTATGCTATACTAAACATAATTGTCTGAAATAAAACTGTTTTACATTTAAGTGTGCTTAAAAGTCTAATTGAATGTCTAGAGATACATAGCAATACTTAGAACCATTTAACTTTGTTGACTAAACTGAATAGCTTGAAATAGAACTGTTTTTGAGATTTAAACTGTACTGATACTAAACTGAATTGATTGAAAAAGAACTATTTATATGTATGAAATGGATTTGGCACTAAATAACTTACAATCGGTGATATGCCATAAAACTAGACCAAACCATACCAAGTCTACACTCATAGTCATCGGATACCGACTATATATATATATATATGGGTCAGTCAATAACTACGCCACCTGGCAGGAAATTTAATCTGGACTTTTCCTGAATATTTATCAAACAGGATGCAACACAAGGTCATTTTTTTTTCAGAGTTGAAAAGATTGGAATTCAGAGATTTCTTTCTCGTAGATCAGTTACCATATGAAGGTTAACGAGCCCACTCTGCCCTATAAACTTGTCCCTAGCTGGAGGGAGGATAATTGAATACATAAGTTTCCCAAGGGTATTAGCGCTATGTGAAATGCAAACTGCCTCGACTAGGATTTGAACTTGGGTTGTGCTGTCTATTTCCTTCGACGACAACCATTACCCCAAAATTTCTCGTTTATGTACTTACTCAGTCCCTCCGCCACTGGCTGGTGTGACACAAAGTCAATTTTCAGGCACACTATAGCTGTTTTAAATTTAAAGTATTCCTTCTCTAGATTGGTTGCCTAACCAAGACTTGAGAATTCAGTCTACTCTACTATTTACTCATAGCTGGAGCGAGTATGGATTTATTAATGCTTTTTACTTGAGCACAAACGCAAAACAAAATGCAAATAACTACGTGTAGGATTTGAACTCGGGTCACTGATTCCATTTCCAAAAGACGATAACCATTACGCTAATTGCATTTTCATATTTTCCTATGTATTGTTCGCTTGATCTAATTTATATTCACCCCTGAATAATGAGTTTTAAGAAGGAAAGATATCATGCTATTTTTCTTCTTTTTTCTTTATTATTAGGCTACAGTCTTTGTTATGTACTTAGAAATGTAAAAGTTAATAATACCATATCTTCATGTGTGTGTGTGTGTATTTGTTTTATTTTTTGTCTCTTTTTTTATTTCTATCATTAATTATCCCTGATCGATTTATTAACTATAGTTCTCACGTCGATCACTATTCGAATAGACATTACAAGTAGAATATGATTGAAATTATCATAAGAGGAAGAAAACTATTGGTATTTGTAATCCTCCCTATTAATAAAGCATGTTGTCTTCATTCCTGTCTGTCACTTCCGTTAATCAACACGCCAAATTGGCATCATTCGATTCCGCCCACGGTACCACAGATTTGACCATCAGATGCATTTTCTATTCGTGGCGTTGATAAGCGAAGAACTATAAAATGGCCAGCAGCTAAACAGCCCACCAATACATCAGGTTTTATTCAATCGTCTGGAAATTGCTATTAAAAGACTTCACACACACACACACACACACAGACTTTCTAATGAGTACATGTTTTTCTATATAAACAATACAATACGTATTGTTTGCATACAAAAGAGTATATGCAATGTATGTACTGAATGAAGTTTCTATTAAAATTAATAGAATGTCTAACATATTAAATCAAAATCATGGTGTAGTGGCTAACGTGCTGAACTGTGACATCGCAGTAAAAGAGTTCGAACTCCAGTCGCACTATTATATTTACTTTTACTTGATATAGGTATGAATTATTTTATTACCCTTGACCTGGGTTGATTGTTCGGTTACTATCCTTCTACAATGATGTCTTTGACATTAAGTAACCTACGAAGGTTGACATACTATTAAACAGAGAAATCAATCATGAAACTGTTGTATCGTCGTAAGGAAAAGATACACAGTGAAATAGAGTTAATTATTCATTAACTGATATGGTACAGTCCGACTAGTAATATAAGTCTCGCGCTGTTAGTGTTACGTCCGAAGTTGGTCTTACTACTGACCGACGTCCCTCAGAACTATCTCTCTCTTTCTCTTTCTGCTTCTCTGTGCTTAAGAAGCACGGCGTCTTTTATACTGCCCCGTAACCTGAAGTCACACGGTACGAGCCACTATACAACAGAAACAAATACAAATCATTCTATGGAAAAGAAAATTACCGGTGCGCATGCTCGGTTCTTCGAGGCATTTTTAGCATTTAGAATATTCTTAAAAATAAGAATGAGGCAAAAATTTCCCCATCGGAAAATATTACTAGTTCTCATTTAAATATTCTTCATTTACTAAAGTAATTCTTTTTTTTCTCCCCTTTTTTCTTTTACCAAAGTCATGAAATTCTATGTTCATGTAGATTTTATTGTCGATCCACTTACAAATAAAACTAAATAAATTGAATTGATGCTTGAATAAATTAATTTAAAAGAAATAGCTTATTAAAACCATTTCTTGCTACAGTGTTATATGATATCAAAATATATAATTGAAAAAAAAAATTGCTCTTTTTTTATGAATATTTCTAAAAGGCTTTAAATATAATTTTCGCAATGTTATAAGATAAATAACTTAACTCGAAAACTAAGAGCCGGAAGAAATTCAGACATGCTCGATTGGGTGAGATTGATTATGGTTTCTTCAGTCGCATATCACAAAATAGATACAAACTAATGCAGTTGGGAGATTTGAGCCGATTTCACTGTTAATTCAAATCTATACCTCCATCTCTTTCGTGTAGAAAAGTAAATGTGGCGACCGTAGTCGAGGGTGACCCGAATGCCCCCTTTTCGATAGCAACTACTCCTTTCCCTTGATTGCTCCACTTTACCCTTGATACGTACCTTATAATGCTGAGTGTTAAGCAAGGAGGTAGCAAGTAACATTTTTAAAGTCTTTGGTATGACACGACTTTGGATTTAACCCATGTCTACCAGACCATTGGCGAATACTCTACCCACTAGACCAATGAGAATTGCTAGAAATACGTTTAATTTAGAATTTTAACTACTAAAGATATGGACAAAAAATGATTATATCGGTAAATATCAGTGTCTTTCTTTTAAATTAAAAACATTTCTCTATAAAGCTCCCTGATTTCAGTCCATCTCTCGATCTATGTATCTATTTAAGTTTTATAACTATTCTATGATATAAGGTCAGAAATACTTAATGTTTGTCGACATAAAAAAGTTGGCTGCTCGGTAGATAAGTTCCAAATGAATTTAATTTGTTTATTTTTTTCATGCTTTTTGATTCTTTCGAGATGTCTTTTAACCAATAAAATGTAGTTTTGGTCAAACCCACCATTGGTCAAAATCTTCTTGATGAACCGGTTATGTGAAACATTGGTAGATTTTTTCTGACTCTGTAGGTATTTACATCTATCTATCTATCTATCTATCTATCTATCTATCTATCTATCTATCTCCTTTCTTCTATCTATCTATCTATCTATCTATCTATGTCTTTCTTTCCTATCTATCTATCTATCTATCTATCTGTTTGTTCATATCTATCCATCTATCTATGCAACTCCTCCACCATGAACAGGATTTAACGCAATCGGTGTGGATTAAGAGGGGTTTTTAAAATCTAAATGTAGTTCCGTATTTAAAATGGTAAATGACTATTGCGCCATCCTCATTTATGTATTACCCAGTCAGCTGGGGCTGTAGAATACACTGACTGCACCTCTGCAGAGGGGTAAGACCCCCGTAATGAGTGTCCTGGTATATGACACTAAACAATCTGATGGTGAGGTTCTAGCAGTGCTGGAGATGTGGGGAATGCGGAGTACCCCTTCATTACCATTGCTCCCAGGTCCACTCTGGCCCGGAGTGGTAGCACCTGATAGGGCCCTATCTATGGGTTAAATATAACTAACAGCATGCTTATGCTAAAATGAATTGAGTAAACTGAATAGCTTGAAATAGAAACGTTTTTGACAATTAAACTGTACTTACACTTAAACTGCGTGCTTATGCTTAACTGAATTATTTCAAATAGAACTGTTTTTCGACATTAAAACTGTATTTACACTTAACTGAATTAATACATATAACTGCTTGAATAGTTTGAAATGGAAATCTTTTTGACAATTAAACTGTGTACTTATGCTAAACTGAACTGTTTTCAATAGAACAGATTATTTACATAAAAATGTATTTGGCGTTAAATAACCTACAAAGGTTGATATGCCATAAAACCAAACAAACCAAACCAAACAAACCAAACCAAATCAATGTAGATTGATCTTTTATGTTATCAGTAGTCACGTGGTAACTCTCATTATAATGTTTTAGCAGAAAACAAAGTTTGTGAAATAAAAATTGTTTAGATATAGACGATCATGCACGTCATCAAATATGAATTAAAATATACGGCAATAAATACCAACAAATCAGTTGTTATCAGAGGGCTTTCTCAAGTGATGTGGAGCCCATTAGAAGAAGGAAAGCGACTTTCAAAATACCAAAATCTCCAGCTTATATTAAGGAATGCTTCCAATGAGTGTCGGGCCAACTAAGCATAGGGTTAGTTAATTTCTCTATTCCAGATTGGCAACCTCTTCAAAATTCAGCATTTTTTTAAATTTTCAGAATTGGTCAACCCTTTTTTTGTGGTCAAAGAATTAGTATAAAACCCTCTAACTCTTGCTTACTCTAATTTATATCTCTCAATCTTCGTCGCCTGCGTAGTATTTCAGAGTCTCGGCATTTCTCCGACTTTCTCTATTTCTCTTCTGGCTCTCTTTTTGGTGTCATTCCAACAGTCCTCGTGTCACATATTGCACCGCTGGGAAAACAACGAAGGACTCGTAGATATATAAAAATATAATTTATATTCTTATTTTTCGACGGCGACGTTTGTATGAAGAAGGAATGCAGTCAGGGAGTGTTCACACATATATTTCTTCTGTGGTGGCCGAAGAAGACACACGAGGGAGCCGATAGGTTTGTTGAGTGACCAGCGTGTCTCTCCCCTTCGCTTCAGTGACCAGCAAATCTCTGCCTTCAGTCCAAAATTACTGACCTTATATTGTCTTTTCAAGTCCCATACAGAAATTATCAACTTTCTCTTCGCCTCACGTATTTTCTGTTTATGGCTGGTTATCGGAACTTACATATTTTTTCAGGAAATTTGTTGATCTTATATACAAACGGAAATATCTGTCATTGTATCCACTGGCAATAAATTATATTCTCGCCATCATTGTTTATTTTTTTCTTTCCTGTGAAACCATTTTGTAGATGTTATCTTGCGACTGCGTTAAATCTGCAAAGTTCATCGAAGGCACTCCGTCGCCCGCTAAGCTAGTAAATTACTCTCAGGACAAATATGATTTTTAATTTTTTTTAGGCGAAAAGTTCTCAAACATTAGCTATTCTTTACTTTTCTTATGGGTAACTTTTCAAGATAAAACCTTTGTTACCCGATGTAAACCAGATGTCCTATCTTGTCTGGGACCCAGGAAGTAGACTGTTTGTTTAACAGCATTATATTCTCTTTAAAATTTTCTCTGAACATCTTTTAATTGAATTCTCCTCTTTCCAAAGATTCATACTTATTTATATTCTTTGTATTCTTTGTTACCCTAACGCTAAAAAGAAAGAAATCCTCATTTACTTTTATGCTTAATATCTGCCTTTGAGAAATCCTACTTTCAAATCTCTCCTCGCCTATCACGAAAGTATTGACTTTAACCACTTCAGGTCCACAGTGTCAAAGAGAAATGACATATGCATTTACGCAAACCTTCTAGGGGTTGACCTCGTGGTGTAATGGTTGAAGCGAGGGTCTACGGAATCGTAGTACGCGAGTTCGTACTCCAGTCGCGCTATTACGTTCACTTTCGGGCAAATACCCTTGGGAAAGGTACGAAACCCCTTATCCTCCCAGCTATGGGTTAAATAGTGCCACTACTGTTCTTCTGGGAGAATGGCTTTGGCATTAAATAACCTGCAAAGGTTGATATGCCATTAAACAAAGGAACCAAACCAAACCTTCCACCATGAGTATTGTATAACGTAAGGTAAATTTTTCGGCCGAGTACAGCTTGCTTGAAATCAGAATTTTCCTTCGTCTAGACTGGTTGCTTTACCAAGGGTAAACAACCCTAACTGCTCTGCTAAATACTCATGATTGGAGAAAAGGTACTTTTAAGAGGATTAGTTTGAAGAGAAACACAAACAGCCTCGTTCAGGTTTGAACTCGGTATTCTAATTCCATTTTCTGTAGCGATAACCGTAACACTAGTCGCATTTCTATGATCAGTGTGTCAAGGTACATATTCATTTATATGAATGTATGTATGAATATGCGTCTGTGTACGGATGTGTGAGTGTGTGAGTGTGTGTGTGCGTGTTCAAGAGAAGGTAATCAGAGGATAAACGTTCATATTGAATTAAACCAATTTTGTACCGCCGAATTCTCTTTCGATTTGCCTCTAACCATTTTGGTCATAAAGATCGCCATCTTTGAAATCGGTGTACCAGACACTAACTTCCTGAAGTGTTTTTCATCTGATGCCAATGTTTCGTAAATTGTCCGCACTCTGTCTACTTTATTGGCATGAATCCGTTATCTAGTTATTTTGGAGACTTTCTTCACAGTAAAGCGGGACGAGTCAAACTTTAAAGGAATATAGAAGACGAAATGACTTCACTAATTTTAAAACTATTTAAGGTCATTCATCTGTTTTTGTTTTCAAAATCCGTGATCCGAATACTGTTTTAGTTTTTTGTAAATCTAAAAAAAAAAAAAAAAAAAAAAAAAGGTAAAGATACACGAAGCTCTGGTATGACATCTATTCTAATTATTGACAAAAACACTTTAGAGAGGTATGTATTCAAGACTCCGAAATTACAAAATCTCATTTCCAATATTTTTGCTTTGGAAAAAGAAAACTGGAAAATAAGCAACCTTTACTTCTTTCAAGAAGAGGGTAGTGTTTTGGTCCAACAACCTAGCCTTCTCATATATATATATATATATATATATATATAGTGTTTTGGTTCAACAACCTACCCTTCTCATATATATATATATATATATATATATATATATATATATACAGTGCTTTGGTCCAACAACCTATCCTTCTCATATATATATATATATATATATAGTGTTTTGGTCCAACAACCTATCCTTCTCATATATATATATATATATAGTGTTTTGGTCCCACAACCTATCCTTCTCATATATATATATATATATATATATATATATGACAACTTTATACGGCAACTTATATATTCCAAGATAATTTTGTCCACTTTCAGACCGATTCTATTGCAGATATGCACGTCCCAGTTCGATAATTTTGGCGCATCGCTTCTCAAATTTGTTTGATGCTTTAAAAGCGATTATCAAAAAAAAAAAAAAAAATTGGGGATGATCCAATAACTTTTGATACCCCTCATGTACACTCCCTAAATTATTTGGCTCAGTCGGGTTGAGCTGCAGAATACATCGACTGCATCTCTGCAAAAGGGTAAGACTCCACCAACGAGTGTTCTGTGGTCCAGTCTGTTGGCGCTGTAGAATACATCGAGTGCATCTCTGCAAAGGGGTAAGACTTCGCCAACGAGTGTTCTGTGGTCCAGTCTGTTGGCGCTGCAGAATACATCGACTGCATCTCTGAAAAGGGGTAAGACTCTACCAACGAGTGTTCAGTGGTCCGGTCTGTTGGAGCCGCAGAATACATCGACTGCATCTCTGCAGAGAACGTAAGACTACCCTTACGAGTGTCCTGGATATGATACTGAACAATCTGATGGTAAAGTTTCAGTAATTCTTGAAATTTGGAGAATAAGGAATAAACCTTTTTGCCATCACTCCCTAGTCCATTCTGTCCCGGAGTGGTAGCACCTGATAGTGTCCTATCTATGGGTCAAATAGAACTAAAATGCGTATATACGCTAAATTGGATTCTTTGAAATTAACTGTTCTTGCTTAATACTCAGCAATATAAGGTATGTATCAAGGGTAAAGTGGAGCAATCCAAGAAAAGGAGTAGCGCCCTCCTCTACACCTCGGTGTAGTAGCTATTGAAAAGGGAGCCTTCTGGTTACCCTCGACTACGGTTGCCAACTTTACTTTTTTTTCTTACATTTAACAGTGTGTAAACAAAAAGCTTTGTACTAAATAGAACTGTTTGATCATTTAACTATGTCTCCACAAAAAAAAAAACTGCATTCAAACCAAAGACTCATAGTATGTAAATAAAATACTTTACTTATGCTAAACTGGTTTATTTAAAGTTCAGTGAAACTATTTAACTGTATGCAAAAACACAGCTCATGCTTGTTTAAAAATGTTATCTTCAAAATGTGTTTAGAAATGAAATATTTAATATATATAAAAATGATTTAGCATTAAATGACCTACAATGGTTGATATGCCATGACCCCCCCCCAAAAAAAAACAACAAAAAAAAAACCAAAAAATAAAACTAAATTATTTCTTATTAAATCTCAAGATTTGGATCACGGATACAACTAGATTATCAGACAAATGGAAAAGATTTTTTTAAAACTTATAAGCAACTAGGCCAACCGTAGTCGAGGGCAACTCGAAGGCTCCCTTTTCAAAAGCTACAACACTGAGGTGTAGGGAAGAGCTCTATTCCATTTCCTAGATTGCTCCACTTGCCCTTGAACCATACCTAATTATGTTGAGAGTTAAGCAAGGAGGAATCAAATATCATATATGAGATAAAATATTTTCATTCAGTGTAACGTTTTTTGTTGTGAGAAGCAGGATAATATTTTATTATACTTTTATTATTTTTTTAGAATTTTTTTTATTATTAAACAGTTTTATTATCTTTATCATTTTCTATTGACCGGCTCATTAGGCTAATGGGTAGAGTGTTCACCAATGGTCCATGAGACCTGGGTTCAATCCCAGGTCGTGTTATACCAAAGACTTTAAAAATGGCACTTGATACATCTTTGCTTAACACTCAGCAATATAAGGCACCTATCAAGGGTAAAGAGGAGCAATCCAGGGAGAGGAGTTACGCCCACCCCTACGCCTTGGTGTAGTAGCTATTGAAAAGGGAGCCTTCTGGTCGCCCTTGACTAAAGGGAGACAACTTTACTTTACTTTACTATTATAATCTAATATTGTTTACTATAGTATTTTTATTATACTTGTATATTTTTGGTTTGGTTTGGTTTGGTTTGGTTTTATGGCATATCAACTATTTTAGGTTATTTAATGCAAAATTCATTTTTATACATATAAAGTTATATTTCAAACAATTTTGTTTAGCTGTTTAAATGTCAAAAACAGTCCTGTTTCAAACGATTCAGTTTGACAAAAGTACGCAGTTTAAATTTCAAAACAGTTCAAGTTCAAATAATTTAGTTAAGCATAAGCACAGTTTTTTTGTTTTTTTGTTTGTTTGTTTTTTGTTTTTTTTTTTGGTTAGTGGGAGGCAGTCTTACCCCTTTGCAGAGATGCAGTCGGTATATTTTACAGCCCCAGCCGACTGGTGATTTTTATATTTTTTATTTCTATTTTATAATACTTCAATATTTATAATTAACATACTTTAATACTTATTAGTTATTATTATTTTATTATATTTTAATAATTTATTATATTTGGCTGTTTCATTATATTTTACCACTCGATTATATTTCAATGTTTATATTTTACGATGATATTTTCTATTCTATTTCAAATTATTATATCCTAATATTTATTATCTATGAAATATTTTGCTATATTTCATTATTTTTATACTTTACTATTTTTTATCATTCTTCAATATTTGATTATTTAAGTAAATATTTACATCTTGACCGGCTCATTGGTCTAGTGGGTAGAGTGCTCGCCAATGGTCCGTAGATTTGGGTTCAATCCCACGTCTCGTCATACCAAAGACTTATATATATATATATGTATGTTGGATGACTGAGTTGTGCTAAAAAATTATATTCTAATATTTTATTATATTTTGATATTTTATAATATTCTAATATTACTTTGATATATTCTATTATATATGAATATTTTATTATTCTTTAATATTTCGTAACATTTTAATATTTTTCATTTCGCCGTTAGACGCTGATTTGTCAGAATGCTTTAATGGGGCCTCATGTCAGTGAGGTGGGGGGCGATGTGCAAATAAAACCGTCGAGAGGAAGGCCCCGAAACGGTGCACATTCCCTCCCGATGACCGCAAAACAAACATGGAGTTAAAACTGCTCAGTGGAAATAAGAATGGCTAAAGGAGCGTTTTTTTATCCACTCACTTTTTGGTGAGTTTCTGTTACTTGATAAGTAACTTCGTTCTTCTCTCTCATAATTTGATATATTGATATCTAATATCTGATATATTAATATCTAATATATTAATAGTCTATAAGTATTGCAAAATTTTATTAGATTTTGATATTCTCATTTTGCTTAAATATCTTATTATATTCTAGTAATTTATGACATTTTGATATTTTAATATTTGGATATTTTTATATATTTCGATATTTTAGAATATCTTTATATATTTATTATAATTTAATATTTTGCAATAATGTAATATATTATAGGTTTATACTTTTATTATATTTCAATATTTTTATCATGGTTTAATATTTTATTATACTGTAATGTTTTATTATATTTTGATAGATTAATATATTCTAAATTTTATTAGATTTTACTATTACAATAATTTATTGTATTTTGATATTTCAATATTATACTTTAATCCCATATTTTGATATTTTATTATATCTTGTGGCCTTGTTAAGGGCCAGAAATAAAGACGCAAAGGAGAAATTGAGTTAAACAAATATATTAACCAAGAACAGTAATACAACTTATACAAATGAGAAGGTTACCAGCGAGACTCTTTCGGGCCGACTGCCTTGGTTGTCTGCTGGAATATTGCCTTCTGCCGACCTACTGCCGGGAGTGTTCATGCATGCACGGGTAAATTACCATAATATATCTTAATATGATTTTTTGAATATCATAGGACACGTTTCGTCGAGTTTTGTAGAGGAGCATATCTATCTTTTTTTCCATCAAAATGAGTGAAATTAATTAATTATACCCAGCTCAAATGATTACCTCGAATAACTTAATTAACAACAGTTAATTAAATTTGAATATTTATTTTTGTAAAACAATTGATTATTTTCTTTTTTAATTTCGGAAATTCACATTCTGCACGTTTGTCAGCAACATGGCATCCAAGTGATTTTTTTTCATTGTAAAAGAATTCTCTTTTCTTTTCGGAACATTTTTCATGATAAATAAATTTTCATACTGAATTTTGTTGCTCCATCTAAAATCATTTAGCTGTATACCACACACACACACACATGTATTCAAATCTCATCCATTAAATGGCACAATTTTATCTACAGAAGTGGTAACATGAAGCATTGATAACACTTGCACCTTTTTCAAGGAAGTCACTTGTGATGGGTCCTTTCATGGTCCCATAAGACTGTCACCATGACCTTCTTTATTGGTTGCTGTGACGATAATTTCTTCTTTACCAGAAAGTTTGTGTGTTTTCTCTCCAAGAATCATCTTATCGACTCAGTCCAGTTTGTAAACGTCTTTATGACGATAACGTTATGAGACATTAAAAGGCGCTAAAAACTTGTGGAGAACATGTAATTTTCCTTTCATAAAAATTGACATTGAAAGAAATTTAAAAATCAATTTAAAAGGTTAGTAAGGGACTAGTACTGACCAAACTTTCATATTGTCAAAATAAAAAGTTACCGAGTTTGGGTTTATGTCGGTGCAATGATCCATTTCAAATCATGATAATCCGAACTGAGTTTTGCCAATATGTTGGAATTTAAGGGTCAAATCTTTGGATAGATCAATCAGATCTTTGATTTTTGTTTTGGCTTATGTGGAAAGGGATACTTCCTCACAAGGCATGGGCTCGGGCCTTTATTAACCAAGCCCCTTTATTTTGGTTTGATTAGATGACCATTTAATATCTGATACGTGGAAGTGATAATCTTCCCGAAGACGTAGATCAGCGCATTTGGCTGGCTGACCAGTAGTAGAAGAATATGAAATGATATTTGATTGGTTCGGCTATGGAGAATGTTTGTTCCCTTAAATATCCTTTACAAAAAAGAAATCTTGGGTTTAGAAAAGAGAAGATATCTGATGTCCATTACCGAAGACAGGAGAATAAGAAAAGAAATCTCTCCAAGAACTAAAGCCTCTCCAGCAAAATCCTCACTCTCCGAAAAATTGAGTCACATAGAAAGACTGCACCAGCCAGATACCTCATTTGTTTGTCTCCCAAATGCAACAAAAAGCGGCACAAAATTTGATGATAGACTTCTGTTCAAGCCAGAAACTTTCTGTTTGATTTTCCACAATTTTGAACAGCCTCGTAACAAGTATTTAGCGAGATTAAAGTAATTTTGCTATAAAGCGAATCCAAAGAATGCAGAGTTCACAATAAGGGAAAAAATCGGAAAAAAATTTAGTTAAAAAAATGTTCTCCTTATTTATTGAATGGTCTACGTGTGTGTGTGTGTGTGTGTGCAATGGACTCTTCCGTCGATCTTGACGTATGAAGGCCTACTAGTTAAGTTAAAAACGTGAACTACTGGACAACCTATACAGATCTTTTTGTTATACTAGTGAAGGTTTGCGTGGAACTTGACAATTTCTGGACGAGGTGATGATAGAAGAATAACGCACCAAAGTACCACATATCCTCTCAAACGCAACTCGTCATGTTTTGAACACAGATTGATTAATTCTTTGATTTAATGGCATGTTAACTATCTATGGTTATTTTATGCTTAATGGTTAGGACATTGCGTTCGTTGTATGTTTTTATTCAATTTTTTGTGTAAGTGCATCTTAAAAATATATTTATTTATTTTAGGCACGGTCCTATCGAATATAAATAATTCTTAAACAGACCTATTTAACTCATAGATGGGACAATAATAAGTTAGAGAGAACCTGGGTGTAACGTCAATGGAAGTGTAATCCTCCCTACCCAGATTTCCCAAATTTGAGACTCACTATCAGTTATAGTGAGGCCTGCACTTTTCAAGTGGATCATACAATCAGGATATTCTATGCTACAACGGCAGGGTGGATTTGGTTGTTGGTTGGTCGGTCGGGTTTTATGGCATATCAACCGTTATAGGTTATTTAACGCCAAATCCATTTTCATACAAATAATCATTTCTATTTCAAACAATTCAGTTTAGCATGAGTACACAGTTTAATTGTCAAAAACATTTCTATTTCAAGCTATTCAATTTATTCAAACAGTTCTAATTCGGCTTATTCAGTTTAGTATAAGCACAGACGTTCTATATTAAACAATTCAGTTTAGTGTAAGTTCAGTTTCAAAGTCAAAACAGTTCCATTTCAAACAATTTAGTTTAGCATAAGCACGCAGTTTGATTGTCAAAAACATTTCTATTTCAAGCTATTCTGTTTAGTCAAACAGTTATATTTCAAACAATTCAGTTTTCGATAAGTATGCAATTAGTTCTATTTAACCCTATAAGGCCCTATCAGGTGCTACCATTCCGGGCCAGAGTGGACCTGGGAGCTATTCCCCAAATCTCTAACATCACTGGGACCTCACCATCAGATTGTTTAGTGTCATCCCCAGGATATTCATTGGGGGGTTACCCCTCTGCAGAGGTGCAGTCAGTGTTTTCTACAACCCCAGCCGACTGGGTAAGGGAGGGTGGATTGAATTTAACGTTATACCTACATACTTATATGCATTGATGTACGCATACATTGCGCGCGCGCGTGTGTGTTTTACATTTGTGAGTATATTAACTGGATTCTATGTGGGATAAAACTACCATTATATTATATATTATAATTCTTACGGTTTTGACTAATGATTGAGTATTCTGCACTTTGGAATGTTCAAATACGTCTTTTTAAAATCCCAAATTCGTTCAAATTTTCTGTTTTTAGCTTGGCCTATAAATACAATATTATACACACAACATGAAATATATATATATATATATATATATATATATATATATGTATATATATATATATATATTATATAATACAATGAAACAGTCTCTCTGTGGATGACAATATATGTGCTCCACCTCATGGTTTGAGCACCCGAATGGGTAATTTGGTGGCTGCCACAGAACGCTTTAATGTTATCTCTCTTCTCATTAATTAAGTATTCCGATAGCGTATATGTAAAAAAAATTATACAAACAAAATTCCTTCTATCACGCTGAGATGATGATGTCCTGGGGTAAGATATCCGACTGGTGTAAAGTCACCAGGGTTTCGATCTCAACTTGAAGCACATCGCAAATCTGGCGACACTAAAGAGTTGTGATACACAGAAACAGTCTGTCTGTGGATGACTATATATATATATATATATATATATATATATATATATATATATATAATGAACAAAACAAATAAGCCAAAAAGGAATATTTCTTTTGTGGTATTTATTGTTTTGGACTTGGTTTGACCTTGTGTCATCGTTATGAGAATGTCTTTTGTTGAAAAACTGTTTTTAATAAGTCTTTTAAATGCGTCGGTTGGTTGGTTAGTTGGCTGGTTTTATGGCATATCAACCTTTGTAGGTTATTTAATGCCAAATCCATTTTTATTCAAAGAATCCAGTTTAGCACGAATACACCGTTTGATTGTCAAAAACATTTCTATTTAAACCAGTTCAATTTAGTCAAACAGTCCAAATTCAAACAATTCAGTTTAGTATAAGAATAGTTTTTATTTACTCACAGTTGAATGTCTAAACAGTTCTATTTCGAACAATTCCATTTAGCATAAGCATGCAGTTTTCATGGAAAAACAATTCTATTTTAAGCAGTTCATTTAAGCATAAGTACGCTGTTTGAATATCAAAAGAGTTCTATTGTAAGTAATTCAGTTTAGCATAATTACGCAGTTTACTTCTATTTGTATCATAGATAGGACCCTATCTGGTGCTACCACTCCGGGGCAGAGTGGACTTGAGAGTGATGACAATGAAGGTGTAGTCTGCATCCCCCAAAACTCCAGTATTACTGGAACCTCACCATCGGATTATTTAGTGTCACATTCACGACAGTTGTTGCGAGGGGTCTTCTCTAGGTGTACTCTACAGTCTTAGCCGACTGGGCAATTTAAAAGTGTCGATATGAACTGATGATGTGACGTATGTATTTGTAGAATAAAAAATATTTCCCAAATATCCCTCATCAACTGGGGGGTGTCCTCGTGGTATAATGGTTAAAGCGATGGATTGTGGAATCGTAGTAAGCGAGTTCGTACTCCAGTTGCGCAGTTACGTTCACTTTCGGGCAAATACCCTTGGGAAAGGTATGAACCCCCTTATCCTCCCAGCTATTGGTTAAATAGTACCACTACTGTTCTTCTAGGGGAGTGGCTTTGGCATTAAATAACCTAAAAAGGTTGATATGCCATTAAACAATGAAACCAACCATCATTAACTGACCTTTATGTATGTGTTGTCAGGACAACTAACAAATAATCTCTTCATTTGGGAGGTACGAGTATCATTAAATAAGATTCCAGACTTTTGTCGTGTGGGCACTTTTATTGATAGTACACATATGAAACTCTAGTCCCCTTGGAAGTAATTTCCTCCGGCTGCAATGGACTTGTTGTACCGTTCCAACAACTTCCGGACGGCCTCATGGAAGTCCTCTCGTGTGAACGTGTCAATGACCTTCGTCATAGCTTATTTCATCTCCTCAATTGTCTCATAACGACAGTCTCTGAGCTTAGGGAATAACCAAAAGTCACAGGGAATAACGTCTGGACTATAGGGAGGCTGAGGAACTGTCTTGATGCCCATTTTGGTCAAATAGTCTGTGACAAGAATGGAGTTGTGGACTGGTGCATTGCATTGTTCTGGTGGAAATGCCACTGACCCGATTTGAAGAGTGCTGGTCTCTTCCGACCGAATCTCTTCCTGAACTACTTTAAAACCTCAACATTGTAAGCCTAACCCTTTGGCCAATCAACTGTAGTGTATTGACTTCCTTACTCCTGCCACACCTCTCATCATCCCTCACAGACTCCCTGCTCTCCTTGAATCTCTTATGCTACTAAAAAACTGATGCTCGATTCATGCAAGATGGTCAAAAAGTAGTCTGAAGCATTCCATATGTTTCTGTGGGATTTTTCTAAGTTCAAAACAGAATTCTATTGCATATCGTTCTTCTAAAGTGTCAGATTGCATTTTTGAAATTCACCAGCTGTGACAATCAGGGTTTAGTAGGGTGTATTCGAATTCCTGCTGTAGCTGTTCCTTTGAACCTGAAATCATAAAAGTTGGTCAGTCATCTCATAAGACGTATTGCTATAACATACTGAATTTTCAAGAGTCTACGACAATTTTAAATGCCTGTACAAAAAAGTCTGGAAACATATTGAAGGCAACACGTATATTTTAAGCATATGAAAGATGTGTGTTTCAATTTAACTGCGACTGTTTGGTTTGTTTATTTGTTTACTTAGGAGTTCTTGTGTTAATCCAATATATATATATATATATATATAGAGAGAGAGAGAGAGAGAGAAAGAGAGAGAAAACAGAAAGTCCATTTTTTTCATTCGGTTAGTTAACTTATTGATTCATACGTGGGTAAATATCGATGGAGATATCAGTCATTTTAAGACTATTTCTTGTCCATTGTAGGATGAAAAAATTGTATATAGAAATAAGCCAAATATTTCCTTCCTATTGTCTTTGCAGCTTGGTTAGATATCCCACAGAGAAAGTAGCATATCTAATAATGGAAATAGTAAAAACTTTTAAAATCTCCCAGTGGCAATTTGAGAAAATTTTTTGTTTCTGTGATACACATTTCTAAACTTTTCACGTTCATCTAAATATTATACAGTTACCGGTGTCGTCACCTGGCTTCCTTTTACATATTTAATGCCTTTTAAGACCAGTTTATATACCTCGATAGCAATATCTCATCTACTGAAAGCAATGTCAACATTCGCGTAGGTAAAGCATTGGCTATCAGAGACAGGTTTACGGCCATATGAAAATCTGATCTATTTGATTAAATTCTTCCAAGCTGTAGCCGTGTCAATACTACTGTATGGTTACACTACTTGGCGTTTAAGGAAACGCCAGGAGAAAAACCTAGATGGATATTTCGCATAAATCTTGAAAGCAGCACCCAGCAAAACAACAGCTGTACTGCCTATCTCATAAACCATCCAAATAAACCGATGAAGACATGATGGGCACAAGCTGATGAAGTGAAATCGAATTCATTTGTGATGTTCTTTTATGGACTTCAAATAGACACAATAGCTTTGTCTGACCAGTAACATCTTTTGTTCATCCACTGTATATGAGGCCATTAAGAGGGCCTAAAATGTGTGATGCCCAATGAATATGGACGAAAGTGTCAAAGGAATCCGTGCCGCTGGTATGCCTTGAGAATGATGATGAAATGTGGATAATCATAAAACAATTCGGACACTGAATTGGACTCTAATAGGTACTTCAATTCTTGGTCAGAATGGACTTAGAAGTAATGGCAATGAAGGAGTACTCCACACTTCATAAGGATCCAGAACTGGAGCCTCACCACCAGATGCAGTTTAGTGTCATATACGGAACACCTTTTCTAGCAGGTGTCTTACTCCTCAGCAGGAAATACAGTCATCGTATTCTAATATCTGTCAACAAGGCAAAGTACATGTTTATTTTGTATTGCGGAAGCATTTCCAATTTTAACGTGAGTAAATTTTATATATTCTCAACTTGCAAAATAACCCAGTGTTGTTCGGGATGAAAGTGATATACGAAAAAATTTATCGATTAAATCATTCTATTTACTTTCTGTATAAATAATAAATTTTCTGAAAAAATTTCACGCGAGCCCAACGAGTGTCTGTGTCAGATTATCTCAGATACCAATTGAAGAACAGTAGTGGTACTATTTAACCCACAGCTGGGAGGATAAGGGGGTTCATACGTTTCCCAAGGGTATTTACGCGAAAGTGAACGTAACTGCGCAACTGGGGTACGAACTCGCTTACTACGATTCCATTGCCCAGTCAGCTGGGGCTGTAGAATACTCTGACTGCACTTCTGCAGAGGGGTAAGCCCCCCCCCAACGAATGTCCTGGATATGACACTAAACAATCTGATGGTGAGGTTCCAGCAATGCTGGAGCTTTGGGGAATGCGGAGTACCCCTTCATTGCCATCGCCCCCAGGTCCACTCTGGCCCGGAGTGGTTGCATCTGATAGGGTCCTATCTATGGGTTAAATAGAACAAAACCGTGCTTCTTTCTGTATACTGATTTTTGCATTTAAACTGCGTATTTATGCTAAACTGAATTGTTTAAAATAGAACTGTTTTGACATTGGAACTGCGTACTAGTGCTGAACTGAATTGCTCGAAATAGAACTGTTTTTGACATCTAAACTGTGTACTTATGCTGAACTGAATTATCTGAAATAAAACTGTTAGACGTTTAATTCTGTGTATTGCCCAGTCAGCTGGGGCTGTAGAATACACTGACTGTACCTCTGAAGAGGGGTAAGACACCCCCCCTAACGAGTGTCCTGTTAATGACACTAAACAATCTGATGGTGAGGTTCCAGCAATGCTGGAGCTTTGGGGAATGCGGAGTACCCCTTCATTGCCATTGCTCCCAGGTCCACTCTGGCCCGGAGTGGTTGCATCTGATAGGGTCCTATCTATGGGTTAAATAGAATTAACAGCATACTTATGCTAAAATGAATTGTTTGAGTAAAACTGAATAGTTTGAAATAGAAATGACTTTTACAATTAAACCGTACTTACATTTAAACTGCGTGCATATGCTTAACTGAATTATTTGAAATAGAACTGTTTTTCGACATTAAAACTGTATTTACACTTAACCGAATTGTTATATACAACTGCTTGATTAGTTAGAAATGGAAATGTTTTTGACCATTAAACTGTGTACTTATGCTAAACTGAATTGTTTTAAATAGAACAGATTATTTACATAAAAATGGATTTGGCTTTAAATAACCTACAAAGGTTGATATGCCATAAAACCCAACAAACCAAACCAAACCATTACTACGATTCTGCAATCCATCGCTTTAACCATTATACCACGAGGACACCCCCCAGTTGATGAGGGATATTAGGGAAATAATTATTATTCTACAAATGCATATGTCAAATCATCAGTTCATATCGACACTTTTAAATGGCCCAGTCAGCTAGGACTGTAGTGTACACCTACAGAAAACCCCTCGCAATAAGTGTCCTGTATGTGACACTAAATAATCTGATGGTGAGGTTCCAGTAATACCTTCATTGCTTTCGGAAAGGATTAGTCTTTCTTGAACAGTTTGAAGCTAAAATGTTTGGGGCATTTCAGTGAACAGGAGGGTTTATTGCATCACTCCGCCTCCACATTGCCACTTAAAATTCCTTGAGATCAAAGGATTTTCCAAGCTAATTTTCATCAAGAAGGTCGAATAGATTGTTTACTCTCCGAAGATTTGCTTACCCTATTAAGGAGCTTTCTTGCGGATGCCAATTTTATTTGCTTTCTGGACATTTTATGTCTTTCTAATATTCTAAGCTAAAAAAAATTTGAGTTTCTCCGTAAGCAGGGAGAGGTTCTCGTCCTCATTAAAATACCCTTTGAGGCAAAAGAAGTTTACTTGTCTAGTTTTGTTGTGGCGGAATCACCTATTAATGGACTCAACCACTCTCCATAATACCGGAAGGAGGTGCCCGTGGTGTAATGGTTATCGTCGTTGAAAATGGACACGACGACACGAGTTCAAATCCTGGACCAGGCTAATTGCATTTCACATAGCACTAATACCCTTGGGAAAGGTATGAATCCAATTATTCTCCCTCCAGCTATGGGTAAATAGTAGGGCAGACTAGGTTTTACAGCCTTGGTGAGGCAACTAGCCTAGGAGAAGGAAAACTCTGAATTCAAATCTGTTTAACTCCGCTTAAAAATTGACCTTGCCCGAGCAGAGGAGTTGGTAAATATGCGTAATACCGGAAGACGCAGCAATAAGAAGTTAGTCTAGATCCGGAAGCTAACCTCGCCCCCGCACGGTTATGCGAACTAGCTTACCGTCCTATGTTCTTGTAACCATCCCTTGTTCTTATAAATATATACCTATACTATAACCGTGGTGTTCTGTTCTCTTTGTGACCCCTTCCAGGGCCATAACAAGTTTCTTGAAGATTGGTCAATTAACCTAGAATTAACACGCAAGCAAGCAACTAAATGAAGTAAATTCTAAATATAAACGGATAATTTTATTAACAATGAGGAATCGTTTAATTTGCAGAATTCTGATAAGAAAGTGAATTACCTTGCCCAGAAAATCCGGCAAGCGTTGCGTGTGATATACGGAACCACTGAGCCGCTGTTTCGACCTTTTACAGAGATCACATAGCCCTGGAGGTAGCCATCTCTTCTGTAAGAGTACGGATGTAACTACAAGACATATCAGATTAATTCGCCGTGCATTTACCATGACTAATTAATTTTGCATCGCTTGTGTGCGATGTGAACCAGTAGCTCAGCAGTAGATCTTCGGCTCAGTGGTCTCTGTTTCGATCTCCAGAGGGGAGAAACACGGTACACACAGCTGATGAGACCTAATAAGGTCAAAACAGTTGTCCAGTGGTTCAGTATGTCACACGCTGTATTTACCGGATTTTCTGGTCATTGATAATTCATTTAATAATATATAATTCCTCTATTTGAAAGTAAAAAAAAAAATATTCGAAAAGATTTCTGTTCATTGAATTGCTGTACTCCCTCTAGATTTTGAAATAATGGGCATCCATTAAATTATAATTTTGTTTCCATATACTATCAGAGTTTATCATTCAATTTTTCAAGTTATTAGCAAAAGCCTTTTTTCTTTAATAGCCAGACTATGAATTTGGGAAACTGTGTTGACCTACCACTGAACTTACCGACCCGTACGTAGTACAAATCAACCATGTGACCAAAGTAAATTCCACCATCAAATCTGAAATTAGATAACCTAAAGACAAGTTAAGAAACAAACAAGTGACTATGGTAGTGGCTCTGAAATCTGAGCCGACTCAATCCTCCAGTAAAGGGTTATCTATTAACCGAAGAAAAAATTGAGTTCTATAAAAGTTGAGCCAATAACGCAGAATTGATTCTATATTTGAAATAAACGCTCCTGTTTAATTTTGAAATGTTCGCATATTATTGCCAATAGAATTGTGGTTTGATTGATTGATTTTAATGGCATTTCAAACTGTCTGGATTATTTTTACAAGGAATAGCATACAGGGTTCGTTCATATTTTCATTTGGTGTGTAGTTTTTTTTCTTAGATTTTTGTTTAATTCAATCAATTAATTTATTTTTGTGCACATTTAAATCTAATACGAAGATTTTTTTAATCAGATCTATTTGACGCATAAATAATACCCTACACTCCATACAATTCTGAGAGGACTTTGGAGAAATGGCAACGAAGAAGTATTCGACGCTCGCCAAATTTTCAGACGTGGATCCTCATCATTAGATTCAGCTAAGTGTCATATCCAGGACAGACAATCAAATCAGCGTTGAACAGAGAAATCATTACTGTTTTTTAAAAAAAAACAACTGTTCAAACTTCTCGATCTATTTTCACAAATCTTCAAGATGAAAATAGATTAAGCACATTGGTGTGCATATTAAAAAAATCAGCAGCTAGCAACGTAAAATTAGCGGGAACAGAAAACTGTTTCTTTCTCACTTAGAACCCTACAAATGTAGCTTCGTGCCAACTTTTTTTCGAGAAATTATTATCGACCCAGACTATGAACAAAATCCAAGCCATCACCATCACGTTCCCCGTACACGCAATTTAATCCTATCCATCAATCATATAAAAAATTATTACATTTTTTCTCTCCTTTTTTTTACAGACTTCTTCAACCCCAAGGCCTTCATGTTCCCTTTTACTCTGCTGGGGTTTGATTTTTGCATTATTATATTTTTTTTTTACTAATCACGCACCTTGACTCTAGTCTTCCTTAGCTCAGCTCTTTGGTCTGGAACAGATTATTTCGAAACACCTCCACCTTCTCTACGTACGTTCCCTAGAGAAGTTGTAAAAACGTGAATATTGTCAGGAATATTACTGGTTGAGCTGGTTGTATATTTACACGTTTGATAGCACTGGGTCCCCAACTGATTTGACACGCGTAGTCACCCATTCATATAATATCTCAGTCATCCATCAGTGCCCCATTGCAATTCATATCCCTAACACCTGACTTTTAATATTTTCCTCTGATAATGTTCTTTGCCCATCGGATTCCATTTGATGGTTGCTGCTATATTCATTTACTCATGATGAACATCGTTTCGTTAATATTTGCTGATAATCGAAGTTTCGATCAGGGATAATTACTTTTGGTTGTCGATGGGTGAGCAAATCAGTCCAGAGTGTTTCATTCCCCAGCTAATATCATGACCGTATTTGACAACTTGATTAATTGATTTTAATGGTATGGCAAGCTGTCTAGGGTTATTCTATGCCACGAAATTAGAGAATTGCGTTCATTTTACGTTCATATTTATATTTTTTTTAGTTTTTTCATAAGAATCTTTTTGCACAGGATCCAAGCAAATAGGAATAATTTTCAAACAGATGTATCTGACTAATAGATGAGATTTTAACCGGCATTAGCACTCCGAATCAAAGTGGACCTGAGAGTAATGGCAATTAAGGAGTAATCCACATTACTGTATAATTGTAGTGTGATCCTGAGTTGTGTCATATCTCGGATATCAAGATCCTCTGACAAAGGCAAACAATAAATGAAAATATAATTAATTAATGGTTTTTTAAACATTGATTTTAAAGCAGGTTACCTAAGATTATAATGTAATTTATATAATGGGTCCAAAAATACGACCAAGATATGAATATGTGTAATATACATCATCATCATCATGTCGTGCCGCTAGCACGGATATCCCTGACCCTCTCTCGCCACTTCTCCCTATCATTCATCGCCTCCGGCAGGTCTTCTGCGTTACATCCTGTGTCCTCACATAGCTGCCGTATGTAAGTTCGGGCTGGTCGTCCTGCTTTGGCTTGGCCATATGTGGGGGTCCATAGGAGTACATCACTTACGAGCTCGTCCTTGCTTCTCCTGCGTGTCTGGTTCGTCTAACTTGTATAGTTTTCGTGATGGCAAGTAGCCGTATAGTTGGTGTCTCGCGGGGTGTTTGTCGCCAGGACTTGTTCAATATTGCTCTCAACATTCTTGTGTAGTTACCGTCAAATTTCTTCTCCAGCCGTTTAGTTAGCATCCATGTAGTGCATCCATATAGCAGTATCGATACAACCGCCGCCTGGAAGAAACTGCATTTCATTTTATCGGTCAGGTCTGATTTCCATATAATCGAGAGCCTATATATAGCCGTCCATGCTTTCGTCAGTCGTGTGTCGATGTCGTTTTCGGTTGATGAGACGCTACTTCCTTGGTAGGTGAACTTCTCCCCCAGCCTCAGAGAGGCTCTGTCTAGTGTGGTAATGTTGCCCGTTTGGTTGTAACACATATATTCAGTTTTGTGTGCATTGACATGGAGGCCATTTACCTTTCTGAGTTTAAGGTTTTTCGACATGAGGAGAGAGAGACACAATTTCTTCAACAAACGTGCCGCACATTTCGTAGACCCCTAAAATCGATTACCATCCTTTAGACTGAAATCTCAACTTCCTGCCTTTTATCAAATTCCAAAATCCTTAGCGCTCCCAGGCATAACGTCAATCACGTCCCCAGTCATATTTCTTATCTGGGGTTTTTATTGTGACATCTCTGATTGTCACATCCTCCCCGCGCGCGCGTGAACACCTGTACTCAATGTGTGCACCTAAATAACCCATGCACTGAGCGAAAGGTTCTCAGCCTAACTAAACCGAAAGGCCAAATATATAAAACGAAATCCCTCCGCAATTATATTACAATAATAAGATCTAACGAAATGAGAAACTTTACTGTCTACACATTGTTGATATCAGTAAACACAACTGCTTATTCTGCAAACATAGAATTCTAATACTTATAGTCACTAAAGTATTTTATTAACAATAAACTAGTGAAAGTTTTCCTAGCATTTTGCATAAATGATTCACTTAGTATTTTTATGACATATAACTTAAATTATGGTAGTAAAATATATAATTCAAAATGTATTTACAAAGAAATAATTCAATGAAAAAATTCCGGTCAAGTCATTCTGAAAGTAGCGTTTCCTGCTTGAACAGGAAAATCAACAAACCTATTCAATATTTAGATGGGTGACCTTTCAAGCAACAGCAGGTACTATGAACAACCTGATGAAAATTTGCTGTATTAAAGGCATTTTAAGCAAATCTGTGTGCCGAATCTCAGCCATATAAGTAAAGTATAATAACGTCATGCTGAAAGTACTCGTTCACATTACATCACCAAAGTTAAGCACCAATGAGCCTGTTTAATTTTTAAATGGGTGACCTCTTAAGCAACAGCAGGTACGAGCAACTGAAAACTATTCGCTATGTCTAATCTATATGTAAACAAAGCATAACGAGGTTCTCGCTTGATCACCGAAGTTAAGCAGTGGTGAGCCTGTTTGGTTTTAAAATGGGTAACCACCCGAGGAACATGAGGCCTGTGTTGACATATCTAAGTAAAGTTTAGTAAATAGCAAAAATAAAATTCCAATGTCTTCGAATTTATTTCAAGGGATTTTTAAAGACGTCTTGCAATAAGTTCTTGAGATGGATAAAACAGTTGGCCGGGGAGATTTTTGCTGATTAAACCGTATGTGTCTCATGGCTCAATTTTTATCATTTGTAGAACATGCAGTTCGGCGTTGTCATGAAGGATTGGCCCTTTCGCCCAGTTTCGCGTAAATTTAAAACCACTTGGTCCGAAATCTTGGCTCTTTTTGTTATAATGGTTTCCTGAGGATTCAAGAAAGTGTTGTAGATAATTCCACTCGCCAGTCACCAAATAATCAGAAGCTTCTTTAGTACAAATTTGCCTGAAGATGTGGAGGTTTTCTGGTACTTTATCTCAGTACAACCCCCAAAATAGAACGCAATTTGAATGGAATTATTTTTTATACGAAACTCAGGTCAATTTTTAGTGGAGTACAAATGGTTTGAATTCAGAGTTTTTACTTCTCCAAGACTGGTTGCCACAAGGGTAATGGAAACAGTCTACCCAACTATTTAACTATCACTATGTTGTATTCATGACTTTCCCAATGATATTAGCGCGAATTGATAAGTACAGAGTGTTGTTCAGGATTTGGACTCGTGTGAAATAATTAGCTACTCCCGGGTTAAAAATAGAAACGTACCAGCAGTAAATCAACAACAAGTTCTGATTGGCCTAAAGAACCCAAATGAAAACGCCATAAACAATGTATTGAGAAGAGGAAATAGGAAAAGGGTTCGGTTGGCTGCGGGACACGACGATGTAAAGACAACATTGGAGTCCGGATGCGCAGGGTAACATATCCAGAATACGAATATGGAAAACTTACGGATGTATAAAACGTTCATAATGTTCATATAATGTTCATACGTATAAGAATCCGAAAAACACGCGAAACACTGACGACTCTCTTGGTTCAGGTACGAAACTTTTATTACCTTCTTAAAGTTTAGGTCTTCGACACGAGGAGAGAGAGACACAGTTTTTTTATGCTGACTGTTCGTCCATCGTCAGCTCTCAACTCACTGACCCAACAAACGCGCGCGCGCACCCCGCAGCAAACAATTTGAGTGCCCTCACCTAGGTCCAAAAATCAACGAGCTTCGTCTAAGTCCAAATCTCAACTCACTGCTTTTTTTTTCGAAATCACTAAGAATCCCAGCCCATCGCTTCCGGGCTTGACGTCATTCACATCCCCAGCCTCTATTTCCTATCTGGGGTTTTTATTGTGACATCTGTAATTGTCACATCTTCCCCGCACGCGCGTGAACACCTGCGTTAATGTCTGCACCTACCCATGCACTAAGCTGAAAGGTTCTAAGCCTAACTAAACCGAAAGATAAGATATATCAAACGAAAAATGATAATATAAAAACAAATCCTTCTGCAATTATATAACAGCAGCAGTGAAGACAGACTCCGCAAGAAAGCAAGTGTTAGAACTATAAGAGAAAACGTAGAAGATTGTTCAAGGTCAGTGTCTGAACTCTCTCTCTCTCTCTCTCTCTTCATGACATATTGTTTCTCTTTGTCAAGCAAACGCAGTCGACGCAGTTTTATACTCTGTTTTGCTCTTCCCGACGACAACTTGAAAATGTTGTAGCGAATAAACTTTGGTATCAACGAACCGAGACAAGGTCTTTGAGTGTTCGTCACTTTTTCTCACGATGAGGTTATCAGGTGGTCTGACTGACATTTAAGACGTAGGAGCAGTACAAATGTCTAGTGAGACCGTATCAGCAGAAAATTCCATTTGAACACTGTAGCGTTGCAAACGTGTCGTGTCATGGTACCACTGTCCACTTGGTATATTTGTATCTCCGAGTTCATTCTATACAAGAATAATCGTCACACTATTTGTGTATATATATATATATATATATACACGTATATACATATATATATATATATATATATATATATATACGTAAAAGGGAAGGCTTAAATGTCAAGCTGTAAGACTAAGCTCTTTAAAACAAGATAAGCAGATATATAGAAAAGTTCAAACTTTCACTACGATTCAACTTCTTCAATTAAAAAACATTAAAATTTGCTCAAATAGATCAAAAGAAAGAAAGAAAGAAAGAAAGAAAGAAAGATAGATAGATACATAGATAGATAGATTTGAATAGAGTAAGATATATATATATATATATATATATATATATAGATAGATAGATAGATAGATTTGAATCGACTGAGATAGATAGATAGATAGATAGATAGATAGATAGATAGATCTGAATAGACTGAGATAGATAGATAGATAGATAGATAGATAGATAGATAGATAGATAGATAGCATTCAGTGTGACTCTTGCTGTTCAGTTGCCTTGGCAACCTTCCTGAATGTGTCTATTATATTTCCTTCGTGGCCAAATAAATGAATAAGAGAGTATTTTCTTTGCTTCGGAACTTCTTGAAATATGAGATTTAAATTGAGACTTGGTGAAGAGATTTTACGCTTCACATGACACAACGTAAGATTCATTTACTGATTTTTCTATTCTTTTTTACGCTTTGTTTAAGATTACCATTTGGTCTGCTGTCATTTGAAGTTTGGAAGACTGATAGATAAGAATTAGTTCGATTGTGAAAATAGTATTGAAGTGACTCACACATATGTGAATGCATTTTATATACACTTCACACAGACACACAGACACACACACAAGCACGCATATATATATATATATATATATGTGTGTGTGTGTGTGTGTGTGTGTGTATAACTTATAGTTTGCAAGCAATGTTTCTTTTAATAATATTTCATTAAAAAACATAGACAAGTTTTTTACTGATTTTTTCTTGTCATCTTACATGATATCCAAAGTTTACATCAGTTTATATTATCAAAAGTATTCGGACTATTATCATCATCTTTATTGTGAAATACACAACGTTTTGGCCGATGTGCCGTCGGCCTTCTTCATATGTTACTTGTTGAAGTCGAGAGCCTCCATAGGACTTTGAACCGAACCCTTCATCGTGTAGGTCGTTTTAATTCCAATAACAATGATAATAAGTATTCCTTGTTATTTTCGCTAGTAGTCAGGATTGAACCTGCAACCTCCAAATGATTTCACTCGGAGTTATAATTTACGAAGCTCTTTGCTTCGATGTAGCACAAGGCCGATTGAATGGGGCTCCCAATGAGACTCGAACTCATTCTTGCAGGTTTGCTAGTCAAGCTTGCTAACCATTACACTACCCGAGGTGTTATATAAATTGAACGCTTATATCCGTTACGCCACTGGTCCTGTTGAAGTTTCCCGAATTTGAGACGAAGAAACACTGTTTATGCATACCTCGGAAATAAAAGATGTGAAATAGAGATAGCTTACGGGATGAAAAAATGTCCATTTGATGTGGACGTTTAACTTAATCCAAATTCAGCAAATGATTTGACCGGCGATTTCTTCAAATTAGCCAGAGATCCCCCGGACAACACGCCACATGTTTTCTCTTCAAGACAAATTTACCTACCAAATCTAAAGAACTCAGTCCATTGATACGACCAGTGAAAAACTCACAGGAATACTTAGGTCGTATTTTGAAGAAGAATTAACGTTTCACCAATTGTTCAAGTCTGCTCAGGTAAATATAGCGTCAGACCTGATCAATTTTTGAATACACTGCGTACATGAAGACAACAGTCCGAAAAATCACACACAAATTATCACTGGTCATTGTTTGAAAAGTGCTTCACATCGCCTTCAAGCAACAGTTTCGCATGCTTCGAGCTGAATTTGGTCAATATCAAAGCATCAAAATGAAATGCGCGTTACATCACCACTTAACGTGAGTAAGTGAAATGTGTACGTTATATGAATGATTATTAACCATCTGAAAGCAATCACCTTAACCATGTTGGAACTTCTGTTACAAAGAGAAACTTTCATTCTGTTTGTCTTCATACCTTGTCCAGTCGCAAAAGCTGCTGGTGGTGCCAGGGGTTGCAGTACGACCTTAGCACTGAAACTGTTGTATCAACCCTGGTTAGCAGCGGATGAACACAGGGTGACGCACACATATGAAAAAAAAAAAAAAAGAATTCTAATTAGTATCATACTCAAAACATTCCGTTTCTTTGAGAGTAGGTTCTACCTCTCTGCCGGGGATACTGTTGGCGTATTCCAAACCTGGCTTATAGGGTAGATAGTTCAATTTGGAAATAAACATTAATAATAAAAACCAGTAGTAAATTGCATTTTGTGGTATTTCTTGTCCTAAGCTGTAATTTGCTTTATACCCTGTCTCTTCCTATATGTATCTCATCTCTAAACTCCATCATTCTATCTGATATGCGCATGCGTATAACAACGCTTACTTATATTTATACGCGCCTTCAAATGTAAACAGAATCCTAAATGATAAACCCTGAAAAGTCCCGAGTCGGCAGCCGTGATTAATATAAATGATAGAAATCAATCAAGTCAACAATATTAGTTGATAGAGAGATAGTAATACAAAAATATAATTTAAAATGATTAACCTTCATGGACTTCATAAAAGTCAAATGTTTAAAAGGTACAACAAATATGTAGTTTCAAGAAAATAACAGATGAGATGAAAAAAGGAAAAGACTGAAGATTTAAAGGATTTTAAGTCTAGAATTAAAAGGTTAAATGAACAAATTGTCATACAACGAGGAGCAAACTTGAAGAAAATAAGATTAAAAAAAAAATTAGTTTAGTTTCTTTTCTTAATAGCATATCCACCTACGCGAGTTATTTAATGCCGACACTAACCTAGTAAAAGGACTGCAGTGATACTATTTAACCGGAAGCTGGCAGAGGAGATAAAAAGGTTCATACCTTTTCCGATAATAATAATCAAAAAGGGAACATTATAGCGTGACTGAAGTTTGAACTCGCTTCCTACAGTGTCCTACACCACGAGAGCGGTCCCACTAAAAACATTGAGACTGAAACTTATATATATATATATATATATATATATATATATATATATATATATATATATATATTGAAAAACAAAAATCGGTCACGTTAGGATTATAAATTTAGTTCCATCCTTTTATGGGTATTGATATGAATCAATAGCACCAAAAATAACAGGACTTCTTCAGATCTAATGGATAAAATAATTCAGAATAATTCAGAATAGACACAGGAAGGAAGGATATATATATATATATATATATATATATATATATATATATCCATTTACACGAGCAGAATGCGACGCAAGGTCACTTTCAAGCGGGCTTTAATAGGTTTGAATTCAGAGTTTTCCTTCCCCAAGATCTTTTGCCACTCCAAGTTTAAAAACCCTAGTCTGACCAACTATTCATCAATAGTAGGATGAATACCTTTCCTAAGGCGTTTAGTGCAGGATTGTAACTTGGGTTGTCATGTTCATTTCCTAAGACGGTAACCATTACTGAATTGAAATCAGGTTTCCTTCTCATAGACCGGTTACGATACCAAATTTAAGAAGCCTAGTCTGCCCTACTATTTACTCATAGCTGGAAGGAGAATTGTTGGATTCATATCTTTTCCGCCACGTAAGTGCGATGTGAAATGCAAAAAGCATTTTCCAAAATTTGACCTCACATCATCCCTGTTTTCTTATATAATAAAAGGATATCTAGATTGTTGTCTACGCGCATCTATACTGTCTCTAGATGACTCAATGGCCATTCTATATTCTTTCTGATCAACAGGCTTGCTGTTTTGATCAGAAGTTTTTGATAAAATATTATTATACATGTACATCATTCTTCATACCCACAAAATCTAGCTCAAAGCGTTTTTTTTTCTAGACAAGTCAGTGCCAATTAAAAAAAAAATGAATTAAAAAAAAACATAAAGCCAATCTCGATATTATCGAAAGGTCATTTTTTGGCCAAATACAGCATGTGCCAGTGCAGAACTCTTCTTCCTCACCTGAGTTGTCTTTCACTCGGTTTCCGCCAAACTATAAGATCTGAAGGCGAGGAGGTTGTTAAAAGAAATACTTGTGGTTGGATTCGTTTTTTTTTCTTTCTATTTCAAAACTGCAGAAACGGGTAAGGAGGGAAAGTCACCACCATGAAAACCCTTTAAAATGTTTTGAAACATATGATCAGATATTTCATGTCTTCCCCCTTAGCTAATTTTGAGAGTCGCTTAAGTGATATTTATGCGCAGTTTCAAATAAGGTCTCCATTTCAATAATCTCATTCCATTATTTGCTAAAATAACATTTGAAACAAGAGCTATAACTAAACGATATTGACAATGATATATGTAATAAACTGTCAAGTGAAAAACTAAGGAAATCGCACGCAAGTTTACCTGTATATGGCTCAAAAAGGAAACTCTCAAGAGAGAAACCGAATCTCTTTTGATAGCCGCACAGAATAATGTATAAAGAACCAATTACGTCAAAGTAAAGATTGATACTACACAGAAAAATACCAAGTGAATTTTATTAGATGACATAGACGAAACGATAATAATAAGCAAATGCAGCAAACTAGCATAAAAGTGATACTAGATTGGGTGGGAACAATTTTCAACTAAAAATTGTGCAAGAGATTAAAATTTGACCTTACTGACAGATGGTAGAATCACAAACTTTAATTTGTCTTAGAAAATGAGACGCTTGAAAATTCTCTAGGACTTTGTGACACAAATCCCGAAGACTAATTCTAGTGTTAACCAAATTGAAAGGGCATGTTATCTAGTGATTGTTCCAGCTAATCACAAAAACAAAACCCAAAGAAAGAGAGAAGATAGAAAAATACTTGGATCTTGTTCGAGAGGTGAAAAAAAAACAGTGGAACATGATGGTGACGGTGAGACCAATTGTAGTTGGTGCACTTGGAACTACTTCCAAGGGCTTGAAAAGGAGACTGGAGGAATTGGATATTTGTGGAAACATTGATAATTGGAAGAATCTTGCTGATTCTTCGTGACTTGCAGACATTACAGTGAAAAAATATCAGTTACAGCTGATGTGAAAAACTCCGAAAGAGTGAAAATGATAATACTATCAAATGATATATGCACAAAGCAGAATCTGTCCGGTAGAATGAAGCACACTAAATCCTCTGAGACTTTGACATACAAACTGATCTGCTGATATCAGCCAGTAGACCAGATCTAAAATGATTGTCGACGAGAGAGAGAGAGAGAGAGAGAGAGAGAGAGAGAGAGCCTGCTGAATATTTCTTTTGTCTGTTCCGGTGAACTACAGAGTGAAAATCAACGAAAACGGAAACAGAAACAAGTACTTAGACCTAGCTTGAGAACTATAAAAACTATTGAACATGAGAATGACCTTGATACAAAATGTAATTGGTACGTTCGGAACGATCTTCAGAGGTTTCATAAAGGAACTAGAAGAGTTAGAAATCGGAGGACGAGCTAGGACAATCCAAACTACAACGTTACTGTGATTGGTCAGAATACTGAGGAGAGTCCTGGAGACCGGAGGAGACTCGTCATTTAGACTCCATTGAAAGACTATCAGTTAGTTCTGGTGTGGAAAACCCACAAGGAACAATAATAATAATAATAATATGAAAGTCACGATTGTATCAATTGTGATTGGTGCTTTTGGCACAATAACAAAAGGATTATTAAAAGACCTGGAGTACTTGGAAGTTGGTGGAAGGGTAGAGATTATCCAAATGACAGCATTACTGAGAACGGCCAGAATACTGAGAAGAGTCCTGGAGACTTGGGGAGACTTTCTGTCACTTAAACTCCAGTGAAAAACCATCAGCTAATACTGATGTGAAAAACTCTAAAGGAATAAATAATAATGATAATAATAATAATAAAAGAACAGTTTGGTTGGTTGGTTACTTAGTTGGATTGATGGCATATCAACCTTTCTGAGGTTATTTAATCCCTGGCTCTGTTTATAAATATAAAAATATATGTGGTTTGTTAACGAATTGTTTGTTTGTTTGTTCTTGGCTGATGGATCTTTACGGCATATTAGCCCGTCTGGAGCCATACTACGTCCAGAGGTTAGTGTGTTGTCCTAATAACACGTTAGCATTTTGTTCAGGTGGTATTTATCCCATTCTTAGGTACAACTCAGTCTATCCCAAGAAAGACAGACCATCAACCATATCAACGTTCTTCAACAAATCGTTCAATCTATTTACATAAAAAAATCGCTTCCTGGTGAGTGCGAAAGTTCTACATTCTCTGAGAATGTGTTAAACAGTGCAAGGCGTTTGACATTATAAGCACTGTGGTTGCTGTTTCTGTTGGAGTATAATACAATGAGTAAGTCTTGTATGACCGATGTGCGATCGAGATATAGGGATTTGTTCTCTTCTCGATTTTCTGAAAGCTGGTCTCCATTCTTCCAAAGTGGGCTTGATCTGGAAGAGTTTATTGGGAATGTTATTCCATCGTTGCAGCCATTTTGCGCGAAGGAGTTTATTGATTTTGGGTTTCAAGACTGTATATGGAATCTTAAATTTGTTTGGTGTTATATCTAAGGCCGATTTGGCTGCCGAGTCAGCTCTTTCATTTCCTCTCACTCCAACGTAGCTTGGAATTCCGGATATTCATTACTGTTAAAAAAAAATATCATCTCGTGGATTTTGCCGTTCAGGTTACTGCAGAAGGAAAATAAAGAACAAAATGATAGACCAACACTTGGAACTGGTTAGAGGATTGAAATAATGTGGCACATGAGGTTGACCATGATGGTGACTGTAGTATGTGCGCTGGGAATGGTCTAAAAAATTTGGTAAAAACACCGGAGGTATTGTAGAGGAAGAGTCATGACCATTCAGACAGAGGCCATGATAAGATCGGTTAGAAAGCTCAGAAGAGTCCTGGATATCTGTTGTAACTTGTTATCTTTCTGACTTCAGTGAAAAACCACCATCTAACAACGGTATGAAATAGTCGCATGAAGTATAATAATGATAATAATAGTGTGAGATAAATACCTAGACCAGCTCGATAATAATTGTAATTGGTACGCTCATTCAGTCACCAAGGGATTGGAATTGGGACTTGAAAATAAGACGACGAGTGGAGACTATCTAAATTACACCATAGCTGATATCAGCTAGAATACTAAGATAAGTCCTGGAGACTCGAGGAGACTTGCTATCACTTAGATTCCAAGAGAAAGCCATCAGATAAAGCAAGTGTGAAAAACTCTCAAATAAGTAAAATAATTAGCAGTGTCTAACAGCATTAGCATCATGAGTATTCAAAGAAAAACGACAAAAATTAGGAAACAGAAATTGGAAGAAAAACAACTGTATGGATATTTCGTGCGACAAAATAACGAAATCGCACACGAGAAGACCTGGAAATGGCTACGAAAGAGAAGCCTTAATAGATAAATTAAATCGCTTCTAATAGCTGGCCAAAACAACGCCATAAGGACCAATTATATTTAAGCGAAAATCAACAATGTACAATATAATAGTAAATGTTGGTAATATGGAGACAAAAACGAAATGATTAGTCACATAATTAGCAAATACAGAAAAATCTCACAAAAGGAGCACAAAACTTGGAACGACTGGGCTGGAAGGGTGATTCACTGGGAATTGTGCAAGAGACTGAAATTCGACCATACTACCAAATGGTATATGCACAAACCAGAATCCGTTCCAGAGAATGAGACGCATTAGAATTCTCTGGGATTTTAAGATACAAAGGGATCACCAAATCCCAGCTAGAAGACCTAATCTCGTGATAATTAACAAAAAACAGTTGCCGTAAATGGATTTTGCCGTCTCAGTCGACAGAGAGAAAATACAAGAAAACCAAAAGAGAAACAAATGCTTGGAGCCTCCCAGAAAACTAAGACAGCTGTGGACCATGAGGGTGATGGAGATATCAAATTGTAGTTTCTAAAGGGGTTTGAAAGAATAGAAAATCAAAGGAAGGACCGAGACCAGCCAGACTACAGCATACAGCATGAGCCTCGGTGACGTGAGGAGACTTGTTATTACCCAGACTGTAGAGAGAGTTCACCAGTTAACGCTGGTGTGGAAAAACTCGCAAGGAATTTGACCATGCCAACAAATGGCATATGCACAACCCAGCTCCTGTCCTAGAAAATGACACACACAAACTCCTATGGGACTTTGACATACAAACGGATCACCCAATCTCGGCCGGAAGACCAGGTCTAATAATAATAATAATCATCATCATCATTTCGTGCTGCTAGCACGGATATCCCTGACCCTCTCTCGCCACTTCTCCCTATCGTTCATCGCCTCCGGCAGGTCTTCCAAGGTACATCCCGTATCCTCACAGAGCTGCTGTATGTATGTTCGAGCTGGTCGGCTTGCTTTTGCTCGGCCATATGTGGGGGTCCATAGGAGTACATCACTTATGAGCTCGTCCCTGCTTCTCCGGCAGTGTCCTGCATGTCTAATTCGTCTAACTTGGATAGTTTTCGTGAAGGGAGGCAGGTGGCTGTATAGTTGGTGTCTTGTGGGGTATTGCTGCCCGGACCTGTTCAATATTACTCGCAACATTCTTATGTAATTGCCATCTAGCTTCTTCTTCAGCCGTTTAGTTAGCGTCCAAGTAGTGCATCCATACAGCAGTATCGACACGACCACTGCCTGGAAGAAACTGCGTTTTATTTTATCGGTCAGGTCTGATTTCCATATGATCGATAGCCAATCGACAGATGTCCATGCCTTCGTTAGCCGTGTGTCGATGTCTTTTTCGGTTGATGAGACACTGCTTCCTAGGTAGGTGAATTTGTCTACCAGTTTAAGAGAGGTTCCGTCTAGTGTGGAAATGTCACCTGTTTGATTATAGCACATATATTCAGTTTGGTGTACATTGACATGGAGGCCAATGCCTGCGGCGGCTCGTTCCAAACTATGCAGTAGTGTTTTGGGTTGGTTGGGTGTATTTACCCGTATGGCTATGGCGTAGTCGGCGTCGGTAATTGTTTTTGCGGGGTACCTTCTGCTTCTTTTCTTTGTTAGCTCGAAGCCGTTTTCTCAGATTTTATCAATCGATGTTCTAAACACGTAATCTAGACAGATGATAAAGAGGTATGAGGCTAGCGTTCCCCCTTGTAGTACTCCTGCTACAATGTCGAAGTATTCTGTCTCCATCCGGTGAACGTACTTTCACTTTTGTGTTTCTGTAAACAACCGTTATTGCTGCTACGGTTTCTTTTGGTAGGCCGTATCCTAGTAGGATTTGTTCCATCTTACCTCTGTGAATGAAATCGAAGGCCATGATAAAGTCGACAAATAGTAATGTCGCCTGTAGGTTTTTTGCCCGAATAATGATCAACAAAAAAAAAATGAAATTGCAAAATTGTCGGCTTTGCTGTCCCGGCTGACTCTAGAATAAAACTGAAAGAATGTGAAAAGAGATATAAATACCTCGACCTTGCTAGAGAAGTGAAAAACTATGGAACATGGAGGTGACAATTATACCAATTGTGATTAGTGCTTTTGGCACGGTAATTAAAGGATTATTAAAGGGCTTAGAGGATTTGGAAGTTGGCGGCCGAGTGGAGACCATTCAAACAACAGCATTACTGAAAACAGCCAGAATACTGAGAAGAATCCTGGAGACTTGAGGAGACTTGCTGTCACTCAGTCTCCCGTGAAAGATCATCAGCTAGCGCTGATGTAAAAAATCAATGAGTAAATAATAATAATAATAATTTTTAGATTGTTTGGGGTCGTAAATCAGTATCAGCTCTATTTCCAAAAATATTATAAAGAATACGATATTTTGGGGAGCATGGAGCCCCAAACTTTTGTGTGGGAGGGAAAGGGGGGGGTTATGCTTGGCTATGTTATCTAAGGTGCCCTAGCTAGCCACGTTTGCCGACCCATTCAAACTATGCAATAGCACAATTATTCTTCACCTGGCAAGCAACCATCACCAAAATACCGCACTGCTTAAAAACCGTGTGAAAAAGCAAGTTGTTATTTACAAAAGATGATATGTATAAAATAAATGAATGCGATAGGGATATGAGAAAACCTGAGAAAATAAAACCAAGGAAAAAATTCGCCGTTTAGTTTGCCTTTCGTCGCTAACTATGATATGGTTGTCGGCTGTCGGCTGTTTTACGTTCTCCGAGAGAACCGAAACAAACCGGATCTTCCCTAAATGGGAGAGGGAAATAAACTAATCGGACAAAAAAAAAAAACCCCAGGATGGGACGAGTTAAGGGAAAGTAATGTGGATTACAGCAATGAGAATTCAAGATCTTCAGAAAAGTGGGGCTAGAGCTAGGTCTAAGGTTCAAAAACGATATGGGGTCGGGGAATATCTTGAAGGCTAACAACTAGATGACGGGGCCAAATGATTCGCAACATACTGCTAACAATGTGACACTATGTGGGTGGTACGCCAGGCAGACGATCTCTTGGTCTGTTTTGGTGCGAAACCCAAACAAAGGGCTTGAACTCGAGATCTCCGACGAGACCGGAAGTGGAGGAGGAAAGGAAGGTCCGAGAGAAGACAGGGGCCAGTTGACGAAGAAAGACGGGGAGAAGCAGTCAACAACACACAGCAGAAGAGACCAGTTGGCGTGAGATAGCAGACCAGGGGACGGACGATCAGCAGAAGGAGGCAATGAGGAAAGACAGTCAAAGATGAGTTGGCATTCCTTGTAGCTTGTAGAAGTTTCGCGAAAAATACACTCCCACGATAGTCTACAAATGAACGAAAAGCTGCACAAAATCGTCACACAATCTCCCTTTCTGGCGTTTGGAGCTGATATAAGTCCATATTGTTCGCTGGTTCTTTTTTCTCCCTCTCTCTTGGTTATATTTCTTTTGTGGCCGTAAAGAAATGTGAAATACCGCGGCGGACCCACTAGATGAATCTCAGGCTAGGAATAGTATTGGTTTAAAGAAGTTGATAAGTCAGGGGTTGGCCGCTAAGAGGTGTATCAAAACAAGAGTGGGGACAAAAATACCTTCTTACCGAGGAAGAGGAGGGAAGGGTGACTCCAACGTTTCCCCCAATTTCACACGACCAGGTTTACTGCATTCACCCATCTTTTGTCGAATATTATGAGGCTCAAGCGTTTTCTATCGCATCTCATTCTGACTCCAAGCCGACGCTTAAAGAACTAAATCAGATCACTATGAGAAATGTTTGCACCGCCATAAAATCCCTTCGAGGATCGCGAGAAACACCACACGCTCCTGACCCTGATACAGATGTAAGACGTTGTCTTTGACGTTACCAACGTCGAGCAGCACGTGCTGCTTGGGCTCGATGCGAGCCGTCTACTCCCTGCGGTGATTCGAAAGCTCGCAGTAGTAGAAGGCGTCCTCAGCCGTTTCTTCTTCTTCTTCTTCTTCTTCTTAGCCACTGCTACAGCGAGGGCAATAGGACTTGTCTGCCATGCTCGCTTTGTAATTCAAACCGACATCTTTTATGGCCCAATTTTAAGTCCTCTCTCTCTTATAAGAGAACCAGACCACATGACAGATGTGAGTGTCATGATCGGTAGGTACTCCATTTAATTCTGGTCGGTATTCTGTTATTTTAGTTGTTCTTAATTTAGATACTCTAAGACCAAAGAGTCAGAGAGAAACTAAAAGAAAAAAACTGGATTAGAGAAGACAACAAAAATGTAATCCACGGTTATTTTGAAACAATCCTACACAAAGAGGATATAGGAAACGGATGACGGATATAAAGAAAGAATCTGCTAAATATAATGCAAGTAAAAGTCTTGCTAGACAAAAGAGGTTGTTTTTAAAGAAAGGTTGGTTTTCTAACCCTGAATTGCAAGAAATATGTGGACAGGTAAATCGGGAAGTATAATAGAATACACATTTTTGTAGCCTTAAAATGATCAACCCCAAAAACATACATAAGAACATTCTAGAAATTTTGGATCAAAACCGCATTAGCATTGAAGTTACATTTTTATATTTTTCAACCAATCAGCTAAAAACATAGAATAAGAACATTCTAGAAAATCCAGATCAGAAACTAATTAACAGAAAATTTTTACTTATTTTTTTATAAGTAAAAATACGAATCTGATTGGTCAAGAAATATCTACGTGCTTAAATTTTAGGACCCGAAATAAAACTATTTTTCATCCACTGTTAAAGTATAAATAACGAAGAATTTAATCAACCAGGTCAGTTTTCGGTCATTCAATTCATTTCTTCCACAGCCAAAAAGTCATTCCGTCTACTACCCAAAAAGACTTTTCAATAGAGGTCATGAAACGAGCAGCAGAGAGCTGCGATATAGACTCAAAGGGAAAGGCTTGCGATTTTCTCTCATCAATTCGACACGTTGTCACCAAAATCTTAAGAAAACACACAGTGCAGACTTAATGAAAACAAAGACCCATACTTACGGCCCATCATTCATATACACACACACATACCCACATTTGTAAGTAAAGACAATAATTATTTCTATCCTAGTTACTTCGGGCGACCATGGAACCATTTATTTGATAGACTTTATTAACATGTAAATACACACACACACGTGTGAACAACCCTATTTTCATTTAACTGGCCATAACTGTATTTATACAAAAGGCCGCTCGCACATTATGTTTCTCATTTATTTTTATTCCTGTTTTGTAATGAATATTAAATTGTTTGTTTCTTAATGTTCGTTGTTATCATATTCCATTTGTTTTACGTGCTTGTAAAATTTGTGTAGTATTTGTGGTGGAACTAAACGTGAATGTAATACCGGAAAAATACGGATGAGAACTCACTCTCACTCGCTACAAATTGGAGAGTAACATATTCACTAAACAATAACATGCACCCACTACAGTATATACTCAATGAGAACACCCCTAAACGAGTTGAAACAGTGACTGAAAGTGAAAATATTACAAAACCCTGCACCACAATATCAATCTTAACACAATGTAGAAAAAACGTAGAATTTATAAAGCGGTCGTGAGGAAACAGAAAACTGCATTAACATTCATTAGAATCAAAATTGAAAAAAAAAATCAAAGTGGAAACCGAAAAAATAAATAATTGAAATATAACCCAAGGGACAACATCTCAGAAGTAAATGAGTTAATCAATGCAGGAAGAAAAGTGATAAAATAAGTATTTCCTTAAAGGAATCCGAATAGGAATATAAACAGGAAGGGGGGGATGAGAATAGAGAGAGAGAAATATAGAAACAGTGACAAGAAGGTAAACTACATTGGAAGATACGAAGAACAGGAAAGTCTTACAACACAACAGGAAGGAATAAAAAATGCATTTGCGAAAGAAGGGAGACTCAAGATACTAACATAGGGTCAAGCAATCAAATCAAAACAGGACATTTCGAAATAATGAAAGATAAGTTTACCAACACTTTGTTGGAGAAGACACAACGACGAATCAACAACTTGAAACAAAACAATTATGGAGTAAAATAGGGAGACAAAATTGATAAACAACATGAAAAAAGAATTAGAAGAACTCGAATAAGGTCCAAAGGCGAATATTCACATGGATTTGCAAAGAGCAACTCTCAAGAAAATGCCAAAATGGTAAATGTCCGGCCATGGCATAGTTTGATTTTGGTAGAAAATCCACGTCTATCCACGCAAACTGGCTCGGCAACTAAGTTGATGGCTACGAGAAGCAAATGAAGCTTAACGACTGAGGAGTGGGGGGAGCGTCCCTGATACTGAAGAACCTCACAACAGGAATCATTCTCAGCAATTATAGACCACTAATGTGTTTACCCATGATGTGAAAACAGAATAGCAAGAGTTGGTTATGAGGGAAAAACAAACTATTAATTACATTATAAAATTTATGAAAATAAATAAATATAGCACACTATCGTAAAAGGAATATAAAACTTGGCACGATTGGGTGAGAAAGGTAATCCACCAGGAATTGTGCAATGAGTAGAAGTTTGACAATACTACCAAATGGTATATGCACAAACCAGAATCTGTCCTGGAGAATAAGACGTACAAAATTTTCCTGAGATTCTGAGATAATAACAGACCGCTAAGTCAGAAGACGAGTCCTAAGGATAATTAACAAAAAAATAGAAAACCTGACGTCACAGCGGACCACAAAGTGAAAATCATAGAAAACGAAAAAAAAAAAAAAAAAAAAAAAAGAAGCTAAGCACTAGGACCTTCCCAGAGTACTAAAAACTGTGGTGATACCAGATGTAAAGTCTTGGAAAGGGACCTGGAAGTGATAGAAATTGAAGTACGAATCAAAACTATCCAAACTACAGCATTGTTTAGATTGGCCAGAATACCGAGAAGAGTCCTGGAGACAAGAGGAGACTTACTGTCACTTAGACTCTAATGAAAGTTCATCATCTTACTCTGGTCTGAAAAACCTGCATAATAATAATCGATGTGTTTCAAAAATAAGCAGTGAAAACAATTTTTTTAATAAACGAAAATCCTTAGATACACTCAAATATTTTTCTATTCCAAGAATGTATTTTAAGTCGTTTTCTTTTTCTTGTGTTTTTCTCTTTTTGTCTTATTTTTTTAATGAAACAATGCATCACATTTGTTCTTCATTTTCCGAATTCTATTTGTTTCAACGCAGTTGCGAAGTGCACTGTTCTTGACTAACGTAGAAGTGAACACCCGAGTGAATTGCATAAAAAGCAATGAGAATGAAGATGAAGAACAATACAAATCTAAAATCTTAATTATAATGATTGACAGATGTTCGTTTAAAAATACATTCAAAAATGAATCTGTAATATTTTGTGGCTATTGGATCACTTGTGGTATTCATTCACATATTTTCCCGCTCATTCAACGGCCTCGTGTCTAATCGTATGGACAACTTGATTGTTTTCCTGTCAAATAATCGAGTTTTCGACGCAATATGTTCATATTTTTCGCTAGCTTCTGCATAGAAAAATGCCCCCCAAAGTATTACCGGCTCTAGTCTCTATCTCCAATAATTTCTGCATTCCATCCTACACTGTTTCGATATATTCTCCCGCTCTATTAATCAAAGGCCTTTCAGGTCTAGAATCAATTTCAACTGATACTAAATCACGTTTAAAGCGTGGATAAAAAAATTATATATATATATATATATGTGTGTGTGTGTGTGTGTATGTGTGTGTGCACGTATGTTTACATTTATACGTGGTTACTTCAATATGGTTCCAGACTTTTTTCGTATGGGCATTTAAAACTGTTGTAGAGTCTTGAAAATTGACTATGTTATTCTTTTACATCTTATGAGATGACTGACCAATTTTTATGATTTCAGATTCAAATGAACAGCTACAACAGGAATTGGAAGACACCCTACTAAAGCCTGATTGTCACAGCTGATAAATTTCAAAAATCCTATGAGGACGTGAGGACACTTTAGAAAAACGATATGCAATAAAATTGTTTTAAACTTGGAAAAAATGCCACAGAAACAACATATGAAATGCTTCAGACTGCTTTTGGAGCATCTTGCATGAATCAAGCATCAGTTTTTCAGTGGCATAAGAGATTCAAGAAAGGCACGGAGTCTGTGAGGGATGATGAGAGGTGTGAGAGGAGTAAGGAAGTCAATACATCAGAGTTGATTGGCGAAACGGTTAGGGTAAGGGATAGGGTTACTATGTTGAGGTTTTAAGGGAGTTCAGGAGGAGATTCCGTAGAAAGAGGACAGCACTCTTCAGATCGGGTCGGTGGCATTTCCACCAGGACAATGCACCAGTCCACAACTCCATCCTTGTCACAGACTATTTGACCAAGATGAGCATCAAGACAGCTCCTCACTCTCCCTATTGTCGAGACCTTGCTCCCAGTGACTTTGGGTTATTCCCTAAGCTCACAGGCTGTCGCTATGAGACAATTGAGGAGATGAAAGAGGCTGTGACGAAGGTCATTGACACGCTCACCCAAAAGGACTTCCATGGGGCCTTTCAGAAGTTGTTGGAACGGTACAACAAGTGCATTGCAGCAGGAGGAGATTACTTTGAAGGGGACTAGAATTTCATAAGTGTACTATCAATAAAAGTGTCCATACGAAAAAAGTCTGGAAACCTATTTAACGATCCTCGTAAATGCCTACAAACACTTTCCAAAGGCGTTTATTTTACATAAGTAAATATATAGATTGCTCTGAATCTTGAGCTGAAATTGTCACTCAATGATGCCCAAAATATTTTTTTTAATTTTTATTTTTTTTTAATTTCTTATCTATGTATAGACACTGAAAAGTGCTTGACTATGTTTTATCTTTCTGATCAGTTGGGTACAATTATTTACTTCTTTTCGTTTTTATTTAGTTTTGATCTGCTTCTTGTATCTTCTTGTATCATCTTATCATTGTATACTGCCTTTTTTTCTATGCTGAATAATTTTCTATGAACTTTGTCGTTTGCTTTCTTTCTTTATATCATATCAACCTTCTTGAGTAATTTTGTGGCAAAGCCATCCTTGTAGAAAAACGGTTGTTGTATTTGTGAAACCATAGCTGTGAGAATAAGGAAGCTCAAACCTTTCCATAGATATTTGTTCAAAAGTGAACGTAATTACGTGACTGGAGTTTGAATTCACTTACTTCGAGGCTGCAATCCAGCACTTTAGACATTGAAAGAAAGTTTAGAAAGTTGAGCGCTACTGGCCTGATTTGCCTCCATGGCCTAACCCTAACCCAAACCCTGCCTGAGAACTCACGGTTTTAGGTCAAGATTGACCTTTACGAATATTCAAGATTCATACAACCCGAGTAAAACTCCTAGAACAATCTGGTTATTGTACTGTCATCAGCTGCGCCTTCATCTTTCTTACAAGTGTTTTTGGTTGCTTCCATGACTTTATGGCCAAGTTCGATCTCCTAAAGCAGAAGTTCCTGAATTATATTACTATGCATGTTCATCTGTGCAGCTTTCAAATCACTCATGCAGTACAGCAATGCAGACCTATCAGCGTACCAACTACTGCGATATTACTAAATACAGCAGGTACTTTTCACTACTTTATTTGGTTCTGTCATGTGATATAAGCCGAGTAAACGACCTCAATCCAAAATATTGCAAACACTTTTATTCATCTTAGCACAAACCCAACAAGGGATTACTTCGGATGAAACTGCAGCCACTCAGGTAATAACTGAGTACTGTAACCAAAGAGGAATTTGTTAAATTCTTTAATATAATACATCAATAAATTCAAGCAGTTAGATTTGATCCTAATTTTAACTTTTCCCTCAACCTGAATCTTTGACAACCAGAAACACCATTTCAAATCTTTTGATTCCGACTTCGAAACCTTTCTGTTTTTATTCCACTCTTCATATCACTAAGCTGGGACTTGAAATCGTATTCTAGGGAAGGAATGAATCCATTTCGATTGTACATATATGAACGAGTAGTTCAAACTTCAGATCAAGTTTTGACTCGACAAAAATAGTTGGCTTTAACGCTTCACTCAATCCATCTCACTCAACAATCTCTCAGCCCTCTATTTTTCTATCGATTATAACCCACATTTATATAAGGCTTATTGATCTCACCCACAAGAGTAATGGTAAAATTTCGGAGACTAAGAACCGCTGTTGGGATTCTTGGCAATCTCTGTTGCTTCCTCAGTCTTTTTTTCAGGTTTCTGCACACACAGCAACACGGAAACTGTATTCGATATCTTGAACGAAGCGAGCAGATATAAAGTTTACATTTATATCCGGTAGTACAGCTTTAAAATAAACTGCCTGTTGGATTGTCGTTTCTTTTTAAATCTTTGACTTATGAAATGAGATAAGAAATATTGAAACTGAAACTTAATGTTAAATAAAGAGATGAACACAACTGAGGAACATACGAGGTGCATACGATAGGTTTCCAGACTTTTTTTGTACGGGCACTTTTATTGATAGTACCCATATGAAACTCTAGTCCTCTCCAGCTGCAATGCACTTGTTGTACCGTTCCAACAACTTCTAGAAGGCCCCATGAAAGTCATCTTGTGTGAGCGTGTCAATGACCTTTGTCACAGCTTCTTTCATCTCCTTAATTGTCTCATAACGACAGCCTGTGAGCTTTGGGAATAACCAAAAGTCACAGGGAGCAAGGTCTGGGCTATAGGGAAGCTGAGGAACTGTCGCGATGCCCATCTTGGTCAAATAGTCTGTGACAAAGATGGAGTTGTGGACTGGTGCATTGTCCTGGTGGAAATGCCACTGACCCGATTTGAAGAGTGCTGGTCTCTTCCCTATGAATCTCTTCCTGAACTCCCTTAAAACATCAACATAGTAACCCTAACCCTAACTTTAACCCTTTGGCCAATCAACTCTGGTGTATTGACTTCCTTACTCCTCCCACACCTATCATCATCCTTCCCTGCCTTCCTTGAATCTCTTCTACCACTCTAAAACCGATGTTCAATTCATGCAAGATGGTCGAAAAGCAGTCTGAAGCATTCCATACGTTGTTTTTGTGGCATTTTTTCCAAGTTTAAAACACAATTTTATTGCATATCGTTCTTCTAATGTGTCCGATTGCATTTTTAAAATTCACCAGCTGTGGCAATCAGGCTTTCGTATGGTGTATTCTAATTGCTACTCTAGCTGTTCATTTGAACTTTAATTCATAAAAATTGTTCAGTCATCTCATAAGATACTGAATTCTCAAGAGTCTACGCCAATTTTAAATGCCTGTACAAAAAAAGTCTGGAAACTTATCGTAAGCACCTCTTATATCTACCCAACCCCTCTGCAGGATGCATCACAAGATCAATCTTTTAGGCAGAATATAATAGGTTTGAATTCAGATTTTTTCTACTCCTAGATTGGTTACCATTATAAAATCAAAGAGTACATATTGACCTGCGATTTGCCTACAGCTGGAGGAAGAACAGTCGGATTCATATCTTTCCTAAGACTATTAGCACGATGTTAGATGCACATAGCTTCGTCCAAGATTTGAAATCGTATCGCTGGGTCCATTTCCTTCGACGATGACAGCTACGTCATGCAGGCCACTTTGACTTACGTAACAAAGTGATAATGTCTCGATGTCTAGACGTATATCTACACACATTTCGATTTTCACTTACTGCCAAGTGGCTATATTTTTCTGATGAGCAATTTCACTTGATATTGATCAGAAATTTTCGGGCAAGTACTTAACTCTTAATACCCAATACATCTAGCTTTGTCTAACTTTTTTTTTCTAATAGGAATATTTGATTGCTCGGTTGGTTTGTTGGTTGGTTGTTGTGTTTTACTGGCATGTCAACCTTTGTAGGTTATTTCTGCCAACTGCTGTCCATACATACATATTAAATAGATATGATTTGCAAACGACTAGTTTGTTGGTAACAATTTCTAAACTTGTCAGAGCTCATTTGTTAGCACACAGTTGAATGGTTTCAAATATTTCAATCTTAAAATGATAGTTTTATTTGCACATAGGTAAATGGTTTCAGGTCTTGTTAATAATTTACCCGCGAGTCATGGCACTGAAAGGGTACTTCTTTCCTCAGTGCTGCACGATTGGAACTTCGTCATCAGATGGTTTAATGAAATATCCAAGACACATGTTGGGTGAGGGTCTTATCTCTCTGCCAAGATGCAATCGGTGTATTTTACAGTTCCAGCCAACTGGGATGGGAAATGTTTGAGGATGTTAAAGATATTAAAAGAAATATACCGATACAAATTCAGGAATTTCCGAGATGCTTCGATAAATTAAAAACATGCTGGTACAACTGAGTCGAATGCCACAGGTATCGTTTTAAAGAAAATTGGCGTTTCATTTATTAATTATTTCTTTCTCGGTAAAGAGACCTTCAGTCTCGATATTTTGTGAACTCGTATTTTGAAAAAAGAATTTTTCATAACTTATTAATTTCTGTCTTCGTAAATACAACTTCGATCTCGATACTCTTCAACACTCCTCGTATTTTGAATAAACTGAAAGTTTCATTCATTCTTTATTATCTCGTATACAAAGAGTTTGAAAATCAACTCTTCAAACTTCAATTAACAGCTGCTTTTAGTCAGTATTCTATCTTTTCATTAAAAAATTTACAATATCCAGGTCCCATGATTGTGAATAAGACATTCTCTTGCCATTCCAACGCATTATTTTAGACATGAAATAATGACACTGATTTCGTAAGAGCTCTTATTATACACCGTCTTCTTTGTTCATTCTTGCCCAGTCAGCTGGGGCTGTAGAATACACTGACTGCACCTCTGCACAGGGGTAAGACCCCCCCCAATGAGTGTCCTGGATATGACACTAAACAATCTGTTGGTGAGGTTCCAGCAGTGCTGGAGCTTTGGGGAATGCGGAGTATCCCTTCGTTGCCATCGCTCCCAGGTCCACTCTGGCCCGGAGTGGTAGCACCTGATATGGCCCGATCTATGGGTTAAATAGAACTAACAGCATACTTATGCTAAAATGAATTGAGTAAACTGAATAGCTTGAAATAGAAACGTTTTTGACAATTAAACCGTACTTACACTTAAACTGCGTGTTTATGCTTAACTGAATTATTTCAAATAGAACTGTTTTTCGACATTAAAACTGTATTTACACTTGACTAAAATATTACATATAACTGCTTGAATAGTTTGAAATGGAAATGTTTTTGACCATTAAACTGTGTACTTATGCTAAACTGAACTGTTTTCATTAGAACAGATTATTTACTTAAAAATGGATTTGGCGTTAAATAACCTACAAAGGTTGATATGCCATAAAACCAAACAAACCAAACCTTTGTCATCATATAACGCAACGACAGATAGAGGTAAGTAAAGTAAACTTGGCGACCTTAGTCGAGGGTGACCCGAAGGCTCTCTTTTCTATAGCTACTACACCGAGGTGTAAGGGAGGGCATTACTCCATTCCTACTATTGCCTCACTTTACCCTTGATCCTCACCTTATAGTGCTGAGTGCTAAGCAAGGCGGCATCAAGTACCATTTTTTGAGTTTTTGATATGACTCGATCTGGGATTGAACCCAGGTCTTCCAGAACTTTGGCGAACACTCTACCCACTAGACCAATGAGAAGTAGTAGTGACACTATCATATTTACCAACCCCTCCGCTCGGGCAGGATATGACACAGGGTCAATTTTTTAAGCGGAGTTCAACAGGTTTGTATTCAGAGTTTTCCTTCTCCTAGTTGCCTAACAAAGGCTGAAGAACCTAGTCTGCCCTACTATTTACCCATAGCTGGAGGGAGAATATTTGGATTCATACCTTTCCCAAGGGTATTAGTGCTATGTGAAATGCAATCAGTCCAGGATTTGAACTCGTGTCGCCGTGTCCAATTCCTACGACGATAACCATTACACCACGGGCACCTATTAATCCATTAGATTTCTATATATATTTCATACAATTATTATAACAACTATTATGGACAGTAGTAGTCTCCAAGACCATTGGCAAACACTCTACTCATTCGGTTAATGGCCCGGTACAGCTAGAGGTAATCCACCAAATTTTCTGTAATTATTGCTACCATCCGAGTATGTTTTTTTTATGTATTTGTCTTAAACTTTTAAAGATTTTTGTGCTGGTTTCGATAAACAATTGACGTGGAACAATATCAAATTTTAAGTGGAGTAAAGCTGGTTTCAATTTAGAGTTTTCCTTTTCCATTATTGGTTGCCTAACAAAAGTTTAACTATCCAGTTTGATTTTCTATTTACCTATACCATGGGAAATAGTTGGATTCATACTCTTCACAAGCGTATTAGCTTTATATGAAAATTCAATTAGCTTCGTCCAGGATTTGAACTTGGTTCACCCTGTCCATGTCCTACGACGATAACCGTTACGCCATGTAAGTATAATGCTGAACTAAACATTTACTCTTTATCCAATTGGTTGGGCAAACTGAATCTTTATGTTTTCGTTCATATGTGTAAAAGAGGAAATCTACTAAACAACTCCCTTTAAAGAAACCAGTGCAATGACTTTTTTCCATGACCTTAAGTAACCAGACAAAAAGTTTACTTTTAAAGTACGAGTAGCTATCACTAGATGGTCATAAATGTTCACCTCTCAACAACGTTTATCAACTTATAAGTTCTCATTGAATATAGGTCATATTAGATTAATTTTTTACTGATGCAATAAAATGTAAGACGAAGAGACCTGTGATTATTTACCTAATGTAAAATGGGGCGTGATTGTTGTTGTTGTTGTTAGGGTCCCATCTATGAGTCAAATAGAACTGTTCGACCATTTAACTATGTGCAAAAAGTGACTGATATTAAACTGAATTGTAAGTGTTACATAGCGATGTTTGAAATCATTTCACTTTGTGAAATCAAAATTATATGTGTTAGATGGCAATACTTGAAGCAATTTAGATGTGCAAAAACAAATGATTCATATCCAATAGATATATTCATCTTAGATCAGAATGCTAGAAATCGTCTAACTGTGTGCGAACATTAAATTATTGGTAATTCATAGGAATACTTGCAACTATTTGACTACGTACAAATAAAACTATTCGTGAGGACAATACTTGAAACCACTTCACTGTTTGCATACTAATAATTAACATAAAATAGAATTATGAGTGTTTGATAGAAATGTTTGAAACTATTTAACTGTGTGCAAACAAATGAGCACTGGTTCGTTTAAGACAGTTTTCTGCGAATTATTCGTTTAAAAATCATGTATATATATATATATATATATATATATATATATATGTGTGTGTGTGTGTGTGTGTGTGTGTGTGTGTGTAATTTGGCAATAAATAACTTACAAGGGCTGACATGCCATAAACCCAATCCACCAACCAACCAACTAACAAACCTACAAGGATTGGTTCGACTGTAGATTACCCACATTGATTGATATGCCATTAAGCAAGATATAAAATAGAATAAATAAATAAATTCAAAGAGATGAGAATTCGATTCTGTTTAGGAATGAGTGAAGGATTCTCATACACAATATTTCAGTTATATTCTCTACATCAAAAATTTAGATGATTAAAAAGTATCATTTCAATGAGGTGCTTGTGGCGTTATGGTTATCGTCCTCGGAAGTCGATTAAGCTACTCGAATTCAAAACCTGAACAAGGCTGTTTACATTTCACATGCCGCTAATGCTCATAAGAAAGATATGAATCCAGTTATTCTCTGTCCAGCTGTGGGTAAATAGAAGGGCAGTCTTGGCTCTTTAAATTTGGTATGGTTACTGGTGTATGAGAAAGAAAACTCTTAATTCTAACAAGTTGCAAAGCTGGAAAAGGATGGGCTCCTCCCAGCTATTCAATCTCAAGACACACTTATAAGTAGCGCCCTCTAACGGCCAAACCAGATTACGAGACCAATGAGCTTTTATGGTTTTAAACAATAAATAATAATCATTTGTAAAGAACTATAATTTCGAGTAACAAATAATTGACACAATATTATATGGTTTCAAGTATTCCAATCTAATACTAACATTTTTCTTATTACAGAAAAGATTTAAATCAAGTTTATGACTTGGTTTCTTTGTTTAGTGGAATATCAACTTCCGTGGTTTATTAAATGCTAAAGCCAACCTCGATGAAAAACAGTTGTTGAACTATCTAACCCACAGCCGGCGAGATAAGGGTGTTCATACTTTTGTTATATAATTAAGGAAGGATTTTTTTATATTAATCATTTTTTGTTAATTATATCTTATGATTCAGTTTGGTAAGGTTTTGAATTATTCGGGTTAAGAGTTCAGGTGTATTGTCATTGGGTCCAGTTTACGCTCGTGCGCAAAGTATATGACAATCACCACTGTTATAATAAACCCCCAGACAGGAAATGGGGCTGGAATGTGGATGACGTCATTCTCGAAAGATATGGACCTGAGAACATGAGAATTTTAAAAAAAGAAACAGTTGAAAATTGAGATTGGACCATGTAGGCAGAGGGTTGAGTTCCTGCCATTGAGGCATACAGTTGGATTTGGGCTGTTGAAGATGTAGTTGGGTTTTCGGGTCTCTATCGACAGAGATCTTAAACATCACAAAATGCGCCGTGTGTTGGTAGGGTCAGATAATATGGTCACCATAGTAAGAATTGTGTCTCTCTCTTCGTGTCGAAGAACCGGATACAAGAAATTAATAAAACCGTTTGTAACTGAAACGACAGAGTCCGCTTGTGCCTATGCATTTGTTAATGTATTATATTACCATATTTACCAACCTCTTCGCTCAGGCAGGATATGACACAAAGTCAGTTTTTAAGCGGAGTTTAACTGGTTGGAATTCAGAGTTTTCCTTCTCCTAGACTAGTCGCCTCACCAAGGCTGAAGAACCTCGTCTGCCCTACTATTTACCCATAGCTGGGGGAGAATTATTGGATTTATACCTTTCCCAAGGTTATTTGTGCTATGTGAAATGCACTCAGTCTCGTCCTGGATTTGAACTCGTGTCGACGGGTCCATTTCCTATGACGATAACCATTACACCACGGGCAAATGTATTGTATTACAGTTGTAATAGACATCACCAAATTATACAACATTTTTCCTAAGGGTATTAGTCCAACTATGAACGTAATAGAACGAATGGAGTTCGAACTCGATTATAAAGATGTCTCAATGAAGCATAACCCAAAGGAAGTCCCCTGAAAGTTGTTTTTGCCTGAGTAATATCTTCTTTGTTTTATTTATTAATTTATCTTTTATTTGTTTCTTAATTTTTGTAAACATATACATTGTGATGAACCTTTTAAGTGTTTGTCCTATAAGCAGGGGCCACGATTACACCAAATGTATCATCTGCAAGAGTGTAAACACCCCCTCAGAAAAAACAAAAAACAGGTAGTGAGATTAGTGATACAGAGATATAAGCGATGTTGGTTGTATGGCACAATAAAGAGACGTGCGGGCTATTCTTTTTAATTATGGAATATATTTAATTTAGGATTGATTTCAGCTTATGTTATGTATTCAGAGAAAGGCAATAAATTTTAACTGGCCACCTTTTCCAATGTCAACTATCAACTCTTCTCTACAGTGATGTCTTGATATACAATAGATTTTTTTCGATTGGTCACATGCTCAAACTTCCAGGTCCTGTCTTAAATCTTAAATTAAAAATCTTTTTCATTTCTTGGCATTGAAAGGATAATTTTTCTCGGTGATTTAGAGACATTTGAACATGGTCACCACATTTTTAGAAGAGGTATTTTCAGCAAAGATATTTTAAGCAAAGATATTTTAAGCAAAGATATTTTCTGCAAAAATATTTGTCCTTTTAGATCAGTCATTGTACTCGGAGATTTTTCAAAGAAAACAAACATTTATTTTCTCATCATTGCTCTTGGAATATCAACAGTTTCAGCAAAGGTATTTGCACTTCGAGTTCAATCGTCGTACTCGGAGATTTTTCAAAGAAACAAGCATTTATTTTCCCAACCCATCTTGTTCTTGGAATATCAACTTCTTCGTCCCCAGAGTTCCCCAACCTTTCACCATTTGACACCACTAAAAACCTTTTACCGAAAAGCTCTACGAGTTTTAGCCATTTCTCGACATTCGATTTCTTTCCCATTGTCTTAATTCGTTGCTATTGTTAAGAGTTTATTTCATCTCCCGGTTTTCACTTCTTACACTGTGTGTATCGAAAGGTATTGTTTAAAACCACCATTTCTTTTTTGCATCGACCAAGAAAGCGGAACCTATTAATAGATCATTTTTAACAAGAGCTGGCGCACAAAATCTTACATTAAGAATTTTTTTCCGTACACGTTAAATAGCTCGTGCTGAAAAGTTATTGTATCAAGCACAAAACTCGGTTGATTGTGTTTTATGGTGTATCAACCTTTGTAGGTTATTTTTTGCCAAATCTTGTGAACACACTTTATATATATATATATATATATATATATATATATATATATATATATATATTTACTAATCTAATATCTACCAGCATTCATGAATATGTTAAACCAAAGATCGGAGGTGTTAAATAGTTGTAGAGACAAAAGGGCGTAGTTGCTCTATAATTAGGGATAGGTTTCAGAGATTTTTTTAAATAAAAGTAAGGTTTTTTATTTATTTATTTATTTATTTTTATGCAAATTCTAAGCTCGGTGGGTTTTTGGTGAATAAAAGACGGCGATTTCTCCGTTAGAATTAGTCGAAGTTAGGCTTCCTGATGATCCGATAAGGTGAAACTTTAGTAGAAGATTTTCGACTCGCGATTTAAGTTAAATATATATATATATATATATACATATATATATATATATATATATATATATATATATATATATATATATATATATATATATATATGCTCCCCCATGGGGGTTGAGCTCTCTAGCCAAGGAATTGCCGGCCGCCGCTAGCGTAATTCCGAAGCTCTTCGAAAGAATTGAGCACTCTGGTAGCCGATAGGGTATTTAAAAAAAAAATGTAAACAAAGGCTGCTGCTGCTGCTGTTTCTAAAAATAAAAATACCTTAAAATTCCCTTAGCGAACGTGGTTCGCTTGGTGGACGAGTGATCCGAATCACAGTCTAGCGTAAAATTGGACGGGTTTCGATCCCGGCTCCGAGCGTCCTGCGTGTCTAGCCACACTGAAGAGTTCTGATAGAACGAAACAGTCTGTGGATGACTAAATGTATATATATATTTTTATAAGCTAATACATTGTACGTAACATCATTTTTAACCAAACCAGAGCTTATTTGTTTATACACAGTTCAATAATTTCAAGCATTGCTGTCTATTGCTTTCATACAGTTAAATGGTCCCGAGTATAGCAATAATTTAATTCAATATTAACTATGTTTGCATGTAGTAAAATGATTTCGTGTATTGCTATAAAACATTACTAATTCTATCTAATTGTAATGAACCGTTTGGTTCAACCCATAAATGGGCCCTAACAGGTACTACCTCTCAAGGTCAGAGTGGACCTGGGAGAAATGGCTTTGAAGGGGTACTCTATTGCCCAAAACTCCAGGACTGGAGCCTTACCATCAGGTACACTTTAGGATTATATCCAGGATACGTGTTGAAGGAGGTTCTCATAATGCAGTGATTTAGTCGGCGTATTCGACAGTCTCAGCCAACTGGGCTTAAGAAGCATAAGAAATAAACAGAAAAGAATATATGTTATTGTAGCTTGACTAACTTATTTTAACGGCATATCAACCCGTTTAGGGATATTTCACGCTTATAGCTTCGAAGATAATGTTAATCATACGTTTATATTTACTCTTTTAGTGCAAGTGTTTCAGAGGAGGTTTTTTGGGAGACGTTCCTATCAAACAGGAATCATTTTTAAGCACATCCAATTGACACGCTGATGAGGGCTTAGCAGGTACTAATATTTCGGGTGATAGTGGACCTGGAAGTAATAGCAATACAAGAGTATTCGAAACTTATCAGAATTCTTAGACTGGATTCTCATCATCAGATGCAGTTTAGTGTCATATCCAGGACACACCCTTTTAAAGGTTGGGGGTGGGGTCTAACTATTCTGCTGGGGAGAACAGTCAACTTATTATAATCCCTACTGAACGGGCAATTGGGAAAAATTAAAAAACGATGTACCGAATGTGTTGGATTGCAAGATGAATATGAATTACACGGGCATTTCTTGCCTCTAGGTCTTTCCCATTTGGCCGTGCTTTGGGAATATGCGTGTGGATAGATGAGTATTTATCTGTGCGATCAGTTTGCATCTGAGGTGTGTATGTGGAGTTAGTTTGATCCATAATACAGCGCATATGAAACGCTCGTAATGTAATGGTTATCTTCTTAAGATATAGACAAGCCAACCCGAGTTCAAATCCTGGACGAGGCCGTTTGAATTTCACTCAATGCAAATAACCTCGGGAAAGCTATGAATCCCACTATTCCCCTTTCAACTAGGGGTAAATAGTAGGGCAGCTGGACTCTAACTTTAATGTGGCAACTGGTCTAGGAGAGCGAAAACCCAGAATTTAGAATAAAGAAACCCTGCTTAAAATGACCATGTGTAATGTTGCTTCGATGGAGGGATTTGTTAATACATTATTACCAGTATATGTCGGGAGGTTCGCTCGTTCTATACGTGAGTATGCACATGTATGCACCGTCTTTTTTTCTCACCGAACAATGGTTAAATAGTAGGGTCGACTGGAATTTCTTTGGCAATAACTCTTGAAGATGGAAAATTCTGAAAACAAACCAGCAGTACTTTGCTTAAAAATTGACCTTGAGTCACATTCTTCCCTTGCCGGGGGATGGGTAGGCAAATATGTACATTTATGAATATGCTTGTGATAAAGATTGTGTATACTTGTGTGTGTGTGTGTGTGTGTGTGCTTCAGGATTGGCTCTTCTCAAATTTATTGTATCATTCATGTGACAAATTTCACTTCCAATGAACTGACTAAATTCTGATTTCTACACGATTTCAAAAAAGAGGCTAACTTACCGCTGGTAATTTCCCCAGGGCACGAGGGACCACCCAAAACATATTTTCCAATTTTCTTAGTTTTTGTTATCTCATTGTTTTTAATTATTTTTGACACAAACTTATGGTTATATTCACGCAGATGAAAAAAGTAAAAAAAAAAAAAGACTGAATGAATTAACTGAAGCGACAGGGTGCAGAATCATTGAGGATACTCTTAAGCAATCCCCCGCCCCTCTGGCAGCAGTGAATGATTTCAGGGTTGTTCCACATGTCAAGTCAGAAACTCTGTTCATAGTGCGTGTTAAATGAAAGAGAATCTAAAGAAAAATGGGAGGTGGGGAAGACAAAAACAAACAAACAAACAAACAAACAGCAACAAAATCAAAACTTAACGAAACAAAGAAAGAAAGAAACAAAAGATCCCTAAAGCAAAAAAAAAAAAAGAAAAAAAAAAAAAGAAAAAAAAACATGAACAATTTTCTGCTTCGAGCAGCAGGAGGTGAAAAACGTTCTTTGTTTTATCGGGGAAAGCAGGCAAAACAATGTTGCTTCGATGGTATCAAATATAAAGGTTAGCTGGGATTTAATTCCTTGTCAATTATTATCATTATTTTATTCATTTGACAGTTTTCAATACCAAGGTTAGCTAATGGTTTTCCACTGGGGTCTGAATGACAGTAAGTTTCCTGAAGTCTCCAGGACTCTCCTTAGTATTCTGGCAAATCTCAACAATTCTTTAGTTTGGATAGTCTCCACTCGTTCTCTAATTTCCAAGTCCTCAAGTCCCTGTACCAATCCTTTGGTGACTGTACCAATTAAAATTGGTATCACCGTCACCTTCCTGTTCCACAGTTTTTTTTTATTCTCTAGCAAGGTCCAGGAATTTATCTCTCTTTTCGCCTTCTCTCAGTTTTACCCAGTGGTCAGCCGTAAGAGCATGTCCACGATTCGGCAGGTTCTCTTTTTTGGGGGGTTGACGATTATAAGGTCTGGTCGTCTGACCGAGATTAGGTGATCCGTTTATATCTCAAAATTATTATTATTGTTATTATTACTCATTAGTTTTTTACATCAGTGTAAGCTGATGGTCTTTTACTGGAGATTTAGTGACAGCAAGTCTCCAGGACTCTTCTCAGTATTCTGGCCCTTTTCAATAATGCTGTTGCTTGGATCGTCGCCACTCGGCCGCCAACTTCCAAATCTTCCAGGCCCTTTAATAATCCTTTAGTTGCCGTGCCAAAAGCACCAACCACAATTGGTATAATTGTCACCTTCATGTTCCATAGTTTTTTCAATTCTCTAGCAAGGTCAAGGTACTTATCTCTCTTTTCACATTCTTTCAGTTTTATTCTATAGTCAGCCGGGTCAGCAAAGTCGACAATTTTACAGGTTTTCTTTTTTTTGTTGATTATTATTAGATCTGGTCTTCTGGCCGAGATTAGGTGATCCGTTTGTATATCAAAGTCCCATGGGAGTTTGTGCGTGTCATTTTCTAGAACAGGTGCTGGGTAGTGCATATACCATTTGTTGGCATGGTCAAATTTAAATTTCTTACACACATTTCCCAGTGGATCACCTTGCCCACCCATTCATGTTTAGCCATGTACTTCTGTGCCAATTTGCTGTATTCGCTTATTATGTGATTGATGGTTTCATCTCTGTCACCGCATAGTCTGCATTTGCTATTTTGTTGCGTCTTATCTATCCTCGCTTTGATATGATTTGTTCTGATGGCGTTGTTTTGTGCTGCCATTAGGAGAGATTCTGTTTCTCTCTTAAAGTTTCCTTTTCTTAGCCATGTCCAGGTTTTGTCGTGTGAGATGTTATTTATTGGTCGTTTAAAACGCCCATGGAGTTGTTTTCCTTCCCATTTTTGTTTCCTAGTTATTGTTATTCTATTATCTATAGTGTTGTCAGTATTGTTTCTGATGGCCGTAATCAGTTCTCTTTCGTGTTTTTCTATGTAGTCTTTGAGTCGTTGTATGGATGTGTCAACGCTGTCTTCGATGCTGGCAAGTCCTCCTCCTCCCTCTTTTCTTGGTACATATAGTCTATCCACGTCGTCTCTGGGATGTTATGCCTTGTGGATGGTCATTATTTTTCTAGTTCTTTGGTCCATTTGTCTAAGTTCATCTCTGTTCCACTTGAGAAAGGGTCCCGAGTATCTAACGAGGGGTACAGCCCAAATATTTATTCCTTTGATAAGGTTTCTGCTATTGAGTTTTGCCTCGAGTAGTTTTCTAGTTCTTCTGAGATATTCTTTTTGAATTTTGTTTTTCATTTCGACTTGTTTGATGGTGTCAGCCTCCTAGATTCCTAAGTATTTGTAGCTCTCATTTTCTGCGAGTGTTCTGATCTTGTCTTGATTTGGTAGTTCTATTCCGTCTGTTAGATGTCGTTTGCCACTTTTCATGACGAGCAGAGCGCATTTTTCAATGCCAAATTCCATCCCTATGTCTTGGCTGTATATTCTAATTGTGTATTAGGGTTTCCAGTTCTTTTTCATTTTTTTGCAAATAGTTTGATGTCGTCCATGTACATTAGGTGGTTGATCTTTTCTTGCGATCTACTAAGTTTGTATCCGGCCGTGCATTTCCTGAGTATGTGGTTAAGTGGCATCATGGCAATTATGAATAGTAGGGGTGACAGTTCATCTTCTTGGAAAATCCCTCTTTGGATCTTGGTTTCAGTCAAGCTTTTTCCTCCTGCTGTTAATTCAACTCTCCACTTTTTCATGGTTTTTCCGATGGAGTTTATCAGAAGTAAAGTAGGCGATGCTAGTCAAGGGCAACCAGAAGGCTCCTTTTTCAATAGCTACTACGCCGAGGTGTACGGATAAGCGCCACTCCTTTCCCTAGATTTCTCTACTTTACCCTTGATACTCGCCTTACATTGCTGAGGATGTATCAAGTGCCGTTTTTGAAGTCTCCCGAACCATTGGCAAACACTCTACCCACTAAGCCAATGTCAAATTATTCTAATACATATATGGTTGGTTGATTGACTTAAACGGCATGTCAACCGGTCTGGGATTATTTTTTGCCTCGAGGTTAAGTAATCGCGTTCATTGTACGTTCATATTCAGAATCATTCCTTTTTTGCACACGGCCCAATCGAATATAAATATGGATGAGTTTGATCAATAGACGAGACCCTAACAATCGCTTTGTATCATTGTAAATCTAGGAGCAATGGCAATGAAGAGGTAATCCTCTACTCCCCAGATCTCTAGAACAAGAGCCTCATCACCAGATGGAGTTTAGTGTCATACCCAAGACACCCCTTTTTTGTGTGTGGGGGATTCATTCTCTGCATGGGATTCAGTCCGTATAATCTTAGTCCCACCGACAGACCGGAAGTGATTTTTGGTACAATAAAACGAAAAAAAAATAGGAGTCATGTATGGTGTAAATATTAATATACCTTTGGTTATTGTCCATTTCTCAATATCTGTCCCATATTCTTGACCTTGTGCCAATACCTGAGAAAAAATTAGTTTTTTGATGATGTTACTAACAATAAAATGGAAGCAAATGTCCAGAAAGACAACGATTTAAAGCTGTCGTAAAAATGCTCCATTTTTTATTTTGTGTTCTCTATAGAATTGTCTCCCTTCAACCCTAACATGAGACACGGGTAATCTGTTTTTATTAACGCCGTGAGGCGACTTCTAACTGGACTCAGTCCTGAAAAGAAGATGGAGGATACGCAATCTTTATTGATTCAATTTTTTGTACTTTTTTTTTTCTTTCTGTCCACTTTATTTTTATGGGTGATATCTTTATCATTTTTTTTTTGCTTGTCATCTCCAGTAACGGTTTTGTCAGGGGGTAACGATCTTGCTAAATGTGATTTTCAACAGCATTATGTGTTAGAAAACAAAATCTTTCTAAATTTACGTCAATTTATGATGCTGACATCTCTTCAGAACGCAGTGACAGCACCAAATGAAAGATGCCTCTTTTTCACAGCCCCCCCTCTCTCTCTAACTCACTCCTGTCGGCAGGTTTTTGAAGATATTGACTGTATCGTTCGCAGAGAAGTATGACCCCCTTCTCCACAACAAGGAGTATATTCTTTATGAGACTAAAATGTACCCGATGAGGAGGCTCCTATCCCGGATGTCTTGGGACATTGTCATAGCTCCCAGGTCAACCCTGACGCAGAGTCATCATCATCATATCGCGCTGGTAGCACGGATATCCCTGACCCTCTCTCCCCACTCCTCCCTATCGTTCATCGCCCTAGGTAGGTCTTCAGGACAACATCCCGTATCCTCACATAGCTGCTGAATGTATGTTCGTGCTGGTCGTCCTGCTTTTGCACGGTCATGTGTTGGGGTCCATAAGAGTACATCTCTTACGAGTTCGTCCCTGCTTCTCCAGCAGTGTCCTGCATGTCTGGTTCGTCTAACTTGAATAGTTTTCGTGATAGGGGGCAGGTGGCCGTACAGTTGGTGTCTTGTGGGGTGTTGCCGCCAGGACTTGTTCAAGATTGCACGTAGCATTCTTGTGTAATTGCCGTCTAGCTTCTTCTCTAGCCGTTTTGTTAGCGTTCATGTAGTGCATCCATATAGCAGTATCGATAGTACCTATTGTCCCATCTATGGATCACATAGATATGTTTGGAAATTATTTATATTTGAAAAACAATTCGCAAGAAACAACAACATAAACAATATAGATATAAACATACAATGTACGCGATTCCTTAACCTCTCGGTATAGAATAATCCCAGACAGTTTGAAACGCCGTTAAAATCAATCAATCAATTAATCAATCAGTGAATCAATCAATTTTGTCTATCTTCAATTCTACCACTTTATTCTCATCTTCCTCTGTCATTCTCGTTCTTTACTTTTTCATCTCTCTCTCTCTCTCTCACTCACTCTCATAGCTATCTTGCTCTTCCCCCCGCCCTTGGCTGAGCTTTGAATTCTCAGTCTATAAAGGAACGAGAACCCAACACGCGGAAAAAGCTTTTTTGATTTCTGGTGAATGAAAAGTCTTCTCTTTATTGACATTACTCCCAGGTCCACTCATACCCTGATGGTAGTGCTTGTTAGGGTTTCATCTATCGATCAATTATATCTATTTGAAAATCATTGATATTAGAAAGGAGTACTTGAAATCATGTAAGCTAAAAATTTGTAAAAATAGATAACGTTGCTAACGTGCTGGATTGCGACATCGTAGTAAGCGAGTTCGAATTTCAGTTGCGTAAGTAGGTTTACGCTTAGACTTATACCCAAAGAAAAAGAATAAACACTTATTTTTCCTCAGATAAGGGTTGAATAGTATCACTGCTGTCTTCCTAAAGGGATGGTTCAGGCATTAAATAACCCACGAACGTTGATATGCAATAAGCAAAGTCACCAAACAAATTTTCAGATATAGACAACATCAACTGTACAGCCACCTGCTTTCCATCTAAAAAAAAAAAACATTCAAATAAAATGAATAAAGCATGCAGTGCGCAGCTGGAAAAGCAACATTCTCCGATGGACTCCTGCACATGGACGTGCCAACATTGGCTGATCAGCATAGACTTAGATATGAGCACAGGTTGCAAGCGAGAAAACTTTCCAAGTGGATGGTACGTATGGATGGTGATAGAGATTCTTAGGACTCCGAGATGCAATCGCTACTCGATGATGATAATGATGATAGGTAATCCAAAATTTTCGAGACAAAATTTAAATTTGTTTAATCTAAAATCAAAAATCTAAATGATTATGTGGGAACATCGGAGTAACTTCTATAATGTGATGTCTAGACGTCTAGACAGCTGTCTTGGAGTCAGTGTAAGTTCTTTTTGATCTGCATTTTACGTATTTACAAGGTGGAACGATAAAATTGTCGTCCTAAAGAAAACAACACTACAGCTTTAAAAAAAAAACTTTTATTGAAAAAATCAATTCAGGTAACTTGATTATGTAGTAGAGCTGACATCTATTCAATGTAGCTGCCTTCAGCCTCAATCACCGTCTCGATACGGTTCCGGAACTAGGAGCATGCCTTTTCCACAAGCGCCGGCGGGAGCTCAGCAAATACTCGGCGGATGGCGGCGATCAGGCTGGCTTTGGTGTCGTGGGAGGTCATTTTGGTGATGTTCTCGACGTATGACCAAACGAAATAGCCCAGCGGGTTCAGGTCGGGGGAGGAGAGGGGCAAGTGAATGAAAGATACAAAGTCGTAGCACTCCTTCTGAAGCCAAGCCTGAGTCTCTTTGGACTTGTGGGCCGGCGCCGAGTCCTGCTGCCACACCCAGGGTCTGCCACCGGCCACCTGATTGCACCAGGGGATCACCACACTCTTCAGCACATCCAGGTACACTTTGGTGTTGACTTTCAAGCCGACCTCGAAGATGTGAGGTAGCATGTTGTAGGTCTTCCGCTCCACCACTTCCAAAGGGTCGTCCGATGCGTTGAGCTGTACCCTCAAGCCTTGAACCGTCCAGATTTGCATTTTGATGATGCTGGCAATGGTCCTGTTGTCATAACTTGGATCGGGAGAGAGCATGGGTTGTACAGCGGCGCATCTCCGATCTCGCTCGTTGAACATTGTGTCACTTTCAGACATGATAGAAGGCTCCTATCGCTCTTGGGATTTGTACAAGACTGGCCAACTAGTAGATTGTCTGCAACAAAAAAGGAAAACCGGTTTTCATTAAACGGAAATGGAATCATGTCGTCTTTTCTAGGGCGACAATTTTATCGTTCCACCCTGTACTTGGTCCTGTTAGCATTCCACTTTTTGAGCAACTCTGTCACTAAACAATAAATTCAACACAGCAAATTAGCCTGAGGGAAAGACCCCTTGAGACCAAGCAATCATTAACCACTCACGTGCCCAGCAAGTAGTTCAGAAGGGATTTAACTGACTTCCTACCAAGTTGATATAGGACATGAGGTCATTTTATAGTGGGGAGCCACACACAAATCGAGACTCATGTGCGGCTGAGCCTAAAAATGCTTGGTCTCACCAGCATTCCTCAACTTGGGTACCCCAGTTGCTGAGCATTCCTGCAAATCCAAGACAGAAACTTTTAGAATGGTCCATTTCTGATAGGTAGAGTGGTCGATACGATTCTCTAAATAGAGAAATTAACATTCATTAACGTAGAAGTGGGTAAGTGAAATACTAATTACACTCGTGACACTAAACTGTTTTTACTTTTACTTTTACTTTTACTTTTACTTCTTTTCTAAACTGAAAATTAATCTTAATATTAAGATTTGAGGTCGTAGAGAATGTTTGAAGAAATACAATCGAAACTTCCACCCTTTTTCTTGTATTTTATTAAACATCCATCATTGATCTAACAACACTCGGTATCACCTTTTCTAAAGTCCTGATGATGGTTTATTAAAACCGAAACGTTATAGCGTCGACTTTCTTTCATAATAAATTCATCACATATATACACGCATACGTGCACAAACACACACACACACACACACACACAAATATATATATATATATGTAAAGTCTGTGACTCGAAGAATCCCTTTTCATTAGCTACAACACCGAGGTGTAAGGGATGTCGCTACTTCATTTGAAAGTTCCCATTGTGGTCAATATATATATATATATATATATATATATTGGAATCTCATTGCGAAGTGACTAAGGTGCTTGACTCCGCCGTCGTAGAAAGTTATTTCAAATACCAGTCGTGCTATTACGTTCAAAGTTTCCATTGTGGTCAAGATATATATATATATATATTTATATATTGGAATCTTATTGCGAAGTGACTAAGGTGCTTGACTGCGATGTCGTAGAAAGCGACTTCAAATACCAGTCGCGCTATTACGTTCAGTTTCGGACAAATACTCTGGGGGATGGTATGTCATCCTTCATGGGTTATTTAATGCCAATGCCATCCTTTCAGAAGAATAGCAGTGATACAATTTAACTCATAGCTGATGAGATAAGATGCGTTCATACCGACATAACCAATATACACCCCCATAATTTGAGTTGACCCGCTTCTCCTTACGCACGCTCGCACACACACGTGGAGGCATTTGTATGTCTCTTCATTTGAAAGATTCCATTGTGTTCAAGATCAAACTGTTAACAAACTAGACTTGTTGATTTAATTTGTCAAGTAAATTATACACCGCAACAAGTATCTCGCGTTCAAACGAAAAAGAAGAAGAATGAAAATATCGATGCTAGAAAAAGTAAAAACAGATGAACCAGAAGAAAATAAATAAACAGATGATTACATATTAATAGAAGGAACATGATCACTGAAGAGCAGAAGAAGAAGATCGTGTTTTGAAAATTAGGATATCATTCCGTAGACCATAACAAAACTGAAAGTTAATTCTTAAACGAAGATAAACGAAACTGTCAATTGCTTTTAACTATCTTTTTTCAAGTTCGTGAAGATCAGGAAATAAACCAATTTGATGTAAAGAACCTTGCTTAATGGCATTGCTAAAGAGGGCTACCTGACATCTTTGATGTTCGACATCAAAGTGATGAAATTAATGGTTATCAGTCAGGAATTATTTCTGTCTGTGTTCACTTCCTATCAAAATACTATCTGAATACTTTTCAATAAACTTTACACAAGATCTCATCTAAAAAACACTCTGTTGGCAAGGCTAAGAATATGCTGACTGTATCCTTTGTAAAAGATTAAGCTCCTCTGAAGGTGTGTCCTATGTATGGCTCTAAACTACATCTGATGGTGAGGTTCTTGTTTTGGAAATTTACTGAGTGTAGAGTAACTCTTCGAAAAGTGATTTGCAGTATTATCTATCGGATGTTACTCCCGTACAGAAGACGCAAGAGGTCTTTCAAGATATTTATATTCTGATAATCTCTTGATAAACTGATTCCTTTTAACTTTATTTCAACCTGGTTATTTTCTATCTTGAGGTTTGAGAATTGCTTTCATTTTACGTTCATTTTTTACGTTTCTTGATTTTTATTTTTTGCGAACTGTACGATTAATTTTTAAGCATATCTATTTAACTCATAGATAAAAACCTAACAAGCACTGTCAATCCAGATCAGAATCAGAAAGCAATGAAGGGGTAATCCAGACTTCCTAAGGCACGATAATGGGATCAGGTGCAGTTTAGTATCATACCCAGGGCACTCGTTTTTTTAAAGAGTCTTGCTCCTCTTCATGGAATTCTGTAAGCATATTGAAAACGCTTGAGACAAACTGAGACATCTCCTGAAAAAGAACGTCCTTTATCGCTTCACAGATACTACACTGTAATCCCAAGCTGAAGTGTCGATCCTTATGGGAATAATCCTGTTAGATGTGAGAAGAACCATAGAATAAGTTTCACTGATTTGTTCTTTTTACATGTCCTACAGGTCACCTAGTTGACTTTTAATTGTACTAAAGACTTTTTGTGAATTGGCTTGCTTACAAATCTGAAGGGTCGAAGAATCTACTTTATGATTGATTTATTTATATTATCCAAAGTTAAGGAAAAGAAATCGAAGTAATTTTATATCATCTAATAAAAACAAACCTTTAAACACTTAAGTATATACATTTTGTGTACATTATTTTCATTGCCATAGAAAACAGAACCGCTCACTCAAACGCATCGAAGGACTAAGAATACACATAAGTGTATACTTTTTGATGCATGCACACTCGATCAATAACGACAGTAGCTAAAATAATAATAATAATAATAATAAGCTATACATTTTTCCTTGAATATTTTTACACAATCGTCAGTAAAACTGGATGGTACCATCTCCACATTAATTGATGAGCCCGTGAAATTAGTTGGCAAGTTCATCTACCTCATAAGCGAAGTCTTCCTGTAGGTTCCTACACACGAACACCCCTGTTTCAACCGATCAGCAAAGACTTCTTTTCATTAGCGGTATGCAGACACTGAATATCGGCTGCCAAGAGTGATAGTCGATATATATATAAAGAGAGAGACAGAGACTGAGACAGAGATAAAGGAATCCATATTGTCCGACGCCGTGATGACGATGGTGTTGATAATTGCCGCCAAGTCTTTCCTCGTCAGTCTATCTTCGTATAGCTCAAGGGCGGTTTGGACTTCAACTTTCCATTTATCTTTGTCTACTCTTTGGACCACGGACTATTGCTTCGAAATGTTAATGTCTCAAAGTATTTGAGCTCTTTGTAAGAAGCTTGATTTGCAATCTAAGAATAATGCTATAATTTAACTTAACTGAATGAAATCAAGCTGAAAATTTCAAATCTGATGCCAAATCCATTTTATACATATAAACATTTTTTTCAGACAATTCAGTTTAGCATAGTTCTATCAGGTTCTACCAGTCCGAGTCAGAGTTGACTTGAGAGCGATGGCAATAAAGAGATATTCCGCATTCCCCCAAGCTCCAGCATTACTGGAACCTAACCATCAGATTGTTTAGTGCCATATCCAGAACACTCATTGGGGGAGTTTTGCTTCTCTGCAGAGATGCAGTAGGTGTATTCAACATCCCTAGCTGATCTGGTCAGTGTTAAATAGCGCCAAGTTCTTCAACAAGGATGGCTTTGGCATCAAATAACCCACGAAATTTGATATGCCATTAAATAAAAAACAAAACCAGTTATGACATTGCTGAGCCCAATCCACATGATACTGGACTATCTGCTTTTGTTCACAATGATTATACCAAGGAAAGAAACGATTTGATTGCAATTAGAAACTATATCCTGATAAAAAATAAGTATCTTTTTTGCAGGTGGCATCCTGTGCCTTTCCGACACTTGAAGAGCCATAAAGTTAGCAGCTTATCTAAATATTTTGGCCGATATAATCTGTCAGAGTACGGACAGAGAAGACTCGCCATTTTATCAACTACATCAGATCTTTTATTCCTTTTTTTTTTTGTTTCTAAATTACAGTATTGATTATCCTCTCTTTGGAACCGGAGAACGTACCTTAGGTATATGGAAATCAGGCAAAATCTTCCATCTTCCAATGGACAATTTCATTCTTTTAGATGCTTGAAAAAAAAAACTATTTGCCAATTCTTTTCATGATAACCTTGATAATGTTAGTCTCTGACATGCCTTGCCAGCAAGCTCCACCATCTTATCTCTCCATCTTCCGTCAGATCTCTTCCTACGACACTGTAAGGAGGGTAGTCTCCGTGATGTAGGGGCTAACGCGTTGAACTGCGACATCGAAGTAAACGAGTTCGCGTTGTGCAATAAGGTTTACTTTCAGACTAATAAACTTGGGAAAGGCATGAACTTTCGTATCATCGCTAACCTTGGCAGATCAACCCTTATAGGTTTTTAATGTCAAATCATCTTTATATATATATATATATATATATATATATATATATATATATATATATATATATTTGGTTTGGTTGGTTTTATGGCAGATCAACCCTTATAGGTTTTTAATGTCAACTCATCTTTGTATATATATATATATATATATATTAAATATATATGATTTGATTTGGTTAAGTTTTATGGCAGATCAACCCTTATAGGTTATTTAATGCCAAATCATGTTTATATATCAAATATATATGCATTCTAAAGGAATAGTTTGTAGGTAACATTTTAAGCAAATCAGAGCCAATTTGTTAGCACACAGTTAAATGGTTTCAAGTATTGCTATTTATTGATTGCACACAGTTATATTGTTTCAAGTTTGCCGTTTAACACTAATAATTAGATTTAGCATAGGTCATTTGTTTGTACGCACATATATTATTAAACTTATATGACTTTTAGTGAATTGTTTGTTGGTAATTTTACTTTTAAATGAGTTAAAGCTAATTTCTTTGCATACAATTAAGTATTGCTACAATTTGCTCTCAGTGAATTGTGTTCAATAATTAGTGTTTAATACAAATAATTTCATTTACCACAATTCCTTTATTTGTACACAGACAAATGTTTCCAAGTATTGCATTGTAATACTAATAATATAATTTTTTCATGCAGTTAAATGGTTCCAAGTATTGCTATGTAACCCTAATAATTCGATTTAACATCAGCCAGTTTTTGTACACAGTTAGATGGTCACACAGTTTTATTTGACCCATAGATGGGACCCTATCAGGTACTATTACTTCGGGTCTGAGTGAACCTAGGAGTAATGACAATGAAGGAGTATCCCACATTCCCAGAAGCCCGAGGATTAAAGCCTCACCATCAGATGGTTTGATGTCATATCCAGGGTACTCATTGGGAGGGTGTTATCCCCCAGCAGAAATTCAGTCGGTGTATTCTACAGTCCCAGCCGACAGCCATTCTTTTACACCGATAGCTTTGGCATTTAATAACACACAAAAGTCGATACACCAAGAAACTAAGAAGCCAACCTTTTGTCTATCTGCCTAACCCTTCTGATCTGACTCCAATTGATCTCTTTGTTTTAATCAGCAGTTATTTTTTATTATCAAATTTTATCTGCCAATCATAATCAATAACGTTATACACAGAACACATTCAATGAATATTTTTGAGGCAAAAGTACTTAGGCAAAAACAATCGATTTTTCCAACAATAACATTTTGGGTGGTGACATACCACTCTGAATGTTTTATTAATTGTTATTTTCATAAACAAAGAAACTGATCTTCTTAGCCAACGTTCTCAAACTCAAAGACTCTAAATATCATTAAGATACTGGGGAAAAGACACGATGGGCCAAAAGTAAAAGGGTATTTCCACTAGTTAGAATGCTTATCTGCGACACAGATGTTTGGTTGCTATCTATCGATTTTCCAACAAAATAAATCCGCATAAGATAGTAAGTCGACTATGTGAATTAGAATAAAATGTAGGTGGGGACGTATTTTCCGTATCCAGTTTTCATTAATTCTATTTTTTTTTCTTTTGGTAAACTCCGTTTATTTTCGTTTTCACTTTGGACGAATTCTACCCATTCTTTCCGGTTTATTGTATTGTATGGTTAAACTGTCATAATTGTACAACGAAAACAATAGCAAAATTGAAGGTTTTTAGAAAAAGTAAGACTTTTCTTTACAACTGAAGGAACTTTGACATCAATAAAAGAAAAAAATGTCTTCCTATATGCGCCAGCTTTATTAAAATTTGTGGCAATAATGAAAAACGGTTCATTTTTCCCTTTTTATGTGTATTTCATTAAAAATCAGCTACATAATGGTTTATACCAGGGTTCTCAAACTCAAGGGGATGATAAAAGCAGCACTGAGGGCAAAACGTTTGATGGGGGGTGATTTCTACCAGTCATAAAGCTAATCTGCAATACAGATGATAGGCTGTTATATTTTGTTTTCCTTTTTTTAATTATTTCATTAAAAATCAGCTACAGTTTGGTGTATACCAGGGGTCTCAAATTCATGGATTCAAAAGTGTCTTTACGCCCAGTTTAGAGAGGCACAGTGGGCTAAAATTGAAATAAGGGGGTTGATTTTTACCTGTTACAATGGTAATCTGCAATACAGATGATAGGCTTCTATATATGAGGATCATTAATAAAGTTTCCAGACTTTTTTCTTATGGGCACTTTTATTGATAGTACACACATGAAGCTCTAGTCCCCTTCGAACTAATCTCCTCCGGCTACAATGCACTTGTTGTACCGTTCCAACAACTTCTGGAAGGCCCCATGGAGGTCCTCTTGTGTGAGCGTGTCAATGACCTTCGTCACAGTCTCTTTCATCTCTTCAATTGTCTCATAACGACAGCCTCTGAGCTTAGGGAATAAGCAGAAGTCACAGGGGGCAACGTGTGGATTATAGGGAGGCTGAGGAACTGTTTTGATGTCCATCTTGCTCAAATAGTCTGTGACAAGGATGTAGTTGTGGACTGGTGCATTGTCCTGGTCGAAATGCCATTGACCCGATGTGAAGAGTGCTGGCCTCTTACTGAACTCCCTTAAAACCTCAACATAGTAACCCTAACCCTAACTCTAACCCTTTGGCCAATCATCTCTGGTGTATAGACTTCTTTACACCTCCCACACCTCTCATCATCCCCCACAGACCTCCTGCCTTCCTTGCATCTCTTATGCCACTCAAAAACTGATGCTCGATTCATGCAAGATGGTCGAAAAGCAGTCTGAAGCATTCCATACGTTGTTTCTGTGGCATTTTTTCGAGTTTAAAACAGAATTTTATTGCATATCGTTCTTCTAAAGTGTCCTGGCGTCCAGATTGCATTTTTGAAATTCACCAGCTCTGATAATCAGGCTTTAGTAGGGTGTATTCCGATTGCTGCTGTAGCTGTTATTTTGAAGCCGAAATCATAAAAATTGGTCAGTCTTCTCATAAGATGTATAGCAATAAGATTCTGAATTTTTCAAGAGTCTACAACAATTTTAAATGCCTGTACAAAAAAGTCTGGAGACGTATTGAAGGCATCACGTATTTTTTCGTCTAAATAGATACACATTTTATAATGGAATATGAGATTTCAGGAGACCTGGGTTCAATCCCAGGTCACGTCATACCGAAGACTTTAAAAATGGTACTTGATACCTCTTTGCTTAACACTCAGCAATATAAGGCACGTATCAAGAGTAAAGTGGAGCGATTCAGGGAAAGAAGTAGCGCCCTCCTCTACACCCCGGTGTAGAAGCTATCAAAAAGGGAGCCTGCTGGTCGCCCTTGATTACGGTCGCCAACTTTACTTACGTTACAAAATGTAGGCGGATGAATTTTCCTTAATTTCATTTTTACTTTTGGTAAATTCCTTGTTTCATTTTCTTGTATTTTATAGGATAATTTCTATAAATTATTCTATAAATTGTATTTTTAAAACAGAGTCAACAAAAGCAAAATTGAAAGTTTAATCACATTTTAAAAATAGAAGATAAAATTTCTATTTACTTAATAATCAACTCTATAACATTTTCATGACTATCTGCTTGTGTTACTTATCTGCTTGTCGTACCTGTCAACTTAAGTAGGCCTTCCTCGTGGCAATATGAGCCGATGAATCTATTTCTTCTCATGTTATGAAACAAAATATATTTCTTCAAGTTTTGTTTAGCGTGTTAGTTCCTTATCATAATGTACCCCCTCTACACAATGATCTGTCACGTAATCAAACAAGAAAAACATTCCCATGTACTGTGTGTGGTAATTTACTAAGCTTTTTCTTTTGATGTGGCACAAGGCCATATGAAAGGGGCACCCAATGAGAATCGAACTCACTCGTGAAGGTTTGCTAGCCGAGCTTGCAAACCATTACACTACCAGACGGGCTTTGGTTCCCACACCGCTCATGTACTGTGTGTGATAGAATTTTCTATAATCTTAAACGTCCTTTCATCACTGTAAGTGTTTGAAACAAGCCGGTGTAGTTTTCATCAACGTTCTTATTTAGATTTTTAAAAAATCTTAATTTATATAAAAGTGGATTATTTCTACTTCTCAACTGTTCGTCTTAAAGTGAACCCCGCCCACGAGTGTTTTGGATATGATTCTTAAATATTCGATGGTTAGGCTACAGTCCTAGAGCTTTGGGGAATGTGGAGTATCTCTTTAATGCCATTACTCCTAGATCCACTCTGACCCAGACTGGCAGTGCCTGTTAGATTCCAATCTATGGGTAAAAAAATAACTGTTTTATCATTTACTATATTTGAAAACAATTTAACTGTGTGCAAACAAATGACTGATGTTAAGTTGAATTATTAATATTTCATAGAAATACATGGAACTATTTAACTAAGAGCAAGCGAATACATAATATTAAATAGAATGATTAGTGTTACATTGCAATACTTGAAAGCATTTAACTGTGGGTAAACAAATGAGTTGTAGTCTTTAAAAAATAATTTTACCAACAAATTATTCATTTGAAATGTATATATATATATATATAGTAACGATAATTACTTAGCGAGTCAGGAACTATAAATATAGTTTTCTTTCCATACTTCTTTAGTTGGGATTAGGTACCCTGATGAGCCGCTTAGGCGAAACTATAGTAGATTAGTTCCTGACTCACTAAGTCATTATCGACACTATTTTGCTCTACTCAGTATTGAGCACTTTTTGCATTGTAGCTTAACAGCCCTAACGGTGTTTTTTTTTCTTTTGACCAACCAATTGCGTGTCTTTTGATTTTTTTTTTCAATTTGCATGACAAGGTTGGCCTTTTCTTTTTTTTTCCAATATGTATTTTTCCCCTTGACAGTGATTCGTTGTATATTTTCATCTTCAAATCACTTGCCGGGTTTTTTCTTACCATAAGGGCTATTATTTAATATATATATATATATATATATATATATATATATATATATATATATATATATAATTTGACATTAAATAACCTAAAAGAGTTGATATGCCATTAAACGCAACCAACCAACTTAAAGTGAAAATAAATGAAATATTAAAGTACCCCCTACCCTTTTCTGTGGAGAAAGATGGTTAGGGTCGTGAGACAAATTACCACTACGGGTTTCAAATAGAAGGTTGTACTGTTATTGCACAAAGCAGCAGCTGTAAGGCCACCTACCACCCATCACGAAACCTATCCAAGTTAGCCGAACCAAACATGCAGGACACTGCTGGAGAAGTAGGGACGAGCTCATAAGTGATGTACTCTTGTCGACCCCTTCACATGGACGAGCAAAGGCGGGACGACCAGTTAGAACCTACGAATAGCAGCTCTGTGCCGATACTGGATGTAATCCTGAAGACCTGCCGGAAGCAATGGATGATAGGGAGGGGGGCGAAAGAGGGTCAGGGATATCCGTGCTGATGGCGTGACAAGATGATGATGATGATGATGACTGTTACTTAACCAAATGTTGGGTTATAAAATTGAACGATACAATTAGACGTTTGCCACGCAATGGTGCTCAAATATAAGTTCGTGCAGGTGGTGTCCCAATAGATATTTGCACTACTACTACAACTACTATGCATTGCCATTTGTACAACGACTAGGCGAACGGGTTTATGTGTAAAGCACTACGTTTGAAGTGTTAGTCGGAACCTCGCTGGGAGAAAAGAGACGAACACACAAAAACTCTGTCTTGGTTTGCTAATACAAATGTTTATTCGTTACTACAGGCAGTCGTCGTGGAAGGAGAAACAGGGCATGAAAAAAAATGATTAAAAGGCCTGGAGGACTTGGAAGTTGGCGGATGGGTAGAGATTATCCAAACGACAGCATTGCTAAGAACGACCAGAATCCTGAGACGAGTCCTGAAGACTTGAGGAGACTTGCTGTCACTCAAACTCCAGTGAAAGACCATCAGCTAACACTGATGTAAAAAACTCTAAAGGAGTCAAATAATAATAATAATGATTACAGCCACCTGAAACAATATTGATAACTCGAGGACTAAAAGAACGACAATAACAAGAAAACAATAATGGGAAGGAAAACAACTCTATGGGCGTTTTAAGCGACTAATAAGTGACTTCTCACACGAGAAAACATGGACGTGGCTAAGAAAATGAAACCTTCAGAGAGAAATAGAATCTCTCCTAACAGCAGTACAAAACAACGTTATAAGGACCAATCATATCAAAGCGAGAATAGGTATGATGCAACAAAACAGCAAATGTAGGTTATGTGGTGATAGAGACGAAACGATCAATCACATAATAAGTGAATGCAGCAAATTGGCACAGGAAGAGTATAGGACTAAATACGACAGGGTGGTCAAAGTAATCCACTGGGAATTGTGCAAGAAATTGAAATTTGACAATACAAAAAAACGGTATATGCACAACCTAGCAGCTGTCCCGGAGAATGTCACAAAAACTTCTCTGGGATTTTGACATCTTGACGGATCACCTAATCTCGACCAGACGACCAGACCTTATAATAATCAACAACAAAAAAGAGAACTTCCAAAATTCTGGCTGACCACAGAGTAAAATCAAAAGAAGGTGAAAAGAAGGATAAATTCCTGGATTTTCCTAAGGAATTGAAGAAACTGTGAAACGTGAAAGTGACCATTCTCCCATTTTTAATTAGTGCTTTTGATAATGTCACTTAATTATTAATGAAGAGACTGGAAGACTTGGAAATAAGAGGAAGTGTGGAGACCATCCACACAATTGCATTATTAAGATCGGCCAGAATACTGAGAAGAGTCCTTGAGACTTACACTGATGTGAAAAACCCTCAATAATAATAATAATAATAGCTAAGGAAGGGAAAATCAAGAAAGAAACTGAATCTCTTCTGATAGCGGCACAAAACAATACTATAAGGACCCATTGGCTTAGCAGTGACTGTTTACCAAAGCTCCGGGAGACCAAGGTTCAATTCCAGGTCGAGTCATACCAAAGACTCAGAAAATGGTACTTGATGCCTCCTTGCTTAACAACCCGCATTAAGAGGTACGGATGAAAGGTAAAGTGGAAAAATCCAGGGAATAGAGTAGCGCCGTTCCCTACCCCTCAGTGTATTAACTATTGAAAAGGGAGCCGTCAGGTCACCCTCGACTACAGTTGCCAACTTTACTTACTTTTATATTAAAGCTAAGATTGATAGCACTCAATAGAATAGCATGGGTACATTATGTGGAGAAGATTGAACAGTTAATTATATAATAAGCGAATACGACCAACTATTACAAAAGGAGAACAAAACTAGGCACAGTTGGTTGGACAGGTGGTCCACTGGGAACTGTGCAAAAGATTAAAAGTTTGCCTAACTATCAAATTCTATATGCACAAACTAGAATCTGTTCAAGAGATGGAGACGCATAAAATCCTCTGGGATTTGGGGGAGCAAATAAATCACCTTATGCCGACGAGAAGATCAGGCTTAGAGTTAATTGTTATGTTTTGACCTTTTGACCCGGCCAAAAATGCCATTCAAGGTGATGCACCGGAAGGAAGTGAGACATTCTAATGGCAGTTATGAGAAGAAATCGCGTGGGCAGAAATTGGCTGATGAAATGGGATGAGCTAAAAAAATTCCCATTGTACACTACAGAGTGATGCACCGGAAGAGAGTGACCTCTGAACTGTATGACAGTTATTTTCGCTTGATGACGATCAAACATTCGATTTCAAAGATCGAGTGGGCGTCGAACGATTATATAATACAGTTGAGTTCGACGAGCCAGTTGAATTGAGTTCTGGTTCCAGTTGAGTTCGACGCCCAGGGGGCCAGTAGAGTTGCCAGTAGAGTTCCAGACAGTTGGAGACGAGTTGTGGTAGGGAAAGCCACACCCGACCGAGGGGGCCCTCGGGAACCCCAATGGAGTTTGGGGTCCAGAGAAGATGCTGATAAGATGCAGTAAAGAAAGCCAGCATTCAGCAGAGTGAGCCCTAGGCCTCCGGTTGAGCAGCCCTAGAGAACAAGAAAGACACAACGTGACGGGCATAACAGTGGGGTCAAAATGTTACAGTTTATGTTCGGTCTCCAGCTTCCTCTCACCGTAAAACCCCACACAACCTTTTCGAACCCTTGCAATAAAGTGAGAAGTAATATTTTGTTAAAGAAGTCTTCCTGCGTCTTCCTTCCTGCGTCTGTCTTTATTATTGTGTCGTTATGATGCTGTATGAACATGTAGATGACAATATAACATAATCATTAAACAAAAAGAACTAGTCATCTTCCATAATTTGCTGTTCCGTCGGTCAACTGAGTGAAAATAAAAGAAATTAAAAAGATAGAAAAATACTTGTACTTTGCTCGAGATATAAACAAGCTATGAAACACGAAGGTGACCGTGATACTAATTATAGTTGGGGCACTTGGAACGGTCTCCAAAAAACTTGAAAAACCAGGAGGAACTAAAGATCTGAATAAGAATTGAGAAAACAAGATCCTAGCATTACTATGATCAGCTAGAATACTGAGAAGAGTTCTGGAGATCTGAGTAGACTTGTTGTCATTCAGACTTTAGCGAGAAACCACGAGCTAACACTGGTGTCAGAAACTTACAAGAAATAATTATAATAATAATAATAGAGGCCAGAATTCTTGGTTGAGAGACTAGAGTAAAAACTAATCTGATCCAGAAAGACTACCACCAAAAAACCATCCCAAGTAACTATAGGCTGATTACATGTTTGCCAATGACGTTGAAGATCCTAACTGCACAAATAAGAGAAGACAATCGCCCGGAATTATTAACTCGCTTGGACACCTAGAGTTATTTCCTGAAGAAAAAAAAGGATATTGCTAGGGAGGTTGTGGCATAAATGACCAATTATTTTGAGAACAACACATTTTGGAGAACGTAAAAGCAAAGATGAAATATGTAGCCATTTATTGACAATAAAATGGCATATGACACGATCCCATTAATATGCAAAATAAAATGTCTAAAACTTCAACAGGTGAGCTGTGGAAAACTATGAAGTAAAAGAAAAAGCTGTAGGAGAACAACCCTAGCAGACGTAGAAATCCCAAAAGATATCTTCCTTGGAAAAACATTTTCAACTCTCCTATTTGTTATAGCAAAGATGCCACTGAATTATACAATACAAGAATCCAAAGGATTCTACATATTTACAAAGTCTCAAGAAAAGATTAACAATCATATGCACTTGGATGACATTAAGATTCTTGCCAATAATGAAAAAGATCGAGAATTCATCCTAAAAAATATTAATATCCTAAGCCAAGATATAGGAATGAAATTTGGAATTGAAAAAAGCCATTAAGACTAATTACATCAAAGGGCAAAAAACGATGATTAGTCGGAGAATTGCAAGTGCCGTGATACAAGTACAGCAGTTAATGACATTAAAGCGAATGAAGCAGACAAGCTCAAAAGAAATACCAGATAGGCATGACTCGGCAAAGAAGTCGATCTACCAATGTAACATACCCATGATACATGGATATGTGAAACGTACGTAGTATGTTCATAACATATATCCAGAGAACATAGGAATCTCGAAACAAGAAAAACACTTGACAACTTCTTAGTTCAGGTACGAAACTTTTTATTACCTTTGAGTTTAAAAGTTTTTCGCCATAAGGAGAGAGATACAATCTTTCTATACTGACTTTTCCATCTGCCTCAAACCACGTGTGTGACACCTGCCGCCAGGCCTCGGCGAGCGAGCGAGCGAGCGAAAGTCAACCTTCTTCCGCTGAGGCAGAACTCAACTAACTGACTTTAAAAAAATCTCAGCCCACGCTTCCGGTGCGTGACGTCACTCACATTCCTGGTCATATCCTCTATCTGGGATTTTTATTGTGACTTCTCTGAATGACCCGTCCTCCCCGCGCGCTTGCGTGAACACCTGCGCTCATGTTTGCACCTAACTAACCTATGCATTGAGCCGAAAGGTTCTCAGACTGACTAAACCCAAAGGCAAGATATATAAAACGAAATCCCTCAGCCATTATATCACACCAAGAATTGTGCCAGACACTGAAATTTAGCCATACGGACAAATGGTAAACATTTAAACTGGAATATATCCTAGAAAAAGAAACATATAAATTCTCTCGTACTTTTATATATATATATATATATATATTGGTTGTCACTATCTCACGTCGTGGATTTGTAGAAAACCGAATGAGATATAATTTGGAGAGTTCTCAAGATCTGTGACAGAGCTATTACATAATAATAAGTAAACATATATTAGTTTTTATATATATATTTGATAGCAGAGAAGCTTGTCTGCGAGCTCTGATTTCATGACGTTTTATAAACGACTATCATCAGGCAGAGAACTAAAGATAATGAAGAAATTCAAAAGATCGATAAATACAGTCAAAAGAACGTTGGAATTGTGTACAACTCTTTATGTGTGTATGTGTGCCCGCGCACGCGCACGCTCACATGTATGTGTGTGTGTGTGTGTGTTAATTATATTTGTGTATTATTGTGTGTGGACGGATAAGTGATGTTTAGAATGTGTATATGAAGATACACGTACCGTGCGATGAATTTGAGGTTGTCTCCTAAATGTATGAGATGCGATGTGTAGCCAAAGTTGCAACAGATTGACCGAGAAAAAAATTATTTGTTTCTTTATATATTCATGTGTGTATGTGTGAGTGGTGATGAATTTTACTAAGAAAGAAAATATTGTCATTGCATTACAAATAAAACAAAGTTTTGATTTCTAAGCATAATAGGCGAAGTAGTATGGTGGGCCAAAATCGAAATAAATATCATGGTGATGAGATATGTTATATTGGAATATACTATGGAGTCTAATGCAATATTAGTATTTTAGGCTGGAATATGATTTGTGTTAGATTGCAATAATAATTTATATTAGTTATAACGTGTTAATGATATATACATCATTCTTATCTATGATTGTTTTTACGTAAGGAATATAGTAAATATATTGAGTTAAGAAGTTGCAATAATTGTTTGTATTAGCTATGTCGTTTTTTTTTTAATTATTACCATACACAATCACACACATAAAAAAACAACATAGCTTATACAACAAATAAAAGCATAAATTTATCTTTTGTTCTTTGCCTGATCATTGTTGTTTATAAAACGTCATGAAACCTGATGTCACAGAAAGCTTCCGCGCTATTAAATATATATAAAAACTAATTCATATATATATATATATATATATATATATGTGTGTGTGTGTGTGTGTGTGTGTGTGTGTGTGTCTGTATGTGCGTGTGTGTGTTAAAATGTTGGTCTACAACTAAAAGCTATAATTAAAATCTAAAAACCGATAAAATCATAGTTTTCAAAACTGCCAGTTTCACGGCCCAAGACGATCATCAGGTACAAATGATTGTGAGAAGGATCGGAAAACTAATAAGCACCAACTGTGACCATCACTCATTCAAAACTTTGCTAAAAATTTCATGAACATCATTATAATGAGACTGCTACACGGTGAGTAAACATAGATTCATTTTCGGTTTTATTCTGCTCAATAGGCCAGTATTGAGCCCTTTGTTGGTTTATGAAAAAACATTTACAACTATCACACATACGCACATACATATATATATATATATATATATATATATATATATATCATAATCATCAAGTCTTACTAACATCACGGAGTTGCCTGACTCTTTCTCTCTCTCTCTCTCTCTCTCTCTCTCTCTCTCTCTCTCTCCATCCATCCCAATTATCTATCCCACTCATCAGGTCTTCCAAACTACCTTCTGCGTCTGCACAGAGGTGATGTAAATAAGTTCTTTTCAGTCGGCAAACACTGGCTCGTCCATGTGTAGGGGTCAATAAAAGAATGTCATTTATGAGATCATTCTTGCTTCTCCAGCAGTGTCCCGCTTGTCTTGTTTGTCTTACTTAAATAGTTTTAGAGATGGGTGGTCAGTGGCCGTAAACTGTTCTTGCTTCCAGAATTTATTCAAACTAGCTCGTAGCATTTTCTTGTAGTTCCCATCTAGCTTTTTCTCTATGCATTTTGTTAGCGTCCATGTGGTGCATCCATACATTAGTATGGACACAGCCACAGTTTGAAATTTAAAACATCTATCTCTTAATCTGTTGAGATAATAACAAAATGCTTGTTGAGAAGGAAGAAAATTCAAATCTAAGCTTTGTTACAATCAGTTTTGAAATCATTAGACAATTTCATAAAATTGCTGTGCTTACCAGAAAAAAATGCAGAAAATCGCTTTTTTATTTAGGCTCAACTATTTCATTTGGTTAGAATGAAATTTAGACCTTGTAGTAGTGAACTGACGTTAAGAAAAAAAAACTATTTGAATCTGAACGGTTAGTATTTGTTCTGCTACCAAAAAGCACCCATACCCGAGGCACGCTTATCGTAACTTTTACCATTGGTAGGAAATGCTCGCGTTTTCCGATGCGTTAATGCTCTTGGGAAAGGCGTAAAGCCATCTGTTCTCCCACCACCTATGGAGAAAATAGTCGGGCAGAATTGCTGATTCTTGTTTAGACAACCAGTCTAGGAGAAGGGAAGCTCAGAATTCAAACCAGCTTTACTCCGTTTGAATGTTAACCTTGAGTCACATCATGTCCGTAGCGAAGGAGGCCAGTAAATTCAACAATAGTCTTTACTTTTCTAAAAGCAGAAAGACTTTAGAGACTTTCAAAAGCCTTTCGAAAGATTTTAACTGAAATCATATTCTATAACCTGTTGGGATCTCTTTTTAACAATAAATTCTTAGACACACACCATAGTTAAAGTGAGAAAGTTCTAATAAAACTGAATCAAATTGATGCCACATGAACTACATCACTACAGATCTTTATTGACCATTACACATCATGGAACTACTATAATTGTTATCGTCGTAGGAAATGAACACGGCGACACGAGTTCAAATCCTGGACGAGACTGATTGCATTTCACATAGCACTAATACCCTTGGGAAAGGTATGAATCCAATTATTCTCTCTCCAGCTATGGGTAAATAGTAGGACAGACTAGGTTCTTCAGCCTTGGTCAGGCAACTAGTCTAGGAGAAGGAAAACTCTAAATTAAAACCTGTTAAACTCCGCTTAAAAATTGACCTTGTGTCATATCCTTCCCGAGCGGAGGGGTTGGTAAATAGGATAACATTCCACAAACTCAATACATTAGCCAGAACCCCTTATTGCCAAAAATGAATTCTGTAGACAAAAGCGAAATCCGAACGAGGAATTCCAATTTCAACATCGCTATTGCCTATAAAATCTTGTAATGCAGTCTGTTGAATAAAATATAACAACATATTATATTTTCTGCTATTTTTAAGCCAGAAGCCCAGGCGTGATGGGGTGAGTGGTCAGGGTTTTAAGGCCTAATAACCAGCGAGAAAATCTACTTTTGGCTTGAAAACAATTCAGAAAGTAACGATTTAGATGAATATTTAAGAGGAATTTGTCTGTCTTCTATAGAAGGCTTAACAATTTCAGATAGAGATATTGAATTAGTTATTCATACAGTTTTGTTTTAGGGAAAGGTGAGAGTTTTCGTGAAGTTGCAACAAAGTCACATGGTCAGGTGAAAGAAGTAATGATTGGTTGACGGAGAAGAGGCTTAAGCCTAGAATAAAAAATCGGATTCGCAGCCAGAAACAACAATTATAAGTATTTATACTGTTACTAATGCAGCAGTTTTTCGCTTTCGCTAAAGCAATACGTTTTTGGCTATTAGAGTTCTTGTTGATGTATTTAGTTTGTGGGATGTTATAATAGTCCCAAATGGAGGAAGGGTCGAAATAAAATATGTAATGTTGTGGCATCTGTTTGGTTCTGTTTTGATGGGATCTTCTAGCTTTATCTCTGCTGGGTCTGATAATTCATTGTTAAAAAGAGGTCCAAACAGGCTCTAGTAAAGAGTTTGTTAAAATCCTTCGGAAGGATTTTTAATGCCCGGACAGTCTTTCTACTTTTAGAAAAGTAAAGACAATTTTTGCCATTTTTATGCAAAACAAAGGATAGATATATACATGCATACTTTTCCATCAGTTATACAGTGGATAAAGGAGAAAATCAATGAATAAAAATCCGATCAATAAATTTATAATTTTAATTTTTTTCATTTGAGCAAAGTTTGTCGAAAAGAAAAACACAAAATCTTTTCTTGTAAGCAAGGATAATATTAGTCAGTTCGTAGATATTTTCATTAGACATAGTTAAGACTCGTACAATGAAGTATGGCAGTAATTGTGAGCTTGAAATAAAGGGAAATATTTTGTGTGAGGAAAATATTTTTGGTATTAGAGTATCCCTATATAGATAGAGAAATGTATCTATGCTATAAAGAATATATATATAATTTGATGCTAATATAGTTAGCAGGCGACATGAACATTTTTGACGCCAATATATATGTAAACAACATTTGATTTAAGAAAAAGAAAACGAGTTGAAACGAAATCAATCCTTGAACGTAAAGAATGTAGATTTTTACCCAAATAAATAAAACGAAAGGTAAGTAATAATTCATAACTTACTATTGAGTAAGTATTGACGACCCCTTTACTTACTGAAGAAATATTTATTTCTTAGCTTATTTATATAATTTATGTAGACTTGAAATTAGCAAAAAAAAGTTGCCGATTTAATTATGAATCTAAATTGCGTAAAAACGATATTTTTAATATTTTTGAAGGGAAAAGATTTCTTAAATTATTTTTCGCAGCAAGTCAAATATGGTCGTCCGCGAATATCTCGAAATTTAAAAAACTAACGCGAATGTACCGACTGGTTTATAAATAAAAAAAATACAGTTGCAAAAATTAACGCTTTTCGATTCCATTTTTGGTCACAAACACATTTTTTAGTGTGGAAATCAGTTGAGTTCCCATATATATATATATATATATACTTACAGACTGAGAGAGCCCTATCGGCAGGGTGAAGAATACGCTTCATATATACTCTGTAGATGGGTAAGAACCCCCATAAGGAATATTTAGGGCATGATATTAAGTTTCATCTGATGGTGAGATTATAGTTCTGGAGATCTGAAGAGTTTAGAGAAACCTTTTATTGCCATTACTCCCAGTTCCACTATGGATCGGGGTGGTAGTACCTGTAAGGGTTCCCTCTATGGGTCAAATATAACTATTTAAAAAGTATCCGTATTCGATCTTTGCAAAAAAAAAAAAATTGCAAAAGACAAAAAACAACAAAAAGCAAACAAACAAAAAGTATACTCTTAGAAAAAAATGCACAGAAAATGTAAATGAGAACATAAAATGAATGCGATTCCCTAACCTCTTGGCATAAGATGACCCTTGACTGGTAAGTTTGCAGTTATAATCAATCATTCATCCATAATTGATTATATTGATCTCAGTTATTTTGTTTCAAGTATTCCTATTTAATACAAATAATTTTCTCGCAGTTAAATTGTTTCAAGTATCCCTATCTAATACTACTAATTTCCACATAGTTTTATTATTTCAAATATTCCTATCTAATATAAATAATTTGCATGTAGTTACATTGTTTCAAGTATTCCTATCTAATACAAATAAGTGATATACATGTCTATTCTTTTCAAATATTGCAACCTACTATTCAAATTTTTCAAACAGATCTATTTGATACATTCACCCTGAATCTGAGAATGAAAGGATGACTTAGAACTTTCTAAAGGTGCTGACAATTGGATGCAATTTAGTGTCATGCCCAAGAAAACTCCTTTTTGTGAGGGTGCGGACATTTACGCTTTTCTAGGGGATACAATCAGCATATTCAAAGCCTCGCCGATTGGGTACACAACTTAGAATAGTCATTGCCCTCTTAAGGGTGAAATTTCAAACTCTTTGTACGCTAGGGGAAGTTGAATGATTGATTGGTTTTAATGGCATGTCAACCCATCTTGAATTATTTCATGCCTAGATGTAAGGGAATCGCGTTCATAGCAGATTAATCTATATATTTTTTTATTTGATTTGTTGGGTTTTATGGCATATCAACCTTCGTAGGTTATTCAACGCGAAAATCAATTTTTATATAAATAATCAGTTCTATTTAAAACAATTCAGTTTAATTGTCAAAAACATTTCTATTTCAAACTATTCAAGTAGTTATATATAGCAATTCAGTTTAGTGTAAGTACAGTTTCAATGTCAAAAACAGTTCAATTTAAAACAATTCAGATGAGCAAAAGCACGCAGTTTAAATGTAAGTAAAGTTTAATTGTAAAAAAACATTTCTCTTTCGAGCTATTCAGTTTAGTCAAGCAATTCAGTTTAGTATAAGTACAGATTTTGTTTACATACAGTTACATGTTAGAACAGTTCTATGTTAAGCAATTCAGTTCAGTGCAAATACGGTTTCAATGTCAAAAAACACTTCTATTCTAAATAATTCAGTTTAGCATAAGCACGCAGTTCAAATGTAAGCACGGTTCAATTGTCAAAATACATTTCTATTTCAAGCTATTCAGTTTAATCAAACAATTCAGTTTAGCATAAGTATCTCGTTAGTTCTATTTAACCCATAGATAGGGCCCTATCAGGTGCTACCACGCCGGGCTAGAGTGGAACTGGGAGCAATGGCAATAAAAGGGTATTCTGCATTCCCCAAAGTTCCAGCATTGCTAGAACCTCACCATCAGATTGTTTAGTGTCATATCCAGGACACTCGTGGGGGGGGGTCTTACCCCTCTCCAGAGGTGCAGTCAGTGTATTCTACAGCCCTAGCCGACTGGGCAATGTTTATTTAAGGTTTTTTTTCGATATGTGGTCATGAGATATCAAGTACTGATATCTTATACAAATCATTGGCATCCAGTTTTAGGGTATCAAGTAACTAATAATGATAATCCTTAGTAAATATTTAGAACCCAACAGTTACTACCACTATGGGCCAGAGTGGACCTGGAGGTAATGGCAATGGCAATGGAGAGGTACTCCACTAGTCCCTGATCTCCAGAACCGGAGCCTCACCATTTGATGCAGTTTCGTGTCTTAGGATTGAATGGATAGAATTAATTTTCAAAAAAGAAAATAGAAAGAAAAGAAAGAGTTACCAGAAATTCTATGGTATGTTTTTGGAGAAATCCTATAAATTGTCAACTAACAGAAGGTCAGAATGAAACGAAATAATCTATGGGGTAAGCGAGATACTGTCATTTTAGATGTCACCTTGGAATAAGTGAAAATCTGACCATGTCAAAAGAACTATGGCTTGAAAGCTGGAACGAAACGCTAAGAACATCTACGATCGTCTTACAAAGAAAATTAAAGCTATTGATCGCTTCATGGTTCATAAAGAAGATCGTTTTTGAAAATACAAAAATAAAAGCGAAGAAAAAATTCTTTGTTATTTTCTTCATAATGTTCAATGATGAGTTATAGTCGATGTAGAAATTTATTGACATTTTTATTCCCATCTTTTTGCATACTACTCCATGACATATTTTGAATTACTCTGTCTGATGAGATGGAAAAATATTTATGTGCAGTGATACATGTGTAGTGATATATGGCTATGTGATTTATAACCCACATACAAACACTATTCATAAAACATTAAGTTCCATTCAGCGGGAAATCCAAAATGTAAGTCATATAAAATTATCAATGTGTAACAACAAAAGAAGGAAGATGCAAAAAAAGGAATATGTGTGTGTGTGTGTGTGTGTGTGTGTGTGTGCGCGCGCGCGTGCAATATAAATGGAACACGGTTCATTTACGAACTTGGCGATGTTTCTTTGGTTATTGTAGTCATGACCAGTTATTATATAGACATGACTGTAATTTTTTTTTAAAGATCTCGGCATTGTGTTCCACGGACAAGATATTCCGATTGTGTTTGCCTTGTTGAGAGAGTGGCGTGAATGTTGTCGTGAATTATGTGCAATGAGACCGTGTTGAAATCTATCTTAAGATTGATACAGATAAATTTTCCAGGTACTGTGATGAGAAGGTGAGTGCTGAAATGAAACAAGAAAATTGTAAAATAAATAACAGGAGGTTGATTCGAAACAGATATTGTTTTTTTTTATGTATTAATTTTGGTTATGAGCGATAATTTTGTGAAGATATGTTGTGTGAGTATCAGTTTTTCTATGTGTATTTAAATGTTTGTAGTATTCCTTTTAATTGCTTATTAGAGTGTCAATTCTGGATTCTTTTGAAGAAAAAAAAAATTGGTTATCTTCATGAAATTTTGGGACTGATATTTTTAGTTCGACCTGGAAAAATGACTGTCTGTCTCCCTCGACTACAACTGGTCAGTACAGTAGATTCTGGTATGTTCAGACCACCACCTTTTGGCAGAAAACAGGGAAAAACTATACCTGGAAACTATGACACACGCGAATCTTTTCTTTTTTTTTTTTAGATTTAATTATACATGTGGGTTAGCAACTGCTCCGATAGCTGAAGTGGGTGTCTATGTACAAATTAAACTGACATCTTCTGACTCTGTGCTGAGAGAAAAAGAACTATTTTCGCGCCTTTTTCTTTGTGCTTGTGGTTATCGGAAACTTATAATCAAGGGCAGATAATCCTACATACACAAATGAGTAAACAATTCAACCCTTTGACCAGTCATTCAATCGTTATTATTTACAGTTAGTCAAACTCACCTGATGAATTTTCTAAGTAAAACATCAGTAAACAATTGCAAAAACCAATTTTCTTTATGATGAATAATAATTTGTCTTAGTTTATTTTTAGATAAGAGTGCTACCGACTTATAGTTTTAGTGTAAAGTGATTTGTGGTACAAAAGGAAAGATTGGATCTCATTGAGGAGAATCTTCGAAACAATAATCGACATAAAACTGTATTGCTGCACGAAAAAAGCCAATCATACAGAATTCAAGTTTTCTAAAATTGAAAAGAAAATCGCACTGTCATACTAAATTAATTTTTTATATTTAATTAATCTTTACTAATAATGGGTTGCTCTTCAAACTGGATTTATAAATCAGTTGCATAGTATTATAAGTTACGATTAACAATGCAGACAAAAACAAAAAAATGTTTACATCGATAAATCTCTGAAGTGTTCCGATTAGAAATATGTGTCAACAAAACTATAACTTTTTGGGGAAAATATTAATTTTTTAGATGATAAATTGTAAACCTCTTTTTATAGTGTAAAATTCTCTTTTATAGAAACAATTACCGTTTTTATCATATCATATTTACCAACCCCTCCGCTCGGGCAGGATATGACACAAGGTCAATTTTTAAGCGGAGTTTAACAGATTTGAATTCAGAGTTTTCCTTCTCCTAGACTAGTTGCCTTACCAAGACTGAAGAACCTAGTCTGCCCTACTATTTACCCATAGCTGGAGGGAGAATAATTGGATTCATACTTTTCCCAAGGGTATTACTGCAATGTGAAATGAAATCAGTCTCGTCCAGGATTTGAACACATGTCACCGTGTCCATTTTTATATTTACCAGGATGCAACACAAGGTAATTTTTTAAGTGGAGTAAAGCTGAGTTTGATTTGGTTTGGTTTCTTTGTTTAATGGCATACCAACATTTGCAGGTTATTTAATGCCAATGCCACCGATCTAGAAGAACCGCAGTGATGCAATTACTTAACCCATAGATGGGAGGATAATGGGGGTTCATACTTTTCCCCAGGGCATTTGTCCGAAAGTGAACGTTATAGCGCGACTGGAGTTCGAACTCGCTTACAACGATTCCGCAGTCCAGCGCTTTAACCATTACACCATGACAACACCCCTACTGGGTTTGAATTCATAGTTTTCCTTCTCTTAGAATGGTTTCCAAACCAAGGCTAGAGAAACCAGTCTGCTCTACTATTTACCCATAGCTGAAAGAGGAAGAGATGGAATCGCATCTCTCTAGAGGGCCAGCAAAGTGAAACGCAAACATGTTTCCCTAAAAATTCGGATCACCGATTTCAATTCTTACGGCGATTTTCCCTACGCTAAGTGCTTCCTTTTTTGTAACTTGAAGTTAAGAATCGTTTTAATGTCAATATAACCATATTCTATCAACAATTGATATGTTACTAGATTTGAACGGTTATTTTAACTAGTAGAAAAAACAAAAGTTATTAATCTGATTATCCCCCACCCACAACCGTCAAAATCATTGTAACTTTAAAATTACACAATTTTTGCTTAAATCTTCAACTGATCACGTCCAGTGAAAATAAAGTCACTGATTTTGTTTTAAGCAGCTTCAATTTACAACGCTTAACACAACATTTCAGAGTTTTTTCTTGATAAAAATATTGTGACAGAAGTCGTTTTTTTACTTGAATTTAGATAAATGGTTGCTTGCTTGAGCACTGTAATTGAGTCGGGTAGATACTTCTTTGTCAGATGTCTTTATATATAGCGTTTTTGTTTGTTTATTTGCTTGTTTTTTTTTTACGGCATATCAACCTCGGTGGGTCATTTAATGCCAACTAAGTTTTGGAATAGATTCGTAGCAATTGTTTGGGTTTATGTTTGGTTTGATTTTATGGCATATGAACCATTGTGGGTTATTTAATGCATAATATATTAATAAATATTAGATATATATAAACTGTAAAGACAAGTCAAAGTTAAAGAGTTTCAAGCATTATTATCGATCACTAACATCAGTCCTTTATTTACAACACAGTTAAATGATCCCACACACATAGCGTAACGGTTATAGGCGTTGGTTCCCAAAGCTTCTTAGGAAACCATCATTTGGAGGTTGCAGGTTCAATCCTGATTGCAGGCGAGTAACAATACAGGAATACTTAATCCTTGTACCCGGTTATGGCTAACGGAATCAGAACAGACGACCCCCGTGGATTCAATAAAGGACGTAGCTCGAAGTTCCGTGAAGGTTCCCAAGTTCGACAAACACCTGAAGAAGGCCGGAGGACATATTGGCCGAAACGTTGTAGAAATAACAATAAAGATAAAGACAATAATCCGAAAACCCTTAATGATAAAAATTCCTTTTTTAAACAATTCAATTCAATTTAAGTCAAAGTTAAATGTTAGACATCTCTTATTTATTTGCACACAGTTAAATGATCAAATTGTTCTTTTTCAAACAATTCAGTTTTGCATAAGTTATTTATTCGCACTCAGTTTAAAGCGTTTTAGGAGCAATGGTTATGGAGGCCAACTCCGAATTCCCTAAATCATCAAGACAGGAGCTCCCCAATCAAATAGTGTAATGTCACATATTGTTATATGCTCATCTACAGCATCACAACGACACAATAATTAAGGGGCAGTGACAAACGACGTAGGAAGACTTCTTTATAAAAATATTACCTCTCACTTTATTGCAAGGGTTTGAAAGGGTTGTTCAAGGTTTGCGCGTGAGAGGGAGCTGGAGACCGAACATAAATTGTAACATTTTGACCCCACTGTTATGACCGTCACGTTGTGTCTTTCTTGTTCTCTAGGGCTGCTTAACCGGAGGCCTAGGGCCCACTCTGCTGAATGCTGGCTTTCTTTACTGCATCTTATCAGCATCTTCTCTGGACCCCAAACTCCATCGGGGTTCCCGAGGGCCCCCTCGGTCGGGTGTGGCTTTCCCTACCACATCTCATTCCAACTGTCTGGAACTCTACTGGCAACTCCACTGGCCCCCTGGGCGTCGAACTCAACTGGAACCGGAACTCAATTCAACTGGCTCGTCGAACTCAGCTGAGTTATATAATCGTTCGACGCCCACTCGATCTTTGAAATCGAATGTTTAATCGTCATCAAGCGGAAATAACTGTCATGCAGTTCAGAGGTCAGTCTCTTCCGGTGCATCACTCTGTAGTGTACCATGGGAATTTTTTAGCTTGTCCCATTTCATCAGCCAATTTCCGCCCACGCGATTTCCTCTCGTAACTGCCATTAGAATATCTCACTTCCTTCCGGTGCATCACCTTGAATGGCATTTTTGGCCGGGTCAAAAGGTCAAAACATACCAATATCCAGGACACTTATTTTCAAGACAAAAGAACAAACAAATAAAGGAACAGACGTCAATAATTAGAATTTAGTTGTTTTTTTCCTCGAAAGTATCATGATTCTGCGTGAGTAAGAATGAAAACCAATACACAATTATTGTAATATAGCCATGATACAAATACGTGAAATATACAAATACGTGAAATATACAAACACGTGAAATGTTCATATGCATAGGGAATCCCGAAAAACACTCGAAACACTGACGACTCTCTTGGTTCAGGTACGAAACTTTTATTACCTACTTGACTTTTAGGTTTTCCAACACGAGGAGAGAGAGACACAATTTTTACTATGTTGACTGTTCCATCTGACCCCACCACACGCAGCGTATCTTGTAGACCTAACTGGACTAGCCTCGCCCAGGTCCAAAAATCAACTCGCTTCGTCTAGGTTCAAATCTCAACTAACTGCTTTTTTTTCCAAAATTTCTCAAAATCCTCAGACCATCGCTTCCGGGCATGACGTCATTCACATCCCCAGTCCATTTCCTCTCCAGAGTTTTTATTATGACATCTGTGATTGTCATAACCTCCCCGCGCAAGCGTGAACACCTGTGATCAATGTGTGCCCCTGCACGTGCACAAAGACGGATAGTTCTAAGCCTAACTAATCCGAAAGATAAGATATAACCAACGAAAAATGATAATATAAAAAAAAGATCTTTTCGCAATTATATAACAATATTATCAAGTTAATGCCAAAATTCAAATTCTTATACGTGAACAAAAATTTCGCCACGATGTGCTTTTTTTTCTGTATTGCGATAACATACTTACAAAAACATAATCATTTTAATACAGATTTTTGATAGATTTTGTAAAATATCTGTGTATGATATTTTGTACACATATAAATAATAATATCTATATGGTTATACAGTCGAACATTGGATTAGAAATTGATTGATTCTTGAAAGCATTTTAAGTTCTAATAAAATCTCTCTACGAAGAGTAGTTTTTGTTGTTTGCGATTACATATATGTAAACACACATACACATTATATATATATATATATATATATATATATGTGTGTGTGTGTGTATGTGTGTATACACACACATAGTTGTACGCTGAAAACGTGAAAACATATTAAACTCTTACTTTCTCTCAATTTTTTCTGCAAGCACGAACACGCTCCTTTTGGTTTTTAGGTACTGATGTTTTCCTCGGACTTTTACCTTTGCACAAACATCTTATTGATTTAGATTTTTTGACCTAATGGTAGATTGAATGTTTAATCGACGGTGACTTCCTAAAACGTTTTCAAAATGTTATTGCAAGACATTAATAAAATTGGTTCTGTTTATTCTAAGCACACAATGAAACATCTAGAGGCTTTGATAATAGACTTTAAGAGTTTCTCAATAAAACTGTGTATCGTGAGTGTCAATAACCGAAGTAGTTTTTTTTCTTTATACTAGGCTGAGTCAAAAGTTTTGCAATATTTTGTTACGTGTTAATTTGTGGCGCTTATATCACGTGACCGATGCAGTTCAAACTATGGAAAGTAGTAACGTGGTAGTTGGTGCGCTGACACTCTGTGCTGTACTGCACTCTGTAGGTAATTTGATCCGGGAATTTATGCTTCATGAGTTCGAATTGGGCCAATGTACGATCCCGAGTAAGCAACCAAAATATTAGTGTTCGAGAAGTTGATGTGTTTTACGGTGTATCAACACTTTTCAGGTCAGTTAACGCCAAATTAAGTCATTTTGATGAAAGTTTCAAATAATTCAGTTTAGTATAAGAATGAATTTTTGTTTAACGCAGCTAAATATAAAAACAGTTCTATTTCAAACAATTCGCATTAGCGTAAATACAGTTTCATTCTATTTGACCCAGAGATAGATCCCTATCCCGTGCTACCGACTCTGGGTCAGAGTGGACTTGGGAGCGATGGCAATGAAGGGGCACTCCGCATTCCCTAAAGCTCCAGCATTACTGGAGCCTCACCATCAGATTGTTTAGTGTCATGTCTGGGACACTCGTTGGGGAGATGCAGTCAGTGTATTCTACAATCTTAGTCAACTGGGCCATGTTTGAAAAGTGAAAGCGCAGTTGATCACGAGGGAGTAACCAGATTGTTGCAGAAATTCTGCTTGGGTTGCAATAATCTAGACAATCGGGCAAGGTCAGATAAGCCTAAAACTGTGGATTCGGGGGTCGTGCTTTAAGTCTTAGAGGCAAATTTAATGTGTAGCACTCGGAGAGCATCAGGCGAGCTTGATATCATACAGCCCGGTGTGGTTTATTATTTTCATGACTTCGGCAAAAGCATTCGCAGCAGCCGAATAGTGATTCATGTGACTGGAATATTTCAAAACTTTTGAGTCACCCTCGCAATTTTTAAAATTGCCTATTTCATTCGGAGATACGCTAGATAAATCATATGCGTTTCGACATCAATTTTTATGACCTTTAAAAGCAGTCGTTAAGCAAGAAAGTTTTGACAAAAACAATATTTTGCTACTTCTTTTCTAAGGTGTATTTTAATATTACCGAAATAGCTGTTACATTTGTCGTGTGGTATCATAATAAACAATATCATTTTCACGTTTTGTCAATTCATAATCAGTTGATCGAAAGATAGCTATAAAAGGATTGATTAATCGATTGAATCATTTTAACGCCATGCCAACCTGTCTTGGGTTATTTTATGCATAATTTTAAGGAATTGCGTACATTGTACATTTATATTTATATTTTTGTGGTTTTGTTTGAAAGATTATATATATATATATATATATTATTTAATTTTTATACTTATTCTATAATTCTGAGGGTATGAAAGAAAAAAACAGATGATACAATTTGCAAATAAAAAAATATTACACTTACTGATATCTGGTGAAAAATAAATCCATAAATAAAGAAAAAAAAACAAAACATTCGTATTGTCTGAAAATAATCAACCAATAACGTTTGCCTAGTCAAAAGAAGAAAAAAAAAAACATCGACCGACGTCGTTAAGTTAAAACATAAGAGTTGTTCAATATACTAAGTAGAGCGAAATACGAATACCTTCAGAATTATCTTTATGTGCAGGTTAGGTAAAACCAAGGTAGAATTATTTTGACTCTATATGTTGGTTTAATGGTTGTTTGTTTTGTTTTACGGCGTATCAACTCTTTTTTGGTCATTTAACACCAAATTAAGTCATTTTGATAAAAAATTAAAACAATTCACTTGAGTATAAGTACTGTTTTTTTACACATAGTTAAATGTCAAAGCAATTCTATTTCAAAGAATTCAGTTTAGCATTAGTACGCAGTTAAAATGTCAAAGCAATTCTATTTCAAATAATTCAGTTCAGTATAAGTTCATTTTTTTTTGTTTTCACACTGTTAAATGGGAAAAGAGATAATTTAAAACAATTCAGTTGAGCTAAATTAAAGTTTAGTTTTATTTGACTCATAGATAGGACCCTATCAGGTACTACCATTCCGAGCCAGAGTCGACCTGGGAGCGAAGACAGTTAAAAGGTATTCCGCATTCCCCAAAGCCCCATAATTACTGAAGCCTCACCATCAAATTGTTTAGTGTCATATATCCAGGAAACTCGTTGGGAGCGGGTCTTACCCCTTTGCAGAGATGCAGTCGGTGTATTATGCAGCCCCAGCCAACCGGGCAAGACTCTGTAGGTATTCGCACACACACACTCACACACACACATATATATATATATATATAAAATTTCGTTTTCTCGATATTTCCAAAACCTCTGAGATATTTTCTATAATTACTTTGTACAAATAACATTAACGTTTTTAAGTTTTGGCATAATTCAATTTCTCACACGGACAAAATGTCATCCATGTCGACATTTTCAAATAGGTTTTTCGTATTGTTTTCGTTGATTAAACGTTGAAAATTCTTCTATACAAAAAATCTACAACGGTGGAATAACATCAACACATTAAGCGACTTTTCTTTTCCAGTGAACACAATTTCTATATCTGAAAAGTAAAAAAAACAAACCACAGAACGTTAAATATAATTTTGAATTGTTTCTACACATGCTGTTAAAATTAGAGATTATTTAGACGAGACTCAGTCAAGTTATTAGATTATGAAATGATATTTTTTCTGAATCAACCAGTATATTACAGGGTATATCAAAAGAATATTTTTTTACTTTAAGGGTTATTTCATCTATAGATTTAAAAACTGTCTCTACCATATTAGCATGATAATTACAAGAAAGAACTACGAGGGGCATACGATAAGTTTCCAGACTTTTTTCGTATGGGCACTTCTCTTGATAGTACACTCATGAAACTCTAGTCCCCTTCAAAGTAATCTCTTCCGACTGCAATGCACTTGTTGTACCGTTCCACCAACTTCTGGAAGGCCCCATGGAAATCCTCTTGTGTGAGCGTGTCAATGGCCTTCGTCACAGTATCTTTCATCTCCTCAATTGTCTCATAACGACAGCCTCTGAGCTTAGGGAATGAGCAAAAGTCACAGGGAGCAAGGTGTGGACTATAGGGAGGCTGAGGAACTGTCTTGATGCCCATCTTGGTCAAATAGTCTGTGACAAGGGTGGAGTTGTGGACTGGTGCATTGTCCTGGTTGAAATGCCATTGACCCGATTTTAAGAGTGCTAGCCTCTTCCGATGGAATATCTTGCTGGACTCCCTTAAAACCTCAACATAGTAACCCTAAACCTTACCCTAACCCTTTGGTCAATTAACTCTTATGTATTGACTTCCTTACTCCTCCCACACCTCTCATCATCTCTCACAGACTCCCTGCTTTCCTTGAATCTCTTATGCCACTCAAAAACTGATGCTCAATTCATGCAAGAAGGTCGAAAAGAAGTCTGAAGCATTTCATACGTTTCTGTGGCATTTTTTCCAAGTTTAAAACAGAATTTTATTGCATATCGTTCTTCTAAAGTGTCAGATTGCATTTTTGAAATTGACCAGCTGTGACAATCAGGCTTTAGTAGGTGTATACCAATTGCTGCTGTAGCTGTTCATTCGAACCTAAAATCATAAAAATTGGCCAGTCATCTCATAATATGTATAGCAATAAGATACTGAATTTTCAAGAGTCTACGAAAATCTTAAATAATGGTACAAAAGAAAATCTGAAAACTTATCGTTTACCCCAAATATTTTTTTTTATTTCAGCAGTTTTAGATTAATTCACGTAGTTCATTTCATTATTTGAAATCGAAAGATTAATAAAATGATTTGTTATAGATAGAATCTTTACATAGAAAAGAAGACAAAACCCCATCAGTTTTCTTACGAGTAACTACAGCTGACCATGAATAAGTAAACGGAGCTTTTCTTATTTTATCTTCTGACGACAAATGATAATCTAGTAACTTGCTATAACTGATTGACTGATTCATTTTAACTGCATGTCAACCCATTTAGGGTTATTTTATGCCAAGAAGTTAGGGAATCACATTCATTTTGCGTCTATATTTTCATATATTTTTGTGTAGGGGTTTCTAAAGTTGTTAGATTTTTATTTTTAGCCCAAGGTCTATGGATGGGACTCCAACAGGTTTAACTCTTTCAGCTCTGATTGGATGCGAGAGTAATGGCAATAAAAGTGAACTGCACAACCTCCAGAGTTTCAAAACTGGACCCTCACCATCTGAGACATTTTAGCGTCATATCCAAGACACCACTTTCCGTTAGGAGGTTTATCCCTCTTCAGAGATACAGTCAGCATATTCTATGCCTCGCCGACTGAGCGAGCCAATAGTTCTTAGAATGTGCTAACTTTTGCACACAAGCTTAAGATTGTTTACATTACCTACTGTTTCATAAGTGGTCACCCCCTACAAGTACTTAGCAGACTCAATGCTATTTTATCACAGTTATTTAGCAGTAACCGTGTTGTATATTGACCTTCGGCCCGGGCAAACATGCCATTCCAAAGATAGCGGAAGTGACACATCCCAATGGCCATTAATCGAAAGAAATCGCACAGGTGAGCTCGGCTGATAATATGGGACAAGGTGAAGGTCCCACTGTGTCGCTACAGAGTGATGCACCGGAAGAGAGTGACCTGTGAACTGCATGGCAGTTATTTCCGCTTGATGACGATCAAACATCCCATTCCAAGGATTGAGTGGGCGATTGAGTGGGCGTTGAACTATTATATAACTCTGTGATGACAGGAAGTCAGACTGTTGGGGTCCAGAGAGGTTGCTGATAAGATGTAGGGAAAGCCACTCCCGGCCGAAGGGGCCCTCGGAGCCCCCAGTAGTTTCGGAGACCCGTTGGTGACAAGATGTGGTAGAGAAAGCTAGCACCCAGCAGAAATCTGAGCCCCTGGGCCTTCCGTTGAGCAGCCCTGGAGAACGAGAAAGCCAAAACGCTGACGGCCATAAGAGTGGGTGTCAATATATTGCAGTTCTGTTCGGTCTCCAACACCCTCTCACCATAAAACCTTGAATAACCTTTACGAACCTTTACAATAAAGAGAGAGGTACATATTTTTTATAAAGAAGTTTTCGCTCGTCCTTTATCCTTGTGTCGTTGTGAATTATTCTGCATGTATATGCATGTGTATATGCATATGAGTATATAACAACCGCTGATTTAACCATAACTTTAACCGTAAGTTGCTTAATCTTTTTGGCGTTAGATATTTTTGTTGGTTTGTGTTTTGCGCGTCAAGAATTGATTAATACAACAGATAAAATTGTTTTGTGTTGCTGCACGAAAGAAAATTCATATATTGACCACTGGCGGCTTTTGTAGCAGCTGCGAGCGTTTCTTGGTCAACATTATAAAATGTACCATTAAGCATATTACTTATGATATATATCGATTTGTTATCTGCCTCTCCTTGCTTATTGTTATTTATCTCTGTGTTTTCTATTTTATGGCCGCATTTTCTTATGAGCTATTGATTAACTCTTGTTTCACTCACTTTGTTTATTCAATAAAAAAACGTTAAAGGATCTAATGTTTTAATCTAAAAGCGAACTGGTTTTACTATTTCATCATAATTATCAGGGTGTATCAAAAGTAGATTCTTTTTTTGACAGACTTTTATTACTAAGCTTATTTCGTGTATACATCTAAAGACTCCACTCTGTTATTGATATATATATATATATATATATATATATATATAGAATGTATATAAAAGTAATGATTTTTCAATTTAAAGCTTATTTGATGTACATATTTTAAACTATGTATGTCTTAACCATATTATTAATATTAATATTAATATATTAAAGTGTAAAAAAACAAATTTTGTTTCTGCAGAAATTTACTCAAAAGTTTATTTTATGTAAAGAGTCTGTTTATAGTACTTGATCAATGTAATTAGTATTTGTCAGAGAAGTGAATTAAAAAGATTACGACGAAAAATGAATATTTCTTGAGCAAAGGAAATGTAACAAAAAAAAAAAAAATAAACAAAACACTAGAGTGCAAAGTACTTGAATCACAAAGTTTTTGAAGTTAGAATACTCCTCTAAGCCCTATATATAAAGAGAGATTTTTTATATATTCAATAGCATGGAAGCTTATCTGAAACCACTGGTTTCATGCCATCTTTATAGGACAATCATCAGCCTAATGATTGTTGTATAAAGACGGCATGAAACCAGGGGTCACAGATAAGCATCCATGATATTAGATATATATAAAAACTTATATTTATTTATTATTATATCATGTGATAACACTATCACAGATATTGAGCAATCTCCAAATTATATCACATTTGGTCCACAACAAACCTAGCAATCGAGATTGTGACAACTATATATATATATATATATATATGTCTATATATAATAATTTTTGTATATATATATATGTATATATATATATATATATATAATAATTTTTGCAAAAAACTCTATGAAACCCAGGGATCGCAGTTTAAATACCATGAATTAAATATAAATATCTAATTGTTATGGTCAAGGGGAGGTTCAAATGATGACACGACACAGAAATAAGTAATAAGAAATATATTGAAGGCAAATAATACATACATACACAAACAATAGCTGGGAGAAACCCCTCCTCAGCTTAACAATCAGGAATATTACCGCTCTTGGTAACGGCTCGCTGAGACAGGTCCGAGACTGCCTCTGTGCAGAAGAGAGCTCAGTTTGTATATGTTACATGAAGACGAGTCCATCAATAGGGGACACCCCAACACAATATATATGTATTTGTTATTATTATATAATAGCTTTTTCCTAGATATTGAGCACTCTCCATATTATATTCCACTTGGTTCTACACAAACCCACAAAGGGATTTAGTGACAACCAACACTGTTATAATATATATATATATATATATATATATATATATATATATATATATATATATATATATGTTGGCTGGTTGAGTTTATTGCATATTAGCTTTGTAGGTTATTTAATGCCAAATCCATTTTTATACAAACAATCAGTTCCGTTTCTAACAATTTAGTTTAGCATCAGTACACAGTTTAATCGTCAAAAACATTTCCACTTCAAGCTATTCAGTTTAGTCAAACAGTTCTCATTCAACCAATTCAGTTTAGTATCAGTATAGATTTTGTTTACACACAGTTTAATGTCAAAACAGTTTTATTTTAAACAATTATGTTTGATGTAGGTGCAGTTTCAATGTCAAAAATAGTTACATTTCAAACAGTTCAGTTTAGCATAAGTATGCAATCGAGGGGAATGATGCAATGATGATGTTTTGTTCCTTAGCTATAGCCACCTACACATACAGAAATAAAATAATGTAGTGAAAAATTAAGATACACCGAGGAATTTACATCAAGTTAAACAACACGCTGCGTTTGTGCCTTCACTTAAACAAACCCATACATACGCAGATTGATACACAACTATAACCCACAAAAATATACGTACACACCCACACACGCTCGCACATACCACACGTAAAGATTCCTACAAAATCCCAACAGTTTTTTGTCTGTATTTTTTCGATTTTCGATTCATTTCATTTTCTTAACTGTCTGATGATTGTTGTTTTGCAAAAAACTCCATGAAACTCTGGGGTTGCAGTCTAAATTCTATGAATTAAATATATATATCTAATATATATTTATTTATTAATATTATTATCATATAATATCTCTATCGTAGATGTTGAGCACTCTCCATATTGCACTTGGTTCGACACCAGACCACAAAGTGATTTAGTGACAATCAACATTGTTATAATATATATATATATATATATATATATATATATATATATATATATATATATAAACCGGGTTTCGATCCCAGCTTCGGAAATCGAGCCTGTCTTGCCACACGGAAGAGTTCTGATAGAACAAAACAGGTCTGTCTATGAATGACAATATGTATATATATATATATAACTAGAAAAATGAAAATTAAGTATTTGACATTTATTTGTATACAATTTTTAGCTGATCCAGCTTCGTCAAAAAATACGAGATCTTTTTTAAAAAGAATTTAAATAAATTACCAGATACATTTTTATCCACTGCACGTTAAAAGAAGACAACAAAAAAGATACATTAGGATTTTGTCTCAGAATTTGCTGCCCCTAATATGTTCATGAGAAACAAAGATACCTGGAAAACAAAGATACATGGAAAACAAAGATAAATGGAAAACAAAGACACATGGAAAACAAAGATACATGGACAACAAAGATACATGGAAAACAAAGATACATGAAATACAAAGATACATAGAAAATAAAAATACATGGGAAACAAAGATACATGGAAAACAAAGATACATGGGAAATACCATTAAACTCCTCTCACGTATTTTTATTATATTTTTTACACAGATCGCTAAAAAGAATAAAATATTTAAAAAAATCAAAGAAAACAAAAAGAACGAAAAATTAAGTTTCTAGACAAGAAAAAACATCAAAGATATCAAGAATATTTCAATATTCCGCTCATCCAAGATAATCAAAAGTATAATAGTGAAAAAAAATAACAAAGAAAAAACCCATACATCTAAAGTATGTGTACCTATTCACCCAACCCCTCCGGAACAAGCAGGGTGTGGCATAAGGCTAACTGGCAAAAGAGCACTGTCTGCCCGACTATTTACTTTGGGAAACAAAAGATGCCTCACTGACTTTCTCGATAGCATTACTGCAAAGTGAAAAGCAAACAGCCTCGTCTAGGGTTTGAACTCGGATCACCGATTCCATTTCCTACGATGAGAATCCTTGCTTTAAACGCACTTCTGCTTTTTAGATTGATTGATTGATTTTGATGGCATACCAAACCGTCTAAGGTAATTTAATATCTACAGGTTTGGGAATCATGTTCATCGTACGTTCAGATTTAGATTTTCTGTTTACTTCTTTCGAAAGAGATTTTTTTTTTTACACGGCCTTATCGAATACAAATAATAGGAAGACGGTTCTATTTGACCCATACATGAGACCCTAGCAAGTACTACCACTCAGGTCAAAGTCAACCTGGGAGTTATGGCAATGAAGGAGAACCATCTATTTGTTTATATTATGGACTAGTTCACTTCAATATGTTTCTTCAGATTTTTCTATCTTTGATAAGGTGGTGTAATTGTTAGCAAGCTAGACTTGCAAACCAACACTAGAGAGTTTGAGTCTCTTTGGATACTCCATCTAAATCGCCTTGTGCCATATCTAAGCAAAAAGAAAAAGTTTAGTAAATTATTGCTTTTTATTACAGAAGTGGTACTCAACCCTTTTTGGATCTTCAGAACGGGGGCATCACCATCAGATTAGTGCCATACTCAGGACACCACCCTTTTTAGTGGGTATTATCTTTGTCCAGGGGATTCACTCAACTTATTCTATATCTAACTGAAAACGCATCAATCCAGGAGAAGACCAGCTTTACTCCGTTTAAAATTGGTTTTAACGAATTCTAAGCTTTACCGTGTAATTACCGCCAAAGCATTTCAGTCAAAAGTACATCTAACTGATGTATTTAAGTATTATTTTATAAGTCCACACTTTTTCAACACATCTCCTATATACCAACTCCCATTTACTTGCATCAAATATCAAGTTTGTCTCGTCATAGGCTCCTCAAGACACTTAATTCAGTACGATATATCTTATCAGTCCTTAACGAAACAAAAAAAAAATGATCAATATTCATACGACGTTGAGTTTCTAAGTTTGGCGTTCGTCAAAAATGGTATCTTCAGAGATTCAGGTGAAAAGAGCCTACTCAGTTAGACGTCGACTTTGAAATAGAAATGCATCAACCCTAACCACAAACCTTTGCAAAGTTCAGTTAAAAAATATCAAGTATGACACTTGTATTTATCAGCGGACACTTGTAACAAATTACAAGTTTTGAGTTCGGCGATTTTCTATCCGCTTCAGTCACTTTTTGTTGATGGCTTTTTTTTCTTATTCTTGAATTTGATTTTTTCAACAAAAAGATATGGTCAGGAGTGTCATATAATATCAAGCGAGTTATTAGAATGTTGGTTAAAAAAAAAACGATGAAAAAATTGAGAGAAGTAAAAAAAATATATATCGTACAAATCACATGGAGGCATCACACGTATACGTACATATTTTCCAGCAACTTTAAGTAAAAAAATGTTTTTTCTAGATTCAATCTTAGACTTTCCAAGATGAGAGAAGGCTAAGAATCTTAGAGTTATCAATATAAAATATATGTATTAAATGTTTATATATATATATATATATATATATATATATATATATATATATATATATATAAGTAAGTAAAAGTAAAGTTAGCGACCATAGTGTAGGGGAGGGCGCTACTCCATTCCCAGGATTGCTCCACTTTACCCTTGAACCGTACCTTATAATGCTGAGTGTTAAGCAAGGTGGTATCAAGTTCCATTTTTAAAGTCTTTGGTATGACTCGACCTGGGATTGAACCCAGGTCTCCCGGGCCATTGGCGAACACTCTAACCGCTGGGCCAATGTCCCAGTTATATATATATATATAATTTTTCAATTTTTTTCCTTATATATATATATATATATGGAGAAAAATTGACAAAGTAATCCAAAGTGATGAATTTATTCTGAAAAAATTAACGCTGTAACGTTTTTGTTTTTAATAAACCATCATCAGGACTTTAGAAATGATGATACCAAGTGTAGTTAGATCATCAATGTATATATATATATATATATTATGGTACGTACAAAATCTTAGAATATCTTTAAGTAGCTCATGCATCATAAATTATGTCAGAGAACTCTTTAACAATAAGAAAGCAATGGAGAAGAATAAATCTAATTGTAGTTTTTTGTCAACTACCATTAAGTTCATTCCATCTTATTGCTTGCTTTGGTTACGGAGGTATCTGATGAGTTGTGACCGAAAAAATGTTAAACGTTTTAAAATCTTATGATGTATGCTCTAATTACACCCCCCCATATATATATATATATATATATGTATTTCCAGCCCTTTGGCAAAGACTCAAAAATGGTATTTGATGCCTCCTTATTTAACGCTCAGTATTATAAGGTACGGATCAAGGGTAAGTGGAGCACTCCACAAAAAGGAGTAGTAGCTATTGAAAAGGGAGTCTTCGGGTCACCCTTGACTACGGTCGGCCAACATACACATGCTCACACACACACACACACACACACACACATATATATATATATATATATATATATATTGTGATCCACAGATAGAGTGTTTCGTTTTATCATCACTCTTCAGAGTGGATAGAGACCTTGGACACATCAAGCTGTAATCTAAACCCGCCAAACTTTACACTAGAGATGGTATTTAACCACTCAGCAATGGAAGACAAAAACCGACTTACTGTTGTTTGGCAGTTTTTCCTATTACAGCATTTAATATCCAATATCTTCCTATATGTTAATAAAAATGTTTACAATTCAATTTCTATCTATCTCTCTATCGATCTATCTATCGATCTATGCGATACCCTGTCCTCGTCATCCGCCAACCAGGGGTGATAACACAGTTTCGGTAGGTCAAGGCGGTACTGCCACTCCTAGCGCTACCAAGCGGCTTTTTCCACCGGACAGGGTATTAAGAGAATTATATATATATATATATATATATATACGCTAGATCAATTAGAAGCAGGGACTTCATTGGACTTTAATCTTTATTTTTCGTGTGTAGTTTGTGATTTAAGAAAACAAACAAAAAAAAACGCATTTACTTTCGGCCGTTACGCGTTTATATTAACCTTTTCTAACGTAATCACACGGGAATGGTTGTTCCGCGTGTATTTCCTTCATGCGTGTATTTCCTTCTCGCTTTCGACCAAATCCAACTTGATGCATATTGCGCCGCGGTCTGAAGACGATTTGAGGCAACTTTCAAACTGCGGCCAGTGATTCCTATTTTTGAAAGAAACGAAATGATTGTGTGTTCAAGAAAACCACGACTACCAACCTCAATAGGAATCACATGGCATCTATCTATCTATAAATTAACTGGTTCTGATTATAGAAAATATTGGTTTTTCAGCTTAAAATTTGATGTATCCGCTGATTTTCTACTTCCTAAATCTATTGTGTTGGAAATAGATTGTAGACTTTACTTAGGGAACACGTCTCATATCATTTATTTTCTCTTTAAGACCATAAAGCTTCTGAGGATAGAGTTAAACGTAAAATAATCATTCAGACATATTCAGACATATCATAACTTATTTACAAACTCCTTTCCAAGAAAATAATATATGAAAATTTATATAACTTATCTTGCTAATATTTTCCGATGAAATCCTTTCCTCATCTCAGAAGCAATGGCCATTAAAATTGTTTTGAACTGATTAGTTTATTTTTTGTAATCTTCTTTAAAAATGTCCGACAAACATAGACGCCTTTCCACCATTTATGTCGTAGTCAGATTTTATAATTGATTTTTATCGCTTCTTGGATTATTTTCTTTTTTTTTCAATTGTAGATTATTGATTTCATATAATTAACTTTTGAACTAATAAATCGATACTGAAATTTCATTCATATTGATATAAACAATAAAATTTACTTAAATATTGTTTTATTTTTTGCTTGAAGGATTTATTTGAAAAATATACTGACAAGCGACATTAATTTTATTCTGTACGTGTTTCAGTCTTAAATGGATTGTAATATTTGGACTCAACTTACGGAAGTACAAAAGAGACAAGAAGTCATAAAGAATGAGAAAAAGGAAGAAGATGATAATTAAACAAATTTTAAAACCAGCAATTTGTTTGTGCATTTTTATACATGACACAAATCAGTGATTTGCATTTATATTAACTAATTTTCATAACTGAATTGACTTGGCTAAATTTATCACATAGTAATACTTGAAATAATTTAACTTTCTTGACTAAACTGCCGTCTAGGGCTGTAGAATACAGCAGTTCTACCTCTGCAGAGGGGTAAAATCGCCCAACGAGTGCCCTGGATATGTCACTAAACAATCTGATGATGAGGTTCCAGTAATACTGGAGCTTTGGGGAATACGGAGCACATCTTCATTGCCCTCCCTCCCAGTTCAACTCTGTTCCGGAGTGGTCGTACCTGATAGGGTCCTATCTATAGGTCAAATAGAACTAAACTGCGCACTTATGCTAAACTGAATTACTTGCAATAGATCTGTTTTGATATTTAAACTGCGTATTGATGCTAAACTGAACCGCTTGAAATAGAACAGTTCTGACATTTAAACTGCGCGCTTAAGCTAAACTGAATTGTTCGAAATAGAACTGCTTTTGACATTGAAACTATACTTACGCTAAACTGAATTGTTTGAAAGAACTATACTGACATTTAACTGTGTGTGGATAAAAACTATATTCGTACTAAACTGAATTGTTTGAATTAGAACTGTTTGACTAAACTGAATTGCTTGAAATATAAATGTTTTTGACAAGTAAATTGTGTACTTATGCTAAACTGAATTGTTTTGAAATGCAACTGTTCACTTGTATAAAATAGATTTGGCATTAAATAACCTACAAAGGTTCATATGCCATAACCCCCCACCAAATTTAACTGAATAGTTTGAAAGTGGGAATCTACGTAGCGTACTGGCTCACACGCTGGGCTGTAAAGCGAGTTTAAAGTCCAGCAGGACTATTGCATTCAATTTCGGATGAATACCCTTGGGAAAGGCCCGAACCCTCTCTTTCCTTAGCTATGGGATAAGTAATACCACTTCTATTCTTCTACAAGGAAGGCTTAAGCATAAAATAACCCACGAACATTGAAATGCCATTAGAAGAAGAAAACAATCTAAACCAACACAATGTTAATTACTATCTTTAGCATAAAAATGGAGTGCATATTTTTTGGCTTGGGGCAGTAGAAATCAAATCTTAAAAAATGTTTCTTTGGTTATTTTAAATCCCTGAAAAATAAACTAATCCCAAATCTGAGACACATCCCAAATCTGAGACAAATCCCAAATCTTTCTTTGCCAGCCAAACTTTCTGGTTTTATTAAACAGTCATCAAACTAATGTAGATGCTTTATTCTAATGAGTAATCAAGATTTTTTAAACATATGGTTTTTATATAAAATATATGTTATATAGTAAGTAAAGTTGGCGACCGTAGTTTTCAATAGCTACTACACCGAGCCGTAGGGAAGGGCGCTACTCCTTTCCCTGGATTGCTGCACTTTACCCTCGATACGTACTTTATATTGCTGAGAACCATTTTTAAAGTCTTTGGTATGACGCGATCTGGGATTGAACCCAGGTCTCCCGGACCATTGGCGAACACTATTTTTTCATTGGTTACGGAGCTTCAATACAGTAGAGTTTGGTCATAAACAATACCTGAACAATATGTTTTGATCGTATTATGTTCAATTGTAATATAATGGCCGAGGGATTTCGTTTCATGCCTTTGGGTTAAGTTAGGCTGAGAACCTTTCGGCTCAGTGCATAGGTTACATTAACACAGGTGTTCACACGCGTGTGCGGAGCGGACATGTCACTCAGAGATGTCACAACAGCCCGAGATGGTAAACGGAGTTACAGAGTGCAAATGACGTCGCGCACCGGAAGCGCGCGGAGGATTTTGGGAATTTGAAGAAAGTTAGTAGAGTTGAGACTAGACACCGAACGAGACGGTTGACTTTCGCTTGATCGCTGAGGCCTTGGGCAGGTGTCACACGAGATGGGGTGGGCAGATGAAAAAGGTCAGAATAGAAAGATTGTGCCTCTCTCTCCTTATGTCGAAAAACCTTTAAACTCAAAGGTAATAAAAAGTTTCGTACCTGAACTGAGAAGTCGTAAGTGTTTTTCGTGTTTCGAAATTCCTATGTTCTGTGTTATATATATCATCATCATCATGTCGTACTGGTAGCATGGATATCCCTGACCCTCTCTCGCCACTTTTCCCTATCGTTCATCGCTTCAGGCAGGTCTTCTGGACAACATCCTGTATCCTCACGTAGTTGCTGAATGTATGTTCGTGCTGGTCGTCCTGCTTTTGCACGGCCATGTGTGGGGGTCCATAAGAGTACATCACTTATGAGTTCATCCCTGCTTCGACAGCAGTGTCCTGCATGTCTGGTTCGTCTAACTTGAATAGTTGGGCTATGGTATACAATTAGAAATTATAAAATCATGATATCTTTGGTAGAGAAAAAAAGTAATTTATAAAAAAATTGCTTAAAAGTGAACCCATTTTTGTTACGATAAATATTTGGTAACACAAATTTATATAAAAGTTGAAATAATTATAAATATATAGTTTATTGACTAAATGATTTTACCAGCATGAAAAACGTCTAAGGTTATTTTATGCTTGGATATAACGGAATCAAATACGTTTATGTCTATATTTTTATGTTTTTTCTTAAGAGTTTTGCACACATAGAAATGTTATCAAATATTCCTAATAGAATTAATTTGCTTACAGCTGTGTTGTTTCTTGTACGCCAATATAAATGTATTAATTGTAGGATTTCAAGTAATAGTTTCATCTATGTTTCTTGTTTCTTCTATGTTACTTGTTTCATCTATGTTTCTTGTTTCATCTATGTTTCTTGTTTCAATGTTTCTTGTACGCCAATATAAATGTATTAATTGTAGGATTTCAAGTAATAGTTTCATCTATGTTTCTTGTTTCTTCTATGTTACTTGTTTCATCTATGTTTCTTGTTTCATCTATGTTTCTTGTTTCTATGTTTCTTGTACGCCAATATAAATGTATTAATTGTAGGATTTCAAGTAATAGTTTCATCTATGTTTCTTGTTTCTTCTATGTTACTTGTTATATCTATGTTTCTTGTTTCATCTATGTTTCTTGTTTCTATGTTTCTTGTACGCCAATATAAATGTATTAATTGTAGGATTTCAAGTAATAGTTTCATCTATGTTTCTTGTTTCTTCTATGTTACTTGTTTCATCTATGTTTCTTGTTTCATCTATGTTTCTTGTTTCTATGTTTCTTGTACGCCAATATAAATGTATTAATTGTAGGATTTCAAGTAATAGTTTCATCTATGTTTCTTGTTTCTTCTATGTTACTTGTTTCATCTATGTTTCTTGTTTCATCTATGTTTCTTGTTTCTATGTTTCTTGTACGCCAATATAAATGTATTAATTGTAGGATTTCAAGTAATAGTTTCATCTATGTTTCTTGTTTCTTCTATGTTTCTTGTTTCATCTATGTTTCTTGTTTCTATGTTTCTTGTACGCCAATATAAATGTATTAATTGTAGGATTTCAAGTAATAGTTTCATCTATGTTTCTTGTTTCTTCTATGTTTCTTGTTTCATCTATGTTTCTTGTTTCTATGTTTCTTGTACGCCAATATAAATGTATTAATTGTAGGATTTCAAGTAATAGTTTCATCTATGTTTCTTGTTTCTTCTATGTTTCTTGTTTCATCTATGTTTCTTGTTTCTATGTTTCTTGTACGCCAATATAAATGTATTAATTGTAGGATTTCAAGTAATAGTTTCATCTATGTTTCTTGTTTCTTTTATGTTACTTGTTTCATCTATGTTTCTTGTTTCTATGTTTCTTGTACGCCAATATAAATGTATTAATTGTAGGATTTCAAGTAATAGTTTCATCTATGTTTCTTGTTTCTTCTATGTTACTTGTTTCATCTATGTTTCTTGTTTCTATGTTTCTTGTACGCCAATATAAATGTATTAATTGTAGGATTTCAAGTAATAGTTTCATCTATGTTTCTTGTTTCTTCTATGTTACTTGTTTCATCTATGCTTCTTGTTTCTATGTTTCTTGTACGCCAATATAAATGTATTAATTGCACGATTTCAAGTAATAGTTTCATCTATGTTTCTTGTTTCTTCTATGTTTCTTGTTTCATCTATGTTTCTTGTTTCATCTATGTTTCTTGTTTCTATGTTTCTTGTACGCCAATATAAATGTATTAATTGTAGGATTTCAAGTAATAGTTTCATCTATGTTTCTTGTTTCTTCTATGTTTCTTGTTTCATCTATGTTTCTTGTTTCATCTATGTTTCTTGTTTCTATGTTTCTTGTACGCCAATATAAATGTATTAATTGTAGGATTTCAAGTAATAGTTTCATCTATGTTTCTTGTTTCATCTATGTTTCTTGTTTCATCTATGTTTCTTGTTTCTATGTTTCTTGTACGCCAATATAAATGTATTAATTGTAGGATTTCAAGTAATAGTTTCATCTATGTTTCTTGTTTCTTCTATGTTTCTTGTTTCATCTATGTTTCTTGTTTCTATGTTTCTTGTACGCCAATATAAATGTATTAATTGTAGGATTTCAAGTAATAGTTTCATCTATGTTTCTTGTTTCTTCTATGTTTCTTGTTTCATCTATGTTTCTTGTTTCTATGTTTCTTGTACGCCAATATAAATGTATTAATTGTAGGATTTCAAGTAATAGTTTCATCTATGTTTCTTGTTTCTTCTATGTTTCTTGTTTCTTCTATGTTTCTTGTTTCTTCTATGTTTCTTGTTTCATCTATGTTTCTTGTTTCTATGTTTCTTGTACGCCAATATAAATGTATTAATTGTAGGATTTCAAGTAATAGTTTCATCTATGTTTCTTGTTTCTTCTATGTTTCTTGTTTCATCTATGTTTCTTGTTTCATCTATGTTTCTTGTTTCTATGTTTCTTGTACGCCAATATAAATGTATTAATTGTAGGATTTCAAGTAATAGTTTCATCTATGTTTCTTGTTTCTTCTATGTTTCTTGTTTCATTTATGTTTCTTGTTTCATCTATGTTTCTTGTTTCTATGTTTCTTGTACGCCAATATAAATGTATTAATTGTAGGATTTCAAGTAATAGTTTCATCTATTTTCATATATTTATATGGTTTCAAGTAACTAGAGTTAATCCTTTGTAAGCAATTATAGGTTGTTTGGTTGAGTTTTATGGCATATCAACCATTGCTGGTTATTTAATGCCGAATCCTGTTTTTACATATTTATCAAATATATGATTTGTAAACATCTTTTGTCGATACACAGAGTTAAATTATCGAACAGTTCTATTTCTAACAATTCAATTTAGCATAAATCAACATAGTTAAATGGTTTTAAGTATGTATCACCAACAATTCTATTAAACATCATTTGTTCACACACAGTTAAATGGTCAAACAATTCTATTCCTAACAATTGAATTTTGCATTAGTCAGTTGTTTTCTTTTAGTTTAAATGTCAAACGGTTATATTTGATTCATTGATAGGACCCTATATGGTGCTACCACTTCGGGTCAGTGTGGACCAGGGAGCAATGGCAATGAAGGGGTACTCTACATTCCCCAAAGTTCCAGCATTACTGGAACCTCACCATCGGATTGTTGGTAGGGGGGGCAGATGAATTTATCCCTTTCCCAAGGGGATTGTTACAAAGTGAAACGATTGCTGTTCTGTATATTATCAATTTTCGCCTTTATATAAGATTTTTCGTGGTTTGTTGCGTTTTATGGCATATCAACCTTTATAGGTTATTTAACGCCAAATCCATTTTTATGTAAATAATCAGTTTTATTTAAAACAATTCACTTTAGCATGACTACACAGTTTAATTGTCGAAAACATTTCTATTTCAAACTATTGAAGCAGTTATGTATGATAATTCACTTTAGTGTAAGTACAGTTTCAATGTAAAAAACAGTTCAATCTCAAATAATTCCGTTTAGCATAAGCAAGCAGTTTAAATATAAGTACAGTTTAATTGTGAAAAACATTTCTATTTCAATCTATTCAGTTTAGTGAAGCAGTTCTAATTCAGCTAATTCAGTTTAGTATGAGTACAGATTTGGTTTACACACAGTTAAAATGGCAATGAAGGGGTACTCTACATTCCCCAAAGTTCCAGCATTAGTGGAACCTCACCATCGGATTGTTTAATGTCATATCCACCATACTCATTGCGGGAGGGGTCTTACTCATCTGTAGAGATGCAGTCGCTGCATTCTACAGTCCCAACCGACTGGGCTGAACAATAATAGCTTCAAATAACTATTTTGATATGAATAATTTACAGTTGTAGGGCATAAAATGTGAATAATTTGCTAATAAATCCATTTTACCCATAGATAGGACTCGAACAAGTTATACTACTCCTGGTAAGAGCAGACCAAGGAGTGTTGGCAATGAAGGGGTTCTCTACACTCCTGGAACTGGAACCTCGCCATCAGATGCAGTTTAGTGTCTTACTCATGACACATCATTTTTGTCAGCAGGTCATAGCCATCTATAAAGGATACAGACAGGAAAAATTCTAAACCCTGCTGACTGGGCTATCAACAAAAAATAGAGAGAGAGTTAAAAGTTCGAATTGTATTCAATGTCAAGGAATGCATACATTACCATGATCAAGTCACGCTGATAGCACGGATTTCCCTGACTCTCTCCTTACGTCCCTCTCCTCCATCGCTTTTAGCAGGTCTTCCAAACTACATCCTATGTCAGCATAGAGCTGATGGAAATAAGTCCTTTCTGGTCGGCTAAAATTGGCATGTCCATGTGCAGGGATTCTTTGAAGAATGCCATTTATGAGGCCATCTTTGCTTCTTCAGCAATGTTCTTCATATCTTGTTCGTCTTGGATGTTTTTTAAGATGGGAGGTAAGTAGCCGTCGTGCTATTGTTTCGTGGGGTGTTGCTCCCAGAATTTGTTCAAAATATCATTCTTGTGTTGTTCCAATAGATATCCTAAAGAATTTTTAAGAGAGGAAGATAAATCCGTGGCCCAACAATTTAGATACTATGACCCATTGGAAATGGACACGGCGACACGAGTTCAAATCCTGGACGAGACTGATTGCATTTCACATAGCACTAATACCCTTGGGAAAGGTATGAATCCAATTATTCTCCCTCCAGCTATTGGTAAATAGTAGGACAGACTGGGTTCTTCAGCCTTGGTGAGGCAACTAGTCTAGGAGAAAGAATACTCTGAATTTAAACCTATTAAACTTCGCTTAAAAAATTGACCTTGTGCCATATCCTGTCCGAGCGGAGGGATTGGTAAATATGATGACCCATGTACGTATACATATGAAAATCATGACCATATTAATATGTCATTGTGTTTGTTTGAACAAGTTTCTTGGTTACAATACTGAGACCAATAACTAAAAAGATGGAGCTAACAACTTTACAACAAACGGAAAGAAATAAAGCCGGTCCGTTCGGCAATGACTGACTTCATTTTAGGTTTTACGTTATTCAATGCCATCTACCGTATTTTTGCTGAAACATTACCGACGCTTTCGATACTGCCACACAGTCGGTCTTTTATTATCGGTTGTCTCCTTCGGACCATCATATTCTTTGATATCTTTCAATTCCTTTATTCTCAAGCTGGCCTCAAAACATTTTAACTATTCTTCGGTAAGATCAGGTTCAATCAACAGCATTCGGATACTATCAATGATGCCACGAATATGATATAAATAATAACGATTTCGACAAAATAGATTTATATAATCCTTGAAATATAAGATGTAACTGAAGTTTCAATATACAGGGGTTGGACAAAATAATAGAAGCAGCTCGAATGTTAATATCATATTTTTGAACTTTCTATAAAACAATGAAACCTTTGTTGTTTTAATGTTTTTTTTTAATTCATCATTAATTTTTTTCGTCTTATTTTACAAAAATTGTTTTTTTTTACAAATACAATCAGAAAGAATTAATCAAAATACATTAAAATAGCAGATCTATAAGACTTAAAAAAAAGGTCTAATTGTTGGTATGGCAGGTGCTAGTGTAACAAAACCTTAGAATTATTTGGTATAACAAGGAGTACTGTCTCGATAGTAATGACAGCATTTGAGAAAAAAGAAAAAAAAAAACTCCTCATTGAAGCAAAATTCTTGCAGAAAGCGAAAGCTGTTTGATAAGGAACGTCAGACTCTAGGACAGATTGTAAAAAAAGGATCACAAGAATACAGTTCCGAAAATTACAGCAAAGCTTAATGACCATCTCAAGAACCCAGTTTCCGCAAAAACGGTAAGAAGGAGCTACTCAAAGCCCGATTTCATAGGAGGGATGCAATCAGAAAACCATATTGAAATCAATTTGAAATTTCTAGTGTTTCCATAAATAAGTAATTATACAAATCTGAATGGTCAAGAAATGTCTGCACGCTTGAATTTTAGGACCTGCAATAAAACCTAACAAAATTCTATTTTTGATTCCCTTTAGTTACAGCCAAAAATATAAATAACGAAGAATTTAATTAACTAAGGCATTCCACTACCAGAGGCCAGGACGACGGACAGCAGAAGGCATCGAACACAGGACACAGAGCGAAGAAGTATGCGACGTTCTTTTGCCGACTACCGAAACGCGACACGTTGTTGCCGAAGATAATAAAAAACGCACGTGTGGACTTATGAAAACAAAAGGACCATACTTACCGTCCCTCACGTATATATACACACACGCATACACATGTATGTAAGTAAAATTAATTTTTTATCCTCTTTAAGTTCGGTCAACTATTGACACATTGATTCAATAGACTTTCCCAACATGTACACACGCACACACAGGCGAACAAATGATTTTCTTTTATTGAATTGTACATTTTTATCCTTTTTACATATGTAAGTAAAGTCAATTTTTTTATCCTTTTTACTTAGACCAACTATGGACACATTGATTCAGTCGACTTTCTCAACATGTACACACGCACATACAGGCGAACAAATCATTTTTATTCAACTGGCCATTGCTATACTTTCTACATACACACACACGCACATAAAATGAACATTGCTTTTTAATTATTATCTAATGACCTGAAAAAGTTTAGCTTCCGGAAGTTAATTTATTTTTCCCGTCAAATATATTTACCCAACTCCTCCTCCACCACAAGCAGGATACGATACAAGGACAAATTTTACGCTGAGTGCAACTATTTTTTTTTCGGAGTTTTCCTTTTCGTAGACTAGTTGCCTATTCAAGACTAAAGAACCAAATTTGCCTTACTATTTGAAAATAGCTGGGCGAGGGACAGATGAATTTATACCTTTCCCTAGGGCATTGGTACAAAGTGAAACGATTGCTATTCTGTGTATTATCAATTTTCGCTTTTATATAAGAATTTTCGTGGTTTGTTGGGTTTTATGGCATATCAACCTTTGTAGGTTATTTAACGCCAAATCTATTTTATGTAAATAATCAGTTTTATTTAAAATAGATCACTTTAGCATGTGTACGCCGTTTAATTGCCGAAAACATTTTTATTTCAAACTATTCAAGCAGTCATATATAACAAATCACTTTAGTGTAAGTACAGTTTCAATGTCAAAAACAGTTCAATCTCAAATAATTCTGTTTAGCATAAGCACGCAGTTTAAATGTAGGTACAGTTTAATAGTGAAAAACATTTCTATTTCGATCTATTCAGTTTAGTGAAGCAGTTCTAATTCAGCTAATTCAGTTTAGTATAAGTACACATTTTGTTTAAACAATTCCGTTTAGTGGAAATACAGTTTCAATGTCAAAAAACAGTTCCATTCGAAATAATTCAGTTTAGCATAAACACGCAGTTTAAATGTAAGTACGGTTTAATTGTCAAAAATATTTGTTTCAAGCTATTCAGTTTAATCAAACAATTCAGTTCAGCATAAGTATGCCGTTAGTTCTATTTAACCCATAGATAGGGCCCTATCAGGTGCTACCATGCCAGGCCAGAGTGGACCTGGGAGCAATGACAATGAAGGGGTGCTCCGAATTTCCCAAGCCCCCAGCATTACTGTTTAGTGTCATATACAGGACACTCGTTGGTGGGGAGTACCCCTCTGCAGACGTGCAGTCAGTGTATTCGACAGCCAAAAGAATTTTCGTTTTTATATAAGAATTTTTCGCTTTTATTATGATCAGTCCTTATGACATAATTTAGAGTTTTCTTGAGGTTTCCCTTTTGTGATGCTGACAAAAAACAGACACGGGGAGCACAAAAATGTTGATAGAAAAACATATATTCAAGTAACAGAAACAAGATACAAGGGAACCTTGTTTAACAGTAGGTTCAATCCCAGGTCGAGTCATACCAAAGACTCAAAAAATGGTACTTGATGCCTCTTTGCTTAACACTCAGCATTATAAGGTGCGGATCAAGAGTAAACTAAAGTAATCCAGGTAAAGGAGTAGCGCTCTCCGCTACTCTTCGGTGTAGTAGCTATCGTAAAGGGATCCTTCGGGTCACCCGTGACTACGGTCGCCAACTACCTTACAATATTCTATTATCATATGTACCAACCCCTCCGCTCGGGCAGGATATGACACAAGGTCAATTTTTAAGCGGAGTTTAACAGGTTTGAATTCAGAGTTTTCCTTCTCCTAGACTAGTTGCCTCACCAAGGCTGAAGACCCCAGTCTGCCCTTCTATTTGCCCATGCCTGGAGGGAGAATAATTGGATTCATACCTTTCCCAAGGGTATTAGTGCTATGTGAAATGGATTTGAACACGTGTCGCCGTGTCCATTTCCTACGACGATAACCATTACACTACGGGCACCTATTATCCATGTTTGCGAAATTAATATCATAGGGAATTTTGCTGTAAATCAGTTCCATGTCTTTATTTACTGCTTTGTTTAACTTCCTTTAGGATTTACTGATCTATCCATTGAAAGTTATCCATAGCGTTTGTCCTCTTGCAGCATATTTTCAGTTCTCCCGGAAATAGTCCACGGCATTCAAAAGAGTAATAGATTTCTTCTCTCATCGAGATGGTTAGGATTTTACACATCATTGTTCTATATATACAAAGGCTGATTACTTTTGGGAGATCTTTCAAGATTTGAGTAATTTTACCCTTTCTGATACATTCGGGTATGTTTGCTTCGTCTAGGCAATTTCTCATCTGTCGAAACAATACGTTGTGGATGATTGTGGATTTTTACAACCACAAAGTATGCATGCCACAAGAGCCAGGTGTTTACAATTTGAGACTTTCTTTAGTGTTGCTCGTTGTGAACCCATGCTTGTGTTCGCCTCGAGGCCTTCTTCAACTCCCAGTTATCATTTCTGTTATGTTCTTTCTGTTCCCGCAGCTTGCTCCAGAAACTGTTTTTTCCTTTGCATCCGGTTGTTTATTAGTCTTCTTCTTTCTCCACCACACTTGTTGGAAGAATTTACTTTTTTGAAAAGTGCTGTTTTACATGTATTGATTGTTCGTTTGAGAATCCCTTCCTTTTGACAACATCTTTTCAATTTTTCTATTAAAGTTTTATTGTTAGTCCTTTCTGTAGTTGTTTTTGTCTTTTTTTTTGTATTGTTCGTTCTTTTCTGTATTTTCTCTTCCTTAGTAGTTTTTTTACTTTTACAATCTCAATTATAGTACCCTTCTAAACATATGACTAGTTCCACTTTTGTATTTTATGTAGGCTGGGACAGTCAAGAATCTTGTTAATGAATTTATCTGTCCTTTTATGGTTATATCCAGTGCTCATACTATTAATGGCACGATGGTAGTTTTAACATAGCACAATTTTTCAACTTCTATTTCTTGGTATTTGCATCTGCTTATTTTATTGTATTCTTTGATTTATATGTTATTATCTATTAAAACGAACATATTTAGTTTATTGCTTTTTATTTCTCTCTCTATTTAGATTGTCCCAGAGAATAGTTGCTTCTTTGTCTTTTGTTATTGGTTCTGGTTAGTGTTAATACAATTTATCATGCTTGCTTTATACTCTATTAGTGGAAAGACTGAACAGCCGGGCACAAAATAGTAAACTGTTTTAGTTTTTTGTTTGCATATTGTACATATTAAAGTTGATCTGTTTTTAATAATGTTTGCCTGATATTTTACGGTAAGAGTATTCTAATCCTGTGCAGCTATTATTGACCCCTCTGTCTCTGCCTTCCTTCCAGAACTTTTCAGCTATCGATTAGTTTTTGCTTTATATATATTTCTAATTCATTGTGCATATTGTCCATGTCTGGTTTTTGGTCATAGGTTTTCTTTATTTGACTCAGTTCTATTACTTTTGCATCTTCCTTTGTTTTTTGTTGTCTGTATTGCTTTTTCGTTTATAATCATTTCTTTCGGTGAAAGATCGACTTGATTTCTAAATTTTCTTTACGAATTAGATTATTTTTCTTTTGCTTCTCGTGTGTTTTCACTAACTGTAAACCCCAATCAGTTTTAGTGTCTAGGTATGTCTTTAATTAACATGCGTTGATCAATATACGGTACTTCCTCTGATCCTCTTGTTCTCATATGTCATACCTTCTGTTCCTCAGAGAACAATCCGCAATGAATAGTATAGACGAGACTGATTGCATTTCACATAGCACTAATACCCTTGGGAAAGGTATGAATCCAATTATTATCTCTCCTGGTATGGGTAAATAGTAGGACAGATTAGGTTCTTCAGCCTTGGTTAGGCAACTAGTCTAGAAGAAGAAAACTCTGAATTCAAACCTGTTAAACTCCACTTAAAAATTGACCTTGTGTCATATCCTGCCCGAGCGGAGGGGTTGGTAAATAGGATCAAGGAATAGTATATTTCCTCCCTAATTTGTGCCGTTTGTCTTTCCCACATCCTATGTCGGCACGTTATAGGTCTATAATTGTTTGGGGAACAGTTCCTTTTTGGGAGTCTTTCTGGATCAGGGTGGTCTTTCCTTTGGTCATCCATTCAGGTATGCCTGCTTCTTCAACTTATCTATTCATTTCGATAATCAATCTCTTGTGGATTGAGATGGATTTTCTAAACCAGAATACATGTATGCCATTATGGCCAGGAGTTTTTTAGTTGGCGACCGGATTCGAGGGCGACCAGAAGGCTCCCTTTTCAATAGCTACTACACCGAGGTGTAGGGGAGGGCGCTACTCCTTTCCCTGGATTGCTCCACTTTACCCTTGATACGTACCTTATATTACTGAGTGTTAAGCAAGGAAGTATCAAGTACCATTTTAAAAGTCTTTGGTATGAAGCAACCCGGGATTGAACCCAGGTCTCCCGGACCATTGGCGAACACTCTGAGTGAATAAAGAGTAATTTTGCCTTCAGGCCCTCTTTTAGTCCTTTCAACTCTTTTTCCATGTAGTTTACCATTCGACTTTTCTCTATTCCCATATTTTACTCCAAATTGTTTTGCTTCCCTCGTATTTGGTTGAACGTATATCTTTGCCCCTTTTCCACCATTTGCAGGTAGAATTTTCTTTCGTTGTCTTGGAATGTCCTGTTATGTCTGTATTGTTTGATCCTGTCTCCTTTTAGTCTTCTTTCTTTCGATAGTACCTTCTGATTAATCTCTTCCGAGTTGTATGTTTTGTTCTCAATGTTTTGCTTCGATCTTTTTGTCCCAACATATTCTCGTAGTTTTTTCTGTCTTAGAATTTTTGTTTGTTGTCAAAGCTTTCTTATTTGTGTTTCCAGTCTGATTTCCTCTCCAGGTTTTGAATTTCTATTCGTGTTTTTTTAGAGAAACCTTAATTCTTTCACAGATTTATTTCACTCATTCCGCTCCCCGGATGGAGACACTGACTACTTCGACATTGTTACAGGTGTCCTGTAAGGCGACACCATGTAATATAATAGCCGAGGAATTTCGGTTCATGCCTTTGGGTTTAGTTAGGCTGATAGCCTTTTGGCTCAGCACATGGGTTAGTTAGGTGCAACCTTGATGCAGGTGGTAACGCGTGAGCGCGCACAGAGCGGACATGTCACTCAGAGATGTCACAATAGTCCAAGACGAAACAGGGTGACAGGGTGCGGGTGACGTCATGCACCGGAAGCGCGCAGAGGTTTGTGTGAGAATTTGAAGAAAGTTAGAGAGTTGAATACTAGACGCCAAACGAGAAGGATCGACTTTTGGAGCTCGCAGACACGAGGCGAACTTGCGCCCTATGTGGGAGGGGCGCTCGAGATGGGGGCCAAATGAATAAGACAGCATAGCAAGATTGTGTCTCTCCTCCTTACGTCGAAACCTTTAACTCAAAGTAAATAAAAAGGTTTCCTACCTGAACAAGAAGTCGTTACGTGTTTTCGAATTTCGAGATTCCTATGTTCTATCGTAATGAACATGGCCATATTCGTGTATATGGTTATGTAACAACCACATTAGCTTCATACCTGTTTATCATCTGCCTAGACGACGTGCTTAGAACGTCTATTGATATAATGAAAGATAACGGTTTCAAGCCGGCAAAATAAAGAAGCAGAAGTTACCCTGCTCAAACAATTACAGACGCGGACTACGCCGATTACATAGCACATCTACCAAATACACTCGCCCAAGCTGAAAACCTGTTAGGTCTCCATATCAACACAAACAAGACAAAATACATATGCTTTAATCGAACAGGCGACATCTCCACACTAAATGGTAGTTGTCTGAAACTAGTATACAAGTTCATCTAACTTGAAAGCAGTGTCTCATCAACCGAGACAGACATCAACACGCAACTAACAAAGGCATGGACAGCCGTTGATTGTCTATCGGTTACATGGAAGTCAGATCTGACCGATAAAATAAAACGCAGTTTTTCACAAGCAACGATCTTGTCGATACTGCTATATAGATACTCTACATGGACGCTAACTAAACTTATGGAGAAAAAGTTTGACAGCAATTACGCAAGAATGCTGCGAGCAATATTGAAAAGGCCCTGGAGGCAACACCCTACAAAGCAGCAGCTGTACGGCCACCTATCACCCATCACGAAAACTATGCAAGTTAGATGAACCAGACATGAAAGACATTGCTGGAGAAGTAAGGACGAACTCTTAAGCGACATACTCCTGTGGACCCATTCAAATGGACGAGCAAAGGCAGGACAACCAGCAAGAACCTATGGACAACGACTCGGTGCCGATACAGGATATAACTTTGAAGACGTCCCGGGGGCAATGGACAATAGAGAGGTGTGGCAAGAGAGGATCAGGAAGATTCGTGCATGCAGTATGACAGGACGATGATGATTTTGCTCCTGCATAGATTGGTTCGTGTAATTCCGCGATGTTGTTCTTTGAGATATGTGTTAATAATTCGTTTGTTTTTTCAGTTTCAACCTTAACTGTTTTCAAATCTTGATTCCTGAAAGATGGTAATGTTCTTTTAGGCATCATTATCTTTATAGTCTCTAGATTTATTCATTTTTTTATGTTTGTGTGTATTTTGTATTTAGGTACGTGGTGTTTTGATTAGTATAACTTTGTGGCTCAATTTAGTTTACGTTTACTTGGTTTTCGGTATTTAATGTCTCTATTCTTGTATTCTGGTCTTGTTGACGTGTTTCCCTATTTATTTGTTGGTGTTTTTTTTAATATTTCAAGATCAGAAAAACAAGTTTTCTTTATCATCATCCAAGTTTGTTCAGCGAGTCTTTGGCTTGTTTTAAATCTACTGCATTGTTCTATGATTCTTTTTTATACCATTTTAGCGTAGCGTTGCTCCTAATATTGCTGTGAATTCCAATTATTGTCTTCTGTAGTCTATTTTCTGTGTTGAAGTCTCTGATTTGAGAGGTTACTTAGGTTGTCGTTTGTGAACCTTGAAAAAGAACAGCCAACATTAGCAGGATGCCCAGTAATTCTCCAAAGTTGGCTATCAAGGAAGCACTTGCCGATCATGACATCTAGACCTGTTAGCTGCGTCCCACGTTGGATTAAGTTTTGATAAGTCGTCTTTTTCATGGGCAATATATTGTTGCTATACCAGAGCCGGGGGTTGTTTATCATCTGCGCTCCTGTCACACATATGACTAAGTCCTCTCAGAATGAGAGAACTCTTAAGCGAGTCACAAAAATATCAAATTTTTAAATTTGTAAAGTTTTAAATTAGTTAATTCCACAGTGGGACAACTTCTTACAGTATCAGAGATACTAGTAAATCTTGAGTTATTTGCAGATATTCCTATATCAAGATTTTGAATAATTGGAATCTTGTTGCTGATAAAGTTAGCCACTTTAATAAGATGATACTTATAGTTTTCTTGATATTACAGCAAAATTGACCGAAACAACAATCATGTATTCAAACAGGTTACAGAAGGATTAAAATTATATATAAAATAATAATAATATTATCGATAAAACATAACATGTTAGTTTCTAAATGTTTTAACATAAAATAAACAAAAGACAAGTTACCTTGATTTTGGCCACCCATTTATGAATTTTAACACATGATAAGGCACCATTCCGTCTTTTGGCTTTTTTTATTCTGCCTTCTTATTATTCTTCTCCTCCTCTTATTTCGTCGGTTTCTTTCCCCGATTCTTATCTTCAAATGCTAACTGAAACTTTTAACAATATGCTAAAAGTTCGTCACGTGACTTTATAGAATATTCGAGCAGTCAATAATTTACCACCAACCCTTTCTGTTAATTGCTTTCACAAAGATAATACCCTTCTTAATTGAACAGATACTACATTCACCTATTCAAACACACACGTTGCAAGAAGATTAAAATATTACATGAAACAATGATAATAATAGCCACAAGACAGAACATGCTGTTAGTTTCCAAAAGTTTTGGCATAAACTGGACAAAAGACAAGTTACCTTGATTTTGGTAGCCCATATTTTTAATTCTAACACATGAATTATTCCCTTATTATTATTATTATTATTAATGGTTAAAAAATGAGGTTTCAGCGACTCGACGCCATTCTTTTTGGTCTTTTCCTGGTCTTTTCTTGTCACACGTAAGTTTTATCTCTCTCGTTGCCCCAACCCAGTGGATTCCATCTCTATTCTGTCCTTTGTATTGTGAGAATGTCCCATTTTAACAAAAATAATGACAATTTAACCTCTCAAAAATGGCGAAAAATGTACCGTAGAATATTAATAGTTATGATAAAATATTTTTCAATCTAATTTATAAAACTGTCTTTTATTTACAACTTTAATTACAAATACTTAATGTGAATATATTTTACACGTACGTTCTTTCTCATTTGAATTTTATAAATGATATTTTCGATCTCCTACTTGTGTGATCTGATCAAGAGGTGATGATTTGAAGGGAGATAACCACATTTGATAAGATAAGGGGACATAATAACAAAGAAATGCCAACTTTGATTTTATAGTCTCCTTTGGCATAGAAGCAAGGTTAGGTGAGTGACTTATCGTTGGAAATCGCATTGATTTATCCTTACATGATCGGCAAGAATCATTCATTCATTTGGGTTCTGAAATGATGTTCCGGAATTAGGCGACTGAAGGGAAGATAGAAAGACAGTTAAGAGGAAGACGAAAAAAAATTCGAAAAAAGAACAAAAAAGTAAACAAAATTACGCATGCTCCGATCAATGTTTGACTTGTGGGCATTCTCTTTGACTCCATCAGCTGATCAATCAAACGTTAGTTTCTCAGACGTACTTAAGAGAAAAATCGGGTCAATTTCAAGCGGCTTTATACAGACGTACAACAAAATATCTGAATAGAGAGATTGAGAGATAGAGAAGAAGAAGAAGAAGAAGAAGAAGAAGAAGAAGAAGAAGAAGAAGAAGAAGAAGAAGAAGAAGAAGAAGAAGAAGAAGGGATCATAATCTGATCCTAACGATCTGGAAAGCTGATAATATCCTAGAGAAGAAATGGGTTCGATTTAAAATGCTGAGATCAACAGAAATAGGCTTAGATTTTGCCCAGCTAAGCATAGAAATCTTCAAAGCTCACCTTTTTTTTTTTGTACTGTCACGACATTGTCAAAACTTACTCAGACATATTTGTCGTTCGTGGAAATATTTTAAACCCATTAAAACCCAAAACTAAGGCCGCAGGGAACATTTTGTGATTTTATGAAATGAATAATTGTGTGTGGGGGGTATGTTTGGAATGAGAGAGAGAGGGGGGAGCTAATGTGTAGAAAAATGAAACCAAAAAACAAAAACGATAAAATCCAAAATGTGAAACAATCAATATATAAAATACATATAGATAAAGTATCTGTAAGAAAAAAGATGTCGTAACAATCCCCCACCACACACACACGCCCCCCCCCAAAAAAACAACAAACAAACAAACTAAAAGCAACAACAACAATCGCGTTGACGATGGTTGAATGAACATATTTTTACATACAACAATTTTTTTAAGCTTCCATGAATATATATATATATATTTAGAGAGAGAGAGAGAGAGAGAGAGAGAGAGAGAAAGAGAAAGAGAGAGTGAGAAGTGGGTAGGGAGAAAAAGAGCGACAGACAGACAGACAGACAGAAATAGAATTAGAATCAACAGCAATGCTCATACACGTGTAAGGAGATAATAATGTCTAATCTATCTAGAATGGGCGTATCTGTTGGGTGTCTTGTAGGGTGTAACATGGTAGTCCTAGAAACCCATTCTAAATTTATTTTACCTCTATTTTTTCGACAGTACAGACGTTGAACCCTATCCCTCTCACAGAACAGTGAAACCCCATGGCTATGCGCGATTTACTATCCATCTCTCCATATTGCTGGTGTATAGAACAATATAGGCAAATTCTTTATTGTTAGGACACGTTTCTTTATAGAGTTTCTAATACCATTGCTAAATATATTATTTATATAAAAGGTTATATGTTCTTGTATGAAAAAATTCGTTTCTCTTGTATTTTTTCTGTTGTGTTCAGAGTTAATAGTTGGTCCTCCCCACTATTCTTATACGAAGAAAATGTGACACAAGGACAGTTTTTCGTTGAGTACAGCTGGTTTGAATTCAGGGATTTTTTTCTACTTGGCTGGTTACCATACAAAAACTGAAGGAAGAAGTCTCTCCTACTATTTACCCATAGCTTCATGTTTCCTCAAGGGCATTATCGCACAGGGAAATGCAATCATGTTCCGAATTTGGACTCGACTGGTCAAGATCATTTCTCCCGATTTTAACTATTAGGCAACGAGCAGCTGTTGTGTTCAGTGTTAGTATAGACAGTATTAGTGGTTTGGTTTCTTTGTTTTAATGGCATAACAACCTCTGTAGGTTATTTAATGCCAAATCGATCCTTCTTAAACAGTAGTGATACTATTTAGCCTAGAGTTCGGAGGATAAGGGGCTTTATAACTTACCCCATGGGTATTTGACTGAAAATGAACGCAATAGCGCGACTTGAGTTTGAACTTATGAATTAGGATTCCGCCGTCCATCGCTTTAATCATTACACTATGAGGACACCCCTATACTGATAGTAATATTGCTCTTTAGTACGTAGCGATTCAACTAAAAATACTCCCAACTATTAAGCAACCCTATATCCTTTTTTTACATGGAAATCTGTTGTATTTTCATGGAAGCCCCCCCTACTCCGTTTTGCTTGGCGACCAGGTTGCAATTAACATAAAGCGAGGGTAAACGCTTGTCTTTCGTAAATATAGTTTTTTTTTAAGATCAGAAATGCAGCGATATTTTTACTTGTTCCCAAGTTTTATTCTTGTTGAGGTGGCTAGCTTGCTAGCTAAACGAGATAGGAATGATAGGTCGATAGATATGAAATGAAAACGAACCGACTAAAAGATAGATAGATAAATGTAATCAATGGTTTCCCTAGCAACAAAGCCATTTCATCAAAGTTTCTTGTGTTGGATGATTGATAACCAGAGATCAAAGAATGATAGAAAGCATCATACAAAGGCCAATAGTCACAGAGACGCAAGGACATACACAAACGCGGATTTCGCTCAATATGCACGAACAAAGTTACGGGCAATGACAGAACAGAGGAAAAATATATTTCGTCAATACCGCACTTGCATTCTCTCTGTTCGTTTGGTAAAAATAACTTTCACTGGTAACAAAGATTTATTTTTATAACGCCCAAAATTTTCGAGCAAGTAATCAAAATTTCTGTCGTCTTTTCTCAGATGTTTTTTTTTTCAAATAAATATAAGGAAATACTGAAAAGTTTTTGGTCTGACCAAGAACCAATGACCTTGTGCCAAAAGCGGTGCGTGCTATCCAACATGAAATGCATGTAGATCAACACCACAGGCTCAAATCTCCCTGACGGCAGTGTTTCGAATACGCTGGTTATATCCACCGCGGAATAAAAAGACCCAGTCACCCAGTGGTGTTCTAAGAATGACACTAAGATGCATTTGATTATTTATCTCCTGTTCGGGGCCTCTATTCATGGAGGTCTTTTTTTCAATCCGCTGTTTTTCTTCTCTACCGGTTGCTTTACGACGGTTAAAGTGTCCTGTCTGCCCGATGATTTACCCATAGATGGACGAAGAACAGTTTGATTCATCATTTGATTCATCAATTCCGACGAATTTAAGCGCGATGGGAAATGCACGCAGAATCGTTCCGGATTTGAACTCTACTAGCCGCGTTCTCTTTATATGGAAATTTACTAAGCTTTTTGCTTAGATGTGGCACAAGGTCATATGAAAGGCGCACCCAATGAGACTCGAACTCACTCGTGTTGGTTTGCTAGTCGAGCTTGCTAACCATTACACCACCAGAGGCGCCTGGCGTTCTCTATATGACCATAACTGTTGTACCATGAGCGTGCTTTTTTAGCGCTTGATTACGCAAAAATACGACTGTGTCAGTTAACTTAGATTTATGATCGAGTTCTATCCCTATGAACAAAGCAGTTTTGAATGTCCGAGAGAGAGAGAGAGAGAGAGAGAGAGAGAGAGAGAGAGAGAGAGAGAGAGGGAGGGAGAAGGTATGGCTGATGGACAGGTCGCTTCACGAACTGAGGATCATAGAAAAAAAAAGACGTCTCTCGGCAGATTTCATTACCGTGATGCAATAGTTCTAAAGGCTAAATGTTTCCAATTAGTTCTAGATTGTATCGTTGATTGTTAATAGGGTACTTACCTTTTTGGACAAAATTTAAACCCTGCTTAATATCTGAGAGTGTCGTGAGCGGAGTAATGCTTTGTACATTAGGTTTTATTGATTGATATCAATGGCATGTCAACTCGTTAAGGATTATTTTATGCCTCTTGGTAAGGAAATCGGTTTCATTACTTGTTCCTTTTGAAATTTTTTGTTTAGTTGTTTCTCAACAGGTTTTTCGGTGCACAAAGTCCTACCAAATACGCATTTTTTTTAAAAATAGATCTATTTATCTCGTTGATGGAGCTCTAACATGTACAACCAATTCGGTTTAAAGTGGAACTAGGAGTAAAGGCAATGATCAGGTTCTTCATACCCTCTAGATCTTCCGAACTGAAACCTTACCATCCGATTAGAATCATTCAAAGAAACCCCAGTTTGTGGGGTTGCTTCTCTGTAATGATATAGTCAGCGTATTCTCGGCTCCACCCACAGTGGCTGTGCTTAAAGTTAGCTGACTTCTGATAGTGGTTTGCTTCTCACTGAGTGTCACATAATTCGGTTCTTGTGCTGAAGTTAAGCTAAATGTTATAAATAAGAATTTTTTTTGCATTCCTAATTATTTCCATTTATTTATTCCTTATCAATCTTTTTGCCCAATTGGCTGGAGCTATAGAATACAGTGACTGTTTCTCTGCAGAGAAGTAAGACCTCCCCGCCAACGAGTGTCCTGGATATGACACTAAACAATCTGATTGTGATGATCCAGTAACCCTGGAGCGTTGGGGAATGCGGAGTACCCCTTCAATGCCATCACTCCTAGATCCACTTGAACGAGGCTGCTTGCATTTCACATTGCACTTATTCCATATTTACCAACCCCTCCGCTTGGACAGGATAGGATACAAGGTCACTTTTTAAGCGGAGTTTAACAGGTTTCAATTTAGAGTTTTCCTTCTCCTAGACTAGTTGCCTCACCAAGGCTGAAGAACCTAGTCTGCCCTACTATTTACCCATAGCTGGAAGGAGAATAATTGGATTCATACCTTTCCTAAAGGTATTAGTCCAATGTGAAATGCAATCAGTTTCGTCCAGAATTTTAACTCGTGTCGCCGTGTCTATTTCCTACGACGATAACCATTACACCACGGGCACCTCCATTGCACTTATCACTCTTGGAAAAAGTATGAATCCAATTATTCTCCCACCATATAGGGGTAAATAGTTGGACAGACTGGGTTCTTCAGCCTTGGTGAAGCAACTAGTCTAGGAGAAGGAAAATTCTAAATCTAAACTTGTTAAACTCTGCTCTAAAATTGACTTTGTATTACGTTTTACTCCTACTGAAGGGTTGGATATATATATATATATATATATATATATATATATATATATATATATATATATATATATATATGAATGTATTTGATAAAGTTCAGTCAATGATTGCTATTGATTATTTTAATAGTATTATCAATCATTTCCTTAATTTAATCTCTCTCTCTCTCTCTCTCTCTATATATATATATATATATATATATATATATTCCTCACTGGTAAAGAAGAAACGACCCAGAAAAAAGTATGCAAAAAACATTATTGATGTTACTATAGTAATACAGGTATACAACACTGAAAAATATCAAATTACAGACAATAGAAATAAGACACTAAGTTTCAAGTGTCGTGCATATCAGACGGGAAAATGAGAAAAATGGGCAATCAATAGAAATTATCTAATGATGAAAAAATCACGTGTTTAGGTAGAATAGACATGTCATTTACTGTCGAAAACACACACACACACACACATATTTATATATAGATTTGTTAAGAACAAATAAATTCGATGGTATGTACATATAAACATATAAAAAACAAAGTATTCTGATGATATCTTTATTTATACTTAATAATTACAACTTGACTTCATAAACGAATATCAAGAAGTGGGTGCAGGCGCATTTGTGGTTGGTTAGGTCGATGCAAGACGGGCAGGCTCGGTCGTAGAGGCCGCAGCTGAAGGTGTGGTCGGGGATTGATGACATAACGTTTGGTTCTCTTTCTGCTTTTTTGTTCTTGAGGGTGCTTCCGTGGATGTTTTTAAAGAAGGAGACAATTTGATTGGTTGTGAGATACTTGACGTCACGGTTCTCATAAACAGTTAACTATTGGTAATGATTGATGTGACAGACAACAAGAGTTTTTTTCAAGTAGTCCTTGTATCGCTTCTGTTACGATGGCTAGCTAAGTGCTCCAGTACATTAGGGTCCTTGGCTGGCGATGATTTTGTAAATGATTGAATAAGATATCAATCTACAAATCAATAAATTTTATTTCTTTAAAATGAATTAAAAGTCTGTGGGAAAAAACAACAGAAGTTATAGTCTTTTTTTGTAAGATGAGATAATATTAGTGTTTAAATATCTTCAAATATCAACATCACAAGAAAGTAATTTATGCATGAGATGTATCACTTTGTGTTGTCTAAATCTAGTTGATCTATTTTGTTTGGTTTCTTTGTTTAATGGCATATCAACCTTTCTAGGTTATTTAATGCCGAAGCCACTCTCCTAGAAGAACAGTAGTGGTACTATTTAACCCATAGCTGGGAGGACAAGGGGGTTCATCCCTTTCCCAAGGGTATTTGCCCGAAAGTGAACGTAATAGCACGACTGGAGTACGAACTCGCTTACTACGATTCCGCAGTCCATCGCTTTAACCATTACACCACGAGGACACCCCCCTCTCTCTCTTTCTCTCTCTCTCTATATATATTCAAGACAGACAGAGAGGTTTGGTTTCTTTGTTTAATGACATATCAACCTTTGTAGGTTATTTAATGCCAAAGCCATCCTCTCAGAAGAACAGTAGTGGTACTATTTAACCCATAGCTGGAAGGATAAGGGGGTTCATACCTTTCCCAAGTGTATTTGCCCGAAAGTGAACGTAATAGCACGACTGGAGTACGAACTAGCCTACTACGATTCCGCAGTCCATCGCTTTAACCATTACACCACGAGGACACCCCCGATCTGTTTTGTGTGTAAAAGATCTCTGCGTGAGTATGTCACTCTGTGGAAGGGAAAGTATATCAATACGCTAAAAATGTAAGCGTATGCAGTTAGAATATTAATCAATATCGGAAGATTGAATTGCAGTGCGAATAAATCTATGTAAACAATATATTCATTCAACTTAGAATAATCTAGCAATGTTGAAATTAAATGTAACCTTGAAGGAATAGAATGTATGATTATTAACAAGAAGAAATAAAATCGAAAGTTTCAAGAAGGTTACAGAAAAATCTATGAGCCTCCTCACTAATAATTTAGTTATTTTATCGCTTACTCATAAGACTGAGGGAGGTTCGATATTAGACACAAGCTTGTTTATTTATCTATGATTCTGATTTGTTGAAAATGCATTTTTGACATTCAAAGAAAAAAAAAGATATCTTAAATTATTTGGGGTTTCTGTACTTCAGATTTTTCGCAGCAAGCCAGATAATGTCGTCAGCGTATCTCAAAATGATTTTAAAGAGGCGATTAGTCAGTTGATGAAAAAAGTACAGATACAAAAGTTACACCTTATCAAACTTATTTTTGCACAAAAATGAACCCTTTTCGCATGGAAATCAATGTATTTTCCATAATTCTCTTAGTTTGAAACCTTGCCCTGCACAGTGTAGCAGGGTCTTGATTAGCATGAGCCCGGTGTTGGTGATCTTAGCCGGTTCAAAGACTTCAGTATCGATGAAGTCACTCCAATTGTTGTTGAGGTTCAGAGTCCAATACGCAGTAGAGACAACCAGACGCTCTTCATAGATTGTGCATTCATCTTAAGCCGCTGGTCAGATCATTTCTATATCCTCTTTGGTGCTAATCGCACTGTGCAGCAATCAGCAATTCTCTGCATTCTTCAATAACCAGTGAAAATGCTCCAAGATGAGTAACCATTATTGAAAAGACAACCAAATTTATGGAGTAGATGAAGAGTAGTAAAGCACTTGGAGTCAATAAAAATCAACCACAAATATATGATATGCAATTGTTGAACGTTTCGCTTTTTTCTTAAATCATATTTAAGGCTATACTAGAATGCGATGTTATAATGCTTCATCCGAAAATTATTTTCATAAAAATGAAACGAAAAGATGAAAAATAATTTTTTTAGCGTTTAACTATAGTTAAGAGCGCCCTGATTCAAAATTTAAGGTAATTTGAGTTCCAAAATTTTAAAAAATGGTAACTTCTTTGCTGTAATTTAAAAAGATTAACATTTTTATGAATTTGTTGTTGTTGACCGTTGTCGAGGGCAAACAGAAGGCTCCCTTTTTGATAGCTTCTACACCGAGGTGTAGGGGAGGGTGATACTCCTTTCCCTGGATTGCTCCACTTTACCCTTGATACGTATCTTATATTGCTGAGTGTTAAGCAATGAGGTATCAAGAACCATTTTTAAAGTCTTGGGTATGATGTGACCTGGGATTGAACCCAGGTCTTCCGGACCATGGGCGAACATTCTACCCACTAAGCCAATGAACCGGTAAATCTTGATTTTTTTTCCAAAATAACGTTAAGGAGTGTAGTTTACAAAGTTTTTCAAATTTCCGTTTTTAATTCTTTTTACTTTCATTATTATTCATTTTTTTGTGTTTGCGATAAAAAAAAATCTTAATTAACAGAATATTCTTATAAAAATTGGTATTAAATTTATCATCAGATAGTATCATTCATTAATAATTAATAAAACAAAAAACTAAATCGAATACCGGATATTGTAATGATTTAGAACTAATTTTACAAAAAAAAGAGTCTTTGTTTGATAGTATTATAATTAGATATGATGTGAGATTCAACAATCTTTATAATACAACATTTTGGTTCGGTTACCCGTACCAAACATTATGCTTAATATGTCTGCACGGTTTCAAATGTAGTACCATTGCTTGGCCGTTGGTTTTCAGGGTCGAATCCTGTATATGGCTGTACCTTGGGTTTTTAGGATCAAATCTTGCGTCTGGTTCAGTCGTGGATTTTCGTAGTTGAATCCTGGGTCTTAAGGCACCAAATATTATTTTACAGTTTGCACTGTCTGGGCCCTTATCTTTTGCATGGTACCAAATATAGTGCCATAGTTTGGTCTAGGACCAATTTTAACATTATCGCTTGGTCCTGTACCAAATAGGTCTAGATAATTTGTTTAGCAATCTTCTCTGTGCCCACGATGTGTTTGAAAGATCAACAGATAAGGAATGACCAAATCCATCCGGAGCTTCTTCTGATTGTCGGGGTGATGGTCCGTTGGAACAAAGTTGCCTGGGTGTTGGCAACTCAAAACAAAAACTCTTCGTCAACAATTAACAATTGTTCGGTATTTAGACTGCATACAGTAGCACAAGAGAGAGAGAGAGAGAGAGAGAGAGAGAGAGAGAGAGAGAGAGGGGGGTTGGTTGGTTGGTTTTTGTGGCCTAAAAACCTATGTAGGTTATTTAATGCCAAATCCATTTTTATAAAAATAATCAGTTCTACTTCAAACAATTCAGTTTAGCATGAGTACACAGTTTAATTGTCAAAAACATTTCTATTGCAAGCTATTCAGTATAGTCAAACAGTTCTAATTCAAACAATTCAGTTTACCATAAGTATGCAGTTTAGTTCTATTTAACCCATAGATAGGACCCTATCAGGTGCTATCATTCCGGGCCAGAGTGGACCTGGGAGAAATAGCAAAGAATGCAAACTTCTAGCTAACAACTTTTTAAAAATTCGCTAATTTTTACATAATTAAATTCAGGATATCGGTAGGGTGATCTCATCTTCCTAAATTATTGCGTCATCTCTTACGTATCCCAAATTCACTGTTTTCATTTCCCTAATCAAACCTGTCATAGACAAGATATGAATCCATTTTGTTTACATTTTGGCCTTCCTTTGTTGATCATTATGTACTCGCTCAAACTTTCCGATTTGACTTACATTTCTACTCAAAGATTTTAACTAACTTAACAGCTTACTGAAAAACACACAGCCTAACCAAACCGAGTAATACAATCATTATCCATCACGTCAACTGTGTTACATCTTTCGGTATTGTTTATTATGTATATTGACTAACATTTTAGAGTCTTTAAAATCAAAACTATGTTTTTTTTTCTAAATTGTATTTTACTGATGCTCTTCTATAAGAACGAATTTTGAGATCTTGGATGTGTCCATAAATACTTTTTTTTTATCGATATTGAAGAGCCATCAATATATTTTTTATTACAACTCGCACATGTGATGAAATATACATCCGCTTCAGATTTGATACGATTCTTGTTCTTCTTATCGTTAATTATGTTCCTAATTGTTTTATAAGAGTTTGTAAATGTCTGGACACAAAGCTCGTTTAGATTTAGAGAGAATTGCTCACCCCTGATCTATGTAATAGATTATTATGGAAAAAATATTATTTAAATTGTTTGGATAACTTTTTTTGTTTGTGAATTTTAAAAGCTTTTACGTTGCTTAAATGATTATGGATAATGAAGTCTTGCAAATAAATTTCTTTTATAGTCTAGTCCCTCTTATAAAAATTTGGAGCTACAAATTCTAAGGGCACTAATGTAATCCTATGATTATTCCATTTTTATTTTAGTATTTTGATGAGAGCAAAAATGGATATTGTCATTATTATCAATGGATTAATGAGAAATTGTTATTTCTAATTTATTGTAATAATTTGATGATAATAAATCTAAAATAGTTTAGGTGTTGTTAGTTTCTAGTTCGTAGGTAAAAGCTATGGTAAGTTCTAATTTGTTTATATGTAATTTTTGTTAGGGCATTATTTTGTGGATGCATAAATAACATATCTATTATGTAACGGAAATATTTAGAACCTTTGGTTAATATAAATTTAAAGGGACCTATTTAAAAACATTCAGAAAAATAACAAGTAAGACATCCAACAAAGAGACAAAGCCATGGGTCAACTGAATTTTTATTTCTAAAAAATACCCTTATTTTGAAAAGACACCTCAATGTTTAGTGCATAATGTGTAAATTTTGATTATATTTTCAACTGGTGAATGTAAGGCAATGATAGTTTTTAAGATGCTTTTCCAAATGCTTAATGCATTTATTTACAGGAACCTAAGTATACAATAACTTAATGTCTAGACTTGTTAAAGATCTTCATGTTTATATTATTTATTCCATGAGTAAATCATCTGAATTCTTAACATATATATATATATATATATATATATATATATATGTGTGTGTGTGTGTGTGTGTGTGTGTGTGTGTGTGTGTGTGCGTGTGTGTAAATTTATAACAACAGTATATATATATATATATATATATATATAGAGGGCTAGTCAAATATAGGAGAAATAATATAGAATTTCTTGGGTGGTAAATGACACATGAGAAATTTATCAATATGTCAAACTTTGATATCAATTGATTTCTTCGTTTTAAAGCACGTCCTAGGATGTACAATTTTTTCCTCCATACACAAAGTACAGCCACTGTATTTTCTTTGTAAGCTTGTTTTTTTTTCACAATACCCGATTTTTTAATGAGATTAGACATGAAAGTTTTAACAATGTTGTCTTGTTGCTGCATTTTCTGTTGTTATTGCTCAGTATATTTATAAATTATCTAGTTGTCTTATTTCTTTTACCATTTACCTGCAAAGTAATAAGAACAAATAAAATGTTGACCGTTCGTCCACAGGAGAATTAGGTGGCTTTGTAGAGGTTTTGGGGATTTTAATTAGGTGAGTTTTATTCCCGTAACTGGGTTGGTATTGTAGTAGTTACAAAGAAACAAACCGAGGACCGATGAGGTGGTTGGCCAAAGCTTACGGGGTAATTTATTCTTCTTTTTTGTTTTTGATGTGCATGACGTTTCAGATTTTGATTTCACGAATAAGGGTTAATAAAAAGCAAATAGAATTAGGCAAATGAATGATAATACTAATCAAAATTATTTATGAATATAGATTTAAAATATGTTATCATTAATAAGATATGTCTAAAAGAAAAAATGCTGCTCGCCTTGTCAGAATATGCTGAATGCCCCCCCCCGCTAAGGCGGTAAGGGAATACATCGCACCAAAAATGGGGTGTCCTGCTTTTAAACTACATCTGATGATGAATGTCAAGTTTTGGAGATTTGGAAAGTGTGAAATATATCTTCGTAGCCATTACTCCCAGTTCCACTCATATCCGGATTGGTAATACTTGTTAGGGTCCTGTTTACGGGTCAAATAGTTCTGTTTAAAATTATTCGTATTTGATAGTAATACTTGATACCATATAACTGTAAATTATTCGTATTAGTTTTAGGAAGAGTTACTTGAAATTATAATTTTTTAATAGGGATAATTATTAGTTACTTGAAAGCCTATCAGTGCATGCAAACAAATGACTATTATTAATTAAAATAATTGCTGGAATTTACAAAAATTATTAGCATTAGATAGGAATACTTGAAACCAAACAACAGCGGTAAATTATTTGTATTTGATTGGAATACTTGATATCATCACCGTAAGCAAAAAAAAAAAAAAGAAAGAAAAAAGATTAGAAATAGCGACCTAAAAATGAAAATATAAATGTACAGTGAGTGTTATTCCCTAACCTCTAGGCATAAAATAAACCTTTATGAGTTGACTTGCCATTAAAATCAATCGATTAATCAATCAATCAAAAATGCTGCTTAAACACACTCTAGATATATATCATTATATATGGATATATACATTCAAAAATGTATTCATGTATACCAGTTCGTACTTGTGTGTATTTATGTGTTGTTTGGGGTGTGTGTGTGTGTCTCTGTGTGTACGGAATCGCCTTGGGAGTGTTTCGGTTTTTATAACAACAAAGGTCATCGATGTCGTTGACAAAAGCTAACGAAGAACATAAATGCTGCAACATGACTTTGACCACCGATCAAGTTTAATGAGCCTTCAATATCTGCATCGAATCTTTTTTTTAAAGAATTCGTCCTTTCTTTTTGACGATATTTGAAGAACTTTCTTGGATGAGGAGTGCCGATTCAATGAACAGAATGGTTAGACAGCCTCGAAAAATTTGAAAAAGATTCCAGATTTGCATTTTTTTAGAGATAACTTTAATTATTCTCTTTTATTGTTGGTTATATATTTTCTATGCATATTTGTTGGGATTTGAGGCGAAGAAATCACTTAAATAGTTTGAGCATAAATCTGTTCAATTTAAACTCACACGCGTTGAGCCGCTCCTAAAAATATTACAATGGCGAGTCAAAAATTCTGCAATATTTTGTAACGTGAGACACATTTCGATAGCTTTGGATACTTTTTCGAGGTTGTGAAGGTAACGAACCACACTGGAGAGGGAGAAGACGAGCTCGCTTGATACTTTCCAAGTAATAATCGCCGGATTTTCCCCTATAACTTCGAGCACGACCTTGGAATCAACGTTTTTAGGCTTAACTGGATTTGCCTAATCAACTGCACTTTCATCTTTTATATAAATGCTTTTGGTTACTTCTGTGACGTTAAGCTCCAGTTTGAACTCCTAAAGTTACCGACTTAGACTATGTACATTGTGTGTTCATCTGCACAGCTTTCAAATAACAAACAGAATGAAGCAATGTACAACGTGTCAATGCACCACATTACTGCCAGCCACAGCGAGTACTTAACACAGCTTGAACTGGTTCGACCACTTGATATATGCGCTGCAAATTAACTCGTACCAAAGTATCACAAAACTTTTAACTCACCCAAGTACAACCCAGTCAGCTGTGGGGTGGGTTGTAGAATACATCGCCTGCACCTCTGAAGAGAAGTAACATCCCCTAACTGGTGTCCTGACTCTAAGCTATCAGATCATGATTCCTGGAGCTTTGGGGAATACAGAGTACCCCCATATTGCCACTGCTCCCAGGTCCACTCTGACTTGGAGTGGTAGCATTTGAAAGATTCCTATTTATGGCTCAAATAGAACTGCATCACATTTAAACTGTGCGCCCAAAATTACTTATTCTAAGGGGAATTATTTGAAATAGAAATGTTTGATCATTTAACTGTGTGTAAACAAAAGAGTGATGGTTAATTAAATTGTTAGCGATACATAGAAATACTTGAAACCATTTGACTGCATGAAAAGCAAATCAGTAATGTTGAATAAAATAAATAGAGGTAAATAGCAATTCTTAAAATTCTTTGTGTGTCTAAATGAATAATTAGTATTACATGGCAATACTTAGGACTATTTGCCTGGGTGCAAATGAATGAACAGTATTCAATACAATAATTAGTGTTTAATAACAATACTTGTAACCACTTCACTGTCTGCTAACAAATGATTAATCTAGTATAGAATTATTTGTGAAAGATAGCAATAATTGAAACCATTTAACTGTCTAGAAACAACAGTAAAATTAATATGCAAACAAATTAGTCCAAATTTTGAAATTAAATTACTGACTAATTATTCACTTAGAAATCATCTGTATATCCATTCAACTGTGTGCAAACAAATGATTCACTCTAAATAGAATTATTCGCGTGAAATATAAATACTTGAATCCATTTAACTGTGTGCAAAGAAGGAACTTTGGTTCGTTTAAAATGTTTTAAAAATGTGCTTACAAATCACATATATTTAATTTATAAAGAAAAGTTGGCATTAAATAACCTACGATGGTTAATATGGTATAAAACCCAACTAAATCAATCACCCTAGTACCTTTAATTATTCTCTTTATGGTGGGTTAATCTTATTATTATTATTATTATTATTATTTTTTACTCCTTGAGAGTTTTTTACATCAGTTTTAGCTAATGGTTTTTCACTGGAGTTTGAGTGACAGCAAGTCTCCTCAAATCTCCATGACTCTTCTCAGTATTCTGGCCGTTCTCAGTAATGCTGTCGTTTAGATAGTCCCTATCCGTCCGCTAACTTCCAAGTCCTCCAGGCCTTTTAATAATCCTTTAATTATTGTGCCAAAAACACCAATCACAATCGTCACTTTCATATTCCACAGCTTTTTCAATTCTCTAGCAAGGTCGAGGTACTTATCCGTTTTTCACATTCTTTCAGTTTTATTCTGTGGCCAGGCGGGAAAGCGAAGTCGACAATTTTGCAAATTCTCTTTTTTTTTTTTTTTGGTTGATTATTATAAGGTTTGGTATTCTGATCGAGATTAGGTAATCTGTGTGTATGATTATTTGTTGGATTTGGAGGCCAGGGAATCTATTGAATAATTAGAGGATTGATCTTTTGAATTCTGATTTAACACGTATTGAGCCATTCTTGAAAAGAATAATCTTTTTCTACATTGTCACTTACGAACATAAAATCCCTTATTATTATTATTATTATTATTTACTCCTTCAGAGTTTTTCACATCACCTAATCCCGGCCAGACGACCAGGCCTACTGATAGTCAACAGAAAAATAAGATTCAACCGAGTTGGATTTTAGAAGAATTGAGTCAGTATTTTACAAAAGTGAAAATTAACAGAAAAGGATCTTAAAAAGAATAAATCGAGAATATGTTATTTTGATGAGAAAGAAAACGTTAAAATACGTATTTTTTTTACTGAAAGAACGAGAGGAAATACACAGGCAAGATTGTTTTTCTACAGAAATTATTATTTCGATTGTCTACTGATGATAAGGCAAAATCGACGGACGGTTTGACCTCGAGGTGTCAAAGCCCACGAATCACAATATCCAGCTGGGCTGTCTGAGAAATGAAGATTCTGAGATAACCTTTCTTTTTTTAATTCAAGTGTGAAAAACTTTTAACAGATATGATTCAAACGCTTACTGATGTCATATAACTTGAGTCGAAAATCAGAAGAGAAAAAGAACGAGCCTTTGGGGTAGCTTTAAGTGTAAATCGAATATTGTGAAAGAGGTGGAATTGATCATTGAAATCTAAATTAGGAAAAAATTGATATTATCAATAGCTTCGCCAGTCCCCGCCTAAAGGATAAAGGGAAATATAAATAAACAGGTTGTCCTTTGGGAGAGACGAATGCGGAGCAGCTATCAAACTCCATGACACTCTGAATCCTTACCTTTTACCAGACTTGTGGACATAAAGAAGCCAAGCGAAAGCCTAAGATAATACGACACTTTGAGAAAGACTGAGAAAAGCGAATATAATACGCTACTTAAAATAAGCTTGCGGCAGACTATTAAGGAACTGGGAGAAGCTGAGAGTAAAAGACTGAGGAAGGCGAAAATAACTACCACGTAAGATTGCCTTGTGTCATACTATAGAAAGTGAGAAGAGAAAAGCCTAAAACTTTTACGATAATTTGAGAGGCCAAGTACCTGACTTTGAATGCCAAGAAATTGACTGACTGTTAATTCGTAAATTAGGTCTCTATGACTACCAACCTCCGGAAAGGGTGAATGTAAGAAAAGACTCTTTTTAAACAAAATATTATTACTGTTGAAAAGTCGTGTTCTAATCTGTTTGTCGACGTTCGATTTTTTCTTTTTTACTTTCTTTAATTGTGTGGTCTCATCTCTTTTACTCATCGACTGGCGACTGCGATTAGCGATTGATCAGTTGTCTGGATCAAAACACAACATGGGCAAATAAGCGGATCGATTGCGCCATCCGATGATATAATCAGCCAAGCGGAACGGTCAGCAGATTGAAGACGGAATCACTCCAGTGTTTGGAGAAAGGTGGTTTTATTGTTACCTTTTTGTCTCTCTGGCCCTGTTCCTGTCTTTTCTTCTTTTACCAGTTTCTGTAAAAGGAAGAACAAAAATGTATAAAAATGATGCCAGTCTTTGATTCTATTTGTGTTCAGGAATCATATTTGGTTGATTTATTGATTTTAACGACCGGTCAACTCGTCTAGAGTTATTTTATGCTCGAAGTTTAGTAAATCACGTACATTGTTCATTTATGGAGGCGCTCGTGGTGTAATGGATATGGTCGTAGGTTATGGATGCGGTGATCCGAGTTCATATCCAGTGGACGAAGCTGTTTGTATTTCACATAGCGTTAATACTCTTTGGAAAGGTATGCACCCGACTATTCTCCATCCAGCTATGGGTAAATAGTAGGGTAGACGAGGCTCTTAAACCATCGTACGGCAACGGGTGTAGGAGAAAGAAAACACTGAATTCAAACCTTTTAATTTCAGTATAAAAACTAACATTGCGTTGAATCCTGCTCATGTGGACGGAGTTGCTAGATACATACATTATGCATTTATATTTTTCTATAGATGTTTTTGCGCACAGTCCTATCGATTACAAATGTATTTTAAACGTTTATTTAACTCATAGATAGGACCCAAACAATAACTAAACCTTCATGTCAAAGTGGACCTGGGATTAATGGCAATGAAGAGTTACTTCACTCTCTTCAGATTTTTAGAACTGTATCCTCACCATTATATGCAGTCTGGAGTCATATCCAAGACGTCCATTTTGTTGAAGGTCTTGCCACTCTACAGAAGAGACAGTCAGCATACTTTTAGCCCCGCCAAATTATATTTGAGTGTTCAACTGTTGCCTATTAAGGAGTGCAGTATCTCTGAAAAGGTTTTACCCAATGTCAAATCGTTTTGGAAGCTACAGTAATCGTATGAGTTTTTCTAGCAACAAATGCTGTCAAATCCAAATGCCTAAATAGTTAGTAATATTTTCTAGTTTCCGATCAATAAAAAAAAACAAACAAACGATTTGATGGAAGAGCTGGAATTTAGGACTTGATCGACTGAACTGAAACTGCCTGTTTCTTTCGTTCCTACTACCGACAATTTTATCTCGTTTTCAGTAATAAGTTATTAGTTCAAGTGAATTTAATTGTTGTTTATATAACAATGAGAGTTTAAGCCGTTGGGGAAGCATTAATCTGCACTGAAGAACAAATAACTGTAATTACTTACGTGGGCTTTGAAATAATAATAATATTAATATTCGACAATAACAAATCATGTTGTTCCTAGTATTCGAGATGATATATTATGAAGTATTTCGGGAGAAAAAGCCATAACCAAAAGTAAGGAAAATAAAAAAAAAATTAACGAAGCATAAAAAAATAAATAAAGCTGAGAAAAGGAGGGAGCAAAAGTAGAAAAAAAGAAAGAAAGAAGTAAAAAAGAAAATTGAAATACTGTGTAGGAAACCATAAGAAAGAAAAAACGAAAGTAGAAAAAAACTAACAATATATCAATCTATTTTTTGGTAATCTATCTATTTATCTATCTATCCAACTAGCTAGCTAGCTGACTAGATAGATAACAACTAAGTATAGTAGTCCCCAATGAATAGAAAATAAACTGTGTTTTTATGCTAAACTGAAATATTCTACTACATGGCTAGCTAGCTAGCTAGCTAGCTGACTACTGTGTCTATTTTGCACAACATCTTATCTATATTATCTACATACAAGGAGCACACAATAAATTTCCAGCCTTTTTTTTTTCGTATGGGAATATTTATTGATAGTACACACGTGAAACTTTAGTCCGCTTTGAAGTAATCTCCTCCGGCTGCAATGCACTTGTTGTACCGTTCCAACAACTTCTGGAAGGCCCCATGGAAGTCTTCTTGTGTGAGCGTGTCAATGACCTTCGTCACAGCCTCTTTCATCTCCTCAATTGTCTCATAAAGACAGCTTCTAAGTTTTTCCTTGAACTTAGGGAATAAGCAAAAGTTACAGGGAGCAAGGTCTGGACTATAGGGAGGGTGACGAACTGTCTTGATGCCCATTTTGGTCAAATAGTCTGTGACAAAGATGGAGTTGTGTACTGGTGCATTGTCCTCGTGGAAATGCCACTGACCCGATTTGAAAAGTGCTGGTCTCTTTCGACGGAATCTCTTCCTGAACTTCATTAAAACCTCAACATAGTATTCTTTGTTGACTGTATGTCCAGTGGGAACCCAGTGCATGTAGATCATGCCAGTGCTGTCAAAAAAAGGGATCATCAAAAGCTTGTGGGTGGATTTGCTCTGTCTGGGTCTGGGAGAGCCAGCATGCTTTCATTGGGAATTCTGTCTCTTGGTCTCTGGGTCATAGCAGTAGATCCAGCTTTCATTGCAGGTCACCAGAGCATCAAGAACTGCAGGATCTAAATTGATCAGCTCGACCATATCCCTGCTGTCATGACAACGTCTTTCCTTCTGATCTTTTCTGAGCACCCATGGGACAAATTTGGCGCAAATCTTCCGCATCTTCAGCTCCTCGCGAATGTGTACAGTTCCCACACTGACATCAAACTGTGCACTTATTGTCTCTGTGGACACACGACGGTCCTTATCTATGAAATTCTTTATTTGGGCAATCAACTCTGGTGTTTTGACTTCCTTACTCCTCTCACACCTCTCATCATCCCTCACAAACTCCCTGCCTTCCTTGAATCTCTTATGCCTTATCTATCTATCTGTCTATTAGAGTGAGTGTACTTTAAACAGAGGGATGGAATTAACGGAGACTTTTTTGAAAATATCATTTCAATTGTAAAATTGTAAGAGTGAGAAAATCCTTTCTGTTGGAAGTTTGAGTTTTGCTCCAAAATTTATTAAAATATAATTCGATATATGTTCCACGTTTGGCAATTATCTGCTTTCTGTTTACGTGCTTTTTTCAAAAGTTTAGTCGAAAATATTTGTTTACACCTTTGTAATTTGCTTAGTTTGTATACAGAAAACACTCAATTAGCACGGCAGACTGGTTTAGTAAAAGCCCCGTACGAACTGATAATGTTCTAATTGAATATAATCATGAATAAAAAAGAGCAATTATTTAGATAACTTTATATATATATATATATATATATATATATATATATATATATATATATATATATATATATATATATATGTATATATATATATATATGGCTAATTTAAAAGATATATAGTTTTGGCCTATTTGAATGTAATTCTGAAAACAAAAACACTATTCAACAGCTTATGATTGAAACATGCTTCAGTTTAGCGGAACGATTAATATCGATTTACGAATTTATTTCTTTGGAAAATACTTATCAAAAGTCTTTAAAAAATTCTCTTTATCTATCTCTTTCTAAAAGTTCTTTGTACAGGTCTCATCGATCTTGTATATTTTTTCCCTTGTTGGGGTCGATGTTTATTTTTTGTTTAACTTTTCCAAAATTTTTAAATAGTTCATCACATTCTTCAAAAGAAATTTCTTTCATTTTATGGTTCACTTTCATCGAGTAATAAAATGCGAATAATAATAAAATGCTAATCTTCCAGTCTGCACCCGATAACATCTTGGTCATTCCCAGGTTAACAAATTGCTTCGTATTTTTTTTTTATTTTGTCACAGTTTGCAACAAGTATTTATGATTAAGATATAACGTATCAAATAATTGAATCAATCTCAATTTTAACCCTGCTCTGTCGATGGGGCTTAGAATATAGAGACTATAATCCTCTGAAAAAGACAGTGCCCTGAAATGAAACTAAAGTATATGTGATGTTGCTGCTTCAAATCTGGATATCTGGTGAGTGTGGCTCTTCATTGCTATTACTCTCCGGTCCACTCAGAACCTATGTGGAAGTACCTGTTCGTGTCCCATTAATGGGTCAAATAGATCTATTTAAAAATTATTGCAGCCCAGTCAGCAGGGCCTGCAGAATACACCGTCTGTATCTCTGCTAAAGAGCAATATCTCACCTCCCAAAAGTATCCTAGATATTACACTAAATCAACTAATGATGCGGCTCTAGTCTACTCAGGTTCGAGTGGTAGAAGCTGTTTGGCTCCCAACAATGGTTTGTTTGGGTTTTATGGCATATCAACGGTTGGAGTTTATTTAATGCCAAATCTTGTTTTTATACCCCCCCCCATATATATATATATATATATATATATGTATATATATGTATATTTGAGAATTAATTTTTATCTATTGCGGACTTTTTGTCCTCATCTTGGTATTTTTTTTGTGTTGTTTCTTCTTTCACTACGTTTCGGCCAAATTTCACCTCTGGCCTTCTTCAGGTGATTTTACCGTGACCTCGGATAGGAATGATGAGTCTTGTAACCGTATCCCCAGTAATTACTGCCTTCCATAGTTGTTGTCTATCGCACCACGTTTTTTAATTAATTCTCAGATTAAGAAGCCTCATCTCAAAATGATTCCAATTAAAAGACAATCTGTATATTTATATATATAAATACACACACACACACACACACACACACACACACACACACACACACACACACACATATATATATATATATATATATATATATATATTATTTGTGAAAATCTTTTTAATAGATAACACTTTTAAACAAGCCCAAGCTCATTCTTTTGCACACTATCAAATTGTTTCAAGTATTTGCAACACAAATAATTCTATTTACTATTGATTTTCTTCTCTAATCACAGTTGAATGATTTCAAGTACTGTTATTTAATACTAACAATCTAATTCAACACTTACCATATTTACACACACTTAAATGGTTATAAATATATCATTTGAGTATATAGTTTGCAGGTAATTTTATTCTTAAATGAGTTAGAACTGATTTGTATGTCCACTAGTATTGCTATTTTTTCTACACAGTTAATTGGTTTCAGTTATTCCGATAAAACACAAATATTTCTATTTAATGTTAATCATTTGTTGCAAACAATAAAGTGGTTACAAGAATTGCTAATTAACTCTAATTATTCTGGGGGTGTCCTTGTGGCGTAAGTGTTTAAGCGATAGACTGCGGAATCGTAGTAAGCGTGTTCGTACTCCTGTCGCACTATTACGTTCACCTTCGGGCAAATACCCTTGGGAAAGGTATGAACCCCCTTATCCTCCCAGCTATGGGTTAAATAGTACCACTACTGTTCTTTTAGGAGAATGGATTTGGCATTAAATAACCTACAAATGTTGATATGCCATTAAACAAAAGAAACCAAACCAACTAATTATTCTATTCAATACAATGCATCCATTGGCATTCAGTTAAATGCTTCCAATTATTGCTATGTATCACCAACAATACTATTAAACAAGTGTCATTTGTTTACGCACACCTAAACGGTCAAAGAGTTCTGTTTCTTTTTTAACAATACAATTTAACATGTCATTTGTTTCCACACGGTTTTAATGTCAAACAGCTCTATTAGACAAGTAAATAGGACCCTATCAACTGCTACCTCTCCAGGTAAGAGTCGACTTGTGAGCAATAGCAATCAAGACTGGAGCCTCGCTATCAGATGGTTTAATGTCATAACAGGACATTCGTAGCGTGGGTCTTCCTCCTCGCTTGAGATGCAGTCGGTGTATTCTACAGCCCCATCTGACTGGGCAGCCCAACTATGTGCAAGAAAAGGAAGGTTTAATAATTTTCTATACCCGAAAGCATTTAACTCTATCAACTATAACTATTTTAGTGTTAGAGACCAATACTTGAAAACATGTAACCGTGAGCAAATAAAACTATGAGTGTTTTAAATATTTTAAATCATTTAACTGTGTGAAAATAAATGAACCTTGACTCTTATAACAATTATAACCTACAAAGTATTCGTTTACAAATTATATATTTAGTACATAAGTATAAACAGGATTTAGCATTAAATAACCTACAATGGTTGATATGCCATAAAACACAACCCAACCAAATCATATGTATTTAATATATATATATTTGTATAAAAAGGATTTGCCATTAAATAACCTACAATGGTTAGTATGCCATAAACCCAACCAAACCAAATCCTATATATTTAATATATATGTATAAAGAGGATTTGGCATTAAATAACCTACAATGGTTGATGTGCCATAAAACCAAACCAAATAATATATATATATATATATATATATATATATATATATATATATATAAAGAGGATTTGCCATTAAATAACCTAAAATGATTGATATGCCATAAACCCAACTAAACCAAATCATATATATATATGTATATATATATGTATGTATAAAGAGGATTTGCCATTAAATAACATACAAGAGTTGATATGCCGTAAACCAAATTACCAACCAAACAACTAAGAATCATTTCTATTCGACAGGAATATTCGACGTCATATAATAAATCATTTGTATCAAGAATATTTACTAGAAGATCTTGTTGTTGTTCCTAAGATGTATTTTTAATTACTTGAAACTATATAACTATGCAAAAATAATGATTATTTTCAAATAAGAATAATAACTTGAATGCGTATAATTATTTATATAAGATAGGCATTGTTGAAACCAAATAATTGACAACAAATTACTAGGATAATATATAAATATATCATAACTATACGCAAAAAACCTCTTGAAAACTAGGTACACAAGAATATAAATCTACAGTGAGCGTTACAGCGTATTCAGTAGGCATAAAATACCCCTAGACAAGTTTATATACCGTTGAAAAACTCGATCAATCAATCTTGACTCTGTGGACGGGGGTGTAAGGGAGGTGTTTGATTTTTTTAGTATTGTCTTATGCTGGAACGCAGAGAGCCTCGTTTCGGGGATCCCAACCCAGCGGCAGCACCAGTTCATTTCCACAGAGGAAATCAGAGAAATGTCCATTTGACCATACCCTTTATTACACATATGTCCCAGGTCATTAATTTGATTATAAGACTCCTACTCCGATGAAGAGGCAGTTAAATATCGACGTTTGTTGACAGAGAGAAACTAGTGGCTTTGTTTTATGCATCGTCCTACAAAAATGTAAACATAGGAAGTGTTACAGGGAAACCATTATTTATTGTTTCTCTCGAAAAGCGGGCGTGTCAACGAGGAGGCTTCGTGGATGGTTTCATGTTAGTGTCCAAGAATCCATCTTGGTCTCTTTTGACACTGTTCTTTGAACAGTAAAGGCGTATTTAGTTTTCTTTTAACAGTGAAGTCATTGTTCTCCCTTCTGGTCATTAATGTTGTATAACCATATCAATCACAAACGTTATACATATGCAACACAGGCAGACTCAAATACACAGGCGACTCCGTTGTTCACGTACGAACGTTTATTAACTTCTTGACTTCTGAGTTTGGTTCTTCGACCCGAGGTGAGAGAGAGATACAATTCTCAATCATTCTTTACTAACAAAACTCAAACGTTCGGCACATCTCGTAGTCTTTAAGATCTCTATCGGTAGAGATCTGCAGAGCTCTATGGTCAGACTTCAACTCCCAACTGGACAAGCCCCAGCCGAGTACCCAACTCGACTGGCCTGCAGTAAAACTCAACTGGACTGGCCCCCAGTAAACTACCAATTCGACTCACCTATAATCTAGTACCCAACTGACGTGTTTTTCAAAATACCCAAGTTCTCGGACCATCGCTCCCGGGCAAGACGTCATTCACACTCCAGTCTCATTTCCTCTCTGGGGTTTATCATAACAATTATGACTGTCATATCCTCTGCGCGCGAGCGTAAATTGTACCCAATGTCTGTGCACCTGAACTAAGAACCGAATAGTTCAAAGCCCAGCGAAAATGAACGATAAAATATAATTAACAAAAAATGATAAATATAAAAAATCATTCCGTAATTCTATAACATTAACATCAAAAAAGCCTTTTAGCATTTCGTACCCCTTTCATATACTGCTTATTCAAAAACAATGTGTGCATGTTGGGATACGTTTGTGCATTCTTATCAATACTTCTTGTATGTATATCATAATCAAATATTTCTATGTGCAAATGAATTTATCTTGTCTTTCCTTCCGTTTATTCAGTGTTAGTATGTCCTTTGATATTATAATGTTAATACTTGTTTATACAGGGACCTATAATGTTCAGTATACTTGGTCTTATTCTATCGATGGTTCGCATAAATGTCTCCGTATGACTTTTGGGGCGCACTGCTCTAAACAACAGTAAACAAGTAGTAATGGACTATTTCTGCCACTACCGGAAAAAATACGATAGGCTAGTCCTGTTATATAATTGCGGAAGGATTTTTTTTAATCATATCTTTAGGTTTAGTTAGGCTTAGAACCTTTCGGCTTAGTCCATGGGTTAGTTAGGTGCACACATTGAGCGCCGGTGTTCACACGCGCGCGTGCGGGGAGGATGTGACAATCACAGATGTCTCAATAAAAACCCCAGGTAGAAAATGGGGGGGTGGGGATGTGAATGACGTCATGCCCAGAAGCGATGGGGGTATGATTCTTAGTGATTTGGAATAAAAGCATTGAGCTGAGATTTGGACTTAGACAAAGCGAGTTGATTTTTGGACCTGGGTGAGGCCGGTCCAGTTATGAGATGCGGGGTGCGCGCGGGCGTTGGTTGAGTCAGTGAGTTGAAAGCTGTCGATGGACGAACAGTCAGCATAGAAAAATTGTGTCTCTCTCCCCTTGTGTCGAAAACCTAAACTTAAAGAAGGTAATAAAAGTTTCGTACCTGAACCAAAAGAGAGTCGTCAGTGTTTCGTGTTTTTCGGATTCCTGAGCGTATGAACATTCTATGCTTATGAATATTATAAACGTTTTTACATATTCGTATCTTGGTCGTATTTTTGGCCCGATGTTACAGTCCACAACACCTCCCGCTTGACTTTTATTTCGAACTGGAAATATACTTTTTCCTTTTGGGGATTGACGTCCAGCATATCTGATGCATTTCTTTTCCATTTTGTCAAAGTCTTTCATCCGTAACAATGGTTTTGTGGGATTGGCATTTCAAACATCTCATACATCTACTCGATCTGAACTTCTTGCCTAGTCTGGTTTTCAACGTATATACGTCACAACTGATTAATATGACGCTTATTTTCCCATTTTGGGTCGCGTACTTTGGCATAATGGTTAGAGTGCTCGCCAATGGTCCGGGAGACTTGGGTTCAATCCCAGGTCGAGTCATACCAAAGACTCAAAAAATGGTACTTGATGCCGCCTTGCTTAACACTCATCATTGTAAGGTACGTATCAAGGGTAAAGTGGAGCAATCCAGGGAAAGGAGAAGCGCCCTCCCCTACACCTCGGTGTAGTAGCTACTGAAAAGGGAGCCTTCGGGTCACCTTCGACTTCGGTCGCCAACTTTACTTGACTTATCTTGTAAACAAGTCGTTCAATCGTTTTCGTGATCACACCATCCTGCCAAAATATTTACCTTTCCAATACGACTTAAAAACAACACTTTTTCTTCTACATTAAATACCTTGGTTTTCTAGTCCGGCTTTTTGTTGCACCTTTTTTCGCATTGTTAACAATTTATGAAAAACAGTATTAATTTTCCTGGGCAACATCAACTCAGCAGGGAACATGTTCGACGTAGTACTTCTATTTGGTGACACCCAATCACTTGCCGGAAATTCTGTATTATTTCATCATTATTCACCCCTCCAGATTTTTTAAGTCCTTTTAAAGGTGTCTACGTACCTTTCCGACGAGCCATTACTCCTTGGGGGATGTACAGGAGTGGTAATATGTTTGATTGACAAAGCTTCACAAAACTTTCTGAATTCATCTGAACTACGTGGTGTACTCAATAAGTTTCCAGACTTTTTTTTTGTATTGACATTTAAAATTGTCGTAGACTCTTGAAAATGCTGTATATTATTGCTATACCTCTTATAAGATGACTGACGAATTTTTATGATTTCAGGTTCAAATCAACAACTACAGCAGCAATTGGAATACACCCTACTAAAGCCTGATTGTCACAGCTGGTGAATTTCAAAAATGCAATCTGGACTTGAAGAAGAACGATATGCAATAAAATTGTGTTTCAAACTTGGATCAGTGGCATTTCCACCAGGACAATGCACCAGTCCACAACCCCATCCTTCTCATAGACTATTTGACCAAGATGGGTATCAAGACAGTTCTTCGCCCTCCCTATAGTCCAGACTTTGCTCCCTGTGACTTTTGGTTATTCCCTAAACTCAGAGGCTGTCGTTATGAGACAATTGAGGAGATGAAAGAGGCTGTGACGAAGGTCATTGACACGCTCACACAAGAGGACTTCCATGGGGCCTTCCAGAAGTTGTTGGAACAGTACAACAATTGGATTGCAGCTGTAGGAGATTACTTCAAAGGGGACAAGAGTTTTATGTATGTACTATCAATAAAAGTGGTCATACGAAAAATGTCTAGAAACTTGTTTAATGATCCTCGTAACTTGCATTATCCGAAATAATTTTGGATGGCAAAAAATACCTTGAAAAGAGTTCACGTAAGAAATTTATTGTCTCCGTAGAATTTTGGGCCATTTATTGACATTATCCACCAAGACCAAATAGCGTGACCTATTCAGTGGTCCCGCAAAGTCAATATGCAACCTCAACTATGGTGTATCTATTTTCGGCCAAGAGTTTGCCTTGTTTGAGGTAACTTTGCAGTCAGAGCACAATCTCAACAGTTCATCACAATCTTTGTTATGTCTTTGTTCATACCCGGTCAAAACATACAAGATCTTAAGAGAGAATTCATTCTAGACATCTGTCTTATTCCCTTTTTTGAATCTGACTTGGCCTTTTATTTTCTTTATAAAGTCAACTATCTCTGTCTTTACTTTTATTTCTTCCGCTGTTTCCGGTATTTCACTTAATGTGTTAACCAACACTCCCTCTATTTGTCTTTCGGTCTTCAGCGCTTCCGTTACCGTATCATCTAACAGCTCTCAGTATTTTGGTATCAGCCTTGGAAGGTAGTCAGCGTTGCCCCATGTTTTTGAAAGTACATATTCTATCTGAAAATCATAGTTTATCAAAATAATACCCCAACACAACAATCTATATACTGTATGGGTGGGTATTCCTTTTTTAGATCCCCAAATTGAAACAAGTGGACGAGGATTTATCTGCAAAATAAATCAACCATGAATAAATTGGGGAAGATGTTTTTTAAATTCCAAATATTGAAAACCCTCGTATTCAATCTGATTAATTTTTTCAACTATTTAATCCTCTACTCAAGTGTGCAACGGCCTTCATGCCCCCCCCCTAATTTGTCTTTGTCTAAAAACAGAGCATTAATACCGACATTGCTCGTATAACTCACGGGAATTAAATCCACTTTTAAATAAAAATGTGTTAGGAATACTTCCGTCATCAGGACATCTTTTGTTCTTTGGGAAGTTTGTTGGCATTTTTCAGTCCATTTTTTTCCTGTTTGCAATAGTTCAATTAGCGAGGCACGCAAACCATGCATATTATTTTATACACAAGATAGTAGTTTGTTAAGCCAAGAAACACTTGTAATTCTGCAATATTTGTTGAGGCGGAAATATTCCAAATGGCACTAGTTATTTCCGTTTCTGGTCTTGGATTTTTTGAGTCGATAATTTGACACAAGTATTTAATTTTTGACATGTAAAATTCACATTTATTCACGCTGAGTTTGAACCCAAATTCACCATTTAAAAACAAAACACTTTCATATGTAGCCAGTGCATCTCAAATGTTTCACTTTTTATGAGTTATCTAAATACGCCGTGGCAAAATCCTGTTCAGCCAACGTATTATCCATTATTTTTTCGAATTCACTCGGTGCTGTTTTAATTCCGGACGGTATACGCTTAAAACTATATAAAACTCAATGTATGTTAATCGTGGGCTACTTCGAAGTTTCTTCATCGGCCATAACTTGTTGGTATGCGTCGAACAAGTCTAGCTTTGAAAATACTTTACCTGCGTTAACGTTTGCAAAAATATCTTCAGTACTGGGTAACAAATATTCAAAGTTTTTAGACATTCATTCAAACCAATCCAGAAACCCGCACAGACACGTATGCGCTTGTTTTTCTTCTTCGGAGTATTGTACTTTTAAAATAACACTTATTCATTACCATCTATCACTGAATACGGCACACGTTTTTTCTTTTTGAAAATAAGCATCGCATTCTGTTTAACTTGAAACTTAACCTTTGGCTTAGTACACTTGCCTAAACCTTCTGAAAGATAACTGGGAATTCCTGTTTTAATTTTTCAAGCCTATTTTTAGTGTTGGAGGTGCGGGTGAATGTACCTTGTTACAGAAAAAAATAATTGGTTAGTCCCATTGTTCGAACCATGCCATCTAATCAGTACTAAACAAGTCTTATGTATTATTCAACACATAATATTTTGCTTTCACTATTTTTCCCCCAGCTAATGAAGCATTACATATGAATTCACCTTTGAATTGTAATTTTTTTTTACCAGATACAATTTTTGTAACTTTTTCGGTTTGTGTCAATTTCGGTATACCACCTTTTTTTTTTCTTCAAATCTTTTAACTTATGATTGAAAGATTAATCCTAGCGTCGAGATGATAACGAACATTGTTATTATTCATTTTAATATCGAACGATTTTCTTCTTTGCCAATCTCTGCCACGTTTTTTGGATATCTCTATATTTGCGTTGTGTTTTTGTCGCGTTGGACCTTTTTTTCCTTCCTTCTCCGATGATAACTTATGAGTTCCAATTTTCCACAGAAAAAAATAAACCTTACATTTAAATGGGAAAATCACTTTTAAAATGCAGTCCAGGACATGAATCGCGTGGATCTAGTTTGGTTATCATTCTAATTTTTTTCTAAACCGTCTTAGTTTTAACGTAATGAGCATGTGCAATCCCTTTTTCATCCATTTTTGCCGAATCATATCTCATACGTATAATTCATTTAGATAAATTCCTTACTACCTGTTATATTAACTTTAGATATCTATTCCAATCTTGAAAGAATCTGAGCCCGTATCTTCAAACCTCTGCCAGAAATTAACCCTTGCACAAAAATAAGCTATTTAAATCAATCAGGTAAAAACTATTCCGGTTTAAACTTATCTCACACCTTATTTACTACATAGGCGTATGTAAAGATATTTTCTTCCTTCTTTTTCGTTGCATTTAAACATTTCCAATGTATGTTGAACAGAGAAGACCTTTCGCCAAAAATATTTGTTAAAATTTGCACTGTTTCGTCAAACGAAACTTCGCCCGGCTTTTTTTTTTTTGGTAAAATGTAATTGAAATATCGGCCATGGCTTGCCAGGTACAACTTTTTTTAAGAGACGAAGTTTTTTCTTTTCGACACACCCTGTGCATTCTTCCTAAAAACGACATCATGTCTGCGAAAATAAGCAGCAAATGTAATTCCTTCTTCGGGATTGTAAGAGAATTCTCCAATAGAATTAGCCACAGCATACGGGGGAAAATTCCAGCAGGTTTTGTATCTTGCGTTCTTTTAAAATGTTCCATCATTTGTTGTAATTTTCCCCTTGCCTTTGTTGTTCAGCTTGAGACTATTATAGTTATACTGTTGTGGATTTTAAATGCTCCATTTTTAAGTGCATTTTTTAAAAACCTCGACGCTAGTTGTTTTATACCGGGAATGTTCGGTATACTAGTACGTAATAGTTAGTACTTCGCTGCAGAGTGCTAAAAATTGCACTGACAATTCGCGTAAAGGTCCAAAATGGCTTTAGGGGCTCACAGCTCTAAACAGTAGTAAACAAATAGTAATGTACTTGTTCTAAGTAAGTAAGTAAAAGTTGTCTCCCTTTAGTCGAGGGCGACCCGAAGGCTCTCTTTTCAATAGCTACTACACCGGGGTGTAGGTGAGGGCGCTACTCCTTTCCCTGGATGGCTCCACTTTACTCTTGATACGTACCTTATATTGCTGAGTGTTAAGCAATGAGGTATAAAGTACCATTTTTTTAGTCCCACCTAGGGTAGGTCCGGCTTGTTTCCGGTTTCTTTCGACCCGGAAAACAGTCGGCCTCCAATTTTATAGACGGGGGGATGGGAGGGAAACCAAATGGGGAATTTTTCCTTGTTTTCTTTCTTGTATATATATTTTTCGGGTTTTTTTCTCCCATTCCCATCACTTCATTGTACATAAATCATATTTTGTAAATAAAAATCATATACCACTTACGGGTTTTAAGTAGGCCTTATCATAGAGCAAATGTGGTATTTTGGTGTCTGCGGCGCACATGATGAGGGATGAATGGTTATATATTGTACTGTTGAATGGGTCGGCGAATGTGGCTAGCTAGGCTCCCTTTAGAATACATAGAAAAGCAAGACCGCTCCCTTCCCCTCCCCAAAAACCTTAAGGCCTTGTGCCTTCTTTGTATTTTTTACAAAGAAATAAAATAAAGTACCATTTTTCAAGTCTTTGGTATAACGCGACCTGGGATTGAACCTAGGTCTCCCGGACCATTGACAAACATTCTACCCACTAGGCCAATAGTCAACAACGATATTGGACATTGGCGAGTGGGTAATCGACTAAATACTCTCTAACCAACCCAATAGGGTACTAAAATTAATTGAGACAGCTTTTGTTGGTGATCGTATTTCTTTGTAAAAATGGATGAAATTAATAATAATCAGACTGGAATGAGAAGGTGAGTGGACATTTATTTCATTTTAGATTTTATCTTGTTCTACTGGCCAGTTCTTGAGCGGTATTCTGTATATATAAAACCCAAAGTTTTTAGATATAAGTTAAAGTTTTAAAAGGAACAAACTGAAAAATTCTAAGAGGAAAAAAATCAAATTGGATATATTGTAGGTGAACTCTTCAAATGGTGCCTTGTGAAATAGATTACAAAAAATATAACAAAGTAGGATACAAACTGAAACATGATATTAAGATTAAATTTAAGACATAGACGCGGAGATTCAGCCTAACGGAGTTCGCTTTTAAGCTACACCTGTTGGCTTTGGTGGCGGTCTGGCAGCAGTTTATCTAATTTTATTTATTTATTTACTTTATTCACTTGGTTATTTCTTATATATATGTATATATTTGTCGATTTCTTCGTAAGACTTGTACTCCATCTAAAAAGGCAAAACATCACCACTGGCCGAAATAAATTTATAATGGCACTGTAACTGTCCGTTGTGTTTTCTTTCAATTGCAGTACGGATATATATATATATATATATATATATACAGAGAGAGATAGATAGATAGATAGATAGATAGATATAAAGGGTGTCCACAAAGTTTTTAGACAATTTTAAAAATTTATTTCCAAATTTTAAAAAGTATAAACAAAATAATTATATTTTGCATATCGATTGATTATTATTAAAATTTTCATTAATGTTACGTTTTTTCTTGTTGTTCTTTTTAAATTTCTGGTTGCAGAAAGAATTAGAAAAATAAAGTATCCTATTTTTAACTACTTGTTAAAAATGAGAAAAAAAGTTGTAAATATTTGGATGAAAAAAATTTCATTTCGCTGAATAAGGAAAGGTGGCCCGATTCCTTGGCTTCCATGTGTATCAGTTATGAGATCTTTCAGATTTTTTTTTTTGTTTGGAGCTACAAGAAAGATATTGTGTACAGTAGCAAAACTTTTCAGCCATATCCAACTTCAGTTGTAAGTTGAATAATTAATCATTACTAGGTCTTGTATTCCAACTGGGATTAGGTGGTGCGTTTATGTTTCAAAATCACAGAAAATTTTATCCGTCTCACACTCCAGGACAGATTCTGTTTAGTGCATATACCTTTTTTTTTTTTGGTATGGTCAAAGTTTAATTTTTTGCACAATACCTTGTGGATCACCTTTCCTTCCCAGTTGTACCGCGGCTTGAACTCTTTTATGCTAGTTTGCTGTATTCGCTTTTTATGTAATTTATCGTTTCATGCCTGTCTCCGATTAGCACACTTTAAGAGGTTTTCACACTCACGTAAGCTGATGGTTTTTCATTGGAGTTTGAGTGACAGCAAGTCTCATCAAGTCTCCAGGACTCTTCTCAGTATTCTGGCTGATCTTAGTAATGCTGTATCTAGATAATCTCTACTTATCCTCTGATCTCTAAGTCTTGATGTCGTTTTATAAATCCTTTAGGAATGGTTCCAAGTGCGCCAATTACAATTTGTCCCATTATTACCTTCATGCTCCATAATTTTTGTAGTTCTCTAGCAAGGTCTTGATATTTCACTCTCTTTTTGTTTTCTTTTTAGTTTTACTCTGTGATCTTCCGTTCGGCAGGTTCTCTTCTTTTTGTTGACTATCACTTAGTCTGGTCGTCTGGCCGAGATTAGGTGATCTATTTGTATCTCAAAATCCCAGAGAACTTTGAGACTCTCATTTTCCAGGACGGATTTCAGGTTGTGCATATACTAATTGTTTGTAGGGTCAAATTTCAGTTTCTTGTTTTGTGCTGGTATTAAGAGATTCAGTTTCTTTCTTAAGATTTTCCTTTCTCAGCCATGACTAAGTCTTCTCGTGTGAGATTTTGCTTGTTTGTTGCTTGAAATACCCATAAAATTGCTTTTCTTCCCATTTTTGTTTACTACTAATTTTGTTCTTTTGATGTTTGTGTTGTTTCTGGTCACTGTAAATAGCATTTCTTTGTTCTTTTGTATGAGATCTTCGAATAGCTTTATAGATATATCAATGCTTTCTTGAATACTGAGGAGTCGTCTTTCTCATCCTTTTCTTGATACATAGAGCTTCTCTCCGTCAATCTGGGATGTAAGGCATAATAATAACAACAACAATAATAATAACTATTATTTACTCCTTTAGAGTTTTTCACATCACTGTTAGCTGCTGATGGTTTTTCACTGGAGTTTGAGTGAATAGCAAGTTTCCTCAAGTCTCCAGGACTCGTCTCAGTATTCTGGCCGTCCTCAGTGATGCTGTCGTTTGGATAGTCTCTACCCGTCCTCCAACTTCCAGGTCCTCCAGGCCTTTTAATAATCCTTTACTTACTGTGCCTAACGCACCAATCACAATTGGCACAATCGTTACTTTCATGTTCCACAGTTTTTTCAATTCTCTAGCAAGATCAAGGTACTTATCCTTCTTTTCACTTTCTTTCAGATTTATTCTGTGGTCCACCGGGACAGCAAAGTCGACAATTTTGCAAATTCACTATTTTTTTGTTGATTATTATAAGGTCTGGTCTTCTGGCCCGGATTAGGTGATCCCCTTGTATACTAAAGTCCCATAGGAGTTTATGCGAGTCATTTTCTAGGACAGGCACTGGGTTGTGCATATACCATTTGTTTGCATGGTCGAATTGACATTTCCTGCACATCTCCCAGTCGATCACCTTGCTGACCCAGTCGTGTCTCGCCTTATACTCCTTCTTTGCCAATTTGCTTCATTCGCTTATTATGTGATAATAACTTCTTCTTCTTCTTCTTCTTCTTCTTCTTCTCGCTTTTTTTTTTTTTTAATTACTTGAAATCATATGATTATTCGTAATAGCTGGTTGCTTGAAACTATAAAACTATGACCAAATTATTTTTATTAGATTGGAACACACACACACACACACATATATATATATGTATGTCCTTATTTTAATCTTATTGATTCTCATTGCGTAACATAAATCCAAAGAAGCATTGACTTCCATTTGCTGACGCACTATTGTTCAGTAAAGGATTCTTTTTCCTCTTATTTTCCTGTCTTAGTCTTTCATTTCAAAAGAACAATCATGATTTGTCTGCAGTTCGAAGAGGAAAACTTTTATCAGATCAACCAAAACCTCTTGCAGATCAACCGCCAGTCCCGTTCTCATCCATTCACAGTTAAAAAGCCAGGATTTCAATGGCTATTTTTTGGTTTCATTTTCGTTTTTATTTTTCACCTTTCCTTCCCTGCAACATGATATCTGCTATTCAAAGCCACTAAAGAACGCATGATTTCTTTATTTTTTTCTTAATCATTGATTTTTCTAAACTTGTTCGATTACTCTCCAAAAAGTTGATTTCTTTAACAACCTACTCATCCGATTCTTGTCGAGTGTACAGCTTTTAGACCGTCTTAATTCGGTTTAAGCCATTCCTAATTGCAATCATTTGTTTTTGCAAATTGGTTTGTTTCAAGTTAGGATCGATTTGTAACAAGGTCAGAAAAGAAAACAAAAATGCAACTAAAGTGGCAACTTCATCGTATTTGTTGATGAGCACGATGTCAATGTTTTAAGGAGCAGGGTTAAACGGACTATAGCCCTAAGGTATTGTAAATTCTGATTATCAATTAGTATCCATTTGTTTTTACTATCTGATCTCTTCCTGAAACACATCTTACTATTAATACAATAATTCTACCTTCAGGAACACAATTCGTGTAACAATCCGGTCGAAAATGATGGTATGTCTGAAATCGACGTTTAACGTTTGATTGATTTTAAGGGCATATTATAATAAAGTATTATTAATATTCAGACTCTTCTGTATTGTAACTTGTTTGGTTTGTTGGGCTTTATGGCATATCAACCTTTGTAGGTTATTTAACGCCAAATCCATTTTTATGTAAATAATCAGTTCTATTTAAAACAATTCACTTTAGCATAAGTACACAGTTTAATTGTCAAAAACATTTCCATTTCAAACTATTCAAGCAGTTAAGTGTAAATACAGTTTTAATGTCGAAAAACAGTTCAATTTCAAATAATTCAGTTAAGAATAAGCACGCACTTTAAATGTAAGTACGGTTTAATTGTCAAAAACATTTCTATTTCAAGCTATCCAGTTTACTCAAACAATTCATTTTAGCATAAGTATGTTGTTAGTTCTATTTAACCCATAGATAGGGCCCTATCAGGTGCTACCACTCCGGGCCAGAGTGGACCTGTGAGCGATGGCAATGAAGGGGTACTCCGCATTCCCCAAAGCCCCAGCACTGCAGGAACCTCACCATCAGATTGTTTAGTGTCATATCCAGGACACTCGTTAGGGGGGTGTCAGTGTATTCTACAGCCCCAGCTGACTGGGCAATGTAACTTGGTAGCCTGAACTGTGTGTTGCGGTCCAGAAAACAAGTACATGCTTTAGTAAAAATTTATATGCTAAGTATTTTTTCAAACCAATCCGAGGTTTTTTTTTTATTGATTACGAAATTTCAGTGCTGTAGAATTTTGTAATAAGCAATAACTGATAATATGTTTCATTGTATTATGTTCTATTAGAAATAATAAAATTCTGATATCTTTGGTTTAGAAAACAAGTGACTTAAATAAATATTTCGGCAAAGAATATATATATCTTGTCATCCACAGACGGACTGCTTCGATATATCACAACTCTTTAGTGTGGTTAGACACGCAAGAACCCCGAAGTTGGAATCGAAACCCGACTAACTCAAACGCCAATCCACTCAGCAACGAGGAAACCAGTGAAAGCGAAGGAAATTTAAACGCCTATGTATCATATCTGTTTTGTTTACATATATCCGCTTAACGGCTACCGAGAGCTCAATTCATTTGAAGAGCCCTGCTTTACGCTAGTGGCAACCATTACTTCCCTCACTAGAGAGCTCAACCCTACTGGGGTAAGGGAGCATATATATTGTCATCCACAGGCAGTCTGTTCCATTTTATCACAACTCTTCAGTGTGGCCAGACACGCTAGATTCTCGAAGTTAGGATCGAAACCCGGCCAATCCATGATTCTACCACTCAGTCACGTGGAAACCAGCGCAAGCGAAGGAAATCTAAACGCTTATGCATCACATTTGTTTTTGTCAACATATATCCGCTTAACGGCTCGATTTATATAAAGAGCCTTGCATTACGCTAGTTGCAACCATTTACTTCCCTCGCTAGAGAGCTCAACCCTACAGGGGTAGGGGAGCATATATACTGTCATCCACAGACAGACCTGTATCACATTTATTTTGTTTACATATATCCGCTTATATCTATCTATCTATCTATCTATCTATCTATCTATCTATATTTATAATAGTTGAAATAATTACAAAAGCATAGTTGATTGATTGACAGATTGATTTATATTAGCCAACTGCGTATATCTATATCAACATTTTTGGAAGTTTTTTTTGGCGCACGGTAATATATCTGTCTAATACAAGTAATTTTTAAACATATATGAGCCGTACATGAAGCCATAAAAGGTATTACCACTCCTGGTCAGAGTAGACCCAGTGATAATAGCAATGAAGGAGTATTGCACCGTCCCCAGAGCTCCACCAGATGCACCTTAGTTTTAGTTTTGTTTAGTTTTATGGTGTATCGACCATTGTAGAATATTTAATGCCAAATCTATATACATATAATAAATAGATGATTTCAAAACACATTTGGTTGATAAAATTTCAAATGAGCCTGAGCTATTTTTACACACAGTTAAATGGTTTCACTTATTTCTTTTTAATATGAAAAATTCTATTTACAATTAATCATTTGTTTCCATACCGTTTAATGTGTTCAAGTATTGCTATTTATCACTAACAATTCAATTAAGGGGTTGTCATCGTGGTGTAATGGTTAAAAGCGATGGACTGCGGAATCGTAGTACGCGAGTTCGTACTCCAGTCGCGCTATTACGTTCACTATCAGGCAAATACCCTTGGGAAAGGTATGAACCCCCTTATCCTCCCAGCTATGGGTTAAATAGTACCACTACTGTTCTTCTAGGAGAATGGCTTTGGCATTAAATAACCTAAAAAGAGTTGATATTTAATTAAACATCAGTCAATTGTTTACGCACATTAAAACGATCAAACGGTTCTATTTCAAACAATTCAGTTTAGCTTCAGTCAACAAAGTTAAATAGTTTCAAGTATTGCTTTGCATCACTAACAATTCAATTAAACATCTGTTTTTTGTTTACACATAGTTAAATATAAAGACAGTGCTATTTTAAACAATTTAGTTATGTCAATAAAGTTAAATGGTTCCAACTATTGCTATTTATCACAAACAATTCAATTAACCAGTTATTTATTTAAGCACATTTAAACGGTCAAACAGTTCTATTTCAAACAATTCAGTTTAGCATAATTACAGTTTTTGTTTACACTTAGTTAAATGTAAAAAAAACGCCTGTTCTCTTTCAAGCAATCCAATTTACCATGTCTATGCTGTTTAAATGTCAAACAGTTCTATTTGACCAATAGACTGGACCATATCAGGTGCTACCGCACTGGTTTACAATGGACCTCGTAGCGATGGCAGTGAAGGGGTACTCCACATTCCCTAAAGCTCTAGAATTACTGAAGCCTCACCATCAAATTGCTTAATGTCAAATCCAGGATACTTGTTGGGAGGAGGGGTCTTATCCCTCTGAAGAGATGCAGTCGGTGTATTCTGCTGCTCCTCAGCCGACTGGGCCATGGAGTTTAGTGTCATATAATGTTTGGAGGGGGTCTTACTCCCCTGCAATGGATACAGTTATGATATTCTAAGTCCCGTCCACATGGAAAGGATAACATTAAGTCCTTAAACATATTTAACTTGCATGTCTTTATCTATTTTTATTAAACCAAATTATATTGTGCTGTTTATCATTTTGCTCTTGGCCCACCATTCATTATAATGGCTACTTTGAACGTCTTGAAATAAAGTGTTCTAAGTATTACCGTTTTATGATTTTGTAAAAGAATTAGAGACTCATGTTGAAAGTGAGTTGTTTCCTAGTGAGATTTACTGATCTACCACAGGACGGTAAAAAAGAAAGGAACATATATGAAAAAGTAGAAACGAACAGGAAAGAGAAAGGTAGGTTCCTGAAATCCAGATCATCACAGCAGCAGGCGCCCTAGTTAAAGATAGAAATGTATCAAGAGAAATCGGCTGTTGGCTCTGATTGTCTGGAGGAGTATCAAACTCAAAAGCTGTTAAGAGTGGGCGCGGAGTTAAAAACAGAAAAAGAGTGAATTGGCTGCGGTGTGCAACGATGTAAAGACGACTGAAAATTGCGGCGTCCAGTGAGTTTCGAAAGGGATCTCACACCTCCAGCGAAGTCGCGATAACGAAACGAGTGAGCAAGTACGTGTTGTAACTAACACAGAAAACAAATAAGATAATTCAACGTCTGTGTCTGCTCTCACCTCACAACATTTCATTTGTCTTTGCCTCGCTAACGCGGTCAACTCAGTTTTCATACGATGTTTCTCTCTTCTCGACGACTACTAACAAATGTAGTAGCAAATATACTTTTCTATTAGCGAACCAAGACGGGGTTTTTGTGCGCTTGTCATTTCTTCTTTTCATCACGGTGGAGGTTACAACAAGGGTTCTACTGACACAAAAGACGTAACGTTTCAAGGGTCTGTGTAGAACCGTGGTGGTACAAGCGTCTAGTTGGTATAGTAGTATAAACGTCCACTGAGACCATACAAGCAAAATCGTCCATTTAAAGACAGTAGCGTTACAAACTTCTATTTGTGCTGTGTTTCCTATATTTACATTTGCAAATGATGCGTTAAAAAATAAACTCGGTATTTATTTTTTACATTTTCTTCCTCAAAGCTTTAATCGATTTGAGGATAACAAGTGAATATAAGAATATTTATTGTACATTATTAGAATGCATTATTGTTTTTTGAAATTTGATGAAAGCTTTATCGCCAAGAATAAGCTTATAGATTTTAGAATGACCTTTCTTGAAAAAAAAACCTACTGAACAGACACTATTAACAAGCCTTTTGCTCGCAGTTTCAAAATAAGAGCCTGACATTTGCTGAAATATAACGTCTTTATGGTAGAGTAAGCAAACTTTAGTAAATAAGGAAAAAATAGGACTTCAACTCAAGTCAAACTGATAGCAAAGATTCCAATCAGATTACTAAGGTTAAGCAAAGATGAGCTTGTTCAGTACTTACAGTCAAGTTAGTAAGAGTTGGTAGCGTAAACAGCCTCAAACCTTAGCAAATAATAACAAAAATCAGAAAGTAAGAGTTGGTAGCGTAAACAGCCTCAAACCTTAGCAAATAATAACAAAAATCAGAACTTACATTCAATGCACGCTAAAAGCATTACTTCCAGTAAGATCACCGAAGTTAAGCAGCGACAAACTGTTCAGTCTTTTGATGAGTAACCACTTAGTAAAAGCTGGTACCATAATCAAGCTGATTTTTGTATGCCCGATGAATCTAAAGTAAATAAAGTTGACGACCTTAGTCGAAGGTGACCCGAAGACTCCCTTTTCAATAGATACCACAATGAAGTGTTGGGGAGGGCGCAACTCCTTTCTTTGAATTTATCCACTTTACACTTGATTACCATTACCTTATAGTGCTGAGTGCTAAGCAAGGCGGCATCAAGTACCATTTTGGAATCTTTGGTATGACTCGAGCTTGGATTAAACCCCAGTCTCCCGGACCATTCGCGAACACTCTACTCGTTAGGCCAATGAACAATTCTTAGTCAAATCAAACTGAAAGCATCGGTTCCTGGCAAATCTCTCAAGTTAAGCAATGATGTGCCTGTTCAATAATTATATTGGCAAATTCTTAGCAGCCGTAGTTCTTGTAAACAACCGAAATCCTTAAATCAAATATTCGTACAGAACGACAGTAAATGATGCAAATCATTTGGCGTAATTTTTACTGTTTTTTTTTTCTTTTCCTGGCTTAAATTATTACTGTATAAAATCCATTGAGACTCAAAATAATGAGACTTATACAGTTTTTAGATTTTATACAGTGTCCTTTCCACATCATTTTATGCTTAAGTAATCTAATGATACTTAAATGAAAATTAGATATCTACATTTCATAGCACGGTCGAAAAAATTATGAATTTGATGTTAAAACGGAAGATTTTTCTTTTACATCTAGACGTTAAGTCTGAGTGGAAAAAGACACAGAGATCGTTCCTCATTTTCTTCTATGACGAATGAAGAAGCCTTTGATGGCATAATTTTATTATCAGTTTGGTATTACTCCGATATTCAGCTTTTCATTTTTTGTATCAGGGGTTCTAAAATGACTTTCTTTTGTAATCAATAGTGGAAAAGTGTATTTCTAGCGCTGTATTCTTTGTTGCTTTGTTTTCAATAACATATTTTTCATGGCTAGTACAGTAAGCTGCGCCTCAAATTCTACAAGAAACCACAATAATATCAACATGAAAATTTTAGATGAATTTGAAATAACCTAATATGACCTTAGAAGACCTTACGACTTTAAAATGACCAAAGATGACCTTAACACATTTAGAATGATCTTAGAAGACCTTAAAATGACTGTAAGACCTTATTTTAACCATAAAATGACCTTGAAATAACTTGATCTTTGATGAACTTGAATGATGAATTTATATGACTTTTGATGACCTTGAAAAGAATTTAAAATGACCTTGAAATGACATTGAAAAGAACCTAAAAACTTTTGATGACCTTGAAAAGAACTTAAAATGACCTTGAAATGACCTTGATAAGAGCCTAAAGAAATGACCTTGAAAATAACTTAAAATGACATTTAATTGACCTTTTAAAGTTTATTTAGTTGACCTTTAATGTGGTCACAAAGGATATGAAGGTCATGAATGTTATGAAGGTGTCATGTTTATGAAGGTGTCATGAAGGTCAATTAAATGACCTTTTAAAAGGTGTCATGAAGGTCAATTAAATGTTAAAATAAGCTTAAACGTTTCAAATGCTTTGGAAATTATATCAGAAGACCTGAAAATGATATATGAACCAGACCTGTAAAGCCATCTAAATGATATTTCAATATAATCTAAATTGCATATTTTTGGTCATTTCAAAGTCATTTCATTATTTCAAAGCCAAAAATTAAATCAAATTAAAGGTCATTTAATTGACCTTTAATGTGGTCACAAAGGATATGAAGGTCATGAAGGTTATGATGGTGTCATGTTTATGAAGGTGTCATGAAGGTCAATTAAATAACCTTAAAAAGGTCAATTAAATGACCTTTTAAAAGGTGTCATGAAGGTCAATTAAATGACCTTTAAAAGATCAATTAAATGACCTATAAAAAGTCAATTAAATGACCTTTAAAAGGTCAATTAAATGACCTTTAAAAGGTCAATTAAATGCCCTATAAATGGACAATTAAATGACCTTCTAAAATTAAATTACCTTTTAAAATTAAAGGACCTTTTAAAAGGTGTCATGAAGGTCAATTAAATGACCTTTTAAAGGTCATTTGATTAAATGACCTTTAATTGGTCATTAAATTAATTGACCTTTTAATAAGGGCATTTAATTGACCTTTTATGAATTGACCTTTTATGAATAATGACCTTTTAAAGGTCAATTATTTGACCTTTAAAGGTCAATTAAAGGTCAATTATTTGACCTTTTAAAGGTCATTTAAATGGAGTCAAATGACCTTTAAAAGGTCATTTAAATATTATTTGACCTTTAAAGGTCAAATAATGACCTTTAAATTTCAATTTAAATGACCTTTAAATGTCAATTTAAATGACATTTTAAAGGTCAATTAAATAACCTTAGGGTCATTTAAAATGACCTTCAAATGACCTTCAAATTCAACTAAATTCCAACTAAAGATGCTCTGCATAATTTTAGGTCATTTTCAAGGTAGTTTTAGGTCATTTCAATGTCATTTAAAACCATTTCAAGGTCATTCAAGGACATTTGAAGGAATTGCATATTTAAGGTCATTTCAATTTCATTTCAATGTCATTTCAATGTGGTCACAAAGGTCATTTCAATGTCATTTCAATGTCATTTCAATGTGGTCACAAAGGATATGAAGGTCATGAATGTTATGAAGGTGTCATGAAGGTCAATTAAATGACCTTTTAAATGACCTTTTAAAATTAAATGACAAATTAAAATTAAAAGTCAAATAAATGACTTTTGAAGGTCAATTAAATGACCTTTAAAATGAAGGTCAGTTAAATGACATTTAAATTAAATGACTTTTAAATTAATTTAAATTAAATTAAAAGGTCAATTAAATGACCTTTAAAGGTCATGTAAGGTCAATTGAAAAGGTCAATTTAATGACCAAAAATAATTAAGGTCAATTTAATTAAATCAATTTAATTTAATCAATTTAATTAAGGTCACTTAATTTAACGTAATTAAGGTCAATTTGATGACCAAAAATATGCAATTTCTTCAAAATGACCGTGAATGTCATTTAGGTAATTTCATTAAATGTGGCCACGAAGGTCGCAAAGGAAGGACATTAAGGTCATGAATATCATTAAGGTCATGTATGTCATTAATTAATTAATTTTAATTAATTTTAAATAATTAAATTAATTTATTTAATTTTAATTTATTTAAATAATTTATTTTATTTATTTATTTATTAATTAATAAATTAATTAATAATTAATTAACAATTATTAATAAATTAATTAAAAATTAAATTAATTTAACATCATTTAATTAATAATTAACAATTATTAATAAATTAATTAATAATTAATAATTAAATTAATCTAACGTCATTTAATTTAAAAAAGTCATTTAATTGACCTTCATGACACCTTCATAAACTTGACACCTTCATAACATTCATGACCATTAAAAGGTCATTTAAAGGTCATTTAAGGTGTCAAGTGACCTGTTAAATGACCTTTTGAATTTAAATGGTCATTTAATTTACATGGTCATTTAATTGACCTTAATCATTTAATTGACCATGTAAAGGTCATTTAAATTTAATTTAAAAGGTCATTTAATTGACCTTCATGACACCTTCATAAACTTGACACCTTCATAACATTCATGACCATTAAAAGTTCATTTAAAGGTCATTTAAGGTGTCAAATGACCTTTTAAATGATATTTTAAATTTAAAAGGTCACATTTAAAAGGTCACTTGACACCTTCATAAAATTCATAAAAGTGATTTAAATGACCTTTAAATGACCATTTAAATGACCATTTAAATGACCTTTTAATGACCTTTCAATTAAATGACCTTTAAATGACGTTTCAATGACCTTTAAATGACCTTTTAATGACCTTTCAATTTAAAAAACATTTAAAGGTCATTTAAATGACCTTTTAATGACCTTTCAAATAAATGACCTTTAAAGGTCATTTAATGACCTTTAAAATGACCATTAAAATGACCTTTCAATTAAATGACCTTTCAATGACCTTTCAATGACCATTAAAATGACATTTCAATTGAAATGACCTTTAAAGGTCATTTAAATTTAAATGACCTTTAAAGGTCATTTCAATTTTAAATGACCTTTAAATGACCTTTAAATGACCTTTTCAATTTTAAATGACCTTTAAAGGTCATTTAAATGACCTTTAAATGACCTTTAAATGTTTTAAAGGTCATTTAAATGTTTAAAAGGTCATTTAAAGGTCATTTAAAATTGAATGTTTAAATGTTTTAAAATTGAATGTTTAAATGTTTTAAAATTGAATGTTTAAATGTTTTAAAAATTGAATGTTTAAATGTTTTTAAAATTGAATGTTTAAATGTTTTAAATTTCAATTAAATGACCTTTCAATGTTTTAAATTAAATTAAATTGTTTTAAATTAAATTAAATGACCTTTCAATGTTTTAAATTAAATTTCAATTAAATGACCTTTGAATGTTTTAAATTTCAATTAAATGACCTTTCAATTAAATGACCTTTAAATGACCTTTTAATGACCTTTCAATTTAAATGACCTTTAAAGATGACCTTAAAAATGACCTTTAAAATGACCTTTAAAAGGTCATTTAAATTGACCTTTAAATTGACCTTTTAAGGTCATTTAAATTGACCTTTAAATGACCTTTCAATTAAATGACCTTTCAATTAAATGACCTTTAAATGACCTTTTAATGACCTTTCAATTTAAATGACCTTTAAAGATGACCTTAAAAATGACCTTTAAAATGACCTTTAAAAATGACCTTTAAAAATGACCTTTAAAGATGACCTTAAAGGTCATCTTAAGGTCATTTAAAATGACCTTAAAATTGACCAATTAAAATGACCTTAAGATGACCTTTAAAGGTCATTTAATTGAAAGGTCATTAAAAGGTCATTTTAAGGTATTTTAAAAGGTCATTAAAAGGTCATTTTAAGGTATTTTAAGGTCATTTTAAGATGACCTTAAAGGTCATCTTAAGGTCATTTAAAATGACCTTAAAATTGACCAATTAAAATGACCTTAAGATGACCTTTAAAGGTCATTTAATTAAAAGGTCATTAAAAGGTCAATTAAATGACCTTTAAAGGTCATCTTAAGGTCATTTTAATTGGTCAATTTTAAGGTCATTTTAAATGACCTTAAGATGACCTTTAAGGTCATCTTAAAATGACCTTAAAATACCTTAAAATGACCTTTAAGGTCATTTAAAATGACCGTAAGGTCATTTTAAGATGACCTTAAAGATCAATTAAATATTAAATGACCTTTAAAAAGTCATTTAATTGACCTTTAAGGTCATCTTAAGGTCATTTAAAATGACCTTAAAATGACCTTAAGGTCATTTAAAATGACCTTAAAATTAACCTTAAGGTCAATTAAAATGACCTTAAGGTCATTTAAAATGACCTTAAGGTCATTTAAATGACCTTAAGGTCATTTAAAATGACCTTAAAATTAACCTTAAGGTCAATTAAAATGACCTTAAGATGACCTTTAAAGGTCATTTAATTGAAAGGTCATTAAAAGGTCATTTAATTGACCTTTAAAAAGTCATTTAATTGACCTAACAAAAAAGTCAATTAAATGACTTTTTAATTAATGTTAGGGCAATTAATTTTTAGGGCAATTTTAACATGACACCTTCGTGACCTTCAAATTTTAACATGACACCTTCGTGACCTTCAAATTTTAACATGACACCTTCATGACCTTTAAAAGGTCATTTTAATGACCACATTTAATGACTTTGGCCACATTTAATGAAATTACCTAAATGACGTTAAGTGACCTTTTCAATTGACTTTACATGACCTTTAAAGGTCATTTAATTGACCTTCATTTAAAAGTCATTTAATTTAAAGGTCATTTAATTGACCTTCATTTTAAAGGTCATTTAATTGACCTTAATTTAAAAGTCATTTAATTTAAAAGGTCATTTATTTGACTTTCATTCATTCAAGGTCATTTAATTTTAAAAGGTCATTTAAAAGGTCATTTAATTGACCTTCATGACACCTTCATAACATTCATAACCTTCATATCCTTTGTGACGTCATTTAATGACCTAAATGACCTTGAAATGACCTTAAATATGCAATTCCTTTAAATGACCTTGAATGACCTTGAAATGCTTTTAAATGACATTGAAATGACCTAAAACTACCTTGAAAATGGCGTAAAGTCCTTAAAATGACGTTTAGATAACTTGAAAAAACCTTAAAATGATTAACTAAAATAGACCTTAAAATTATCTTAAAATGACTTTAGGTGACATAAAAATGATTTTCAGAGGACCTTAAAATGACTTTATATGACCTAAGATTACCTTATATGACCTTAAAATGAGCATAAAACCTAAAATGACCTAAGATGACTTTAAAACCACCTTTAGATGACCTTGCATGTTCGAGTTGAACAAATGAATTTAGAAAAATCTAGGTACCTATTATAGTTGCCACGTGAGTTCCCAATGAATTAAATAGCAACTTGAAGATCATGCAAGGGATAAAACGAAGTCCCTCGGGGGTTCACAAATAAATAGGCACAGAAAGATTGATAAGTAACATTTTTTATTGTGATCAGTTGGTATTGGGTGTGTTAATCAAATAAAAACTTTTTTATTACATGTGATGGTAATCAAATAAAAACTTTTTTATTACATGTGATGGTAATCAAATAAAAACGTTTTTATTACATGTGATGGTAATCAAATAAATACGTTTTTATTACATGTGATGGTAATCAAATAAAAACTTTTTTATTACATGTGATGGTAATCAAATAAAAACTTTTTTATTACATGTGATGGTAATCAAATAAAAACATAATGAAAGTCATGATGATGATCGCAATGATATGATGCAATGACTTAGTGAGATGACATCACACCAATAACATATTTACGAGGATCATTAAATAAGTTTCCAGACTGTTTTCGTGTGGGCACTTTTATTGATAGTACACACATGAAACTCTAGTCCCCTTCGAAGTAATCTCCTCCGGCTGCAATGCACTTGTTGTACCGTTCCAACAACTTCTGGATGGCCCCATGGAAGTCATCTTGTGTGAGCGTGTCAATGACCTTCGTCACAGCCTCTTTCATCTCCTCAATTGTCTCATAACGACATCTTCTAAACTGAGGGAATAACCAAATGTCACAGGGAGCAAGGTCTGTACTATAGGGAGGCTGAGGAACTATGTTGATGCCCATCTCGGTCAAATATTCTCTGACAAGGATGTAGTTGTGGACTGGTGCATTGTCCTGGTGGAAATGCCACTGACCCGATTTGAAGAGTACTGGCTTCTTCCGTCAGAATCTCTTCCAGAACTCCGTTAAAATCTCAACATATTAATCCTCTCATCATCGCTCATAGACTCCCTGCCTTCTTTGAATCTCTTATGCCACTCAAAAACTGATGCTCGATTCTTGCAATGTGGTCGAAAAGCAGTCTGAAGCATTTCGTACATTTCTGTGGCATATTTTCCAAGTTCAAAACAGAATTTTATTGCATATCGTTCTTATAAAGTGTCAGATTGCATTTTTGAAATTCACCAGCTGTACCAATCAGGCTTTAGTAGGGTGTATTCCAATTGCTGCTGTAACTGTTCATTTGAACCTGAAGTCCTAAAAATTGATCAGTCATCTTATAAGATGTATAGCAATCAGATACTGAATTTTCAAGAGTATACGACCATTTTAAATGCCTACACAAAAAAGACTGGAAACTTATAGTATGCACCACGTAATTTCAGAATATAAAAAATAGAGATTTGAAAATTAGTCGAGTTGAGTTGAATTAGAGACATAATTAAGATCCACAGGGCCCTTTGCGTTGATAAGCTATTCTACTTAGCTGGTGTGATACTATCCTTGTCACGGTACTGAATGTGAAAAGTGCAACACCATGGTACCATCCTGAACTTCAATGTTTTATTTCTTCAAACAGAAGGTGACTCCACTGTGTTTATGTTGTATAGCCACTTACGTAATTCAATGAACGAACGAACACACTTCTTTAAAAGAATATATCTCTCACACTTTATTCTCGAAGGGGTTAATGTTTCTGTGGTGTGTGAGAGGTGGGTGAAGACAGGGACAGACTGCTATATTGACCCAACTTCTTCTCTTGACCATATAAACGCTGTGTTATCTTCAAGAACCCACTTAGCACTTCTTCCGCATCTTGGCTGGGGTTGCTTAACCGGGGTTTGCTGAGGGCAACAGCCCTCAAGGGGCGTTCTCAGTCTGCAAGCTTGTTCTCACTCTGGCCTTCTTGTCACCAACTGACTCAACGGCCGTCGGTATCTGTCTATATTCTTTCAAAACGCCCACTTGCTTCCGCTTCTTCTTCCACTTATTTACAAAGGTGCATCTCTGATTGACAGCTCGGTCAAGGGTCAATATACAACATTTATTTTATAGACTGCATACAGTTTTCTAGCTCTCATCAAAGCACAAGAGAGAGAGAGAGAGAGAGAGAGAGAGAGAGAGAACTTGTAAGGGTCTATGAACAGACACACTTGCGTCTATACAGTCATCCACTCCCTGTCGCTGCCCTGAAGGGATCTGTGTATCTCAACTCTGTCTAAACTCTAACTCAACTCGACTAATTTTCAAATCTCTAACTTTTATATTCTAAAATTAAGTATATCATTGGAGTGATGTCATCTCATTAGGTCATTGCGTCATATTATAGCGATTATCACACGTACCCCCAACGTTCATAATGTTTTTATTCAATTACCATCAAACTTATGACCCGACAGGAATCCATTTTATTTACATTCAGCCCTCCTATCCCGAGATGAAAATTGTCCGTTGTCATAGGTTCTCACGTGCATGCGCTTCACTTTTCCAATTAGACTTACCTTTCCACTCAAAGATTTTTGCAAACTCAAAAGATCTCTAAATAATACGTGACCTGACCAAACTAAATGATAAAATAATTAATTCAATTATCATCACAGTGATTATTTTATACTGGGTCTCTACACAACTTTGTATTTCGAAAGCTTTCATTTTTCCTTATTTCATGAAAATTTTGTGCTGTTTATTTAAATTATCTTGTGTCTTTAAATTATTTGCTTTGGGTTGCAGGCAAAAATTAATTCCCTGCTGACCTCTCATTAAATATTGTTTGTTGCTTAACCATTTATTGTTATTAAATATGTGTTATATTATGATAGGTTTAGTTGATTTCTTAATTTGCAACTGATGCATAATAGGACATTTAGAGGTTTTTTTAATTTAAGAGAAAGAGTATATATATATATATATATATATATATATATATTCTCTTTCTCTTAAATTAAAAAAACATTTTTTTCTTGTGGGCTCTGGTGAGATCTAGTTCCATCTAAATAATACATATATATATATATATATATATATATATATATATATATATATATATATATATATATATATTTCATTTAGATGGAACTAGATCTCACCAGAGCCCTCAAGAAAACATTTTTTTCCTTTTAAACAAAAAACCTCCAATATATATATATATATATATATATATAAACAAAAAAATCCAAAATATATATATATATATATATATATATATATATATTGGATTTTTTTGTTTATATATATATATATATATATATTGGAGGGTTTTTTAAGGAAAAAATTACAATTGTTTTCTTGTGGGCTCTGGTGGGATCTAGTTCCATCTAAATTAAATCCGTTTGATATTTGACTTATGACAGAGCAGAGGAAGGATTGGAGTAATGAATCATTGTCAAGATATGTTGGCGTCGGTTTTAAGGCTTAAACGAAACGGTCACGTGATTCTAAGTAAGGTTGAGGATATCCCCGGAAAAGGAATAAAGAAACAGGAAATGACTATGCACTTTCTTGAATGTTGTTGAATTATCTTGAAGATTCAAGAGAATCCTACACCCCAGCGATGGATATAACAACTGGCCCCTTCACAGAAGGAGAAAAGAGCAGTTGTCGTATATTGCCCGTTGGACAAACAACGAAAAACTCGTAGATATATAAAAATATAATTTATATTTTTATTATTCGACGGCGACGATTGTATGTCTTAGGAATACAGTCAGAAAGAGTTTGCATATATCTTTCTTCTGTGGCGGGGACCGTTTTTGTGAAGTAATGCGACGGCTAGAGAACACACACGAGGAGCTGACAGGTCTGCTTGAGTGACCAGCGGGTCTCTCCCTTCGCTTGAGAGACCAGCGGGCTTCTTCCCTTCCGGTCATTTTTTGATCTTATCTGCGAACGGAAATATCTGTCACTTTATCCATAGGCAATGAATTATATTCTTCGCCATCCTCCTTTCTTGTGATCCCCTTTTTTATGTTACCTTGCGACCGCATTGAACCTGCTCAGTTCATCTACGGCACTCTGTCGCTAGCTAAGCTAGTATATTACACAACTTGCGGCCGGCAGAATTTATCAATTCTTTGTCTAATGGTCGGAGTCGGGATTTTTACCCGCTGGATTAGTGAAGAAACAACCAGTAGCGAGGAAGGACACAAGTGACATCTCCTTGGCGCCCATTTTCAGCACGCTCTTCAATAGCAATAACAGAGAAATGTTTTTTTACAATTAAACTTTACTTACATTTAAACTGCGTTCTTATGCTAAACTGAATTATTTGAAATTGAACTGTTTTAGACATTGAAACCGTAATTACAGTAAACTGAATTGTTATATATAACTGCTTGATTAAACTGAATAGTTTGAAATAGAAATGTTTTTGACAATTAAACCGTACTTACATTTAAACTGCGTTCTTATGCTAAACTGAATTATTTGAAATTGAACTGTTTTAGACATTGAAACTGTAATTACAGTAAACTGAATTGTTATATATAACTGCTTGATTAAACTGAATAGTTTGAAATAGAAATGTTTTTGACAATTAAACCGTACTTACATGTAAACTGCGTTCTTATGCTAAACTGAATTATTTGAAATTGAACTGTTTTAGACATTGAAACCGTAATTACAGTAAACTGAATTGTTATATATATAACTGCTTGATTAAACTGAATAGTTTGAAATAGAAATGTTTTTGACAAACTGTGTACTCATGCTAAACTGAATTGTTTGAAATAGAAACTGATTTTTTACATAAAAAAGGATTTGGCGTTAAATAATCTACAAAGGTTGATATGCCATAAACCAAACCAAACCAAACCAAATCAATAGCAATAACGTCGACAACAACTGACATAGACTCTTATTTCTCATGGTAAATCCTGATGTTAGGACTAAGTACTTTTCATTAAAAATTCATAAACCTCACCAGTATCAATAAGTCTGAATAAGAAAATCAATATTCTTTAATACGTGCCAAAGATTTTAACATATCGACAATGTATGCGTCACTGCAGTAATTTAATATTAAAAACGTAGCAATAATTTAGGAATCTTTATTTGTTTTCATGGGATAATTAAGTCATAAACGTGATTAATATTGTCGTTATGAAGCCAGAAAACGTGACAAGTCATTAAAACCAACTGGCATTTCGTCTACCTAATATGAATGTTGACAAAACAGCAAGCAAATAGGAAGAAAAAGTGACCATGACAGAAAGCCTAAAAGAATATAAGCAAAGAAGTCCAAAGGAAAGAAAAAAAATAGAAAAAGAAAAGTACATTCATTTTCCTTTTAAATTTGGTGTAAAGGTTAACAAACTAGTCAAGGAGATGATTGCTAATGAGTTAAATTTTCGCTAAATGCCACATAATTCTGGCCAAGAGCCAAACTCAACAGAACTTAGTAAATGACTTCTTTTATCATTTCTGTATTAAGTTTTCTTTTAATTCTTTATATTACTTAAAACCACCCCCACTACATATCACGATTTTTAGGTAATCGCTGCAGAAAGTCTAAATCAGAAGTTTAAAACTTTAGGGCTCAAAAAGGCCATTAAGTTCTAGAGGAGAGGTACAGTGGGTAAAAAATGAAATGAGGGTGAGGTGTGTTTTCTAATTATTATAATACTGATCTTTTGTACGGCTTATAGACTGATTCATTTTTTCATCTTGGTTAATACGCAAGTGATTGGAAGTGGGATATGCGAATTATTACAAAATATAGGGACAGGGGAAATTTTCGCTAATTCCGGTTTTATTTTTGATAAATTCCTTTTTTTTCCGTTTTCACGTTTTCCTATGTTCCCTGTTTAAATATCAATAAATTGTGCAATAAATATTATAAATAAATATTATAATTTAATTTGTGATTTAAAAAAGTGTTTACTTACGGCCTAACGGCCGTAAGTAAACGCTTTTTTAAATCACAAGCTGCACCAAAATGAAGATGAACGAACGTCTAATATAATGTCTGCTTTTAGTTGATCTTATGTATACATAGGTTTTTTTTAAATACCCTATCCGGTGGCAAAAGCTGCTCGGTAGCACCAGGAGTGGCAGTACCGCCTTGAGCTACCGAAACTGTGTTATCACCCTGGATGGCGGCTGATGAGGCTAGGGTATCGCACGTGCTACCACACGTTGTATGATGAAAACAGGGAGAGAGAGAGAGAGAGAGAGAGAGAGAGAGAGAGAGAGAGAGAGAGAGAGAGGGTGTGTGTGTGCGTATGTTTGAGAGAGATAGAGAGAGAGAGTGTGTGTGTGAGAGAGGGAGGAAGGGAGAATGAGAGATTCAAAATTTTATAACATTTAGATAAATTGGAGCTATAATTCCTGTTTATCTAACAATTCACTCTTGAATATTTTCCATGATTTTCTACTTATGTGTATTGTCTGTCATGTCAGGTACACCTTTCGTATATCACTATGAGTTTTCTTATCTATTTCTATTTGCATTATGAAACAGAAGAATGTTTTAATGTTCTGTTTTCCATATTAGTTGTCTGTCATCTCAAGTAGACACTCTATGTCAATATGAGCTGTCAAATCTTCCTCTTCCCACGTTATGAACCAAAAATCCAAATGTTCTGTTGTGTGATTTAATTTTTCATAATCTGCGTCAGCCTACCTCCACAATAGGTTTATGAAATAAGCCGATGTAGATTTCAACAACGTTCTTATTAAGAATATACTTTTTATGTATATAAATTGGATTATTTCTATTTTTCTACTTCTGTTTTTGAAAGCGACTGAAATATTAAAGTACACTGAACCTTTCACTGGGAAGAAACATGGTCAGGGCCGAGGGAGAAAATAAAAAAAAGTTTTCGGAAAATTGTCCAATTGCGTGTCATCGAAAAATAGTTAATCCTATTTACCAACCCCTCCGCTCGGGCAGGATATGACACAAGGTCAATTTTTAAGCGGAGTTTAACAGGTTTGAATTCAGAGTTTTCCTTCTCCTAGACTAGTTGCCTAACCAAGGCTGAAGAACCTAGTCTGTCTTACAATTTACCCATAGCTGGAGGGAGAATAATTGGATACATACTTTTCCAAAGGGTATTAGTGCTATGTGAAAGGCAATCAGTCTCGTCCAGGATTTGAACTCGTGCCGCCGAGGTTCATTTCCTACGACGATAACAATTACACCACGGGCAAAATAGTTAATGGTCATCGTGTCAGAGACCCAGCTCTAAATGAAGCATTTGACCCAAATCATGTGGAATATATTTCTGTATAAGACCCTGTTTGAAAATAATCACAAGAACGCCTTTAATTTAAAATAATGGATCTACAAATTCCTTAGGTTCCCATTGCCAAAGCGATCCATGATGATATCAATGCTTTCATTTAGCGTTTCATAGAAATCTGTTATATTCAGAATTTAGACAAAAATTGATGTTAGATGAAAAGCAACACTCCAAACCTTTCAAAATTTATTTCAAGCTCCAAATTGGGCTGCCATTTACTTTTAGTGCCTTTTTACAGTTACACACAGATACACACACACACACACACATATATATATATATATATATACGTGGAGCTTTCAATAAGTTTCCAGATTTTTTTTGTACAGGCATTCAAAATTGTCGTAGACACTTGAAAATTCTGTTTGTTATTGCTATACATCTTATGATATATATATATATATATATATATATATATATATATATATATATATATATATATATATCCGTAAAATGGTAATTAATGCCTCCTTGCTTAATACTCTGCATTATATGGTATGGATCAAGTGTAAGTGGAGCAAATCCAGGGAAAAGAAGTAGTGCCCTTCCCTCCACTATTGAAAATTAGCCGTCGGGTCTCCCACAGCTCCGGTCACCCAACTTACTTAACAATATATATATATATATATATATATATATATATATATATATATATATATATATATACCTATATTGCTCATAAATACATACCTCACAATTTTCGAATAGAGATTTAATTTTCTGCAAAACCAAATATCCTAAAAAATCACTCGTTATTAAACATCTTTCCCCACTTCCAAATAATTGAAATAAGAAAAAAAGGAATAGGGGGGAAAAGAATGTAACAAGTGAAGAAAATGTCAACTTAATGCTAGATCAGCGTCCAGCCAATGAATATAAAAGTGTAATCGCCACATAGTCCAGTTTAAACGACCTCTCTGCAAACTGGTTGGCTATAATAGTAGTCAATCCTGTGCGTAGATACAAGGTCGACGTTGGCAAAACTCGATATAAGCCAGTTTAGCAGTTCGCTTTATCAATTATGAATGGCACACCCCAAAATGATCATTCCGTGTAGGGTCGAGCTGATGAGGAGGATATTATGTTGAAAGACCAGAAACCTCCTCATATCCTTGCCAGACACATAACAGACAACGTCACCCAGCGCCCTTTAATTGAACAGGCATATTTCAAACATATTATTATTTCTAGTGGAACATTGATCACTAGAACCTGATATTATCAGATAAAAGTTAATACCGAAACAAAAACAAGATTAAGTTGCACTTTTAGAATAATATCACCTTTTATATGTAATTATGCAATTTTATTTTTGCTCTCGAAATTTCGATGCTGCATGATAATATTTTGGAATCTTTGGTTCAGAAGAGAATTTTTATTTTGTTTAAAATGGAAGTAACGTACTTCTTCATATATATAGGGTGTCTCAAAACACATGGGACCCGCGTGACTGCCCAATTACTTCTGTTCACTCAGTATATGTATATATATATGGGCTGTCTCAATATACATGGGACCCATGAGACTGCTAATAACTCTTCTAATGATAATATTCTGTCCTTTTTTTTGTTTCAGATTTTAAAATAGTATACTATGACCATTATTAATCCTTGATCCCAACGTCTTGGACTAGAGAGTAAAAAATATTTTGCGGTATTACTTATTTGGAAACAAAATCATTCAAAACTGTCTCAAAATAGATGCAACTGATTAATATGATAATGATTTATTACTGAGACAAGAAACTCAAAACAAGATTGCATGTCCTGAAAGTTTATATTCTAACAATTAAAAAAAAATCCATTGAATTGATATATCTAGCTCAAAGGATGCACTTTTCACTAGGCGTATTCCAAATGACAGCCATTACATTTGTCTCAGTAATAAATCATTATCATATTATTGGGTTGCATCTATTTTAGGACACCTTGTTTTTTTTTGTCATGTATCAATGATCCAGAAGAAAAAAAGACAGCATCTTGGGAATGATACTACATTGCATTTAAAAGTGAAGCTCCAGTTATGAATAACTAGAGAGTGTAGGGTACCCTTTCATAACCATTATTCCCAGGTCTACTCGGATCTGAACTGGTTGTCTGTTATGGTTTCATCTATGGGTTGAATAGATCTATTTAAAAGTATTCCTCTTCAATAAGACTGTCTGCAAAAAAATTTAAGAAGCAACAACACAAAAAATGTAAGTAAGAACGTCTAATGGGCGCGATTCCCTTTACTTAAGGCATGAAATAACCCTAGACAGTTTGAAATGCCATGAAAATCAATCAATCAGTAGCATCGAGCCACACATGCGTAACAAACTGTTGCAGAATTCTGTTGCTAAACATGACCGAAAAACACCATTTCGTTGAGGAGAAAAAAATTAACAATGAAACCAACAAATTTACCACTGGTCCTCAATTGAACGATTCCCCCCCCCAAAAAAAAAAAACTAGGCTTAAAATAATCCTAGACGAGCTGGCATACCGTTAAATCATTGAATTAATGTTGTGGCAGAATCACCTACTTATGGACTAAACCACTCTCCATAATACCGGAAAACGCAGCAATACGAGGCCAGTAGATTTCAACAACGTTCTTATTAAGAATATACTTTTTATGTATATAAATTGGATTATTTCTATTTTTCTACTTCTGTTTTTGAAAGCGACTGAAATATTAAAGTACACTGAACCTTTCACTGGGAAGAAACATGGTCAGGGCCGAGGGAGAAAATAAAAAAAAGTTTTCGGAAAATTGTCCAATTGCGTGTCATCGAAAAATAGTTAATCCTATTTACCAACCCCTCCGCTCGGGCAGGATATGACACAAGGTCAATTTTTAAGCGGAGTTTAACAGGTTTGAATTCAGAGTTTTCCTTCTCCTAGACTAGTTGCCTAACCAAGGCTGAAGAACCTAGTCTGTCTTACAATTTACCCATAGCTGGAGGGAGAATAATTGGATTCATACTTTTCCAAAGGGTATTAGTGCTATGTGAAAGGCAATCAGTCTCGTCCAGGATTTGAACTCGTGCCGCCGAGGTTCATTTCCTACGACGATAACAATTACACCACGGGCAAAATAGTTAATGGTCATCGTGTCAGAGACCCAGCTCTAAATGAAGCATTTGACCCAAATCATGTGGAATATATTTCTGTATAAGACCCTGTTTGAAAATAATCACAAGAACGCCTTTAATTTAAAATAATGGATCTACAAATTCCTTAGGTTCCCATTGCCAAAGCGATCCATGATGATATCAATGCTTTCATTTAGCGTTTCATAGAAATCTGTTATATTCAGAATTTAGACAAAAATTGATGTTGAATTAATGTTGTGGCAGAATCACCTACTTATGGACTAAACCACTCTCCATAATACCGGAAGACGCAGCAATACGAGGCCAGTCAAGATCCGTAAGGTTTTCGGTTGACACTCCAGTCGATAGGTCACCCTTTGCTCGCGGATCTGGCCGGATGTGGCTTGTGGACTGGAGATTTCCTCTTGTCTCAGGGCGACATGCCCCCAGGCTTTTACCCACTTCAATGAGTTAGTGGTTGGCGCCTGAGGCGCCCCTAATAGGGAGAATGCCGACGGGGCCGTACGTATTTTTAGAAAATTCCGGGCGCATGTGGGCTCCGACCCTGAGCCCGGACACACCTAAAAAGGCCTTGTGTCGCACTTTCCCGTTCTGTGGGGCGCGCAAATACAGTCTAGATCCGGAAGCTAACCTCGCCACCGTGCGGTTATGCGAACTAGCTTACCATCCTATGTTCTTGTAACCATCCTTTGTTCTAGTAAATATATACCTATACTATAACCGTGGTGTTCTGTTCTCTTTGTGACCCCTTCCAAGGATATAATAATTAATTAACTCTATGTCCTTATTTTCTTATGGGTTATTACTGCAACAGACGAATACTCAAGACTTTTCATATACTTCCCCGACTGATTTCCTTAATTTTTGCCATAAAGCGATACCAGTATTATCACAATTGCGATAAAGAGCCACTACTATTACAGCAATATACGACACAAGAAAAACAACAATAAAAAAAAGATCTAACTTACGCATTTTACTTTATGGCGACTACAATGACATTTCTTCTTCAGCAACATTTTTCTTTTTCTCATGAACAGTTCGCATCTTTTTTCTCTTTCGATTATTCCTCAACGTCTTCGTTTACCTTTTACCAAATATTCTAGTCTGAAAAATATGACTCTCTCTCTCTCTCTCTCTCTCTCTCTCTTATCTTTTCCTCAACCAGTTCTCTTTTCCTTTCGTTCTTGAATATTTCTCTGTTCACTAACAATTCCTTCTATTACCATCACAAGATTGAAAACGGAACATGCGCATTAACACATGTTCCGTTTTCAATCCTTTGGTTATTTCCGTTTGCGGGTCAACAACTTTTTGTCTATTCAGTAGTCAAAAGAACATTTAAAAAAAAAAAAAAAGAAAAATGTCCGCTGTATTGGAGATCAAAAAATAAGCCAAATATCTTAACCGTTAATCTTTTCAATAAAATGACGAAGAAAGAAGATTAAATCTCATCTAAAATTTCAACACATTATAAAACAATTGTAAAATTCTTTTTTCATTTTTACTAATTTCTTTCACAAATTTCATTTTTAAATGAAATGAAGTATTGTTATATCCTTAAAAGCAATGAACTTTTTAAAATACAATACAAAATGATTTTCGTATTAAAACAACGGAACTTTGGAGTTTGGTATTTTTAACCAAATGTTTTTTGTGTCACTAAGATATTTTAATGCCATTCTCAGTCTTGAAAGAATAAATTACAGATTAATGAGAAAAAATTTCAATTTTCTAGACCAACCCTATAATTAAAATTCAGTTAATTTGATCAGCGCCCAATCAGCGGAATGTAGAATACACTGATTGAGACCTTTGCCGGAGGAGAAGACGTCTCCTAAAAACAAATGTGCTGGGTATAACACAAAAAAAATTTGGAGGTGCCCGTGGTGTAATGGTTATCGTCGTAGGAAATGGACACGGCGGCACGAGTTCAAGTCCTGGACGAGACTGATTGCATTTCACATAGCACTAATACCCTTGGGAAAGGTATTAATCCAATTATTCTCCCTCCTGGTATTGATAAATAATAGGGCAGACTAGGTTCTTCAGCCTTGGTTAGGCAACTAGTCTAGGAGAAGGAAAACTCTGAATTGAAACCTGTTAATCTCCGCTTAAAAATTGACCTTGTGTCATATCCTGCCCGAGCGGAGGGGTTGGGTAAATATGATATGATAACACCAAAAAAATCTGATAGTACTGGTTTGGTCATGAAGAATGATTTCTTGATGGAGATGAAAGACTTAATTTTTAATGACTATCATAAATACAGGTCTTCGGCACTAATATTGCCATAGGTCAGAAAAACGTACCATTCGTAAGTACTTTAGATTTGGGAGGTCCGATTGAGAGTTGTAAGAGTCCTTCTCTGGAAGTAGAGGGCTCCATATATTCAAGGAAGACATTAGGACATTGACAAGCGGCAACCTGGAGCAAGGCTGCTTGTATTGCAGCATCCCCTATTTGCTGGGTTTGATCACATGAAAAATATAGCAAAGTTAGCTGACCGTTGGGCATAATGGTATTATTGCTATAGCGAAGGGACAACACATAATTCCAAGAAGACTTGAAGAGAAAATAAAAAAATAGCATAATGCAGTTGATTTGAATTTAGAATTTTCGTTTTCTTAGAGCGGTTTTTTACCGAAAACTAAAAAAAGCAGTCTGTCCCAGAACTTAATTATAGCTGGAGGAAAAATATATATGTGACACTATGAGTTGGATGCACATACATGTATACACACGTGTGTGTGTGCACCCACACATGTGTGCGTGTGTGTGTATATATATACGCCCATGCACATGTGTGTGCACACAAACACATACACACAAACACATATACATATACACATATATATATTTGACAAGATGAGTGACATTCGGCCTGGGTATCAAATTTCAAATGTTAGGAAAACCGATTAACGTAGATTAAGGAAATGTAGATAAGAAAATGTTTATACTTATGGCCAAGGGGGTGGGTAAGAGTTAAGCACTTGCTGGGTTCTGGTCAAAAACTTAAAAGGGTCTGAATTTAACGTCCATGTATCGGAAACTGCCAGGCTAGAAAATATTTTTATATGTCTACTTTTTTTAAAGAGAGAAATGGCCACAAAAAAAGTTATGGGTTTATTTGTGGGTGTCCCTTGGCCGGAAATAATAATGAAACATTCTGTGTATATACATGTACGTTTTGGGTCCTAGCAGTTAGACTTAGTTTAGGTTCGAGGAAAGTTGATTTAGGCCGGAGCAAAAAACCCGGAGCTAGCTAGATAAGATAATCTTTTGCCAGCCGAGACTCAGTACAGAACTATTTATCCACTAAGTGTTACATGCTCTCCCTCCTTGGCGTTCTAACCACAAAATTCTTGTGTTTTTTTCCCTGTGAACCTGCCTCTCGCTCCATCCGGCAGCACAGAAGTTCTTCGACGTGGGGTGAGTATCTTTGTGCAACGAGCTGCAGAGGTGGCTATTCTCACATATACATTCCTGCATAAGCCACGGGCATAAGCGCGAAGGGAAACACAAATAAACTCGTCCAGGATTTGACATTGGGGCACCGAGTCTAATTCCGAAGACAATAACCGTTATGCTAAATGCGCCTCCTAACTATTTATCAGCGCCAGTCCAAAGCATGCTAGTTAGATGCACACTGCAATACTGTCCCAACCACAACTGCGCGACAACCAGACAGACGTAAATGAAAAAGGCGACACAATTTACTTCGTTTGTTGCCGGCAAGATGGTGTGTTCATACGAAGATCATCAAATAAGTTTCCAGATTTTTTTCGTATAGGCACTTTTATTGATAGTACACAAATAAAACTCTAGTACCCTTCGAAGTAATCTCCTCCAGCTGCAATGCACTTGTTGTACCGTTCCAACAACTTCTGGAAGGCCTCAGGGAAGTCATCTTGTGTGAGCGTGTCAATGACCTTCGTCACTGCCTCTTTCATCTCCTCAATTATCTGGGCTTAGGGAATAGCCAAAAGTCACAGGGAGCAAGGTCTGGACTATAGGGAAGCTGAGGAACTGTGTTGATACCCAACGTGGTCAAAAAGTCTGTGATAAGGATGGAGTTGTGGACTGGTGCATTGTCCTGGTGGAAATGCTACTGACCCGATTTGAAGAGTGCTGGCCTCTTCCGATGCTATCTCTTGCTGAACTCCCTTAAAACCTCAACATAGTAACCCTAACCCTAACCCTTTGGCCAATAAACTCTGGTCTATTAACTTCCTTACTCCTCCCACACCTCTAATCATCCCTCACAGACTACCTGCCTTTCTTGAATCTCTTATGCCACTCAAAAACCGATACTCGATTCATGCAAGATGGTTGAAAAGCAGTCTGAAGCATTCCATACGTTTCTCTGGCTTATTTTCCAAGTTTAAAACAGAATTTTATTGCATATCGTTCTTCTAAAGTGTCGTCACGTCCAGATTGCATTTTTGACATTGACCAGCTGTGACAATCAGGCTTTTATAGGGTGTATTCCAATTGCTGCAGTAGCTGTTGATTTTTAACGTGAAATCATAAAAATTGGTCTGTCATCTCATAAGATGTATAGCAATAACATACTGAATTTTCATGAATCGACGACAATTCTAAATGCCTGTAAAAAGAAGTCTGGAACCTTATTGAAGGCACCACGTAATAAATTGAATCCCGAACAAAGGCAATCTCTTTTAACAGCAGTGGTAACATTGCCTGTTGACATTGTGGACATTAATGTTGACATTAAACATCGGAAAACATGGAAGAGAAAAACGTTGAGTGGTAAGTGTGAGAGGAGTATACCTGGAGAATAAGAACGCGATAAGAGCGAAATAATAAGGGATATAAATATATACACACACGAGAGTTCAAATCGACTGATAAATGGTTTGAAAAATATTTAGTCATGAGAATATCTATCTATCTATCTATGTCAGCCTGTTCCTGGGGGAGTTCCCGTGGCGTAGTAGCTAACTTTTGGGACTAGGATTCTGTAGTAAGCGAGTTAGAACTCCAACTACGCTAATACGTTCACTTTCAGACTAATACCTTCGGGAAAGGCATGAACCTCCTATCAACCCAAACTATGGGTTAAATAGTGCCACTTTTATTCTTCTAAAAGGATGGCTTTAGCATTAAATAACTCACGAAAGTTGATATGCCGTTAAACAAAGAAGCAAATCAACCACCAGTCTGTTCCTATCTATGTATCTATCTATTTCTGCTAAAACTATATATCTACCAATGCCATCCAGTATCTCTCTCTCTCTCTCTCTCTCTCTCTCTCTCTCTCTCTCTGTATATAGAATATATAAAGGTGGAGTGACCTCTATATAAACCCATACAAAACTGAAAACTATTCGACGAACAAACACGAGGGAGTTCAAGTCTCAATGAGTACCCCATTCCCATAGTCTTGTACCATATATGTTCTTTGACGAAAGCAACCAGCTGGAAACATACACGTATCTAAGAACGAAATAAATAAATGATTCTTTAAAAAATACAAATCTCTTCGTGGACTTATTCATTTTAAAATATTTTTCTCTCTTTGGACCGACAATGAAAGAAATTTTTTCAGAAATATATATGTGTGTGTATGTGTGTGTAAGAAAAAATGTGAAATGCATTCAATGTTAATTGAATGAAAGTACTTGAATGAATAACATTTAGGTCATCGCTCAAAGTATTGATTCCGTTACTAAAAGTTTCACGAGGCAAAACGAATCATAGCCACAATAACTAGACAGAATAAGGCTTAATTTTGTAGACAAACCCAACCATTAAATACGTGTAGCTATTTGCTCGGTCTGAAAAGGGAAGGAAAATGTACTGCAAATTAAGGGACGGGTGGAGATGCTACAATATATATATATATACTTGAATTGATGTACATATATTTAAAATATTCGACTTCTTAAAATAGAAGTTCGTCTTCTCGGTGAGGGTAGAATATTCTTACTGTATCCTTAGCAGAAGGAAGAAAAGATATGTGTCCTAGATATGACAATAAACTGTATGTTATGATGAAGCTCCAGTTCTCGGGCTGTGGGTTGTGAGGAGTATGCCTTCATTGCCATAACTCCCTGGTCCACTCTCATTCTGAATAGTAGTTTTTTGTTAGGGTTCTATCAATGGGTCAAATATATGTTTGAAAGTAATTTGTATTTGATCAGACCGCGTGCTAAAAGAAAACTGCTGAGAAACAATTACGCCAAGAATGTTAATATGAACATACAATGAATGGGATTTCGTTACCTCAAGGAATTAAATAAGGCGAGACGGGTTGAAATGGCATGAAATAAACCAATAAATCAAGAGAAGGGAATAGTAAGTATAACTGAATAATGTGAAATTTGTCTAAGCAGGGAACGTAGAACATTTAATCGAGATCTAAATTTGGATTTTTGTTTGCATTTTGCTAATAATTCACTGCGTTCGTTCAACCGTTTCTGGTGGACTGTTCAGATCATGAGTTCTCATTTTGACACCTTTTTTCTTTTACCGGAAGAGGCTTTTACTCTTTTAAATATCTGCCACTTTATTTGAGGAACGTGCGTTCATTCTATTTTTCAGACCAAAAATACTTGTATAGTGCAGCGCTGAATTCATATTTTCTTCGTTTAGCTTCATTTTATTAGTAGATTTTTCACATTTTTAAAAATCAAATTACTTATTTAATGGCATTTCAATCGTTGTGGGTTTTCTAATGTCAATGTAATCTTTGTAGAATAACAGCAGTGATGCTATTAATAGTCCATTGCCGGAGGTATATGAGGCTTCGTATCTTTTCCAATGATATTTGTCTAAAAGTGAAAATGATGATGATACTAGAGTCTGAACTCAGTTATTAGAGAACGGCAGTCAATCACTTTAGTCATTACGCCACGAGGTCCCCTCTTTAACTATTTTGAGTTGCAGTTTAACGTAACATGATAAATTACGAGGTGCATACGGTAAATTTCCAGTCTTTTTTGTATGGGCACTTTTATTGATAGTACACACATGAAAATCTAGTCCGAAGTAATTTCCTTCAGCTGTTGTACCTTTCCAACAACTTCTGGAAGGCCTCATGGAAGTCCTTTAGTGTGAGCGTGTCAATGACCTTCGTCACTATCTCTTTCATCTCCTCAATTGTCTCATAACGACAGCCTCTGAGCTTAGGGAATAACCAAAAGTCACAGAAGGCAAGGTCTGGACTATAGGGTGGGTGACGAACTGTCTTGATGCCAATCTTGGTCAAATGGTCTGTGACAAGGATGGAGTTGTGGACTGGTGCATTGTCGTGATGGAAATACCACTGACCCGTTTTGAAGAGAGCTGTCCTCTTCCCTAGGAATCTCCTCCTGAACTCCCTTAAAACCTCAACATTGTAACCCTAACCCTAAACACTTTGGCCGATCAGCTCTGGTGTATTGACTTCCTTACTCCTCCCACACCTCTCATCATCCATCACATACTGCCTGCCTTCCTTATATCTCTTATGCCACTCAAAAACTGATGCTCGATTCTTGCAAGGTGGTCGAAAAGCAGTCTGAAGCATTCCATACGTTTCCCGGGCATATTTTCCAAGTTTAAAACAGAATTTTATAGCATATCGTTCTTCTAAAGTGTCAGATTGCATTTTTGAAATTCGCCATCTGTGACAATCAGGCTTTAGTATGGTGTATTTCAATTGCTGCTGTAGCTGTTGATTTGAATGTGAAATCATAAAAATTGATCAATAATCTTAAAAGATGTATAGCAATAAGATACTGAATTTTTAAGAGTCTAGGACAATTTTAAATGCCCATACGAAAAAAGTCTGGAAACTTATCGTATGCACCTCGTACCTTTTCAATGAGACATACCCCAATAATAATAATAATAATAATAATATAACAAAAGGGAACACTAACTTGATCCAGTGAGTCCCCGCAAAATAACAATCACGAGCAACTACAGACCCGTAACTTGTTTATCCATGAAGCGGAAGAACTAAATAGCGCGAATAGGGGAAGAGTTTTATTACTCTCTTGAAAGCTGCAGATAATTTCCTGAAAAGCAAAAAGTATGTTGCAAGGGAGCAAGAAGAACAGGTGATCTATTATTTGTAGAGCAGCACATTTTCAAAAAGGTAAGAATTAGACTGAAAAATATGGCTTTGGTAATGGTCGATTATAAAACGACAAGTGATATGATTCCAGAAACATGGACAAAAGAATGTCTGAATATGCTCAACATATGTGAACAAAGTGCGACAGTCACATCCAGGTTCTTTAGTGCCTCTTGTCTGGCAAATCCTTGCATTATGCGATGTTATAATATTATTCATATTTTTGGCACAGAAATAGTTTGGTTCTGTTGAATTTCTGATAAACATTTTACCCTGGGGACAGGATTTATGGAAATGTTTGTCGACTTACTTGAGGAGCAAGGCTGTCATATTTGTCTTAAAATATTGGATATAAGGTAGACTGAACCAAATTATTATCTCTTTCTATTTTTTTAATGCCTTAGCTTCAATGTGAACTCCACAAATTGAAAAGGCCTTTTCATACTTGCGTTTAGCTCTGTAAAAAAAAAACCGAAAAACAACATAACTACCGCATTTCAAGAATTGGTAGACAATCTATTTGCGATAGTTTTTAAAGATATATTTCATTATTTCAACATAAAAGACGATCGTGGCGAATGATTATCGTTTAAAAAAAATGACTCAGCGACCTGAGTTCAAATTCTGGACGAGGTTGTTGATTCATATGAGAAAGGCATGAATCCATCGATTCCCTTGCTTGCTATGGCGAAATAGTTGGGCATACTGGGCTTTTTAAACGTGGCATAGCAACCGGTCAAAGAGAAAGAAAACTCTAAATCCAAAGAAGACCAGGAGTGGGATGAGCTACATCAGGCTATTACTTCCCAAGACAAGCTAAATAAAAAAGAATAGCCTAGCAAAGTAGTGCTCAGATGTGCGAACCAGGTGACGTCTTCATTACTGCAGATGGATTGTCGGAGTTTATGTTGCTTCAACTAGAATTCGTGTTATCTTTCCTTCGAGATTTATACATGCCATTGATAAGATTGCAGTTAAAATCCAAGATGTCAACCTAGTTTACACAAATAACTCACCTCTATACTGAAATCGTAACATTGAAAAAATTTTCCAAATCTTTTCTTGCCTTGTCAACCTGCCCAAATGCAATAACGAAAAACCAACGAACCTTCATCCTAATAAACATTAATGTCATAGGTGCTAAACATATATGCTAATATCCACTACAAGATACCTCCACCTCCATAAGTTTCTATGCCGTCATACGAATCCATTTTCACATCGAAGTGGCTGTTACTTTTTGTTCTGTCCGCATATTAACATTTGGGTGTAAGATATACTTCCAGCATGACTAATATGCACGCGTTGTTAAGCTAGATTAATAAACACATTTAATACAGGCCAAAAGGACAGATGGTTTCCCTTTTTTTTCTATATATGGTCGGCCATACCCTACTTTTCAATTTCTCAATGACATACTGCTTTTTGGTGTTCTGTTAGCCTTACTTTTAGAGTGTGGCATGGTAATTTTGTTCAACATTAGTTATTTGTTTGCACACAGTTGAATAGGTCCAAGCATTTTTATGTAATACCAATAATTTATTTTAATAATCATTTTTACACTCTATTAAATGGCTTCAAGCATACTAAAGGATTAAACAGTTCTAGTTGACACATAGATGGGACCCTAACGGACGCTACCACTCTGCGTCAGAGTGGATCTGGGAGTAATGGTAATGAAGGTATACTCCACATTCCCCAAAGCTTCAGGACAGAACCCTCATCATCAGATGTTTTTGTCATATCCAGGACACTCATTAGGTGAGGGGGTCTTACCCTTCAGCAGAGAAGCAGCCAGCGTATTCCACACCCCTACCAACTAAGCTGTATGAATTTTAGGGTATAGAAGATTATATGTTGGCTTTGTTCTAAAATTTGCCTCATGATATTATCAAAGCCTGCTTCTGATTGATCACAGTTAAGTGATAAGTTTGGTTTGGTTTGGTTTCTTTTGTTTAATCAAACCTTCGTGGGTTATTTAATGTCAAATTCCTTTGAACAGTGGTAGTATTATTTAACCCTTAACTGACATGGTCAGTCAAGTGAATATCAATTGGAAATTTTATTGATTTCATTGGTGATGTGTTTTTCTCAACGAACTGTAATGTTTAGCAACAAAATTCTCCAACAGAGTGTTATGCTTGTGTGGCTCGACGCTACACATTCATTGATTTTAACGGTTTTGTGTTTTTTAAAACCTTTTTTAAGCCTCTTCAGTGATTCACTACTTCTCATTATGAATATAACTTTCTTTACAATGTTAAACACCTATGCGCATCCCAGCACACACACACACACACACACACACACACACACACACACACACACACACACATATATGTGTGTGTGTTTGTGTGTGTGTGTGTATGTGTTTGAAAATATATATATATATATATATATATATATATTATCAAACTTAATTTCTTTCGTAACAGCACTGAACAATAAGTAAAGTAAAGTTGTTTCCCTTTAGTCGAGGGCGACCCGAAGGCTTCCTTTTCAATAGCTACAACACCAAGGTGTAGGTGATGGCGCCACTCCCTTCCCTGGATTGCTCCACTTTACCCTTGATCCTCACTTTATAGTGCTGAGTGCTAAGCGAGGCAGCATCAAGTACCATTTTTTGAGTCTTTGACATGAGTCGACCTGGGATTGAACCTCAGTCTCCCGGACCATTGGCGAACACACTACTCATTAGGTCATACCAAAAATTATCAAAATCATTGGAAAATCCTTGAAATGAATCCCAAACTAAGCGATACATTTCAAGAACTGAGTATGTTTGCATATTGTAGCCCTATAAATCTTAGAGATGTGATGGTAAGTAGGGAAATATTTTACAGCGTTATCTGGAACAAAATGACGAAGGAAAGGATTAAGCTTTGTCAACCATGCAATGGTAGAAATGTATTCTTCCGTAAACACGTCAACTACACTAATTCATTCGCAAATTCTATGAACAATTAGACCTTCCCAATCTACTACCAATCCTACTTTAAAAGTAAAACAGTGTCAAAATTTTAGAATGCACACGTTGCTTTAAACAATATATCGTGAAAATCAGAACAGCTTTTCAGTTTTAGAATAAATAACTATAGATTCAGAATCAAATCTTTGAATTACGATAGAAAAAGTAAAAAAAAACCCAGAAGACTTTAAATTTAACAGAGAGAGAGAGAGAGAGAGAGAGAGAGAGAGTGTGTGTGTGTATATGTGTGAGAGAGAGAGAGAGAGAGAGTGTGTGTGTGTCTGAGAGAGAGAGAGT